>OZ012706.1:70165210-70765210 GCA_963942595.1 Cylloceria caligata | reverse complement strand
AAAAACACAATGTAACGGTATTTTCACGTTAGCATTAAATTTTGTTCTTCTGAGGGGAAGAATTCGGGCTCGAACACTAAGATAATTAATTGTAGACTTCTATTGGAGGTATAAGTAAGGTTTATTTAATAAGTTTCATAGAATTTTTGTGTTGTGAGGCTTTTTGGCGCCTTTAACCGTACAATTTTTCAGTGATATTTAATTTCTCGGATGGTTCCACGTTCTTCTTTACCCGTGCGGTTATCAGATTCTCGACTCCTGCGCTGAGCGGTGGATATCTCAACTAGGCTGTATCGAGCTCAGCCGTCTTGATCTTTTTCCCGCCTGGCTGCTGACGTGCTGTCTGCTGGGCTTGCGTCGTTGCTGGCGCGTCGGTCAGCCGGTATGGACGCCGGGTCTGTGTCCGCGTACGCGTCGTTTTAGTTAATAACCAGAAAACGTTGTTTTTCGGCGTTGTTCCGTGTTCGGCTGTTTGTTTGTTGTGTTCGTGCCGGTTCCGTGTGTTGCGAGCGTGCTTCTCCGTGATAATCGTGGTCCTGGTCTGCGAGTGATCTTTTCTCGATGTGGAATAATGACAGCTACTGGATTAGTATTCCCAGTAATTGTCAGTTTTTCATATGGTCGTTGATGGATTCCTCCCCAAAATCTTTAGCAGTGGACCAGGATGTTCCGGTTCTTCTTCGCTCTTGGTGAGTTGGTCTTTTTGATTTATCTTTCTCTTCTCCTTTCTCTCTATTTAGTGGTGTCGTTTTCATGCCATGCGCTTGACACATCTACTGAAATTGTTTTTCGCCTAATTATCTTCCTAGATGTCTTAAAATTCTAAATTAAATTTCTATGAATCGGGCTCACAAATGCCCTCCTAAACCTATTTATTAATTTATTTTCTGAGCTGTATTTCAAATTCTCACTCCGAAAGTCTCTCCTGCTTAAAACGGTGGTTTAGCATGAAATCCACTTGACCGTACCCTGTCCTTGTGTTGTAATTTTTCTTGCTGCTGTTAATAGTTTGATTATTACACTATTAATTTCTATTTCTTTTTCTATCCTCTCTCCAAGTGTACAAATTAGAAAGCTATCGGTACCATAAGCGAGTCTTTCTCATGGATCGATGCGCTGCGTTCAGGATACTTCTTATAACTATCTGTACTTACTTCTAATTATTCTACCCAAACCGTCTTATACTATTCGCTTAATTCTTCTAAACTAAACCCTAATTATTTATCTTAATGGCACTAACGTTCTCTTCTTTATCCGGCTTTTTAGAATATTTCTTGTTTTATTCAACCAGTCCGATACTGTTCGCTATTAATCTTTATATTTGTTCCTCCACTAACTTGCACTATATTCTTTTATCTGTCCATGTTCAAATAAGTTTGTAGGGCTGATGCACACCCTTTTATGTTCGAATTTTTTAGATTTAATATGTAATTTCCAGTTTTATAAAATTTTCTATTACTTTGCACCAGCGAGTTCTGACTTTGTCGAATATCGAAACGTATAAGAGAGCTCTCCTCGGTTTGAAGCTGCCTTTTATACTTTCTCTTCTTTCCCACTCTCTTATTTTAGCTCTTCTTGTCTATTGTCTCATATAATTTCTTTTTGTTTCAGCGAGCCCCGCCATCCTGCCCCTACATCCCCTCGCTGCCCGAGCGAGGCCAGCCGGTCGCTGACCCGCTGTTTTTCGGCAGCGAAGGAATGCGACAGGATCGAGCTTGTTCGTGGTCTCGGCCAGCCTTTACTATGATTTTAATCTTTTCTGTCTTTGTACTTTTCTTATCTTTACTATTTTGTATTTGTATAAATAAATACTTTTCTCGGTAGTAATTTGTGTTTTTAATTTTATTTCGTTTCCCTTTTCAGATATTATCAATAAATGATTTTGTTTATTGTTATTTTGTGTTTTATTTTATTCTGATTTTATTCTGTTTTTCTTTTATGTCTTTTAGGATTGTGACTACGTCACAACAAATTGATACAAAAATAATCATTTATTCATCATATTCATAAATCATTTAGACGACACGTAAGAAAGATTAAATTAGCAGTAGTCTAGGCGAGACCACGAACAAGCTGGATCCTGTCACATTCCTTCGCTGCCGAAAAATAGCGGGTCAGCGACCGGCTGGCCTCGCTCGGGCAGTGAGGGGATGTAGGGGCAGGATGGCGGGGCGAGCTGAAACAAAAGAAATTATATGAGACAATAGAAGAGAAGAGTTAAAATAGAAGAGTGGGAAAGAAGAGAAAAGTATAAAAGGCAGCTTCAAACCGAGAAGGCTCTCTTATCAGTACAAACCACCAACCAAGCCAGAACTCGCTTGTGCACCGGTATCCAAGTTTTTTTTTTATAAATCCAAAAGATTCAGATTAATTCAGAGAAGTTAAAAAACAAGGTTGTGGGTTAGTCAACGAATTTATTAAGAACATTAATAAATAGAAAAACACAACACAAGTGAGTGAAAAGAATCTTATCAAGATTAAGAGCGGACAGTATCGGACCGGGTGAATAAAACAGGAAATATCCTAAAAAGCCAAATTAAGAAGAGGAAATTGGTGGCATTAAAATAAATAATTAGGGTTTATTGTAAGAGAATCAAGAAACTAGGCTAAGACGGTTTGGGTAGAATAATTAGAAGTAAGTACAGATAGTTATAAGAAGAATTGTTAACGAAGCGTATCGATACATTTAAAAGACTTAGTTGTGGCACTTAGAGGTCTCCGAATCAGAGACTTTGAAAAAGTAGAAAGTAAAATAATACAGAAAAAGAAAGGAGAAAAACAAATAATATTTAGAAAAATTATAACACAGAGACTTGATACAGTGAACCTGAGACTCTCGGTAAATCAGTTACCGCATCAAAAAGGCAACTAGGCTTTGGAGTCAAAAGTTGAAAGGAAGCTAGGAAAAATATTTAATCAATAGAATTAGGAGGGCATTAGCCAGCCCGACCAATAGAAACTAGATTTAGAATTTTAGGATAATTAGGAAAATAATTAGGCGAGAAACAATTTCAGTAGTTGTGTCAAGCGCGTCGCATGAGAACGACACCACTTAATAGATAGAAAGGAGAAGAGAAACATAAATTAAAAGACCAACTCACCAAGAGCGAAGAGGAACCGGAACATCCAGGTCCAAGGCCAAAGATTTCTGGAGGAATCCATCGACTAAGTAATGAAAAATTAATAATCACTGGGGAATCATAATCCAGTAGCTGTCATTAGTCCACACCTAGAAAAAATCACTCGCGAACCAGGACCACGATTACCACGGAGAAACACTCTCGGAACACACGGAACCGGCACGAACACAACAAACAAACAGCCGAACGCGGAACAACGCGGAAAACAACGTTTTCTGATTATTAACTAAAACGACGTGTACGCGGACACAGGCCCGGCGTCCATACCGGCTGACCGACGCGCCAGCAACAACGACGCGAGCCCAGCAGACAGCACGTCAGCAGCCAGGCGGGAAAAAGATCAAGGCGGCTGAGCTCGATACTGCCTAGTTGAGATATCCACCGCTCAGCGCAGAAGTCGAGAATCTGATAACCTCACGGGTAAAGAAGAGTGTGGAACCATCCGAGAAATTAAACGCCACTGATAAATTGTAAGGTTAAAGGCGCCAAAAAGCCTCACAACAAAAAATTCTATGCAACTTATTGAATAAACCTTACTTATACCTCCTATAGAAGTCTAAAACTAATTATCGTCGTGTTCGAGCCCGAATTCTTCCCCTCAGAAGAATAAAATTTAATGTTAACGTGAAAATACCGTTACATTTGGCGCCCGAACAGGGACTCGAACACAGATAAAAAGGACTGCAGAGGTAAAGTAGGGCGCATATAAGAGATAGAATTAGGGGCCGAACGGAATATCGCGACTGAACTCGAGGAAATAAGGATGATGGAGAGTATGGAGGACCATCGACGGCAGGAAGAAGGTAATGAGACGAGCCAGATATATCTCTGGGAGTCCACAACCGCTGATCATTTGTTGGACGGCCGGCGACAGAGAGATCGGAGGAATATAAACCGACTTTCCGAGATCGAGCATATCGAGGAAAGCGGAGACGCGTCGAACGAATTCACAAATAATGAGATAAACGGGGAGGACGGTAGTACACCGAAAATCACAAACAGAACTGCGACGATCGCACCAGACCAAATTGGGGTAGGTGATTTGATGCAGTTTTTGCAGAGGATGGAAGAGAAGAGCGATGGAAAATTCGCTGAGGTAATTATGTCACAACAGAAGATAGAGGAGAAATGCGATGGAAAATTCGCCGAAATAATTAAGTCGCAGCAAGATATGAGAAACGAGTGTATAGACAGGATAACTGTTTTGAGACAATCAACAAAGGACGCATTGGAAGGAGAGATTTCGGCGGTGGAGTGCCGGACGGATAGAAAAATTAAAGAAGCCCAGGGGAGAATTTTGGAAAGTCAGAATATTACAAATAACTATATTCAACAACAGGTCGCCGGACAGAAAGTGACTGCGGAGAAGCTTGAAAGGAGGACACAGGAGATGATGGCGGAAATCCGTGCAGCCCAGCAAATTACTGAGGACCAAAATAAAAGGATTGAAAAACTAGAAGAAACTACACAAAGAACAAGCACCTCTATGAATTTCGGCCAAACCATCGGAGGAGGTATGAATGTCACCCGATTGTACACAACGGCACAGAAGCCTCCTACGTATAATGGCGATGGGAAAGAAAGGCCTATGAGATTTTTAAAAGAATTCCGTGAATTTTGTATCGCCGGAGGGATTGAGGATACGGAAATACGTCACACCATCGGAACGGCATTAAAAGGTGTTGCTAATGATTGGTGGCTGGTGGTAGAAGGAGCAGTGCATGATTTACAAACATTTGAAGAAAAATTCCGTTCGAGATACTGGGCCCGCGACATGCAAGATAAAGTGAAGAAGAATTTAGAATTCGGATCGTTTTATCTAGAAGGCCAAACGTTGACACGAGCCGAGTATGCCACTCGTGTGATTGGAAATGCACGGGATCTTAGCGAGAAACTCAGTGACGAGGATATAATCCGTCGACTCGCGAAGCATTTTGACGAGGAAGTACGCAGTGCAGTGAGAGTGCGGCAAATACGTGAAATAGACGAATTCTTAGAACTGTTGGAAAGCACGGACGTGGCAGGTCCTCTAAATTACAAGAGAGGCACAGGTCGTACCGGGGGATATGCTTCCCAGGAGCAACAGAGAAATTTTAATAGAGGAGCTGTGCGTGAGCAAACAGCGCGTCCTTACATTAGACATGAAAATCGAGAAAACTTTGCAAATAATGGCGGAAACCGATTTCCACCAACACCAGGACGTCAGGTTGACAGGGGAGAGAGACAACCATGGCAGAACAACGGACCATGGCCTCCAACAAATCCTTCTCGAGAAAATAGGTCAGGACAACAAAGACCACCATGGCAGGAGAACCGACCGAGATATTTCCCAGGACCAGAAAACAGCAGACCAGGAGAAGTAACTCCACCACGGCAGGAGCAATTACCAGGTAACCCGGTGAATAATATCAGTCGTGCTCTGCAAGGACCATTTGTCGAACACACCATACCGAGAGAGCCGAGACCAGGATGCTCAGGAGTGGGAAACACGGGCTCGGGAAACGCCTAGTCGTTGCGCCCGAGGAAGAACAAAGAATGAATAATAACGACGAGGAGCGGAGCGCAACGGTAAAACAGGAGGAAAAGAAAAGCACGAAACAACAGATGAACGCGAGGAAAAGAGAGAAGAAGAAGTTGAGGGATCAGCGAAGAAAAGAGGAAAAATACGGAAGCAGTGGACGGTCAATAAGAAGGAATGAGGAGGAGAGCACCGATTGGCGAGGGCAGGCCGAATCATGGGAAAAAAGAGTTCAGGAAGACGGTAAAGGCGCACTTAATACGACGAAGAGTATGTGGCCAGAAAACGTTGCCAGAGTTCAAGGAGTACCTGATATCGGAAGGCCAACACCAGGGGTGGTGGAGAGGATGAGAAATAATAAGGTAGTCTGTTCAATGTCGATGGAAAATCCTCGAGAATATTTGTATGAAGAGGCTGAGGAGATCCCGACGAAGTGGTATGATGAAAGACATCCGAGATGCCCTGAGATACCAGTGACAATAGCAGGTATGACGGAAATAAGTTTAATAGACAGCGGAAGTGAAGTATCGTGTATATCGGAAGAGTTTTTCCGACAAAATGAAGAACTTTTTAAGAACTGCCCGATGCTACCGGTTACGTCGACACAGGTCGTCGGAGCGTTTGGTGGAGAGACGGAACGAGTCAAAAAGCAAATTATGATCGATGCGGAGACGTACGGCTCAAAAGGGGTTTTGCAAGTGCTAGTGGTGCCAAAGTTAGTAAGACCAGTGCTGATCGGAATCGACGGGATGTTGATTTTAAAAATTTCGATAGATGCCAAACAGCAAATTTTAGCGGTAGAAGATAGGATTATTGCGAAGTTGAATGAGGGATTGTGGCAACATGTGAATCCGGAGGAATTTCATAAAATTAAGCCAAATGAAATATGTGCTACAGTAGCCATAAAAGATGCTACTGAGGGAGAGACGAGTATCAGCCTGACCGAAGAAGAATTTAATGAGAAAATGACCGAGTGTACAGGTTTAAGACCGGAAATAAGAGAGGAGTTTAAAAGGATCGTCGAAAGCAGACGAGAGATTTTCGATAAAATTCCAGGACGGATGACGAAGTACGAACATCGTCTACTACTAAAAGATCCGAAACCATATCTTCATCGTTCTTATCCGGTTTCATTAATGCAACGAGAAAAGGTGCAGAAGGAAATCGAGAGAATGCTTAAAGTCGGGGTGATACAAAAATCGGAAAGCATTTATATCAATCCGTTGATGCCAGTAACAAAGGATGATGATTCGGTACGTTTATGTCTTGATGCCCGAGAATTAAATAATTACCTGATAAATGACTACAACAATGCCCCACCTATCGAGGAAATTTTCCAACGATGCGGAGGAAAAACGGTGATGTCAACGCTAGACTTAACGAGTAGTTTTTGGCAAATACCGCTGCATCCAGACTCAAGAAAATATACGGCATTTCAGCATAATGGCAAATGTTATGAGTTTACGGTAACACCATTTGGTCTGAAAACAAGCACGGCGAGTTTAATAAGGGCACTCGATGTGGTTCTTGAAGGATTGGATTTCGTGATAAATTTTGTGGATGATCTTTTAATTATGTCTACATCACACGAAGAACATCTCGACCATCTGCGAAAATTATTTGAAAGATTTCTTGAGCATGGAATGACACTAAAATTTAGTAAATCTCATTTTTTCCGAAATGAAGTCATATTTCTCGGTCACATTCTCACCACGGAAGGCTTGAAACCCGATCCGGAGAAAATTAAAGCAATTCAAGAATATCCACGGCCTAAGACAATAAAACAATTAAGAGGATTTTTAGGCTTAATCAATTTTTATACGAAATTCACAAATCGCCATGCGCATGAAACCGCGCCATTGCTAAATCTTTTGAGAAAGGGTGTTGGATGGAAATGGGATGAAGAGATGGAAAAATCATTCGAGAAAGTAAAAAAATTATTTTGTAAAGAAATAATATTACGATTTCCAGACACTAGAAAACCGTACACACTTACCACGGACGCAAGTGGATATGCGCTCGGAGCGATCCTGTCGCAGGAAAATGAAACTAATGAGAGCGAGGTAGTGACGTTTGCAAGTCGGACTCTGAAAGGAGCCGAGATCGGCTATATGACGACAGAGAAGGAACTACTAGCGATTGTGTGGGCTCTTCAAAAATTCCGGACGTATTTGAAAGGAGCACAAATACATATAAAGACCGATCATAAGGCATTAATTTTCCTGAAAACCTGTCGTTTTACTGCGGAAAGGCTGATGAGATGGGTCCTCTCAATACAAGATTACGATTTACAGATTGAACATGTTGCGGGAAAAGCTAATGTAGTCGCCGATGCCCTGAGTAGAGTGAAAGGAGACGAGAAGTTATCCTCGGCCGATAAAAAAGGGATCATCGTTGTCGCAGGAGTACTAGCAGAGAAACTTCCGCGGGATCTAGCAAAGAGACTCAAATGCATGGATAAGATTCAGCGAGAACAAGAAGATCTGCGAATTATTATGGATTTCCTTGGTCAAGATAAAGAAGGGGACGAAGAAAGAAAATTCCGGATTGAAAAAGGTATTTTAGAAAAGAAATCGAAAAGTGGTGTTTGGCGAGTAATAGTGCCAAAAAGTATTATCAAGGAATTAATTAAGGCTTGCCATGCGATGTATGGACACCTTGGGGCCCGGAAGTGCTCACGGATGCTGGAAGAAGATTTCACCTATCCACATCTGGCTAAAATCACTCGGAATACATTAGCAACTTGCGATACGTGTCAGAGGAACAAAATCGCAATACAAACGAGCTACGCGGCGATGCAAACGATCATCCCAGAAAAACCAGGGGATTTGGTATCGATCGATTTTTATGGACCATTACCAGCGTCGGTGGGCGAGGTGAAACACATCCTCGTGACATTGGATGCCTTCAGTAAATATGTGGTGTTATATCCTATGAAAAAAGCGAACACATCTACGGTAATAAAAAGAATATTCAATGACTACATTCCCAAGTATGGAAAACCCCGTAGAATTCAATTCGATCATGGCACGCAATTCACCGCGAAAAACTGGCTTAAGAAACTCAAGGACGAGGACATCATAGCGGTTTTCTCATCAATCCGTCATCCTCAAGGAAATATCGTCGAGCGAGTTAACCGAGAGCTGGGAAGATTTTTTCGTACGTTCCTGACAGAAAATCATGCAGGATGGCCTAAATGGGTAAAAGTAATACAGGATTGTATTAATGAATCTCACCACGAGACAACTGAATTCACACCCATGGAGCTACAGTGTAAAAAGAAGCCGACCAGAGAATGGAATAAACAAATGGGGATAAGAAGAGACGAAGAAGATGCCAACACGTACGAAATGAAGATCGAGATCGTGAGAGAGAGAATTTCGAAAAAAGGGCGGCGTCAAGCGGAGAAATTCGACGCAACACATAGGCTAACTGATTATGAGGTAGGGGATTTAGTTTTAATTAAAGCGTTAAATGTTTCCGATCCGCTGAAACAATTAACATCAAAATTTATGCCCTTATATGAAGGCCCGTATAGAATTAAGAAATGCGTAGGTATAGCAACATATTTAGTAATAGATGTAGAAAGTAAGAAAGAGCGCGGTAAATTCCACGCCAGTATGTTTAAGAGGTATAGGACAGAGACAGAAAAGACAGACGAGAAGAACGAAGAGGCAGCGAATTCGACAACCATGGGAGAGAGCGAGAGAGAAAGGGGGCAGAGTCCGAAAGCAAGACAACAGGGCCTACACTCGGCATCGACAAGTACAGTGAAAACAAAGGTACCGACGGTCAGCGTACCGAGCATATAGTAAAATGAACTCAGAGACTATATGCAAAACCGGGGGAAAGTACACCAAAACAGGCGCCAAGATCTTTCGTGTTGTGGTTGGTCAAGAAAAGAGGCGCGACGAACACGTAACCCGATAGGCTTGACAAGTACTGGAATTCATAGAAAATGATAGATTCTACGAATATGACGTAAATTCCGGGTATTGGTAATCGATTCGACGATTGGGTAATCGATTGAAGGCCAAGAGAGAGTAATGGAGAAAGGGGTTCGGGAGACGGATAATTGGCGCAGAGGCCAAGGCCAGCACGAAAATAGGCCGAAAAATCACGAAGAATCCGGAAATCCGAAAAGATGAATTTACATTGGCCAAAAATAATAAATTGATGAATATAGATATAGTTCCATATTATAAAATGTCTATAAAAGGGACCGATGACGAAGGAACGGCCTACAAAACGACAAAAATCACGAATACCAAAAGAAAGTGCAGAGTGAAAAGAAAATATACGCAAAGTAAAAAGGAAGGATTGATTGATTTCCGCAAAGAAAAACAAAGAGAGAGAAATAAAAATGTCGATGGCACGTTTTGTGGAATACGGGGTCGAGTACTTGACACCGAACGAACCCTACGCCGGCGAAATCTTGACAGCGGAAGGCCCAAGCCGTTTTTACGTTTGGCTAGAAAAAGACAGAAGCAGAAGAGAGGAGTTTGTGAGAAAGGTGGCAACAACCAACCGAACCCATCCGGAGATCCATCGCCTGCTAGAGGAGGAAGCATATCCCGGTAGGGCAACGCTGTTACTACTCCTCAACGAGAAGGACGAAAGAGAGTACACTTTTCTCCGCGGTACAATAATAAAGAGAGAGAGAGACGGGAGATACCGGGTATGGATGGGGGACCTGGGAACGAGAATAAGTACCGAGATGGACGCTCTCTACACGGTACCAGAGTTGTACCTCGGTGAACCCTTCTTCGCAGTTACATGCGCTCTGCATGAGCTGGCTCCGGCTAATCAGGAGTGGAGCCAGGCCACACGCGACCTTTTCATTTCTCTAACCGTGGGCCAAACAATCGACATATACGTAGACGAGCTCGACCCTGTTGTCGAGGTAGTATGGGTAACCATACACGCCAGCCTCGACAACAGGGGATACGACGTGGCGCAGCAGCTCCGGCGGAGGGGGGATGCCCGGAGGGTGACCACCAACCCGACGTTTAGCTACGGCCGAGACGGGGGGCACCACGGGAAACATTTCCGGACTGAGCGGAGAAGAGAGCGGCAGGCGGCAAGACAGCGGAGCGCGACCGCACCGACAGCCGGTCGATCAAACGCACAAAACGAGACGAGGACAACTACGAACCAAAGTCTGGACGAGCTACTCCGGGAGCTCGCCTCCCTTATAGACGAGTTCCCGGAGGCAGAGGACAGCAACAGCGAGGACGAGGCGATGGAGGCCTGGCTGGCTACTCCGCCACCGGACAACGAGACAACAGCGACGTTGGAGGAGTGGGGCGTGATCCCGCAAGGAGACCCTGACGTAACGGACAGCGACGAAGACAGATCCAACGACAGTGACGGGACATAAATAAAAAAAAAATTTTTAATTAAAAATATACCTGCGTTGGCGTTTTATTTCGCGTCAATTTATTATAGAATAAGTATCGTAATAAGTAGTTGAAATAAGGCTAGTGCTAAGTTAGTTATAAGTTTAAAATAATAAGGAAACACATGGATAGATGAAGATAAATAAAAATCAAAACTTTACAAATCTTTGATACGGTCAGTAATCTGACCGATCAAAAATTTGGGGGGATAATGTGACGTAGTCACAATCCTCCAAGACATAAAATAAAAACAGAATAAGATAAGAATAAATAAAACACAAATACCAATAAACAAAATCATAGATAACATCTGGAAAGGGGTCAAAAGGAAACAAAATAAAATTAAAAAACACAAATTTATACAAAAAGAATCATTTATTCATAAATAAATTTAATCATAAATAAATATTCATAAATCATTTAGACGATACGTGAGAAAAGATAATAGTCTCAGCAGAATACAGTAGACCCCTCGAAACAGGATGAAGCCTGTCACATTCCTTCGCTGCCGAAAAATAGCGGGTCAGCGACTGGCTGGCCTCGCTCTGGCAGTGAGGGGATGTAGGGGCAGGATGGCGGGGCGAACTGAAACAAAAGAAATTACATGAAACAATAGAAGAGAAGAGTTAAAATAAAAGAGTGGGAAAGAAGAGAAAAGTATAAAAGGCAGCTTCAAACCGAGAAGACTCTCTTATACGTTTCAACGGTCGACAAAGTCAGAACTCGCTGGTGCAAAGCAGTAGAAATTTTTGCTAAATTCGGAACTTTCATATTAAATCTAAGAATTCTAACAGAAAAGGGTGTGAGTCAGCCCTACAAATTTATTTGAACATTAACAGATAAAAAAAATACAGTGCAAATTAGTGGAGGAACAAATATAAAGATTAATAGCGGACAGTATCGGACCGGTTGAACAAAACAAGAAACATCCCAAAAGCCAAATTAAGAAGAGGAAATTGGTGGGATGAAAATAAATAATTAAGGTTTATTGTAGGAGAATTAAGAAAATAGGCTAAGACGGTTTGGGTAGAATAATTAGAAATAAGTCCAGTTAGATTCTAAGAAGTATTATTAACGCAGCGCATCGATAAGTGGCAAAGACTCGGTGTTGGCACCAAGGAGTTTCCAAATGAAAGCCTATAGAAAGGAATAAGTGAAACAACAAGGAGAGAGAAAAGAGAAGAACAAATAACAGTTAGAGCAATTATAACTTAAAGACATACTACAGTAGGTCTAAGATCTGCGATAGGTCCCCGCTTCAAGAGAAGAGAGACACTTGGAGCAAAATTTTGAAATAAAGCTCAGAAAATTAATTAAGAATTAGGTTTAGGAGGGCACTTGTGAGCCCGACTCATAGAAACTTAATTTAGAATTTTAGGACAATTAGAAAAACAATTAGGAGTGAAACAATTTCAAGAATTCTGTAAAGCGCGTCGCATGAAAACGACACTACTCATCAGGCATAAAAGAGAAGAGAAAGATAAATTAAAAGATCAACTCACCAAGAGCGAAGAGGAATCGGAACATCCAGGTCCAAGGCCAAAGATTTCTGGAGGAATCCATCGAATAAATAATGAAAAATTAATAATCACTGGGGAATCATAATCCAGTAGCTGTCATTATTCCACACCTAGAAAAGATCACTCGCGAACCAGGACCACGATTATCACGGAGAAGCACGCTCGGAACACACGGAACCGGCACGAACACAACAAACAAACAGCTGAACACGGAACAACGCAGAAAAACAACGTTTTCTGATTATTAATTAAAACGACGCGTACGCGGACACAGACCCGGCGTCCATACCGGCTGACCGACGCGCCAGCAACAACGACGCAAGCCCAGCAGACAGCACGTCAGCAGCCAGGCGGGAAAAAGATCAAGACGGCTGAGCTCGATACCGCCTAGCTGAGATATCCACCGCTCAGCGCAGAAGTCGAGAATCTGATAACCTCGCGGGTAAAGAAGAACGTGGAACCATCAGAGCAATTAGACACCACTGATAAATTGTACGGTTAAAGGCGCCAAAAAGCCTCACAACACAAAATTCTATGCAACTTATTGAATAAACCTTACTTATACCTCCTATAGAAGTCTAAAATTAATTATCGTCGTGTTCGAGCCCGAATTATTCCCCTCAGAAGAATAAAATTTAATGATAACGTAAAAATACCGTTACAATGCTGGTTTCCTCATGGCGCAAGTCGCGATAGATTCTACGGATTGTTGCGCTTTCGTCACAGGTGTGGTTTCGATATCGTTAGATATCGTTTTCATTACGATTTGTGCGTGAACCGCTCGCTTTTTGCTGTCCACTGTCAGACTGATTTTCGAGGTGCAATAGCGAGTTATGTTTCTTACTACACTGTCTACAGTTTCTAGCAATGCCTTGCAATTTTTAACTGAATGTCCCTTTCCCAGACAGTTCAAACATAAATTGAGGCGTTTTATTTCGTTTATTCTCTATTGAACTGGAAGATGCCGCAATTTCTGACATTGATATATCTTGTGATCTTCTTGACACATCGAACAACTATTTCGAGTTGCCGTGTCTTGAGTGCTAAGGTGAGACGTCGAATGATTAATTTTTTGTTTCGCATTTACTCCTTGTAAGACTCATTGTCGATAGATTACCGACAATAGTTCTCAAGAAATACATTATGTAAATAGCCGATAGGAGCGTTCCAGTCTATTGTATGAAAGTCAGCGAAGAGTGTAACCATCTAGACGCGTACGAAGCCCTCCCGGGCATAAAGAAAGCGAGCAACGCTCACCTCCCGCCAATCGTCGTTGAACGACCACGCCAGTAACACGTGAAAATAACGATTAAAACTAAAGAACGCACGCAAAGTTATCAAAGAGTATTCCCGCCAGGCAGGAGCATCCAAAATAAAAAATACGAGAATAGGATTACTTGTGGTCGTGTCGATAAATCAGGTATGATATTTTAGAAATAGCCTCCGTTAAATAGGTCTAATTATAAAATTTAACTCCTAACGGCCAATCGTCATATCACCCATTTAGGACGATTGGACCGCATTGCACGCCGCTTTACAAGCCACACAGGCACGCCGCATTGTGTGGGACTAACGGAAGGGAAAACGATATCGCTCCCTTTAATCGAGATGGGAAGCCTCCGTCCTTAATTACTAAAAAGAACGGAAATCTGCATTCGCGTCTGTGATGTCGTATTGGCCAGCCGCGTGAAGCACCACATATAGGCTCAATAGAGGCACGAAGCGTTGATCGGCCGCCATGTCATGGTCCCAACGTCAAACGGCTACCCTGTAAGGCCTCGAGCAGCGTTCGACATCTGATTAAGCTAAGTGGCCGTCGAAAGTTAATTACAATTATATTCTGCGACATCGCCAGAGTACCGGTCTGATTTGCGTTACTGACCGTGTCGGAAATTTATAGAAAGGTGAAATAACCTCTGTGAAGAATATATGTCAGTAGATACATGGAAAGTGCAAATAGCAATCGTACATAAGACTGGAAACAGATTTCTTTCAAAAAACGATCGTATAACAGGATCATTTAAATCGATCCATAGTGTCAATACTTAACCTTCTGGTCTGTGGTGTCTAAGTGTCAAATGTGAAAATATAGAGTGATACGTCTAGTCAGCCAGATATTCGTGGATTTTAGAACCGATAAGCATACAGTAATTACATTGCAATAATTAATAATTGAACTGAATAATGCTGTCATTCTAATAAGTTTATTGCTGATAAATAGAAAATATATTGTGTTATAATTGCTATGCAATTGGATCTCGAGTGCGGTATGCGCACCATAAAATAAATGTTTGTGGATATTAAACTTTGTTCTTGATATTGAACTATTACATTGCAATAATTAATAATTGAATTGAATAATGCTGTCATTCTAATATATTTATTGATGATAAATATAAAATATATTGTGTTATAATTGCTCAGCAGTTGAATCTCGAGTGCGGTATGCGCACCATAAAATAAATGTTTGTGGATATTAAACTTTGTTCTTGATATTGAACTATTACATTGCAATAATTAATAATTGAATTGAATAATGCTGTCATTCTAATATATTTATTGAAGATAAATATAAATATATTGTGTTATAATTGCTCAGCAGTTGAATCTCGAGTGCGATATGCGCACCATTAAAATAAATGTTCGTGAATACTAAACCTTGTTCATGATACTGAACTATTAGATTGTAGCCATTTAGAATTGAATTGATCAATGCTGACATTATTAAACATCAATTGTTGAGAAGCAGAAAACATGCTCTGGTATGATTGCTATGGACATGAGTACACTTCGTTATATCATCGCACCATATGTTTGTCGAACCATGCGACTTGTACAATTGCTTGATTAATTTGAATTCTGTGTGGTAGGGGTTATGCGCGTAGGATAAGTTAATTAGTGTGAGTGCACCCCTTCGACGAATTATGAACGTTAATGTGAAACTGAATGGAGTTTATGATCGCGGGCACGTGAAAAGCGGAGTGAAGGTAGTGCAAAGACATTCGGTAGACAAAATTGTTATGTACATTGAAGCTTCAATCTTTACCGGATGCATTAACTGTATCCTGCCCGGCGAAATATGATATAAAGTGATATGATGAATCACCTGTGATATACTACCTGCACCATTAAACTAATTACAGTGTCCAGAGATACCTACTGTTTTATATTGTGAAAATTTGTATACGATAAAAAATTAGTCGCTACACACGGAGAATAACGATATCAGTGATAAAGGTCCTTGCGAAATATACATATTTTGAACATAAAGGCATTCTCGTGAAACCCCACCCAAAGACAAAATAAAGAAAAGCTAAAGAAAAAAAAAAAGATTTTAATAATTATAAAATGGCGCCCAACGTGGGGCCTCGATAGCATCTGTTCCACGAGTCTAGTGGAGGTGACTGACTGAAATAGTTACTAAGATTGTCGAGGGGTCCCTCATGATGATATAACAAAATCTGTTGTGTCTACATGGCTATTAATTAAGAATAACGTCGTGGCTTTACCTAAAGTTTGAACATTTAAAAGCCAAATAATAACATGTGCAGTAAGCCTATAAAGAGGGGCGAGAATTTGTGTGTGAATTAGTACATATGAATACCCGTTCCAAAGCAAAGCGCGAGCAAAGAACAGACGACATAGCGTCTGACAACGATAGCAACGAAAGAAATAACATCAATATTAATATGGATGAGAATCCCATAACGGAATTGCCGCCACGAATCTCCCCTGTGGTCGAACAATTTCAACTTGAACGGTCCCGCATGGAGAGGCAACGCACTGAATGGGATGCGCTGCGAGTAAGAATGATTGACGAACTTAATCAAATGCGTGCGACGTTGGATAGACAAGAAAGAGAGATTATGCGATTGCGAGAGGAAAATAGTCAACTTCGTAACCAGTCAAACACGAGTGAGAGTGCCGACCGCAACACTGGCATGTTAAACGGGTTGGTACGCGGAATCAATTCTATGAATATTCACATCAAACCTCCACGATTTGGAAACGATCTTTTGGTAAATCCAAACGAATTTATCGAAGACGTAGCCAAATATTTCTTAGTAAAAAAGGTTCCGGAAGACTGTAAAATGTTAGTGTTAGAAACTCTTCTTGATGGACGCGCGCGCGACTGGTTTAGAACTCAACCGGATGTGGGGGATAACTTCGACTCATTTAAATGCATATTCTTGGAAGAGTTTTATTCCTTATCGACCCAAGTACGATTGAAGTCACAATGGGCTAACCGTCGTTATAACTCCTCCGACGGAAGTCTACAATCGTATTTCCTAAAGCAAACGAGTATCGCCCAGTATTTTAACCCTAAACTCGACAAATATGAAATAAACTACACCGTCGTGCAGCAGCTACCTATGCGTGCACGAGATTCATTAGTAACAGTCAACTATGCTGATACGAATACGGTGGCGAGGGCGTTATCGCAGCTGGACATATCGTATGAAGAAAATAAAGGTCGGGATAAAACTAGAATGTCGTTCAATAATCACCAGTCAGGTAGTTACTCATCATTTAATCCCAATGGAAGTGGAAGGGACACGCGAAATGCCAGCAGGTCAGCCTCGTTAGAGAATTCAAGCCAAGCGCCGCGTTCATCATCATCACCATATCACTCACGGGGAATGAATATAGACGTAGCTTCGTGGTACCCAATCACGAACATGTCGGTACCTCCACCCAATCTATCCTCAAGTGAGAATGTGGGGGATGAGGCTGGAGCTTCAGGTATCTCTAGGATCGCTTCTTTAAACTCTCGTGCGGCGCCATGAACCCTGGGTCCTACATGCGCCGCTATCCATTCGATTTATTCGAGGACCTAACTTCGTCCATAACAAAGGCGTCAAGCCCACAGACAAAGCCCAATGAATTCAAAACGTCCACGTGTCCCCACATTATACTCTCAGTGCTACGAGTTCCGATCTCGACACTCCTCGACACAGGAAGTCAAGTGACTTGTATATCTGAGCAATTTTTCAATTATCTCAGTAAACATCAAGAACTTTCCGTGCTTCCAGTGGTTAACATCGTCGTACTAACGGCCATAAAAGAAAAACCCACGCCGGTTAAACGGCAAGCCTTACTGAGCATTACTCTGGGCCAAGTCCAAGTGCAGACAGTGTTTCTCGTAATTCCACACTTATCGAGCAAGATGATTCTCGGTAGTGACTGGATGTTACGTACCGGTACCATCATTGATTTCGCCCATCAATCCCTTGTAATAAACCAACAGGCAATTCCACGGGATTATGTATCTTTTGGCCAACTACCAACGGAGCGCCTAAATGTCTCTATGGACAATGAATTTACATATATACAAATTTTTAAAATTCAACCCCTTGGGAGGGCTCTACCCATGGTGAATGCGACGATGAGTAGAGAGAGTCAGTCTGATAATGTAAATTCGCCAATCACCCATGATGAGAATCTGGTTAAGAAAAGAGAGACAGTTGTTGTAAAAATAGCAACGGAGCTATCGTTGAACACTAGAGATACATCACCTCGCCCCAACAAAGAAGACTCCGAGGAGGATGCAATGTCGCCGAACACAGAGAGTAGGTGCAAATTGTTTCAACGGCTAAAACACATTGAGGAACCTAGAAGAACTGAGTACACTCCCAATATCACATCAGACATCAGTGAACCCATCAATACCGTGAAGAGTGTCGCCGAGCAGGTGGACAAGGATGTCATCGACAACGATACGGATGATAATATCATAAATGAACGAGAAGATTTTGAATTGGATGAGGCTCAATATGCGTGTCGCCTATACAAGGACGGCGAGGATGAAAATTTCTTTGAGGACGTGAGACTCATCATATCAGAGCTATCCGACTGTAACTTAGAGCAGCGCTCCGCAATAAGCCAAATATTATGCGAACACCGACGCTTATTCTCATACAAAACCGAAGGGGCCGGGCGTTACGAACACGAAATCCGGTTAAAAAACCCAAAGACCATCGTACGGCGTTCATATCCGGTACCGTTTGCTTTGCGAGATGCTGTAGGCAAAGAAATTAGAAGCATGCTGGAATCCGGAATTATTGAACGCTCAGATAGCCCGTTTTGCAATCCTCTAAGCATCGTGGAAAAGAAGGACGGACGAATTCGCATATGCTTGGATGCACGATTTATAAACGATGCAGTAGACAGCGACAATGGAAGGGCACCGGTCATAGGAGAAATTCTTCAGAAGTACCACGGTACCAAGTATATATCGACCACTGATCTCGCATATGGATATTGGCAGATCCCTTTATCAAAAAACTCGCGCCCATATACCGCTTTTTTGTATGGATCGCAATTATACCAATTCTGCCGAATTCCATTTGGATTAAAAACAGCCGGGAGTGGATTTATAAGAGCCTTGGACCTCGCCGTGGGTGCTGAATTCGACTCATTTTTGACCACGTATATCGATGATTTACTCATTACATCGGCCACTTTCGACGAACACGTTAATCATATACGTCAAATCTTTGGAAGATTGCAAGCGCACAATTTTACGTTGCGTTTGGATAAGTCTTATTTCTGTCGGTCTGAAGTGGACTTTTTAGGGTTTACTTTATCCACCAACGGTATCAGACCTAATCAAGATAAGCTAGAAATTATCAGGAATTTTGCCGAACCCGCCAATAAAAAGGAATTACAACAGTTCATCGGAGTGTGCACATACTATCGCCGCTTTAGTGTACGTCATTCAAACTTACTTGACCCTTTTCGTCCACTACTAAAGAGCAAAAATATTTGGAATTGGACATCCGGCCATCGTTTAGCGTTTAACGACCTGAAAAATGCTTTCGCTGATTGTATCACTTTACGTCACGTAATTCCTGATGTACCGTTTCGGTTGCAAACCGACGCGTCGGACAAGGGCATCAGTGGCATTTTATATCAAATTGACGAGGCAGAAGAACCTCAGGTAATCTCATTGGTCAGTCGATGTCTTAACCTCGCAGAAATTAACTATACTACCACCGAAAAGGAGCTACTAGCGATTATCTACTCAATTTCAAAATGTCGGGTATATTTGGCAAGGAGGAAATTCTATGTCATTACGGATCACCAAGCACTAACCTTCCTCAACACTACCCTTTTTCATACCGCCAGATTGGCACGATGGAGCATTTATTTACAGCAATACACCGTAGTCGTACAGCATTGTGCTGGCCGAGACAACGTGGTAGCCGATTTTTTTAGTCGCAATCCGAGTGGAAAATTTGAGCCGGAAGGAAATACTCATCGTATGGTCATCGCATCTCTGACTCGCTATTTGGAGTTTAAAGTCGAACGGAAGAAATATCTGGCGAACACATTGCATAAAATAATATCTCGACATGATCAATTACCTACTGATCTGCGGCGAGACCTAAAGATGATCGCGCAACATCAGCGAGACGATCCCTTGATTGCTAAGAAATTCGAAAACGTTGGACGAGACCAAGAAAATCCCATGTATCACATCAGTCAAGAAATATTATTTCATCGATCCGCTCGCGAAGGCCATTGGCAACTGGTCGTTCCCGCGACATTAACGAGTCGGCTATTACGGTTCACACACCAAAAAATTGGCCATCCCGGGGTATCAAAAACTTTGGCGTATCTGCGAATACATTTTTATTGGGATCACATGGCGAAAGAAGTCAAACGGCACGTACTTAGTTGTGATCTCTGCCAAAGAGTGAAATGTAACAATCAATCGATGGAGGGAGAATATCAGTTAATCGTCGCGAGTAAGCCAACAGAATTAGTGACCGTTGATTTCTACGGCCCGCTACCCTGTTCCAGAGGAGGCGTTGAATACATATTTGTCGTACTAGATGCTCATTCTAAATATGTCAAACTGTACCCACTTAAAAAGGCAACTACCAGAAATGCACTTAGCAAGATCATGGATAACTATATACCGTTAATGGGACGGCCCAGCAAAATACTATCGGACAACGGGACCCAATTTACTTCGTCGCGCTGGAAATCGTGACTTGAGCAAGAAGGAATTACGGTGCTTTTTTCATCGATTAGGCATCCACAAAGTAATCCCACAGAACGGGTAATGCGAGAGTTAGGGAGACTATTTCGCACCCTCTGCTCGGATGCTCACACAGGATGGGCGCTACATGTAGACCGCATCGAAACCTGCCTCAATATCACCCATCACACAACCACCGGCTTCACACCGCACGAGCTGCATTTTGGATCACGTGTCACAGAAGAACTGGACACCCTATTTCAATTCCCAACGGATGAGGTTGTGACCCACTCAGAGAAAATCGCTTTAGCAAAGGAAAGGATGCAAGTTCATTATGAATATCGGCGAAGGGCGCAAAAAAGTATTTCCAAAGTCCCGCTACAAATAGGAGATCTGGTTCTCTTGCGCGTTCCTACTCCATCGAATGCCCAGGATCGTGTGATATCCAAGTTTTTTCATTTGTACCGAGGGCCCTATAGAATAAAGGAAAGTCGAGGTAACAATGCATTTTTACTCGTCGATCCGGACGATCCTAATAAGATAAAGAATACTTACAATCGTTGTAGTCTGAAACGATACCAAAGCCCGGTTTAACATGTCATCATCGGTTAATACTAGTAAATTGTATGGATGAATGTGTTATTTAGCTCAATGGTCGGTTAACAATAAGTCCACCATTAGCGCTAAATAAGGGGGATAATTGTAAGACTCATTGTCGATAGATTACCGACAATAGTTCTCAAGAAATACATTATGTAAATAGCCGATAGGAGCGTTCCAGTCTATTGTATGAAAGTCAGCGAAGAGTGTAACCATCTAGACGCGTACGAAGCCCTCCCGGGCATAAAGAAAGCGAGCAACGCTCACCTCCCGCCAATCGTCGTTGAACGACCACGCCAGTAACACGTGAAAATAACGATTAAAACTAAAGAACGCACGCAAAGTTATCAAAGAGTATTCCCGCCAGGCAGGAGCATCCAAAATAAAAAATACGAGAATAGGATTACTTGTGGTCGTGTCGATAAATCAGGTATGATATTTTAGAAATAGCCTCCGTTAAATAGGTCTAATTATAAAATTTAACTCCTAACGGCCAATCGTCATATCACCCATTTAGGACGATTGGACCGCATTGCACGCCGCTTTACAAGCCACACAGGCACGCCGCATTGTGTGGGACTAACGGAAGGGAAAACGATATCGTTCCCTTTAATCGAGATGGAAAGCCTCCGTCCTTAATTACTAAAAAGAACGGAAATCTGCATTCGCGTCTGTGATGTCGTATTGGCCAGCCGCGTGAAGCACCACATATAGGCTCAATAGAGGCACGAAGCGTTGATCGGCCGCCATGTCATGGTCCCAACGTCAAACGGCTACCCTGTAAGGCCTCGAGCAGCGTTCGACATCTGATTTAGCTAAGTGGCCGTCGAAAGTTAATTACAATTATATTCTGCGACATCGCCAGAGTACCGGTCTGATTTGCGTTACTGACCGTGTCGGAAATTTATAGAAAGGTGAAATAACCTCTGTGAAGAATATATGTCAGTAGATACATGGAAAGTGCAAATAGCAATCGTACATAAGACTGGAAACAGATTTCTTTCAAAAAACGATCGTATAACAGGATCATTTAAATCGATCCATAGTGTCAATACTTAACCTTCTGGTCTGTGGTGTCTAAGTGTCAAATGTGAAAATATAGAGTGATACGTCTAGTCAGCCAGATATTCGTGGATTTTAGAACCGATAAGCATACAGTAATTACATTGCAATAATTAATAATTGAACTGAATAATGCTGTCATTCTAATAAGTTTATTGCTGATAAATAGAAAATATATTGTGTTATAATTGCTATGCAATTGGATCTCGAGTGCGGTATGCGCACCATAAAATAAATGTTTGTGGATATTAAACTTTGTTCTTGATATTGAACTATTACATTGCAATAATTAATAATTGAATTGAATAATGCTGTCATTCTAATATATTTATTGATGATAAATATAAAATATATTGTGTTATAATTGCTCAGCAGTTGAATCTCGAGTGCGGTATGCGCACCATAAAATAAATGTTTGTGGATATTAAACTTTGTTCTTGATATTGAACTATTACATTGCAATAATTAATAATTGAATTGAATAATGCTGTCATTCTAATATATTTATTGAAGATAAATATAAATATATTGTGTTATAATTGCTCAGCAGTTGAATCTCGAGTGCGATATGCGCACCATTAAAATAAATGTTTGTGAATACTAAACCTTGTTCATGATACTGAACTATTAGATTGTAGCCATTTAGAATTGAATTGATCAATGCTGACATTATTAAACATCAATTGTTGAGAAGCAGAAAACATACTCTGGTATGATTGCTATGGACATGAGTACACTTCGTTATATCATCGCACCATATGTTTGTCGAACCATGCGACTTGTACAATTGCTTGATTAATTTGAATTCTGTGTGGTAGGGGTTATGCGCGTAGGATAAGTTAATTAGTGTGAGTGCACCCCTTCGACGAATTATGAACGTTAATGTGAAACTGAATGGAGTTTATGATCGCGGGCACGTGAAAAGCGGAGTGAAGGTAGTGCAAAGACATTCGGTAGACAAAATTGTTATGTACATTGAAGCTACAATCTTTACCGGATGCATTAACTGTATCCTGCCCGGCGAAATATGATATAAAGTGATATGATGAATCACCTGTGATATACTACCTGCGCCATTAAACTAATTACAGTGTCCAGAGATACCTACTGTTTTATATTGTGAAAATTTGTATGCGATAAAAAATTAGTCGCTACACACGGAGAATAACGATATCAGTGATAAAGGTCCTTCCGAAATATACATATTTTGAACATAAAGGCATTCTCGTGAAACCCCACCCAAAGACAAAATAAAGAAAAGCTAAAGAATAAAAAGAAGATTTTAATTATTATATCCTCCTTGAGATTTACTATTACCCTCTTGTAATCGTTTCTTTGGTTGAATCGCCTCGAGAATTTGACATCTACTCGATAATTTTTTAGTTGATCAACTGTAGACCAATTTTCGGAAATTACTTTCTGTTCCCATTTGCATTTCGTTGCTGGGTCTATTTTGTTTAGTACCATTTCGACGACCAACGTGTTCCATTGATCTACCGGTTCCCCGAGATTTTTTAAAGCTCGCAAATGTTTGCTTAACTCGTCGGACAGTGTACGCAACCTTATTGCCGATTCTTTCGGAACTTGCGGTAGTTCAAACAAAGCGCGTGGTGTCGTTTCGTGAGATGTTTATTTTCGAACCGTTCTTTCAGAAGCTCTAAAGCCACTGTATAATTTTTACCTATGGGATCGAGCGAACCTATCACTTGTGCGGCTTGACCTTTCAGCGCTGCGTTCAAATAATAAAACTTCTGAACGTCTGATAACGTTATATCCGCATCGATAAGAGTTTTGAATAAATCGTAAAAATGAGTCCATTTTTCGTAACTGCCGTCGAATTCCGGCAATGCTATCGTTGGTATTTTTACGTTAGGACGCGCGGCCTCACCGATTTGTGCTCTTGGAATTACGTTCTCTCGATTCTCGTTAGAATTTTGTCGATTTGTTGTTGCAAGCTGTTCTTGCCCTTTCGCGATTGCTTCGTAGAAAATCGGTTCGAAAAGTACATTTTCTGCTTCCAAATTTTTTTCTTGTAAATCATCGAATTCTTTTAGTAAACCCGATGCTTTTTTCAGACGCTCGTCTAACTCTGCTGAACTTCCTGTATCCGGTTCGAATGTCGAGAGAAATGTTTCGAATCGCGTCAATTTCCCTTTCACCCCGGCTCTAGCGCGCTTTATCGCTGCGATGTCTTCTATTGTTTTTGATTGTACTTAACCTACGTATTCGCAATGTGAAGCATGTCTAAATTCTCGAAATCGAAGGAAAATCTATGAGGAGAGGATAGACTTACAGAATGAACATATTGTACTGTGACGTAGTCACAATCCTAAAAGGATAAAAGAAAAAAAGAATAAAATCAGAATAAAATGAAACACGAAATACCAATAAACAAAATCATTTATTGATAATACCTGAAAAGGATAAAAGGAAACAAAATAAAATAAAGCACAAATTCCTACAAAAATAATCATTTATTCATAGAAAATTAGAAATGTAAGAAGATAAGTAAGAAATGATAAAATGCTCAGCAAAATCCAGTCGACACCGCGAAACAGGATGAAGCCTGTCACATTCCTTCGCTGCCGAAAAACAGCGGGTCAGCGACCGGCTGGCCTCGCTCGGGCAGTGAGGGGATGTAGGGGCAGGATGGCGGGGCTAGCTGAAACAAAAGAAATTACATGAGACAATAGAAAAGAAGAGTTAAAATAAGAGAGTGGGAAAGAAGAGAAAGGTATAAAAGCAAGCTGCAAACCAAGGAGGGGCCTCTTATTCGTTTCAACAGTCGACAAAGTCAGAACTAGCTGGTGCACAGCAGTAGAAATTTTTGCTAAATCTGGAAATTTCATATTAAATCTAAGAATTCTAACAGAAAAGGGTGTGAGTCAGCCCTACAAATTTATTTGAACATTAACAGATAAAAAAATACAGTGCAAGTTAGTGGAGGAACAAATATAAAGATTAATAGCAGACAGTATCGGACCGGGTGAATAGAACAAGAAAGATTCTAAAAAGCCAGATTAAGAAGAGAAAGTTGGTGGCATTAGAATAAATAATTAGGGTTTAGTTTAGGAGAATTAAGCAAATAATATAAGAAAGTTTAGGTAGAATAATTAGCAAATAAGTCCGGATAGTTTCTAAGAAGTATTGTGAACACAGCGTATCGATACATTTAAAAGACTCGGTTGTGGCACCTAGAGGTCTCCAAATTAGAAACTTTGAAAAAGTGAAAAGTGGAGTAACACAGAAAAAGAAAGGAGAAAAAC
This sequence comes from Cylloceria caligata, assembly GCA_963942595.1. Classification (NCBI taxonomy): domain Eukaryota; kingdom Metazoa; phylum Arthropoda; class Insecta; order Hymenoptera; family Ichneumonidae; genus Cylloceria; species Cylloceria caligata. The sequence continues at coordinate 70,739,718 of OZ012706.1, read as the reverse complement.
AAACAATATTTAGCAAAATTATAACACAGAGACTTGATACAGTAAACTTGAGACTCTCGGTAAATCAGTTACCGCATCAAAAAGCAACAGGGCTTTGGAGTCAAAAGTTGAAAGGAAGTTAGGAAAAATATTTAATAGATAGAATTAGGAGGGCATTAGTCAGCCCAACCAATAGAAACTAGATTTAGAATTTTTAGATAATTAGAAAAATAATTAGGAGGGAAACAATTTTTGTCAGCACTGTCAAGCGCGTCGCATTAGGAGGACACTACTCAATAGACATAAAAGAGAAGAGAACAATAAATTAAAAGACCAACTCACCAAGAGAGAAGAACAACAGAAACGTCCACGTCCAACATCGAAGATCCCTGGATAGAGCCGATAAATAATTGATAACAATTAAGGGATCCTGAAAAATCGCGAGACGGAAACTGTCATCGTTAGACACACGAAGTAGATAATTCGCGAACTGGGATCACGATCACAACTATAAAAACGCACTGAAATTACGTGGGGACGCCACGACTATAATAAACGAAGAGCCCGAACGCGGAACAACACGGAAAATAACGTTTTTTTATTATTAAATAAAACGACGCGTACGCGGACACAGACCCGGCGTCCATACCGGCTGACCGACGCGCCAGCAACAACGACGCAAGCCCAGCAGACAGCACGTCAGCAGCCAGGCGGGAAAAAGATCAAGACGGCTGAGCTCGATACTGTCTAGTTGAGATATCCACCGCTCAGCGCAGAAGTCGAGAATCTGATAACCTCGCGGGTAAAGAAGAGCGTGGAACCATCAGAGCAATCAAACACCACTGATAAATTGTACGGTTAAAGGCGCCAAAAAGCCTCACAACACAAAATTCTATGAAACTTATTGAATAAACCTTACTTATACCTCCTATAGAAGTCTAAAATTAATTATCGTCGTGTTCGAGCCCGAATTCTTCCCCTCAGAAGAATAAAATTTAATGTTAACGTAAAAATACCGTTACAGTACATATATGATGACCGGTGAATCGTGGCACGATCATGGTAACTCGAGCTACCTATAGTGGCAGGAAGAACTGCCAAGGACGCGAATCGACGTTTCGACAAAACCGTTATACGTATCCGACTGACATATGAACTTAGCACACTACCGACTATACACCGCTTGACTTTGAGTTTTCTGTATTCAAATGCCGTATTGTTTCAGCTGCCATATTAACCGATGCGTAACTTTTATTATATTTCAATAATAACGATGTCGCATGACTATGTAATCTCTCTCTCTCTCTCTCTCTCTCTCTCTCTTCTGTGAGTATACCTCAACGTCTGATTTTTCGCTCCTTCTTTCTTGGCACGATTCTGCTCCATTCTGCCCGCGGGGCGTTTTGTTTCAGGCCGTAAGCACGCACCAATATGCTTTTCATCGAACACATTTAGAAATTCACTACAATAACAAATGTGCACTGAAGAAATTCGATGAAAAGTTTGACAGATTTTTTTATTTCTCCTCGGAACACCGATTTTTCGCTGAGCCGATATCAAGGTCTTGTACACTGCGCATTTCCTCTTTCTCACTGGAACCTACGGCACATCATCTATCGCGCAAGTTTGTTGTCATCGCTCGAACTTATTCCTTACCGCTACACCACTGACTTCACTGAAGCTGTTATCGGCGACAGCATTCTACCATCTACTCCCAGCACGCAAGCGCATCTCAGAGCTTCGTAGGACTGTCGCTGATTCTATGTGGTGGCGTTTACCTCAGGTATTTCGCTCTGCGCTCTAGCATGTAGTATGATAAATTGTACATAAACGTCTCACTGTTCTGACTTCATGCGTTAGTTTATTTTATTACAGCTGATTGTTAGACGTGTGATTTTTGATCTTATTTATCTGCATGTCGAATTCAAATTTAAATTTAAAGTGCGTTAAATGTAAAAAAGTTATTGCTAATGATAAGGTTTCGTCCACAGCTTGCTCCAAATATTTTCACCCAGGTTGTGGCAGAGCATATCTTTCATTTTAATCGGCTACTGCTTGTTGCGTCTTGAATCTATTCAAAATGCCCAATTTAACGCGTTCGCCGCCGTCGTCTCCACTTGTATTATCTTCAATGTCTTCCTCTAATGCTACGCTTGTCTCTCAGCAGCTGTCACATCAGGGTGCACGATTCAACTATGATTCGCCAACTGCTGAATTTGCTGTTACAACGCAACTACCTATAGCTCAACATTAAAATCCCCATGTGTCAGAAAATGATCTATTACTTGCCTTAAATAAAAATCTGAATGCCTTTATTGCCGAACAAACTGCTGTCAATATTGATCATACGGCAAAACTCAATTACATAAAAAAGCATACAAGTATACTTAAGGCTCATGATGAACGAATTGCACATCTTGAAGCAAATTACGCGCAATTATTACAGCAAAATATAGACCTGTCACGTGAGCTTCACTCATTTAGGACTAGTACTGTAGTCCCACTCTCTATTGAAATCACATTATCTGGTGTGCCTTTAATAATAAGTGATTCCGCGGAGCAAGTTGTAGAGAAAGTTTTTAAAGTACTTGGTATACCGAACCTCTTAAGTTATGTCCTTGAAATTCAAAGTCTTGATAGAAAGAAAAATCGTCCACATAATGAGCTAAGTAATGTCAATATTAATAACTTGAGACAAATCACCTCAAAATCTTTCATAATTACTCTCAAATCGCACCAAGTCAGAGAGCACATTATCAACAAAAAGAGAGTCAAAAAAAATTTGACTCTCAGAGAAGTGTTTGGCCTTGATCAACAAGGGTTCGTTTATGTAAATGAGTTTCTTCCACCCACACGCTATCATCTACTACGTCTTGTAAAAGCTCGCGCTTCTGAACGTAATTATAAATATGTATGGTCTCGCTCTGGTTCTATATTTGTGCGCAAGAACGATAGTCAAACACCAATCGTCATTTCAACTGAGGCTGATCTTGATAAATTGATCTGATTGTCTCCAAATTGTCAAGCTCGTTTACCCCTCTCACTCTCAATGTCGCATTTGGATATAGCTCAGTTGAATGTTAATTCCTTACGAGGGCATATGGAACTAATTCAATCAACCATAATCGAGCGCAAATTTCATATTATCTCGTTGAGTGAAACGTGGCTTCATTCGTTTGTATCTGATAACTTGTTGCGAGCAGAAGGATATTTCCTCATTCGTAATGATTGTGAAGGAAAAGAAGGTGGAGGAGTTGCTTGTTTCATACATAAGTCCCTAAAAGCAAAAGTATTAATGGCATCACCAAGTCAATATTCAAATGCTCCAGAATATCTAATTATCGAGATTACAGGATCTAATGCTAAGAAGCTTCTTTTTGCCTCAGTATATAGACCACCAAGAGGATCAATGCTAGGGGATTTTGTTGAAGCTTTATGTAATTTCTCTCACATATATGAAAATATTATCATAGCAGGTGATCTTAATTGTAATTTAGCTGGTAATAATTACGAATCAATTTATTTACGCCAATTAGCCTTCTCCGTTTCACTACACATTGCTGGATCCGCAACAACTCACCACACTGTAGGAGGTTATAGGTCAGAAAATAAAGTCAAACTCAAGCCGATGGTTTTAGACTATTCCTTTTAATGTATTTAACGTTATACATGATGTAGTCTTTCTCGTATCTAACCGATAACTGTCGATGTTCTCGACGGACTCTGCTCTCGCCGGGCCTGGGCTTCCTAATTCTCCCACTCTCCTCATTACATCAACTTTAAATTTTCGCACGTTACAACACGGCGACCTCGGATTCCTGGATTAATGTATTCTTAATCGATAGTGAGGAAAAAAAACTATCTTTTGTTAAATCTGAAGCTCCGTTTATAACTGGACATGATCTATTAGAACGTTATTATGTCTTTGAGGTGGAACCTACTATTGAGCATAACATTACACGGCGAACCTACAATAATTTGAATGATAGAAGCTTTCTGAATTTTTTATCGAATAGATTTCTTCGGGACTTAGCAATTTTAACTCGAGATTCAGCTCTAATTCGAGTTGTAATTCGGGTACAATACCTGATGATATAAATACGATAGTTGATCTATTGTCTGGGGCATTTCTAGAGTCTCTGAATAAATTTGCACCATTTCGCTCTTTCCGTGTTCGTCGTCCTCCGGCACCTTGGCTCACACAAAATTTGATAGAGCGCATGGCGTAGCGAAATTTATTGTATACGCGTGCACGGCGATCTAAAAGACCTTGCTATCTTCAGGGAGTATAGAGACGAACTTAAAAATGACTTAAGACATGCGAAAAGTGAGTACCATCTGAAGAGATTGTCAACCATAACAGATCCCATTAAATTGTGGAAAGAGCTGGCGACTCTTGGTTTAGCCAAGTCGTCTTTAACATCACCACTTAATTTCTTTCAACCAGAAGAGCTCAATTCTTTTTATTCTGCTGTATCCAGCCAATTAACGCCTTGTTCATACGATGAGTTTCGCACGATGAGTTCATTAATTCAACGAGTTCGCCCTTCATTCAACTTTGCTGAAATCACGTCCAACCAAGTACGATTTATTATCTCTACCAACTCTAGTTCTAATGTAAGTCATATGCAGCAGGTCCAGATGGTATTTCTTTGTTCCTAATAAATAAGTCTATTGAGGTCTCGTGCTCATTGCTACCAGCTATGTTTAACCATTCTCTGCAGTCATCTAAGTTCCCTCAGTGTTGGAAAAAAGCTTTTCTTCGACCGTTATCCAAAATTAAAACACCCCTTTCCCCGTCTGATACTAGGCCGATAGCTAACCTTACTGAACTTTCGACAGTGCTTGAGAGATTGGTTCATAAGCAGATCACTGACGGGATTGAATCGAACCAAGTTTTTGATCCATGTGAATCGGGATATCGTAGCGACCACAGTACTCAAACAGCATTACTACGTGTGTGTGACAATGTGAGGCGCAATGTGGGTGAAAGGCGTATTACGATTCTAATCTTATTTGATTTTAGTAAAGCATTTGACACTGTACCGCACTTACAACTTCTTGCGAAATTGAAAAAAGTGGGCCTTACAGAACCAGTTCTTGATTGGATTTTTTCATATTTAACTGGAAGAACTCAAGTAGTTATTGATGACCATGGGACTTCCTCCTCTTGGTTACCTACTACAGCAGGCGTACCGCAAGGATCCGTCCTAGGTCCATTTCTTTTTTCCCTTTATATTAATGACATTAGCACTGCACTTCAATACTCACAGCACATGATATTTGCTGACGATACGCAGATATATCTTAGTTGCCTCCCGTCTCAAATAAATAAAGGATTAAGGTTAATTACTGAGGACGTTTAAGCCATTGCCAACTTTGCAATTTGAAATGGTCTAAAATTAAACATTGCCCAATCAAAAGTTCTTATATTCGGTAGCAATGCGTATACACGTGAACTCGATTTCTCAATATTACCACCGGTTTCTTTAAATGGAGTGAATATTCCGTTCGTTACTGAAGCTAAGAACTTAGGAGTGATCATGCACTGTAATTTATCTTGGAAATCTCATGTTTTGCATATCTCACAAAAAGTCCACTTTGCTGTCTATAGGTTGAAATTTCATCGCATGGCCCTTTCTCAAGAATTAAGATCATCATTGATAATTTCCTTAATTTTTCCCCTATTAGACTATTGCTGCCTAGTTTATAACAATCTGACTGAAGAATTGAATTTAAAATTAGAACGTCTCATCAATTACTGTATACGTTTTGTTTTCGATCTTCGATGCGATACTCATATCACTCCATACATGCGACAACTTGGCTGGCTTATAGTTAAATCGCGGCGTCCGTATTTTTTTGGTATTTCAATGTATAACATTATACATCAGAAAGCACCAATATATTTATTGGCTCTGTTCACTCAACAGAGCGATACTCCTGAACGTCAGTTGAGGAGACCTCGATCGACTTTTTCTGTGCCAAAGCATCGCACAACTACTTATAGAAACGCATTTTCTCTCTCTGGCATTTATTTTTTGGAGAGCTTACCATCGCATGTCACTTCGTCTTCTAGTCCAGAACTGTTTAAGATTCGTCTCCATACTCACCATTTTGATCATGTTGATGTAAATTAGTTTTTATTTTGTTCACGGTAGCATAGTGACAGTATAGTGACAGTCGATATCAATTTGCAATTTATAACCTAATTCTATTTTTATTCTTATTTTTATAATTTTGTAGGCATTTTTGTAAACAAAGAGCGACCGGTCGAACCAAGCAGGCCGGCGGCCCTCCGATTTCGAGTGGTTCGCAGCGTTGCCGTGTGGCCTATAATACGTATTGCTGCGGGGCGACGAAGTTAAGTGTTAGACGCGTGAAAGACAATGAGCTAGAGAGACGTTAAGGGTTACAGTGTAAAGCGTCAGTCTCGACATATCCACGAATAAAGTATTTTCTACCATCCTGAAGAAAAGATTGAGTGTATCCAAATTAATCTATATGTGTTATCATCAAGCACCCCCCTACAATTTTTAGAATTACTTTCAAGTTTATTATTATAAGATTCTTATTGTTTTAATTGCATTTTTGTATAAACCAAACTCATTAGATTTAACATAGCTTATTCTAGTTTATAAAAATATTATTATATTATATTATATTATATTATATTATATTATATCATATTATATTATATTATATTATATTCATAAATAGTTGCCAAGGCATAATAAAACAATCAATCGATCAATTAATCTCTCCCCCCCCCTCTCTCTCGCATCTATAAAATTCTGTCATCTTTAAATTCTTGTTCATTACTCTTTACATTCAAGGCAGTTCTTCCGCAGCTCGAACTAAAAGTTCTAAGAGAAACTGAAAATATCCGACGGACGTATTCACAAGTATATGCTGCTTATTAATTGCACTTCGTGTCAATTTATGTATATATAGTAAACTAAAATCTAAAATTAATAACTACAAGGACAATAAATATAAAATGTAAAAAAATTATGAATAAACTTAAAAATTGTAAAAAAAATGTTGTCTGTGTGCTTGGCTGTTTGTGAGTATGAATAAATGTCCCACTTTTATCCATCTGAATAAGACCAACTTACAGCCAGCGAAAAAGTTCAAAAGACATATTATATATATATTATCCGTCCTGGATGTAGACGTTTCATGAACCTATGGACCAATTATGGATGTCCATTGGACATTTGTTTATGTGTGGGCAGCCACGATAGTCGTTTTATGCCAATTTTTATACCAATACAAGACCCGGCCAGTACAAAATATTTAATTACTAAACTCTGGTGTAATTTATGCTTCTACTTCTTCCTGCTTATAAATAACTGAAATAATTTTTATCGAATTGGACATAATAAGATCAAGGATGTACGCTGCAACGCCAGTTATTACACAGCAGAAGTAGAAGCAGCCAAAGGTGTATTCTACCGAGCTTATACTATACAGTGTAGTATAAAAATATAAAGAAAAAATCTCATGCGAACATTGATTCCCGCCATTATTAGTCTCAGATGATTAATGTCCTATTCGTCCGAATAGCGAAAGGCGATTCCCTCCGCTTCATCGTGTACAATGCAGTATGTACATTGCACATAGTGGCTGCAGCCGTAACAGCAGTCGGAGCGTCGAAACTTTTTCAAAATGCTAGAAAGTGCGCGACTAGTGTTAGACTCGCGACGCAACAGAGTAAAAGGAACAAGAAGAAACAGATTTAACACATTGCCATTTCATCGATGAAACGGCACGCAGGGGTCGTTTTGCTATGATGGCAGTATAGTTACAGTAGAAGTTAGATTCATGGCCTCAAAAGCTGGACAATGGTTGTATATGCGTCGACCTATAAATCTTGTATTGTCCGGTGTCAATGTTTAGTTATTCGCATTCACCCCTGGGTGCAAAGGCCGCGCTCCCTGCATTGTTTAATAGCTGACCCCTCTAGTGGTGGTGTGACCCCCGGACCTTCTTATATATCAGGTTGCTGGAAAAACTACTCGGCCCCTATTCGGTTCCTCTAATTCTCACATGAACCAATAACCAATTCTTGTGCAACCATAACGCAAGCACCAATACCCCAGCGATGGTTTTGCGCTCTCATTTTCCCATACATATCCTGTTTAACGGCCGGCTATAACTAACTACATACTGCCCGTTATGGACAAGCCATCGACTTACACGCTTTTCGCTCGCAGTCAGCAGCACGTGCCATTTCAAATGGGGGACACGGGACGCACGAGGGGGAAAGTCTACAGGAAATAGTAAAGTGTATGTATATGTGTATGTACTTATGCGTATCAATATGTATAAAAACAAGCAAGCAAAGTGCGACCTTGCACGTTGCTTTATCATTTTTTACATTTTCTACGAGTTCACCTCTATACTTCCTTATATTTCCTTACGTAAATGGATTTTAGATTCCTCATAGAGGAAACTGTGTCAGAAATTAAAAAGAATAAGGAAGCAACGTGGCAGGTTTCACTCAGCATCCGTGTTTTAAAAATAGGTAGAAACAGGAGTTAAACGTTATTTAAGTGATACAGAAAGTAAAAAATGCAGTCCGTGAAACCTCATTCCTTCAATACATTTTAACAATAAGTGTAACATATAACAAAAACTTATGGCGTAACTGGTTGTAGATCAATTATTGAAGTTATTCTCAATTCAAAATTTTAAAAATGCAGTGTCCTATAAAATATCAACGTCTCCATTGATTTTTGCCAAATACTATTTGAAACATCCCTAGACTTCATTACGTATGTGTACATAGCAGTAGCTCGATTTTGTAAACTATTTCAGAATTCAGGGCGGTGACAACAATGAACATGAAAAATTCTAAAAAATCAGAGCCAATATACCGATCCTGTCTAAACTCAATATCGAGAACCACGAATTATTACGTCGGTCTTGCAGAAAAATTCAGTCCAGTCCAAAAATTTTAATTTCCATAAAATTCGCAGCTCTTTATAGATTTATCTCATATTAAATTCCGAATGGCCTTTAATATTACTCCACTAATAAAGAATTATTTAGAGACGCTAGCTCAAAATTTTGTGGTCGATAGAGTAACTTTAAAACTTTTTCATAAAACTTAAAACGTCATAAAATCCAAACCGTGAATTAATTTGAACGAAACATGATTATTGTGAAAAAACACGAGGATTTACTATATTTCACGAACTCGCAGTGTACTGGTCATCTTTTCTTCTTACAAATTTTTATTTTAGTTCGGTGTTTTTATTTTAGTTTTTATTGTTATTTTAGTTATTAAATTTAAATGTTAGTTTTAAACATATGGTTTCAATATATACATACATCTCCATCAAGTGCAATTAACGAGCAATCTGTAGTTCACAATACGTACTTCGGATGTTTTCAATTTATTTTACAGCTTTTTGTATAGAAGACTGCATAGAACTATAGAAGGACTGGTCTAAAGTTTTTTACACATTGTATTTTTGTAGTACCTTTGTGGTACCTTTTGCAAAGTTTTTATCGAATAACATTGATGATGGAACCGAAGAAGGCACCATTTTCGAAACTTATTTTTTTTATCATAAATATAACAAGAATGCAAATTTGAAATTTGCACGCTGTTTTCTCGTGTTTCTGTAGCGGAAGCGGTACTATATTTTTTAATAGAATTCTAGTAAAATTGCAAATTTCATACAGTTTAAGCCCCTCGATTCTCACCAATTTCAAGACTAAGCATCCTTATACCTTAGCCAATTTGTATGCCAAGTTTTGGTTTGATCGATGAAAATTTACAAACGTAAGAGCAAAAATAGTTTGTTTTTTTTAATTACGAAAGATCATAATTCTATAAAATCTGAGCGCCTTGATCTATTCTTGTCAAACTTAATACGGAATAACATTGTCCCCTGGCCAATTATTCTAGAAAGTTTTAGCTCGATAGCTCAACGTTTAAATTAGACAGTTCACATATTTTTTTCCAAAAATTATTAAAAAACTATAAAATGACATACGTTAGCGAATTGTGCGCAGAACTAGTTTGCAAAGTTTCAGAAAGATCCAATAACGTTCTCGAGATGTAGCCATTTTTATTTTGCAAGTTTCTCACACACATGCACACACACACGCGCGTGCGCGAGTGTACGGATACACGGCCATTTTTTCTAAATATGATTCCTCGACCACTTAAAATATTTATAATCCCGACTTCCCGTTGGACAAAAAGAAGGGAGTATGTGTTTCACTGGCTTCGAAAGAATATACCAGTTTTTCCTGTCCAATGTTCTCCAAATCGACTAAAGATGTCTTAACAGAACTTGGTATACAGACTCCGTGCCTCGTAAAGTTCCTTTTTGTCCTAGATTGTATATATTAGGTGAGATTTCAGAAACATAAAAGCGTTTTAAAAAAATCTATAAAAACTACTGTTGTGTATATCGATATGCCACAAAATGGCCGTCATTCCTATTATGGGGTTATACGCAGTTATGATTTTCAAAAAATCGATTTTTTTATTATTGCATTTTTGTAATGTACATATATTCAAAAGTATACACACAAAATTTCAAGTCGATCCGAGCAATACTTTCGGAGTTATACTTCTATATGTAGAGACGCCTCGGCGCGTTTGAAAGTAGGTGGGACAGAGGCTCAAGGGGTAGCCATTTACCTGGACCGTTGCTCCTTTTATATACCTGTGTATTGTATTCTTATACGTTGTGTGAGAGTGTAGTAGTGTTATCCTTGTACCTGAGAGCAAAATTCAATGGTTTCTAGACGTTTATTCAGTATATACAGCCGAGGCAAGCAGTGAAGAAGTGCGTTCGTTTCCGTATTTTCTGCAATATTTTGTTCGGATTTCTAAGATAATTGTGAATTATAGTATAATAATTTAATATGAAAGTAAGTAGAGAACGGCGTTCTGTTACAAACGCGCACAAATCAAGAAATCGAAAACGGAAAAACGTTTTTAATCCGAGTAAAGCTGAGACGGACGAAAGCCATGGTGTTCTTGGCAGCGAGCAGCAGCAGCAGACAAACTGACCGAATTTGAGCACGATTACAAGCCATTACCCACGGATGTTGCTCAAGCTGTGCGTCCAATTTACGAAGACCTCAGCAGCGAGACATTATTGGAACGATGTGTAGGCGGCTTTACACAAAATAATAACGAGAGTTACAACCAAATCATCTGGAAAATTACGCCGAAAATCATTCCGAGTGGCTCAAAAATTGTTGAAATGGCCGCAAATATCGCCGCCGGTATGTTTAATGAAGGTTCAATTTCACTTTTGTACCATATGAATGCAATGGGACTGTCTTTGGGGCCCAATGCGCATGCATATGTACAAAAGGAGGACGAAGAGCGCGTTACGCTATCCGAGCGCAGAGCGCACGAAGCGACACGAGAGGGAAGGATGGCTCGAAGACAGCACCAAATTGAATTGCTGGAGGCTGCTGAAGGAATGGAGGGTTTATTATATGGCCCTGGAATAGACGACACCATGTAAGTTGAAAAAAAAATTTTTTTCTATGTGTGAATCGGTTTTGAAACTTTAAACGCGTTTTTCTCAAAACAGCATTTTTCAAGTCGGTGATCACGATATCTCAAAAACGGCTTGTTCGATCGGTCTAAAATTTTAACACAATCTTCTCAGATACATTTTCTAGTAATTAATCGTTCCTTTTGTCAATCCGATACTTATTTTCCATTTTATAAACAATTTAAGGCCAAATTTTACATAAAAAATCAAAAACATTTTTTTGAGAAGCCGCCATTTTGTGAAAATTCAATATTTTGATTAGCCGAACGATTAATTACTAGATAATCTAATATAGCAACGAAATTTGTTTGGTTTTTTGATTTCAGATAATCCAATCTTGAGTTACAATGATCACCGTAAATCGTCTTTTTTTAGAGGAGGTTCCGGAAATCGCCTGCAGCGCCCTCTATAATCAACATTTTTATAAATAAAAAATTTGTTTACGTTCTTGAAGGATGCTTTTATAACCACAAAAATTTTCAAATTAATAAATTCAAAAGTCTCTTCAGGATAAATTCTTGAAAAACCGTCTTTTTTTTGCCTCATAACTGCGTATAAGCCTTCAAAGCGCTCACGGTGGAGTGAGAGAAAGAGCACGTGGGATTAACTCAAGATTTGTATATATATTTTATTCAACAGCATGTCAATTTTAATAAGTTTGTTGTATATCAGAAATGTTGTTAAGAAATATAAATTGATAAGAGCGCAACGCAATTTTGTCATTGCGTTTGTTGACTTAATTCTAAATGCTAGGCTGCAAAGATGTTTGAGCGATTAAATAAAAAAAAATTATTAAAAATGATTTAGCTACTTTGGTGTCAAGAAATATAGTAACTATAAAATTATATAGCAATTATAAAAATGCTGTAGAAAGTTACATTGAACTAGTTTTCAAAACTATGAAATAAAAAAAAATTCAACATTTTTAAATCTGCCTACAAAAAATATAATTAATAGGACTTCAACTTTGAAAAGTTTTCATATGAAAATAGATCTAAAATAACTTATCTATTGCTGTCGCTACAGTCGGGACACATCTCCTGAACTAATTTGAAGGAAAAATTATATACCCGAGTAGAAATTCCGAGCAGGCAATAATCAGGTCAAAATAAAAATACCTAAGTTTTTGGGCAGGCCCATGTCAGGTTATATTCACGGGATCCTGATCCGAAAGTACCGCAGCGAATCAGGTCCTTAAAATGTGAACTATACAAGGCCCAGGAGAGGCTGCCCAATAGGTACCATGTTAAGAATGCCAAATGTGGTCCTGATGATTATAACCATCTAAGGTCCTTAAAATATTGCCTGATACAGATCCTGTGAAGGGTAACATATGTGGTCCTGATTGTATTTTTCTTATCGGGGCCCCATTATAAGGACCTTAAAATATTGCCCGATAGAGATCTTGCGAAAGGATCATATGTAGTCCTTATTATATTTCTTTATGAGGTCCTCATTATTTGCTTAGATAAGGGCCACGTTAAGAATATCAAGGGTAAGGCTGATGCCATTTTTGTGTGTCATCGTTAATAACCAATATATTATTTTTCATTGAGAATATTGGTTTTAACATTTTTTGGTTATATTGGTATTATGAATTATTACAGTTGAACTTTGAACTGTGACTATAAATATAAAAATGTTGAACTTCAGGTCAGAATGTGAGGCTTTGCCTCAAAAGAAAATAATACAGAAGAAATTTTTTTTGCCGATGACAAATTATATCAAATTAAAAAATCAAAATGATATGTCGGTCATATTTCAAGAACGAAAATTAAAAATAAAGCATTCCACTAGAAAAACTTATTTATATTTTGGCTTCATTCTTAATGTTAAAAGAAGCTAATTTTTTTCGCTATCGGCCTCTGCATTTTTCTTCATACGAACCAGTCGTTGTCCCTCCCAGTCCTTGTCATTTTTCATTGTACTGGAAACCGTCTGCTGGAATATTTTTGGTTCAACTCGGTCTTTAAATACTCTCCAGAATTATTCTACAATAGTTCACACGATTATGTATCAGAAAGCTCACTAACATGTTATACAATATTTAGAATAGAAATTTTTTTTTTTTACTTATAAGCACCTTGCAGCAGCTTGTAGAAAGTTGTATCTTTAAGAATGTGTTTGTCCTTTACTTTTTTGACCACCGTAAAGTGCATCGCTACGGCTCGCACAAGGTATCTCCGAAAAATGTCTCCCATGTTCTTGGAAGACAGGACATTCAAATTGGTATAAGGGATCACCTTCTTTTTCTGCAACATAGAATTAGATAATTCAAAAAAGTTTTAGATTTCAAATATTATCTTAATTAATGAAAATATAAGGAAAAGAACTTACAAAGTCAGCTATGTACTTTTCATAATTTTTCAATTTAGAATCAGGCTTGAGAAAGTCCTCGTACGACAAAACTGGCAGTGGGATCCTGTGATCTTCTTCCGCCTGGAGCAATTTATCCTCAGTTAGATTTTTCTCTTCATTTTTCTCTGTTGGGTCAAAACCACTTCTCCACGAACATCGGCAATTTGTTTCGAGAAACTTCGATGAGAAGCCTATGAAAAATATGTTGGAGAAACTGAAATAAAAATAATAAATCCTGTAAATATTTCATACAAAAATGTAGAAATATGAATTTCTTTCGGAATTTATAGTGTGTGCTCATGAGAGTAACGCTGTATTTGTTGCGACCTCTGTGTGTATTCCGGATGAGACAGGTACACAGCGGCATCTTACAGAGTGTCACCTCGACCAAACGGAAGACAAAACTTTAATTTTCACACATCCGCACGCAATATCATGAATCTTATATTTGTGTCGTACGTACTGTGACCGAAACTCTGAATTAAAAGAGGGGTTCGGGTCAACAAAGAGAATTTAACAGCGGTACATAAATTGATGAAATAACAATGTTGGTATATTCAAATTAACAAATAACAAGAGAAAACCAAAAATAGAGAAAATGTGACTAATCCGTAATACAGAGCCAAAATAAAATAATAAAGATATCCGAACTCGAAAATAGAAAAAGTGGGAAATGCCAAAATAATACTAATAATTGAAAAAGGGGAGGGGGCTGGGAATATAATAATGAAGACAATAGAATTCACATAAAAACGCAAAAATAAAGCTCAATTAAAAGGAGAAATAAAGCTTGAATATAACAATCTATACAACTCGAAATATTATAATACAAGAGGACGGGCGAAAAATATAATGCAACAAAAAGGTTGGGGCGAAAATATAATAATCGATACCACTTAAAATATGTTATAGTATAAAATAATAAAGCAGAAATGGTTTTAAAGTTTAGGGCGCCAGCTATGTACATAGCGGTGCACCTTCGCTTACTCGAAAACAAAGATCAGACTCGATAACGGCTGGACTAGCTAGCGGGGTGGTACGAGGGAGTATCTCCGAGGCGTGAATTCCCGACCTCGGCGGCTACTTAATTATTATCTTGGTTTCTAGGTAGAAGGGGGGGGGGGGCGGAATTGATAATTGAACAAATAAAGTGCAGAAAAGAGGGTTTGAAGGAGACGGAATACTCAATGATCTAACTAAATCACCACTCACCACACGCGCTAGCAATCCTGACTCGATAACTAAAAATGGAGACGCCGGCTACGCGTGGCATTCGATCCTCGAGATACAATGGTCGGCTTTGGTCGGCGATCGAAACGGTGGGCAGCTTCGGCAATGTGTCAGTAGTTGGCGGTAGGTGGCAGCAATAGTGTGGCTGCATCACTCGATAGTGTGTAGCTTGAATCCAGGGGGGGCCAACTCCCCTCTTGGAAAAATGGTCTCGATTTTCAGCGCCTCTATCCTTGGTCTCACTTGAAGGAACTAAAAACAGTCACGTGACATTGGGCAGGATATTGAAATTCATGGGAACGCGAACCCCTATATATATATATATATATAAATATTTGATTATATTTGTAAAGGTATAATTATAAATAACAAGGAATATAGGTAAAAATTATAGTTTATTGATCTTTTTTCATTAATACATTGATAACAATGTAATAAAATTACTAACTACATTTTTTTTATCGCACCACCATATTAATATTTTAACCGCGATTACGTGAATCATCGTCATAAACATGTTTCCACAATGCTCCACGCACTCATGGCACTCGATGTTTATTTCCCAATTCTCAAAGTGTTGTAGTAACACTTTGAGAATATTTCGTTGATGGCTTCGCGTTTTTAGCAATTTAAATACTTTATGTATAATTTGTTTCGAGTAAATAAAAAAGAAGCTACTATTTCTAAGCCAATTATTACATTCTTCGCAGTTATTGAACCGTTTTATGATAGAATTAATAATATCATTACCATAATCTAATACAAATGAATCATCGCGCGCATCTACTCGTTCCATTTCAATCGGTTCGTCGTCTTCCTCGTTTTCGCTCACATTACTCACATCAGCATTTTGAAGTTCAGGCTCAGATTCTAAATATTCTTCCAATGAATGCAGCATGAAGGTATCTTCATCTGTTTCGCAATTACCACCAACAATCTTAATAGACTTCATGTTATTCACTAGTAAAGTTATGAATGAGTCTTCAAATTGCCGAGGTGTTGGGTTTATATTTCGAACGGTATGACTTCTTACTTGTCCGAAAAAATTTTCTATTGGGTCTTGATTACAATAACGCGTTTTTAGACTTTTAAAATCGTATTTATATTTCAATATCTCCCACAATTTTTCGAAACCTTCTACAGTTGAGATCCAATTTTTTAACGTAGGACCCGCTCTAACAATTTCATGCGTAAGCTTGTCCACATAACACATACCTCTTTATACATTTTTCGCGTCTGACCAAAATGCATGGTGCGCACTATCTACAGTTACTTCACATCGCAATTCATTGTCATTATTCGCAGTACCGTTTACGGAGTCAAAGAGATCATTTAAAAAATTAACCATTTCCGCTGTAGCAATACCTTCTTCTTCGTCTATTGTAATGGTACTTTCGTCTTCCATTGTTGCTCCACCTGTTTTTAATAAAACAAATTTATTCTTAATATGTATATTTGTATAACAATATATGCATGTGTATCTTTCCTTACTATACAATAATTATATTACTACTCACATTTAAACCTTGCAAAAGTCTCAATACAGCTCGCTACTGTTCCACTTAGAACCTGCGTTGCATATTTAACACGCATTTTCTTTATTTTATTTTCCATTATATGTTCCTTAGTAATTTTCTTCAGTAGTGGCCGAATTGTATTAATATTTCTGTCAATAAGCCATGCTGTCTTGATGACATCCCACGATGCTATACGACTCGGTATGTTATTTTCGCAGCTCATCGCAAGATCTTTTGTTAATAAACCATTCCGAAAACACTTCTTAAGATGTGGAGGATCAAATAAATGCACAATTTCGTACTTTCCTATCTCGTAAGTTGAGGCTGCAAATAAAACATAATACATAAGATGTGATTCATATATGCTATATAGTTACAAGTGGACATTACTTACTTAGTGCTCTTCCTTCGCAATGGCGGTTCATTTCCGTCTGTAGGAACAATTGCTTCATTGCAGAGACATTTGGAGATCCCTGATCGCATACAGTTGCAACTATGCGGAAGCCTGCTTTGTGTATTGCATTTACATGTTCCTTGATACAGCGCAGTAATTGTATACTGTTAGTCGCTTTTGCACAAAAATTATATGAAATAGGCATCTTCCAGCCAGTATTTAGACCACGCAGCATAAAAACTAATACATGGTCTGCTAATTTATTAGTACGGTTGTTGTCCCAATCTTCAAAGCCACATATGATATCCTTTCGAGTATCATACATGACTTTTGATTGAATTGATATCTCGTCCCACATCAGTATGCATGCTTTATCTTTGCTCGACATTTTTCGAGACATGTTCTCCAAATGTCTCAAGATCAAAGAGTTCAAACCCGGAACCAAAGGTATCTTATGAAGCATCGACTTTAGTGTTTGTGTGCATGGAATGTCAGGAAAAACTTCTCGCAAACATGTGTAAGCACGCTTCCCCATCGTTTTATATAGCGTCAGAGCCAAAGCTTTTTGTTTCGTTTCGTATCGATGTCCCTATTATATTAAAGATGAAATGAGAATATGGAATAAATATTTTATTTGTTAGTAGACACACGCCATAAAACCTGTTATTTTTTATTGTAGACATGCACTATGCAAAAAAATGTCTACAACTACTACTACTATACAAACTTTTACTAGACATCAAAAACACAGAATGCACAGATGTTACACAGGAAAACCTAAACAAACTTACATCACAAAAACTTTTAAAAGTCTAAAAAACACAACGGCAGCAACTTTTTTTTGTCTGTCGCACATTGGCTCACTTTCACACTCCGCGTCACGTGACTCGTTTTAGTTCGTTCAGAGCTGAGACCACAGGTAGTTGGCGTTACCGTCGATTCGTTACCCCTTTCACGGTGCGAGTTAGCCCCCCCTGCTTGAATCTTAGCAAGCAGTGCTTCGGCGAGTATTGGCGGTTTCTGTGGCGTCGGCGGCTTCAGCTATATCGCTGGGCCGCTCTCCCCTCGCCCACGTTCCTCTCGCCATCCGCAGCTACAGCACAACACCTCTCACCTCCTGGGGTCCTTGTTGGATCGTTGTGCTCATACAAAGGTGTTGCTTTCCGTTCTCGAGCCTCGCGCGATAAAGAGAAGGAAAAGAGGGGTCTCTTAATGCTAAAAATAATAATTTACTCCCTAACATAACGTATCGCTTATTCCTATAATGATTAAGCGGGCTCAAGCCGAGGCCCCGGCAGCACTGGTAACAATTTTTTGTTACAGTACATAAAAATTGAGTATTATATAAAGAAAACTGGAAACGCATAACGCGATAATGAAACTCTGTATGTTAGAATGAAATTGTTGTTAAAACCGAAGACAGTGTCTATATATATAGGCACCCAGAATGTTTACAATTATTTACGAAAAAAATGGACACTGGACATTTGTTTGTTACCGCGTTTTCTATAACGGTAATTTAGAGGTTAATGTTAAAATCACCAGTAATATAATGCCGATATGTTAATGTAAACAACACGTGGTCAGGATAAAAACGTAACCTAACAATAAATCTCAATGAATAAGATTCGTGTATCGCAATAGAATTTATGCAATGGTACTAATAGTTTGATAAACAGAGATATCGAGGCACACGATGGATTGCTTGAGAATCTACGACGCCGTGTGCTTTCTGTGCGTTGCTGGTTTTTCGTGATCCGCGGGTGATGAACGTACGTGTATATACCGGTTGCTACAGGCACAATAGCTGGCATAAAAGCACGGCAAAACTTTAATTATCACGCACACGCTCGCAATATTACGAATCGTATTCATCATACGTAAACGCTATGAAAAAAAAAACACAAGACTAATTAATGACAATGAAATTCTATGTGTGTGTAGCGTCGCACCCAAAATATTTACTATCAATCGCAAAAAAGAACAAAGAAAAAATGAAACGACCGAAAAAGATTCAGGGAATCGTGACATGCACTTGGTGGTAGGTAAGTTACCGCAATTATTATCATGGTAATTTACAAGTTAGTTTCAACACCGCCATTAAACTAAAATATGAACACCAACAAAATGTTCAATGTACACAATACGCGGTCAAGATAAGAACATTACCTAGCCATGAATCTCGATTAATAAGAAGCGACTGTATGTATGCTATCTCACCAAGCTTTGGATACACCGAGATACCGAGGCACGAGAAGGCTTTTTTCGGGACTATACGACGCCGCGTGCTTT
This sequence comes from Cylloceria caligata, assembly GCA_963942595.1. Classification (NCBI taxonomy): domain Eukaryota; kingdom Metazoa; phylum Arthropoda; class Insecta; order Hymenoptera; family Ichneumonidae; genus Cylloceria; species Cylloceria caligata. Next base: position 70,720,408 of record OZ012706.1, on the reverse strand, counting down.
GAGCCTGACCGCTTGCTCTGCGCGACGCCCGGCGCATGTACAAGTGTGTACCGGATGCTATAGGTGCAAAAGCGCCACCTTGCATATGTCGGTTGAGCGCCACCACCAAAACCACGATTAAGCTTTAATTGGAACGCATATGTCCGAAATATTACGAATTTTATTACTGCGTCGTATGTACACTTTATTAAAAAAATACAAGCTAATAAATGACTATGAAACTCTATAGGTTGGAACGAGATCGTCGTAAAAAGCGCCGAATCTTACGACTTAAGGTTGACAAATTCTAGCCGGATACTTCGATTCGAATTGACCTACAAAATTAAAAAATTTCAGTCTGCGTAATTCGTAAAATTATCCGAGTAAGTCCACGACAATAACTTTACACCCATAATAAATGTGAAGTCACGTGATGCAAAACGCAACTTTCTTTTCATTTTCACTAACATAATTGGATGTATTGGTTTTAACTCGCCTTCATTATTTGCATCTTGGACGTAGAGATAATTACAGGTGTTGGGCTTCACAATTGAGAATCAGCATCACACTTTGTTTTCAGACGTCAAACATAATATTCACTATTTATTGTATAAACTTTGAAAAATGTTATTTACAGTAAGCCCGGCTTGTTTTTTTTTGTTTATCAGTAATTAAGTTCTCCCATTTCATTGTTTCTTGGAGTCTTCATGATTATCTTTTTTGCACTTAGCACAACTTATATTTTTTATCGCAAGGATATGTGAATAATGGTTTTTTACTTTCCAATATCAAACCATTAATTTGTATATTATTTTCACATCCATTCGTAGGCAAATTCATACTATTCATTTGCAATACGCTATCTTTCTATACTCTGGAGAAAGCTCCAGGAGAACAGTGTTATTTGGAGGGTTTGTATTTAATGAGAACTTTTCGTATTTAGCACGCTTTACTAGAACTTGTCCTCCGTTATCTGGGAGCAATTTCGTAGAATCTTAATCTGTGTTGGTAAGTTTGCTGTTTGTGCATTTTGAAAAATGTTTCATGCAGACGACAGGTGATATAAGCGAGTGGTCGATTCTCACTCCGTAGACATTTTTTTAATGAATCCAAGTACATTTTCGAAGGGGAAAGCTGTAAGCAAAGCAAGATGACATTGCATAAAGCGCGCGTCTTTCGCCAGATGAATAAGATTCTGTATGTTGGATATTAAACCATTTGTGTGAGATGCTGATTCCACGATTTTTCTCGGAAGTAATTCTGTCTGCTTTCAATTTTTTACGGCTAATGGTTTTGACCAAAAATTCGATAAGCAGTACTGACGAGCAAAAAGTCTTCATAGAGTTTTTTAAATAGTGTTTGTTTGAAGATGATAGGTCCAGCATAGAGTAGCAAAAATTTCAGTTCTGTGGCTTTCAATTTATCAGTAAGTGAACGAGTAGTCCGCTGAAATTCCATGTGAACTTCAGATTGAAGTTTCGTCAACAAACTGGATAAATGCATCTTGACAGGATTTCTCAGCTGCGTGACTCAGTTTCCACGAATCCAGTAAAGTAAAAACTTCTTCATTATTCCCAAAGAAGACGAAATGCATAAAATCGAGATCAAAGATGAATATCATATCAGTTCTAGGCGTCATACTTTACAATGGTGATGCTCCAATATGGTGCTCTGGATTGGATTGATTTCAAAACAATTCGTCCGTTCTCGCTTCCATATGTTATCCTGAAATAGGGTAGATCATTCGATTTTCAACTCGTTCACCACGAAATGCTAACATGCCTAGTATGCACCATGACCTCTAATATTCTGCAGGAATACTCGAGCAGGTCTATCGCACACGAACGCTTTTACACAGATACGATATTTTTGTTTATTTACTTCGAGCTCATTTTCGTACAACTTATTCATTTCGTTTATAAATTTCAGCAAGTACTCTTCAAGATTTACTAGCTTATAATTGCCAGAATAGATGGCAAATGGAAATACTTTATAAGCATCTTATACAAAATGTTGAGGATTGCCTTGCCTGTTGATTAGCACGATCTGAAATATATCGAAAGAGAATGAGTTTTCACTCCCGACATGAGCGAAATAACCAGACCAAAGATGTTGATAGAGAAAGTAGCCTTTATTCCACCTTGACTCGCTTTACTACAAAAAAAATATATAAAATAAATAAACGAATGAATTTAAAGTGAATTTAATGAGCTGCACATACAATTATATTAATTGCGTGCCGACATATGTGAGTTGAAATGTAAAGCAGCCCGTGCTACAAAGCTCGTCACGAGGTGAGACTTTTGAGGATGCACAAATTGAGATTTCCCTACATCACCGACATTGAATTTAGTTAAATTGTGACGATGCACGCTTGCCGAGTAGTTTGAGTCCTGTTGAGCAGGCCTGAGTTGAATAGATCCTGAGTAAAGCGATGAAAAAGTCCGAAGTGAGAACAGTGGTTGAAGCTGTCTATGCGGTTTTCACGAGAGTTGTCAAAATTTTCAAGATGGCTAAGCTGTATAAAAGCGTCGTTGTGAGACGCTGAAGTCAAGCGAGAGATCGTTGTCTCTCTCTTACTTCCTGGAAACTTCGTTAACCTGATTGTTGTATTTCCCACTTGTTGTCTTCAAAGAAATTTTAGCACTTTTGGGCAAAATTGGCATTAATCGTGGCCTTCATATATCCATCAATTCGTCAATCCTTATTTGTAGAATCGTTGGATTGGCTAATGAAGCCCAAATTCGGAGCTTTTCAATTTCAGTTATTCAGTGTAACCAAACATTACGTAAAATTCACCCTTATCAACTTGAGCTTCTACTAGATCAATCTGATCATCTGCCGCAGACATTTCAGCTCTCTCATAATCATCTTTTGAGCGAGAAGTTGAAGAATTGTTGAAATTGGGGGTCATGTCCAAGTTTTCATTGAACGGATTTATACTTCCGGTAATGTCGATTTCTTTGTGTTCAATCCTTTCTAATAATTGATCTTCTCTTCTTACTGCTGTACTGTCTAAAACATTCGGTTATTCACTTGAACTCGTGTCATTCTTACATGCTAATTGATTTTGATGAAACTTTGTAGCCCGTAACATCTCAATTTCTTTCTTTTTCGTTTTCTGTTCTTTATTCTCACACCGTACGATGGAGATAATCTCGAACCTGACACCGAATAAATATGTAATAACCACGTTGACAATGTTTAGTAAAGACAAAAAATTCCACTCGTCAAGATAAATTGCTAACAGTACCCTAACTTTTTTGTTATCTGATATTTTCACTCTGAATTCTAAATAAAGGCGCGTAATCCAAAATACGATTATGCATGTGCATTAGGGTGGTCGTTAAAAATGAAATTTTTTCAGGCGCCCCCTAAAAAGTTTCAGTTTCATGTAAAAACGTGACGGAAATTTTTTTTTCGTGAAAAGATGAAAATAACACGTGCCGCAAGATGATCAAAGTTGATTTTTTTGACGAATCCGCAGTATTTCGGAAATATCTAACGAAATATGCAAAGTTGACGAAAAATCCATATTAGCGATTCTATAGGGAATTTGATTCTCTACAAGACAGGTTGTAACCTTTTATTTCAAAAAAGGTGTATTCATGAAGATATTTCAGAAAAACTTCCGTAAATCTTACTTAATGAATAAAAAAAAACATTTTTTTTTCCGATTGATGTTATATTTAATATTCTATTATTATTATTATGTTTAAATACTAATTACTATTCTTTCTTATCAATACTATCAATACTGCCAACGTGTAAAACACATCAAAAAAGTTGAAGTGATCATTGACTTGTAGTATATAAATCAATGGGGGTCACGTATTTTCATTTTCGTTGAGGTTCTCAAGGTTGTGTTCATCATTATCTATCAAAATTATTCGTATATTAAATTGTATATAAACGGGAAAAAAGTTACTGAATAAAATACAATTTGCGTGCAGTGTGGCGGCACGTGCCTTTTGAGGTTATATATTGAGTAGAAACAAAGATAATATGATTGATATGAACTAATGACTCGAATCATCCGCGCTCGGCAGCGCGCTTGCGCCAAACATCATTCACCAATGACCATGCATGGTTGTCGTGACGTATGTGCGTGGACATGCGCGTGGAAAAGTGGGAGGAGTCTCCAGCCATGCGGGCCGGCATGATGACCCACTTTCTTGGCAGCCATTACTATTTGCATTTACTACGGTGACATGTGCCCAAATTTTTGGCTTCACTTCGACAAGTGTTCATGTTTCATTAAATATTAAATACGGCAGTAGATTGGCTAGGCCGGTTCAAGCATACCACCTGGGCAGGTGTAAATTTACCTGTGCTCGGTCAGTAATTATCCTAGAAACCTACTTTACCCATATATGGTAATGAGCGCATGTCGGTAACTATCTTCCACCAGTATCGTTGACTGTCAGATGGCGCTACAGTCGGATAGAACCAGAACTTTACCAGCAGAAGGTAATAGCCGCCTGTCGATAATTATCTTATGTCGAATTTTTTGTCTGCTAGATGACGCTACAGTCGGATAGATCAAGATCGATATTTCCATAATGGTTGCATCGTATCCTGTTAGATGGCGCGAGGTTCTATGTAGACTTACTGTAGTCGTGTACTGACCCACCTCCCCTACAGTCGGTAACTTCACTAGATCATGATCGATAAATGCGCCTGCATCTACCTTACCAACGAGCACAATGTATCGATCACTGTAGATAAGTGACCTACTAACTCACAGTGAGACCTCGCGGGGTATTTTGGACTAGGATATCCTGATATCGGGATATTCGGAGATTCGATACCTTTGTTCATATTTTAACGACAGTCAGAAATTATCTTACGTTGGTAATTATCTGACGTCAGTACTGTTATAGATGGAGCCACAGTCGGATTCTATAGATCATGCTCGATATCCATGGTAAGGGAGACTTTATCATGGTAAGGCAGACGTTATCATGGCAAGACAGACTTTCGCTCTGCTGTCATCGCTTTCGGATAGAGGACACCACAGGAGGATTCGAAAGAATTCGAGATAAATAGTGCATCAACTTATATCATTGATCTTAGTTGCATTTTTAACTATAACTATTTTTACTCCACCCAATTAGCATACCCGATGCTAGGCCAATATTTTTTACATTGGTTGAGTTAGTCCCCACTTTTTTCTATCGATAGCCTATATAAACCAAGCTGTAACGAAAAGGATCATTCAAGTGTGAACCTCTCGATGAGATGTATAAACAAAGGGTGAGTTTTCTATCGCTTCACTACATAGTGCAAACATATATATTTTATAGATTTCTATACCAATTTTTTTAATTTTCAGATTTCAATGAAATGCTGGGATGAATATCTCAAAACTTGGCGAGACTCTCGCCGCCCGATTCTGGAGATGCCTCTACCACCATTCGAGGAGACAAGGAAAAAATGAAAAGTGAGTATTTACTATTGAATTTTCAATTTTTAAATATTACTATTAAATTTTAATTATTCTCTACCTCTTATTTTGCAGATACCATTCGAAATAGAATACCAGAACGGTAAATTAAGGACGCATCCATGGAAGGTGCTGACAACCAAACCAGAGATCGCCTTGTTGATGGCGATGTTATTCATGCCGCCGCCACCACCTCCGCCGATGCCATCTCCTGAGTCAGCACCGATGCAGCAGGCTGCACTACATAAGCCGAGGATGAAATTCAATTCAATAGTCGCGCTGGACTTGTTGCGAGTGCTGATGCAACCGCCACCACCACCGCCGACGTCTCCTGCACCAACCACGATGCCCCCGCTGGAGATCGCGCTCGAGATGATGCAGCAACCACCGCCACCTCCCGAGCTGGACCCGTTGGAGATGCTGATGTCACTGCAGTCGTCTCCTGAACCAACCTCGATAACCGAGCTGGATGTGATTGAGCAGCAAGCATTATCAAGAAGCCGAACCTGCATCATTCATCAGCACTCTCGCTGGGACTGCTGCTGCAAGACGACCTATATCTTACCAGTGAGGATGAAGATAATGCTTTGTGCAGCGTTGAACCGCGGTGACGAAGCCAGCGGTGAAGGAAGGAAGAAATGTTTACGTCTCTCCTTGCCGTCAAGTGCCGGCAGTAAACATTCGAGTGGAAGAGGCAACAGTCCGCAAGCGCACAAGGCCTGCGCTTTGTTGCGCAAGGGTTCGTCGCCCACAGCAATCGTTGAACCGTCAACCGACGTTGTCATCGCCGCTGTTGCCAGCCATAGTTATCGAAGCATCGTCGAGACAGCGTCGAGGCAGTGTCGAGACGATCCCCCTACCACTGCTACCGCAACCAGACTGCAAGAGGACTGCAGTGAACAAAGGGTCTGACGAGAACATCTCTCCGCATCATCGTACGACGGTGGTCATAGAACCACAATCAACTGACCCGTTGGCACGAAAACGTGCTCGGTCAAGGACTTACGCACCAAAGGATCCATTTAGTACTATGTTAAAAAAGTTTACAAATCGTACAAGAAAATTTTGAGTTTTATGTAAATATAATATTAGTTTCAAATTTTTTATTGATAAAGTTAATTTAACATTAATATTTTGTAATCAAGTTTTTAATATTTCAGTGTAATGAAAGAAAGAGTTTAATTTTATCCCTCAGCTTTTCTCATTTCCGCATGCATTATTAGTTATTAATTTTTAAATAATATAGGCCATTCGAAATTTGAAGATTTTTTTTTTTTAATTGCGAACCAGACAGCCTAGGGCCGGAGAGCCTAGTGCTTCACACGTGTGATCTTTACAACCCTCTCAGCTAAGTTGACCGTCAACTGCCCTCTCTCCATTGCTGCCTAGAGAAGGGATGTGTTGATGTTTTGGGTCCGTAGCGTTCCACACGAGATTATTTCAAACATCTTTACTGAGATGCAAAGGAGGATATATTGAGAGAACATCTGCACCAACAGAGATGCTTAACAATCCACAGACGGTTATTGCGAGGGCGTCTATACCGACAGAGATGTTTTGAGATCCAACCGATAACTGCAGAGAATTTATCATGACTCGATTTTAAATATAAGCTTCATCGAAACTACTGCTGATAATCGAACTTATAGAGTACAGCAGTTATTCTGAGAACAGCGACTGTAGTTAATTCACAACGATTTTTCGTCATAGTTGTTTAATTTCAGCTCGATTTCTGGTTCCGAAGAGAAGGAGGGTGGAGGAGGAGCAGTAATCCAACAACAATTTTTTAATTTATGGAAATAACATAGAATTTTTTATTGTCGAGTGTACAGAGCTCGTGAGTAAGAATTTACAATGAGAAATTACACTCGGCGTAGTAGCCTTTCAGAGTAGTTGTATCATTCATGATACAGTCGACAGTTGGGTTTGCGATGATTCCGCTAGATGACGCGACCGATGCCGTCAGTTTGCGTAAGTCAAGAAGCCACGTTTTCATCATGCACACGTTGTGAGCTGCGCAGTAAGGAGTCCAATTCACGATTGGATGATTCGTACATTTGGTGTCAGTATTAGTTGGTAATGCTGCCAAAGCGGGACATCCCAGGTCTTCGATATGGTAAACGTTTGGAAGAATTCTATCCAGCCAACGTTTCTTCTTTAAGCCCTTGATATAAATCTTGCTCGCATCGCGTAGAAGGCTGATGAGAGTCTCGCTGATCTCATCGTATGGTATATCACCGTTGACCCAGGGGATGCCATGATAATTTGCTTCCAGCCACCGATTTTCGCTCTTGTATTTGACCCGCAGGAAACTTCATTTGTGTGGCGGTTCAAACAGATAGACTGATGATAAGGCGTCATCTTCGAGAGGAATGACGGCCATCTTCCTGAATACGAATTCGTTGAAAGGTCGCTTGAAGCCTTGGACGTCTACTATGTACTCCATGATGAATAAACTGATGCCAACAGTCACGCTTCCAGCTCTTTTATATCCGTTTGTCCCCTCTACTGTGAGATATTGTACAGTCACGAACGATAGATACATTCGGGGATATCGACCAATCAGCAACGACTTTGTAGCCTTCCCCACCACTTTTTTAGATTCAAACGCAGGCATGAAAAATGAATGCATTCATGAATATCGACCAATAAGCTACGAGTTCGATGCATCCCACTACTTTTCGTGGGGATAAATGTAAGGTCTTCCGCAAGAGAGGCTCATTCCGAAGCGACCGTTCAATTTACTCCAAAGTCGCTGTCTTCAAAGCAAAGTATTTCGAAATACTCGGAACAGAATGGATCTCCAGGAGCGCAATGCAGTCATAAAGACGTGGGAGGATATCTTGCAGCTTCTTCAAACTCAAAAATCAGATGAGATCGCAGAGTAGATCAAACGGCTTGCTGCAGTTAACAAATACATAGAAAAATGATTGGTGGGGTCCACAGGTGCTGAACGTCAGAAGTATCTGTTCATGATTGGTTTCCTGAAAGGTCTCGAAATCAAACTAGAACGTTTGATAAAACGAGGTTCAGGCTTGCAGAGGACTGATGAAAAAGGAATCTTGGATCGAGTGAGATGGTCGAACCTACTATCAGCTTTCAATGAGCGCATCAAGAGAGGAGTTATCACCAACTTAGAGCACGTCGATGTCAATTTATTCTTGGAAAATTGCTTGACACTTTTCCATGAAGAAATAAAAAGTATCTTGGAGATCGAGAAGACGGCAGTCAAGGTATATGCAGTACTAGCAGCAAAATTTAAGGTAATGAAGAATGATGAAGAAATTGTTGAAGTGAAGCACTTCAACACAAAGGCTGAAGCGATTTATCCAGCAACTTCAATCAAAGATTGGTTCACTGTCAACATCCAAGCACCGATTCAGAGGGAAATTGAAGAATTTGAGCTACAAGATTCCGAATGGATGCTGTATTCTATCATCAATCTCATAGTAAACATCAACAAGTTGAATCCAATGCGAGGTAGCTCCTATATGGATCTCCCAATCGAGATTCAAAATAAGCATGCATGTGTCAATGTGAAAAATACTGACAACATGTGCTTCAAGTGGGCTGTACTATCGGTATTACATCCAGCAGTACATAATCCTAATCAAGTTTCTACATACGAGAGATATACGCATGAGCTCAACTTCACTGGTATCGACTTCCCAGTGATGCCGCATCATTTCAACAAATTTGAGAAGAATAATGGCATATCAATCAACATCTACATTCTGAAGAAACGAATGAGAAAGTTCGTGACCACTCCTCTGCATGTAACGTCTACGAAAAAAACTCTACACGTTAACCTTCTTCTCATGCAAGATCACTACGTGGATGAGGACGAACAGCAAGAAAAAAAAGATGCTGACAGAGTATACCAACTACCGAGATTCCATTACGTGTGGATCAAACACTTGTCTCGTTTAATCTCGATAAAGCTATCGAAACGCATCCACAAGCATCATATTTGTGACCGCTGCCTGCACTACTTTCGTAACGAAGACAAGCTTACCACACATGAAGAGGATTGCAGGAAGATAAATAAATGCAAGGTTATGATGCCGTCAGTAAAGAAAAAAATTCTTCGCTTTAAAAATCATAGCAATAAAGAGAGAGTGCCTTTTATTGTCTACGCGGACTTTGAATGCTTACTCAAACCGATCCGAGATGAAAACGCGTACCAAAAGCACGAGGCGTTCAGCGTTGGATATTACTTAAACTGCAGTTACGATACCTCGAAATCGAGCTACTGCAGCTACAGAGGTGTGAAGCCTGCGGAATGGTTCGTGAGGGAGCTGCAACAATTGACCACGGACCTCGAAGAGCTGTACATGAATCCTAAGCCTATGTCGAAGCTGTCATTCGAGCAGAGAACACAGTTTCATATGGCAACTACGTGTCGTATTTGTAACAGGAATTTATCCAGCAACGATCGAGTCCACGATCACTGCCATTTGACTGGACAGTATGTATTTTGGCAACCCTTTTTTATTCAAATAATAATAAAGATAGAAAATATAATACATATTTATGTACACCTAGATACAGAGGACCGGTACACAACGAGTGCAACTTACTTTATCAAGATTCACGAGTGATACCCGTGGTCTTCCGGGACCTCACGGGATATGATTCACATTTTGTTATACGTGAAATCGCAACATGCTTCGATGGTCGTGTGGATATACTGCCACAAGCGAAGGAACGTTACATCGCCTTTCAAAAGCACATTGATGGAAACGACGTGAGTTTTCGATTCATCGACTCGTGTCGCTTTATGGCTACATCGTTAGAAAAACTAGCTTCATACCTTACGGAATTGAAGATTGTTAGGCGCGAATTTCCACAACTTCCTGATGATAAGATTGAGCTGCTATCGAGGAAAGGTGTATTCCCATATGAATACGTTGACGCTGTACAGAAACTGGATGAGCATAATATATAGTACGCTGAACGACAGTGACATCACAGAAGACGATTACGAGCACGCAAAGAGAGTATGGCAAGAGTTCAACATTCATGACTTGGGTGAATATTCAGATCTCTATCTGAAAACTGATGTTCTTCTCTTGACCGATGTCTTTGAGAATTTTCGTGACAATTGGATCAGAGCGTATGGTCTGGACCCTGCGCACTACTACACAAAACCAGGATTCACGTGGGACTCTATGCTTAAGTTCACACAGATTGAGTTGGAGCTTTTCACGGACTTGGAGATGCATATGTTCGTTGAGCGAGGAGTGAGGGGTAGCGTGAGTCAGTGCTGCAACCGTTATGCCAAAGCGAACAACAAGTATATGAACAATTATGAGCCTCAAGAGCCCACCAAGTATCTCATGTACTTTGACGTCAACAATCTTTACGGTTGGGCGATAATGGAATCGCTCCCATATGGAGACTTCATATGGGTTGATAATCCAGAAAATATTGATTTTCAAACGATCGCGGATGATGCATTAGAAGGATACATCCTGGAAGTCGATCTGGATTATCCCGTAAGCCTTCATGATACCCGCCGAGACTTACCACTATGTCCTGAACACAAAAGTGCACCAGGTTCAACGCAAATCAAACTGATGACAACATTAGACTTCAAGAGCAATTACGTTATCCACTATCGGAATCTAAAGCAGGCGCTCAAGTATGGTCTACAGCACAAACGTATTCATCGAGTGTTCAAACAGAGGTCGTGGTTAAAATCCTACATTAACTTAAATAACGATATGCGGAAACAAGCAACGAATGATTTCGAGAAAAATCTCTTCAAGCTCATGAACAACGCAGTGTTTGGCAAGACGATGGAAAGTGTTCGTAAACATGTGGATGTAAAACTCGTCATACGCTGGGGTGGACGCTATGGTGCTGAAACCCTTATTGCGAGACCAACATTCCACAGTCGATCAATCTTTGAAGAGAATCTTATTGCTGTACAGCTTTTAAAGACAGAGGTATATCTCAACAAACCAATCTACATAGGCTTCTGTGTGCTGGACTTGTCGAAAGTGTTGGTCTACGACTTCCACGATGATTACATGAAAACGTAATTTGCCGATGATCACTGCAAGCTCTTGTATACCGACACCGACAGCCTACTCTATGAGATTCAGTGCCCTGACATATATGATATCATGAGACGGGATATCCGGAAATTCGATACATCTGATTATCCAGCTGAGAATCAATTTGCACTACCTCAAGCAAATAAAAAAATTGTTGGATTGATGAAGGATGAGTGCAATGGACAGATTATGATAGAATTCGCTGGTCTACGCAGCAAAATTTATAGCGTTCGAGTAAATGGCGATGATCATATGAAGAAGGTAAAAGGCGTGAAAACAGGCGTAGTGGAAGCAACCATAACCTTCAATGATTTCCATCAATGCCTTTTCGAGGAAACAACACAGTGTCGGGAGCAACGAGTCATAAGGTCACGCATGCACATTGTCTATACAGAGAAACAAGTAAAGCTCGCATTGAGTCCGCATGATGACAAACGATATTTACTTGCTGATACCACGGATACATTGCCTTGGAGACACTACCGGATACCGCAAGACATGTTGAAACCGGCTTCGATCGTGTCGTAACCAGCCTACTCCCTACTCTTGCATACACACCCCACTTTTACATATACATCCCTACTCTTACATACACACTCTAGTCATCCAATCAACGACTTCAATCTGCTTCTCCGCGACTGCCTGTTGCGGAAGCCCAATCAGAGACTTGGATGCAACCCCGTTGATTGGTCAGTGACTCGAATCTCCTTCTCCATGGTAGATCGGTGGTGGGTGATACTACTATATGAAGAGTGTGTCTGCAGCCAGTTCCATCAGACCTTCGCCGTCAATTATTCACAGTATCTACTCGTTGATCCATTGATACCTTGGGGATACTAAAGGATACTAGAGGATACTAAAGGATACTTCAGAACCTGAACCAGACTTGTATTGGAAGCAGTTCACAATCAACTCTATCAGACGGAACCTGCATCAAACACATTGGAACCAGTTGCTCATCAGTCTCGCATATTCGTCGTCGTCGTCTTCTGCAGTCAACTCAGTCAGACGAAACGTACATCAAAGAAATCTGCGCCAATAGTATTGGAACCTGTTGCTCACCACTATCACATACTCACATCCATCTTCTACAGTCAACTTCATTAGACATTCACGATGGATATTGAAGCACTCAACAAACTCGCTGGTTAAGACGATTACCTCCCAACGAAAAGAATCGTCGATCTGCAAATCAACAAAATGCATAAAGTCACCGATTTGCGCCAAGTGACGACTAAATATGGACAAAAAACTGTTGCCACTCTCGACAATGAATTCTAAATCTTTCTGTCTAAACGTATTTCTGCAGCATTTGAGAAATATCAGTCTCTGTTCAGTCGCATGAAGGAAACGGTCATACATGGTACATTGCATCTAAACTGTATTGAAAAAGGAAAGAAAAACCAAATCGAATTGGTTATTTTGTAATGTGTTTATTTTACAATGAATAAAAAGACATTTTTTATTATACATAAATGCTGACTCATTATTTCACTCCTGTAGTTAATTCCGCGTTATTTATCCAGCTATTACGCGAATTGTCAAATCCCAACCATTTGACATAAGCACGATTTCCACGTTTCTTGAGAATCTTCTCCACGAGATAGACGTCTGGATAATTGGCCTTCAGTGAGCCTTCATTATAAAACCGCCAGCGATGCGTTCATCTTGGTAGTCCTTCAGCTTGTACGTCGTGGGTGTCGTCCTCATTACTCGACTCACAGTGAAAATTTCCGTTGACCAATTGGGTATGTAGCCTTTCTCGAAAACGTGTTTGTTCTTGCTCACCCGCACCTTTTCACCGATTTTGAATTTCACTACACGGTTTCTTCGTTCATTGGTAGTAGAAAAACGTTGAATTAGTGCTTAAACAGTGTCCGCTGTGACGTTCCTCGGCTTCATACTAATAGTTCGATACTTCGTGTCCTTGTACGTCGCCACGAGATCATCTAAAATGTCCGTCCATTTGTAAGATCCGTGTAGACTAAATTTCATCCACATTTTATTCTTAAGGGTACGATTAAAGCGCTCCACTATAGATGCTTTAAGATTACTATATGTGGAATAGTGATTGATGCCGTGGCGTTTCATTATATTCTGGAAAGTCTTATTATGAAATTCTTTTCTTTGATCAGTCTGGAGATTGGTAGGTACTCGTCCATCTTGAAGAGTCGAATCCATAGCTGCGGTAACATCCTGACCGGTTTTGCGCTTCACCGGTACAGTCCATGCAAACTTGGATAGTACATCGATTATTGTAAGCAGATATATGTATCCTTTGTTTTCTCGCGCGTACGATTGCATCTCAACAAGATCAGCTTGCCATGTCTCATCGATATCACGTATATCAAACTTGCGACGTAAATAATTGAGACGCGCAGGCTTATGTAATTATTCTACTAGTCTTCGATGCTCCATTTCGAGGAGTGCACCTGATTAACGCCTCAAAGGTTTTAGTGTTACGAACTATTAAGTCTATATAACTCTAAAAATATGTATTTCAGTATTCTTTGACGGCTTGATCTTGAAGAATCTCTTGAGGAGTATGCGCGAACAAGGAACCAATAGTCTTTGCGTTACGAACTGCTAATTCTAAAGTCGTCGCAATGTTTATCTCAATATGCTTTATTCTCTCTTTTACTTGCTCTTGAAAAACCCGTATTTTCAACTCTAAATCATCCAATTGCTCACGTTGATGAGTTGTAGCAATGTACTTAACTCCTGTTGAATTAGTTGTCTAGCGAGATTCAAATTGACAGCATCATTTGGTTCATGTGATTCACCAACGTTGCAGAGTCTCCTATTTTCAATGTAGTAGTTTCCGCTTGTAGTGAGTTTGAAACCAAATCCTGGTAGACCCCGTGAGCTTTTAGTACATCCAAAATACCGCCCGAACACGTCGACGCTCATTATTGAACTGAGTATATTCACACATGTGTCACTGCTAATAAACGATTCCAGCTTCACGCAATTCCTCAATGAGTGAAACGATTTCAATCGTATGACTGGGGTTGCCTGCTGAACTTCCAGCTAGCAATAAACGTAATCGATCTACCAACTCGTTGGGGTTATCCCAATATACATAATCCATTCGTGTATCTCGTCGTGCAATCTTGTATCGTGGTAATGAACCACAAGTAGATTGTCCCTTTCGAGTTGATGTAGAAGCCCCAATTATTGGAGCTATACAGAATTTATATTTTTTACTGTTTTGTCTGTGGACTAGTTCATCAGAATTATAGTGTTTTTTGTGTGCATTTGTTCTAAGTACAATTTTTCCATAATTGTTTACATCTTCATTGCTTATGAAATTCTGATTGGGATCTTTTCTGAACAGCAGTTCAAGCAAACTAATGGTCTTATCATACTTGTTGTTGTCATCATTAATAATAACGTATTCGTTACCAAAACTTATGGTGGAATCACCAATCGTAAGTGTACCATCTGGTAGCTTTCGAACTCCATAAGTCATATCGAGATACTTTTTACGATTTGTATCGAGTAAGTTCAAACATTTCTCAATAGTTGAATATGGTTGATCAGATTTTTTCTTTGTTGATGCTTTCTCATCATCATCATCATCATCATCATCATCATCATCATCATCATCATTATCATTATCATTATCATCATCATCATCGGTGAATGCAGTTTTAAATGAATTATCCTGCTCTTCATTTTGAGATACATCTTCCCCACCCTCTTCCTCCTTCTCCTCCTTCTCCGCCTCCTCTTTCTTGGGAATCCATTTTTTTTAATTTCATGTGTATTTGTGTCAGTAGTACTAACAAGTTTTTTAAGCGGCTTCACGATTGGTTTGAATGTTTCATCCCAAGCTTTTTCCATAATCTGCTTACCAGCTTTTAAAAGCTTGTATTTATGTTTAATAGCATTTCTAACTTTTTCTACTTGATAAAGCGTCTTTCTCTCGCGACGAAATTCGTCGGCGATATTATCGCTTCGACTGCTCATGATGATCTGATTAAGATTTACTCTTTACGCGTGATATATTTGCAGCAAAGCAGTCAAAACCTTTCCTGTATCTACCAC
Source organism: Cylloceria caligata (assembly GCA_963942595.1). Lineage (NCBI taxonomy): Eukaryota > Metazoa > Arthropoda > Insecta > Hymenoptera > Ichneumonidae > Cylloceria > Cylloceria caligata. The sequence goes on along the minus strand of OZ012706.1, from coordinate 70,704,871 downwards.
AGTCGAGCCCTTGACGATCTTTATCAATCACTAGGAATCCATGATTGGTATCATTCCAACATTTCGAGCATAAGTCTTTAAACTGCGAGTATGTCATGTCAGTATTTACGTTATCATCATAAACATGCTTGAGATTAATATCATCCTGACGAAAGATTACAAGCATGTTAACGTTATCACGTACTAAATGCTTAGGTATTTGTGCATACGACTGACACAAGTAGAAGCAGTCAATATTCTTATGTCTACCCATACAGTAAAACGCTCTAACATTATCTTGTTTCTCGCTGGCTATATCATCAAATATCATGATTGAATTAATATTAGCTTCTTCGGGTGATAGTACTTGATCATGTTCACCAAAGGCGAAAAATCCAATACCCTTCATAGGCTGCAGAAGTTTTTCGAGAAACTTGTACTTTGGTTGATTAAATGATTTCGGGTATATGTAAACATTTTCAAATCTCAATCCATTTGGATGTGTAATCAGAGTGAGCAATGCATTGGTCTTTCTACAATTTGATGGACCACAAAAAACTGCTCGGATACTGTTGGGTAATAGTGGACCATGACGTGTGCGTACTTTTTTCCTTTCAGCTAGCCTATCAAAATTCATTACCGGCAGCGAGAGTGGTTGCTCTCTGAAATCCATGTTGACAGCGACTGATGGTTTAGGGTATAAATACTGTGCTTATATACTCTGAACCTCATTCGTTCACTGCTCTTTCTAGTGTAAGCATCATGCCTAAAGGTTGCGGTCTGCTGAATAAAGTTCTCAACAAACTACCTATCGAGCTTCATTTACCGGGCTATCAATACTGTGGACCAGGCACGAAACTAGCGGGACGTCTTGCTCGTGGTGATCCTGGAATACATCCTCTAGACGCAGCCTGCAAGGAACACGATATCGCATACTCACAGAATCGTGAAAGCATTGAGGATCGCAACAAGGCCGATAAAATTTTAGCTGACAAGGCTTGGCATCGAGTATTTTCAAACGACGTTCGCGTAAATGAAAAGGTTGCAGCCTACTCTGTTACAAATGCCATGAAGATAAACGCTAAGCTTGGCATGGGTATAAAGAAGAGGAAGAGGAAGACCAAACCTCCAATTACGCTTCCCAAGATAATTGAAGCTGCCTCAAAATCGACAAGTTCTAACACGCATGAAATTATTCGATCGGCACTAAAGAGTGCTCGTGCTGCTGTCAAGACAGCTGGTGGGAAAAAAATGTACGCGTGCCTCGTATTCTGCCAGTACCGAAAAAAGTTGAAGGATTTTTGCCTCTTCTTATTCCACTATTTGCTGTATTAAGTGCAACTGGCGCATTGGCTGGTGGCGCTGCTGGAATAGTAAAAGCTGTAAATGATGCGAAAGCTGCAACACAGCAATTGACGAAAAGTCAAAGGCATAATAAGACGATTTAGGCTATCGCGCTAGGTAAACGTATCTATCTCAAGCCACACAAAACAGGATTTGGTTTCCATTTCGGAGCAAATAAAAAAAAAAAAAACTTCAAAGTAAGACTGCCAAACCGTGCTCTGACAGACACTGATCTACTCAAGTATGAACGTGAAATTCCTAATTTTCGTGGTGTATTTATGAGAAACGACTTACCATCAGATGCACCGCATTATCATGAATCTGGAATAATTAATCTCGACGATAAAGATGGTCTAGGTACTTATTGGGTGGCTTATCGGAAAAATGGGCGAAATGTTGATTACTTCGATAGTTTTGGTGATCTTCAGCCCCCACACGATCTAATGGATTATCTCGGTCCCGATAATGTTATCAAGTATAAGTGGTGCTTATCGTATCAGTCTAGTGTGAACCGTCATGGGAGATTGATTGACTCTCAATTTATCTGGAGCATCATCTATATTACAGGCACAATAATTTCCCCCAATTGAGCTCTCACCTAGCAAGAACTATCTCCTTGGGCTAGTGGAATTACTATCTTTAAATTCTATACCCAACGTCGATACTGGGAAAAACAAGATCTATGTGGGTAAAGAAGTGATTGTGTTACCTACAGGAAGTTACGAGATTGAAGACATTGATGTGTACTTGTAAGAACAGCTTGCATCTAAACATATTACCATTAGTTTGAAGCCTAATAACAATACTCTACGAAGCGTGATAAAGTGCAGTGAAAACATTGATTTTCGTCCGCAAGACTCGATTGCTAGACTACTTGGTTTTACACATCGTGAGTTACCTGCTCATATCTCTCATAGCTCAGAATTACCTGTTGATATTCTGAAAATCAATGCATTGCGAGTTCTGTGCAATATTACTTCAGGAGCGTACATCAATTAGCATAAAGTTCATACGATCCATGAATTCTTCCCGGCAGTACCACCGGGGTATAAGATCATTGAAGTTCCATCATTTACCTTCCAATAGCCGTGAGGGTTATTGATCATCTGCAATTACGCATAGTCGATCAAGATGGAGAACTAATTAATATCCGCGGTGACGTTATCACCATTAGACTACACATTAAAGAAGCCAAATAGCTAATCATGGGAATCATCTTCAATAATAATAATAATAATAATAATAATGCTAATAACGTGGTGCAGGCATATAAAAGAGAACTAAAATGTCATTGAGCAACCAGTCACGTTCGAGCCCCCAACACGATCACACGTCGCAACGCTCAATTCCTAAAAAGTCTAGGGCTTCGAGTTTTTGTTCGTGGCAGAAAATAACGCGCGTAATATTTTGCTGCAATTGAGGGGGCGGTACACGTGCAATCAGCCGTTATATTCAACGAATCCGTAGCGCATTATGAGATACATGCACATCAACCTTATACATCAACCTTCACTAACAGTGATGAAATCCGCATATCCATTCAACATCAAGATCTATGCCTCTTGCCCTCGCGTAGTACTCTACATGTGTGTGGTAAATTGTTGAAAGCGACCGGTGCTGCTGTGACAGCAGCGAAGCTGGTGAACAATGCCATTTTACATCTGTTTGAGGAAATTCGCTACGAGATCAATGCCATTGAGATTGATAGATGTAAGAATGTTGGTATACTTATACCAAGGCTACGTAGCCTCATGAAAGGCTACGCATCCTTCAATCCTGGTGGAAGCGCCATGATTGAAAATGCTGGTTGGCTTGACGTCGAGGAAACCAAACAGCTCACTAATGATACTGGCCACTTTGATGTTTGTATCCCACTCTCCATGATACTTGGATTTGCTGAAGCCTATCAGAAAATCATTATCAATATAAAACACAAGCTCATTCTCACGAGATCGCGAACGGATACTGACGCAGTTGTGCAGACTGATCTTGCAGCTGGCGGTTACGAGGATTTCAAGATTGAACTTACACGAATTGAGTGGTTGATGCTATATGTGATGTTGTCAGACAAGTATAAAATACGTTTATATAGTCAGATTAAAAGAGACATCACTATGAGTTTTCGCACTTGGGAAATGTATGAGAATCCCCTGCTTCCAAGCACAACGAAACATAATTGGACAGTCAAAACATCGAATCAATTGGAAAAGCCCCGTTTTGTAATTGTAGCTTTCCAAACCAATCGGAGAATGGTTAAAAATGTAAATGCTAGTTACTTCGATCACTGCAACATTGGCAATGTCAAGCTATTTCTTAACCCCCAACCGTATCCATACGGTAACCTCAATCTTGATGTGAATCACAGTCAATACTCTGTATTGTACAACATGTATGCCAATTTTCGAGCCGTATACTACAACAGAGATCGAGAACCCCTGCTAACGAGGAAAAACTTTATCGAGTATGCTCCATTAATTGTAATTGATTGTTCAAAACAGAATGGGGCATTAAAACAAGCGCCAGTAGATGTTCGTCTAGAATTTGAGTCTAAGACAAATTTTCCGGCGGGAACCACGGCCTACTGTTTAATCTTACATGATCGAATGGTTGATTATAATGTAATAAGTGGTGATATAATCAAACGTGTATAAAACATTTGTATCCAATCAGCATCAACCTCATAGTTAGATATTTAAGATCTATAGTTAAGAATTTTTTAGGTTAAATGTATTACCTGTATGATATATATATATATTAATCTACCGTTAAGAGTTTTTATTAGATTTAATGCATTATCTGTAACATTTAAAAATAAAAACATGTTTTTATTTATCAAATGTATTTATCTCGAATTCTTTCGAATCCTCCTGTGGTGTGCTCTATCCGAAAGCGATGACAGCAGAGCGAAAGTCTGTCTTGCCATGATAACGTCTGCCTTACCACGATAAAGTCTCCCTTACCATCAATATCGAGCGTGATCTATAGAACCCGACTGTGACTCTATCTATAACAGTACCGACTTCAGATAATTACCGACGTAAGATAATTTCTGACTGTCGGTAAAATATCAACAAAGGTATCGAATCTCCGAATATCGCGATATCCTGTCCCATATACCCCGCAAGGTCTCACTGTGAGTTAGTAGGTCACTTATCTACAGAGATCGATACAGTGTGTTCGTTGGCAAGGTAGATGCAAGCGCATTCATCGATCATGATCTAGTGTGTTACCGACTGTAGGGGAGGAGGGTCAGTACAAGACTACAGTAAGTCTACATAGAACCTCGCGCCATCTAACAGGATACCATGCAACCATTATGGAAACATCGATGTTGATCTATCCGACTGTAGCGTCATCTAGCAGACAAAAATTTCGACATAAGATAATTATCGACAGGCGGTCATTACCTTTTGCTGGTAAAGTTAGGTTCTGGTTTTATCCGACTGTAGCGCCATCTAACAGTCAACGATATTGATGGACGATAATTACCGACAGGCGCTCATTACCATCTGTGAGTAAAGTAGGTTTCTAAGATAATAACTGACCGAGCACAGGTAAATTTACACCTGCCCAGGTGTTGTGCTTGAACCGGCCTAGCCTATCTACTGATGGTCAAAACTATTTAGGCTCGTCTTACATACCGTTTAAGTACAGTTAGTTATAAATCATAATAATAACATAATAAAAATCTGATTCGATCTATACCCAGCTTTTAAATGTTGATACAATGTACTCAAATATACTGGATAGAAAATTTACTATAATTTCAATTTTATTATATCGTCATTTGGAAACTTATTTTTTCAAACGCAATATTACTATCTAAATAAAAGAAGTACCTTCAATTCTACATTTACTTCGTTCCTACACGAAGAGACTTCAAGACGTCGAGAACTAGACTCGTCTGGGAAAGCTGCTAATCTAAGTGGCTTTGTCACTTTAGCGACAATGAAATATGAATATATTTGCCTGCAATAAAAATTTTCCGAAATTCGGCATCGAAAAGATCAGGAAGAGTTAATTACAAGGATAAATCGATTCTTTGCAAATATTAAAAATTTGAAAGGCCTCAAATAACCACATAATATTTTTGATCAGTTGGAGATTTTGTGAGGCCTTCGACGCTTGAAGCTACAAACCATAATAAGCAACTGCATTAGGACCAGACGATGGCTTTTTGCATGCGGAGTGCATTTCATAGTTATATTGCAGTTACATATGATACTTCAATCTCTTGATTAACCTGTCCGGTCCTGATTCAGCTGCTGATCATAATTTGGAGCATAATGCAGCATCGCAGAGATCATAAGATGGCTGACGCCGTCCGTCCTCGTAAGAAAGTATATGTACTGATTCTTAGAAGCAAAGGTCATTCGCTGGTGTTAACGTTTCACAAATTACGATTTTCATAGTGAAAACAAATATTTTATTTTGTTTTTCTAAAGAAAATTTTTGGTTAGAAACCATTATTAAAGTTTATGGCACGCTAATTATAATAATAGTGTTAACTTGTAATAGAAATAACAGTCACGCAGTGTCGAATTTATTAATTAATTTATTTAAACAGAACTAGACAAACTTTATTTAGAACGTTTAAAATTGAACTGAACTATAAGACATGAGGACACTGGGTTGAAATAACCTTAAGTCAGTATACAATGAATAAAAAAAGAAAAATAATCACTTTACCCAGAATTAAATATAACATTCTGTATGTGGTCTCTAATTTTATACGTTGTTACATTAACAAAATTCCACGTATATATAAAACTACACTTCTCGTCAAACGCTACATAATTTATTATTATAAATATGACAATACGATATGAATTTTTTATTACTCTATTAGAAATTGTGATAAAAAATATCTCGATTTACAATCACCATTACTACCATTACTACCAAAACTATTGTTGATTGATTCCTTGCCACGTTCACGGCATTGTATGGTGTTGCTTTATCATAATTTTTGTCGACACACTTCATACTTTCACTTATCGCTTAATCACTATTTCATTATACTAAATTTTACAATAAACACTCAGACACCTCCAAATTCATTAATATGGGAATGTTACTATATCTCTTAGGTATATTGCCACTAGTTGGTAAGGTAGATAAAGGCATTTATGTCAATACGCTGTCGCATCTCTAAATATAATTAATCCTGAAGTAATTATCATATTAGAAAATGATAGTTCGAATAATACATATGATCGTTAAGTATGACAAATATTAAAGTAATTTTCTTATTATTTCCCAATTTTTCTTATTTTCTCCCAACGAGTCGTACTTTCCCATTGTCAGGCATAATTCTGCCCGAGAAAAGGTAGGTTCAGAAAAAGTATGAGATAGTTAAAAGGTGTAAAATGCGAATAGAATTATCATTTTTTTTGCTAACAACTCACATTCTTCCCGATTCCCAACTGATTCTCGAGTCCGGAGCCCTATTTTGTACAACATTTTTTACAACACAACTTTTTGAGTATTTTGGAGAAATTCAGATATTATGCATGAGGTTCCGATAAATACCGCTTGATAGCAGCTAGTTTCTAGTAAAGGCTCGGTATTCGCGATGATGTATAAGTCGTGGCTTTTTAACTACTTCCGGCTTTTTTGTCAGATAATAAGTCGTCGTTGCCCTACAGCCAGAAAACTACGTTACATTGTACTCTTGCTGATAGCCATCAATATCTCGAAAAATAGAGGGAAAGTCGGCAAGCAGAACCTTGTACATTGCTTCCTGATTATTATTCACGTTTCACAAAGCCCAAGAGAAACTAAAGGGTGGTTAAATTTTAAGGGCCGATGTTGAATGTGAACCACACCTAAACGTCAAGTTTTTTTCTGCATTTCATTTGACATTTCTCAATTTCAGACTAACTCAATTTGAACCATGGAAAGATACACAATCGAGCAACGCGTTAAAGTTATTCAGGCTTATTATGAAAATAAGCGTTCAAATCAAAATGCATATCGTGCACTTCGTGATTTTTTCGGTCAATTTAATCGTCCAAATGTGCGTACAATCGGAAAAATCGTGCAAAAATTTGAGCAAACCGGGTCTGTAGGAGATATTAAAACACCAGTGCATGCTCGTACAGCTCGTACTGCAGGAAATATTGCTGCTGTTCGCGATAGTGTGGCTGAAGAGCCGTCCACCTCAACTCGTCGTCGTGCCCAACAATTGCACCTCTCACGCTCGTCATTGATGAACATTATGCATAAAGACTTGCATTTACACGCTTATAAGGTGCAATTGACTCAAGAACTAAAGCCTCTTGACCATTCCAAACGTCGTCAATGGTCAGAATGGTGGCAAGAAATGGCAACAGTGGATGATCAATTTTCGAAGAAAATCATCTTCAGTGATGAGGCTCATTTTCACCTCAGTGGATTCGTCAATAAGCAGAATTGCCGCATTTGGGCGAATCATAATCCAAGAGTGATTGTCGAAAAACCAATGCACCCACAAAGAGTGACTGTTTGGTGCGGTTTATGGGCTGGCGGCATCATCGGGCCGTATTTTTTCCAAAATGAGGCCGGTCAGGCAGTTACTGTGAATGGTGTTCGCTATCGTGAGATGATAACGAACTTTTTATGGCCCGAATTGGAAGATATGAATGTGGGCGATATGTGGTTTCAACAGGACGGTGCCACTTCCCACACAGCTAACGAAACAATGGCTCTTTTGCGCGACAAATTCAATGGCCGTGTTATCTCACGTGGTGGCGATGTCAATTGGCCGCCAAGATCATGTGATTTGACACCGTTGGACTTCTTTCTTTGGGGTTATTTGAAAGAAAAGGTGTACCTCGATAAGCCAGCAACAATTCAAGAGCTAAAGGATGAGATAATTCGGCACATTAACGGCATAGAACCTCAATTATGCCTAAGCGTCATGGAAAATTTGGACCATCGGATGGAGGTGTGCCGCCGAGGTCGCGGCGGCCATTTGGCCGATATTTTGTTCCATACATAATTAAACCATACCATATTATCATAACAAAAAGAATTGACAATAATTTCCTAAATAATTTGTGTTTTATTCAAAAAAAAAAAACTTAACCAATTCTGCACAAGGGACTTGGCGGCAGTCACCATTAAGCTGCGTGTGGAGGGTGGGACAACCGAGCTAGTTACAGCGTCGGCCTACCTTCCTTCCAACTCTGAAGGCCTTCCTCCTACGAGGAAACTCGAGCTGGTGGGATACTGCAGCAACAAAGGGCTGGACCTGCTAGTGGGGTACGACGCAAACTCGCACCGCACGGTATGGGCCAGCTCTGATATAAATGAAAGAGGTACTGCTTTACTGGAGTACCTCTGCTCAACTAACCTGGAGATCCTGAACAGTGGATCCAAGTCTACGTTTGTTACCCCGCGCAGGCAGGAGGTAATTGATTAAACGCTGGGCTCCACGCGGGTGTGCCGAGCGACAGCAAACTGGAAAGTCAGTGAGGAAGACACCCTCTCTGACCATCGCCTGATAACTTTCGAGCTGCTGGGCAGCAGCTGTCAGGCCCCGGCAGAGTTCCGCAGAAACCCCAGGAAGGCACACTGGCCCACCTTCAAGGAAGGGCTGGAGGGCCTGATCGGGGACCTGCGTGCCCGCTTAAAGAGCGTAGGGCAGGTAAGAGGGTTGCCTGGTGGAGCGCGGAGCTGAACAAGCACCGCAAGTGCTACCGCAGGCTACTAAGTAGGGCCTTAAGGTCGAAACAGGATACCGACTGGGTAGTCTACAAGGAGGCCCAGAGAGCCTACAAAAAGCTCGTAAAGAAATCCAAAGACGAGGCTTGGAAGAGATTCTGCGAGGAGACCGAGTCGCTGCCACTGGTGGCCAGGCTCCGCAAGGTCTTTGCTTCCGGACCACCGAACAAGCTCGAGGGACTCACTCTTCCCAACGGGAGAACCACGGAATCCCACGAGAAAGTGCTGGCGCACCTTTTTGAGGTACATTTTCCGGGCTCGGTACCAACAGACCAGGAGGATCGACCTTGGGAGGAAGCGCTGGCGGCTACCAGACCAGGTGACGGGGAAACTGCGGCTAGGGTTGTCTCACCGGACAGAATTGAATGGGCGATACGGAGTTTTGATCGCTACAAAAGCCCGGGCGATCTTCCCAGCTCTCCTTCAGGAGGGCGGGGAAGTGCTCGTGAGACGGCTAAATCACTTTTTTCGGTCCTGTCTGGCTCTGAGGTACGTGCCTAAAGCGTGGCATGAGGTCAGGGTGGTCTTTATCCCGAAACCGAGGAAGAACACCAATGACCTGGCCAAGTCGTTCAGACCTATCAGGCTAACTTCTTTCCTTCTAAAAACGATGGAGAGATTGGTTGATAGGTACATAAGATAGGGAGCACTGCTCGAGAGACCGCTGCAACCCTCTCAGCATGCTTACCAGGCTGGCAGATCCGTGGAAACGGCTCTCCACGATATCGTCAAACATATTGAGGGGACCCTAAAGCGGAAAGAGTCGGCCTTGTGCGTGTTCTTGGATGTCGAAGGGGCGTTTGACAACACCTCCTTCGATGCAATATGCGTGGCAGCAAGAGAGCTCACGCTGGCATCCCAGGCAACGTAGAGGCGGATGCGTTGGCTAGGATCGGTGCCGCTAGCACCGATCCTGCCCGCATCTGCCCTGTTCCAACCTCAATGAACCTCGTCGGGGCTCTGTCAGAGCGATGGGTGGAGGCGCGCTTTGCGGACCTCTGGCGGCGGTCGGGAGGAATGGGACACTCGAGGGCACTTTTTGAAAGACCCTCGAGACGTCTGGGCGCGGCTCTGCTGGGCCTGGACAGATCGTCACTGGACACTGGCACACGGGGAAACACCCCAAACGGATGGGCCTTATAGAGGACCCACTATGTTGGAGGTGCAAGGAGGAGGAGGAAACCCCGCTTCATGTGATCACGAATGCGGTGTGCTGGAGGATCTCCGTAGGAAGGTCCTCGGAGCCCCTGCCCTCGAATCATATAAGATAGATGCTGACGGGGTGGGAGGGCTGCTACGCTTTGCGAGGGAGGCCCACCTACTCGACATGCTGCAATAAGGAAGCCCAACCGTAAATAAGCCCGAGCACAATGGTCCGATAGGACTGAGTGCTTGGTCAACAGTCTAATAACAACAACAACAACAACAATATAAATAATTAAAATTATATATATATATATATTGTATATTAAAAAAAAAAATTTATTATTAGTAATAAAAAAAATTTATATTTTGAGTAAAGTAATTGAAATTAAAATTAATTTAGAATTTATATAGTTGTTATGCCGGTACCGCGTTATTGGATAACTCGGTAATCGGTATAATATTAAAAAGTTATTATTTTGGGATCGTTTGCCGATTAGGAGTAGAAACTCGAGTAATTCGTGTAGACGTGAATTTATGTAAAAATGGAAATGTTTATTATAGGCAACGGCTACTTCCCATTGTCTATTTAAAAGTAAAACGAGGTTAATACAATAAAACTATGGTTACGAGACCGTACGAGGAACCAACCTCTCGCGTGTGAATCTACCGTTAGAATTTATCATTCGCGATCAACCGTTCAGGTTGATGTCCAACTGTAGACTGATTTCGGCAAAGCAGTTAATTTGCACCATTGACCGAAATCGAGTGTCGAATGGATTCATAATAATTTCATAATAATCTTTGCTTGCAAATTCCAAGCTCGAGCTCATTGCAGTCATTGCGGGCAGCTCGATGCTTACGTTTGCACATTGTCTTACTTTGGTGAGCGGTCCTCACGAAAAGGAGGACAATGGCGGAATGATGTACAAAGAATTCGCGGTACAACATCCCTCCCCCCTTAAAGAGAAAAATTTTCCTTTCAAAAATTTTTGGTCGATTGGTTCCTGTATTTTCTCTTACAAAGATATTCTCTATATTGGATCATTTGATAATTTGAAATTCTTCTGCCGTCTATGGAAACAACGCCGTTACGATTCCATGTCATTTTTTTTTTTTTTTTTTTTTTTTTTATGTATGGAATCAAAGCAATCCTTAATATGAAAGTCAAAATTGAGACATTAAAAAAGAACAGCAGTAGAATGCCACAATGTCACAACTGTCAGGCATATAACCACACACGCAAATACTGCAATAGGGAGCCCAGATGCGTAAAGTGCGCTGGAAAACATCCATCAAAAGACTGCAACAAAAGTAGAAACGAACCAGCGAAATGTATACACTGCGGTAATCTCCACCCAGCAAATTACAGAGGTTATGAGGTAGCCAAAGAGCTGCAAAGAATGAGAAACAATAAGAGAAATCAAACAGAGAATTTAAGAACTCTTAATTCTCAACCTAGGACTCAATCCTACCCAAACCAAATCCCTCTAAATAGCGCCAAAGTAAAAGTAGGAACAACATATGCACAAATGGCTAATCAACACGAAAATATCACGAATGCACCGAGTCAGGAAAATCATGTCCTGCAAGAAATACTACAGAAGCTAACCACTATAAACTCGCATTTAATGGCGCAAGATCAAAGACTAGAATCTATGAGCGAGCTACTAAAACAACAAGAACAAAGACTAGGAGCATTGGAAATAACATTGATGAGCCAAGATAAAAAAATAACGGAAGCGACAGATACAACTAGGGAAGTCATCAATTACCTTAATACTAGTCCATACAAACTAAACAAGAAAAAATAATGACACACTATTTAAGAATTGCTACCTGGAATGCAAATGGTCTTGCGCAACGCATTTCAGAACTAGAAGTATTTTTAAACACAAAAAAAATTGACATATGCCTAATCTCAGAAAGTCACTTTACTAGAACCTCGTATGTCAAAATACGTGGATACCAGTGCTATCAAGCTCTTCGTCCAGCAGAAAGAGCTAGAGGCGGGACAGCAATCTTCATCAAGGATAATATTAAACACCATGAAGAATTAAAAATAGAGGAGGAAGCTGTGCAAGTCGCAATTGTTTCTATTGAAACCAAAAACAACAAGAGCTACAGTATATCAGCAATTTACTGTCCACCCAGATATAACCCAAAAAAGGAAGACTACATCAAACTTCTTAAATCGCTTGGAAACAATTTTATTATTGGGGGCGACTTTAACGCAAAAACATATTCTGGGGATCAAACAGAACCACTCCCAAAGGAAAAGAGCTATTTGAAGCAGGTAGAACATTAAAATGTGAGTTTCACTCCAGTAGAAAGCCAACCTACTGGCCCACGGACCCAAATAAAATTCCTGACCTTCTGGACTTCTATATATCAAGGGGTATCTCCGAAAATTACATAGCAGTCGAAAATGAAGAAGGGTTGTCATCGGACCATTCTCCAGTCATAATGACAATAAGTTCCACGGCAATAAGAAAAGCAAACCCTCCAAGACTAACAAATAACAAAACAAACTGGGAATACTTTCGGCAGCTAGTCGAAGAAAGCGTTAATCTACAGGTGTCGATCTCGAACGCTTATATGATAGAAGAAGAGCTAGAAAGCCTCATTGAAAGTATACAGAAAGCGACATGGGAAAGTACCCCCATCCACCAAGGTATATTACAGGAAAATATCAGCTACCCACTTGAAGTGAGAGAGTTGGTTAACAAAAAAAGAAGAGCTCGCAAGACTTGGCAGAGAACTAGAGCCCCTGAAGACAAAACAATTCTAAACAATTTGTGCAACAAACTTAAACTTCTTATAAAAGATATTAAGAATGAGTCAGTAGCTAGCTTTCTAAGTAACCTGACAGGTAAACTTGACACGGACTATTCCTTGTGGAAGGCCCGTAAGGTCTGAAAAGACCTAAATTGCAAGTGCCACCCATAAAAATGCTTGATGGAACCTGGGCTCGCAGTGATAAACAAAAAGCTCACTTGTTTGCCGAACACCTAGAAAATACTTTCAAACCACCATCTGGGCAAGCGGAGAATGAATATTTAACACCGGTAAGCAAAATAGACGAGGTACCTATTCTACCAGTCACTCTGAAAGAAATAAAACAAGAAGTTAAAAATCTTAAAGATAAAAAAGCCCCTGGATACGATTTAATAACGGCGAAAATAACCAAAGCCCTACCAGAAAAAGCACTAAGGAAACTACAGCACATAATCAATGCTGTCTTTAGACAAAGGTATGTTCCGAGACAGTGGAAAGTAGCGGAAATCATAATGATTCCAAAGCCCAATAAACCGTTAAACGACAAAACATCGTATAGGCCAATCTCTTTACTAACAACAACATCAAAGATTTTCGAAAGATTGTTTCTCAAGAGACTAAAGCCAATTATAGAGAGCAGAAAACTTATACCACCACATCAATTTGGGTTCCGAGAAGGCCACTCAACGATAGAACAGGTACATAGGATCACTGATACGATCGAAGATGCGCTGGAGAAGAAGAAGGTATGTTCAGCCGTATTCTTAGACGTAGCCCAAGCATTTGATAAGGTTTGGCACCATGGACTAGAATTTAAGCTCCAACGAGATCTACTAAAACAATATTTTGAATTGCTAGAGTCTTACATAAATGACCGTTACTTTCGGGTGAGACAGGAAGAAGAATACTCAAAGCTTAAGAGAATAGAGGCAGGGGTCCCACAGGGTAGTGTACTTGGCCCTATACTATACCTACTGTATACAAATGATCTACCAAACATAGCAGAAACCAGAATAGGGACATTTGCTGATGACACTGCTATTATGACCACTGATACTAGCATTGTCGAGTCAACACGGAAACTTGAAAATGCTATTAATATAGTGAATACTTGGACTAAAACATGGAGAATAACGCTAAACGAATCGAAATCAACACATATAAACTTCACAAATAAGAAAGTAGTATACATTCCGATTAGGCTGAATTCGCAACAAATTCCATACTCTGACAATGCCAAATACCTTGGCATGACACGCGACACTAAGCTCAGGTGGAAAGCGCATGTTAAAAAGAAAAGGCAAGAATTGAACTTAAAATTCAGAAAAATGCACTTATTGGAAGAAACTCCGAACTGACAACGCACAACAAACTACTATTATATAAACAAATCCTAAAACCTGTCTGGACGTATGGCATTTAGCTTTGGGGCTGTGCAAAGAAAACTACAGTTAAAATCATACAAACATTTCAAAACAAAGTGCTACGTAGCATTGTGAATGCTCCATGGTACATTAGAAATGACAACCTCCATCGAGACCTTAACATGGAACACGTCAGCGATGAAATACACAAATTTGCAAGGAGTCATATACTGCGACTGCAGCAGCATGGCAACGAGGAGCTGCGGAACCTACTGGATCGCACCAATGGACCAAAACGCCTGAAAAGAACAAAGCCTTTAGAATTAGTGGTTCCCTGAACCACTGAAATGAAAGGACTGAAGCAACTGGGACGTACCGATTGATCTCATCCCATAAGATGCTACTAGCAGGAGTACATTGCAGGAGGTGTTTTTAGTGGGTAGGGCCGTGCGTAATAGACGAAGGAGTCCCACACTACTGACTGGCGCAAGCCAGCCGGAGTGCGTAAACGTATTTTTCAACCTCCTCATAAAAAATTAAAAAGAAACTACTACTACTACTACTACTACTACTACTACTACTACTACTACAACTACTACTACTACTACTACTACTCCCTTGTGGGGTTGCTGGTCCTCCATTGGGCGCCTCCCCGGGTGGCGGATAGGGGAATGCCTGCTAGATATGGCAAGCACCAGGGAAATAAAGCATAAATACCTGGGGTGGACCAAAACCAGCAACAACGATGACAAAATGGATATGCAGCGTGAAAAAAACAGCATACCCCAGGTGAGCAGCCCTAGCAAGGGAAATCTCACTGCCGGTTCCTATCGGGTTAAAGCCCCGGTGGCCGGCACCGGCCCTACGGATTCTGGGGAGGGCCAATCACGCACCAACAACAAAGAGAGCAGGGAGATGGAAAGCGCACTGGAGGCAAGTACGAGCTCAGGTCGAGCCAAGAATGGTGACCAAACCCGTGGTGAATTGGGTAAGACGCCGAGGGGATGCGACGTAAACCCATTCGGCAAAGGAAGCCGAACTCCTCGATCGCCTCCGGAAAAAATTGCAGAGTTGCCACGGAAGAGGACTGTGTTCTTACAAGAGACAAAAGAGGATGGTCCAGCGGAAGTGGCAGGCGCGAGCACTGGGGCACCTACACTCCTGGAAGCGCGAAGCGAGGCCCTAACAGCCGCAACGAAGGAGCCGCGTACGGAGAAGGAAGCCTGCAGCAGTGAACCATTTGGCAAACAACGCATAAATGTGGCGGCTATAAGGGCGGAAGACGAACAGATCGAAGCACTAGGGAAAGTTATTAAGGACATGAATGAGTTCAGAAAGACGAAGAAAAACATGTTTAAGGAGATAAGTACGGGCCTGGAGAGGGCTGAAGCGATCCTCGAGGAGCTCAAACGGAACAGGCAGACATGGAAGGGCGAGTGGCCCATTGCTCCGGGAATAGGAGCAAGGAGGGTTATTCAAGCACAGGAGCAAGGGAGGCGCGGGAATACGAGCACGGGGCAAATACTTCTGACCCCGGAAGCTAAGAAAAGGCCGGCAGAGAAGACTCCGAGCCTTGAGGCAAACGAACAAACGAGGCCCAAGAAAAAGATCCAACGGGAGGACGAGGAAGGGTGGACGAAAATCGAGAAACGACAAGCAAAGGAACACAAGGCACCACTAGAAACGAAATCAAAAGGAGAAAACGCAAACACGAGAGACGAGACCTGGACACGGAGAAAGAGACGATGGAGGGTTCGCCCGGAGGCCATCGCGATACAACCAGCGCCGGGCAGAAAATACGCTGAGGTGCTGAAGCAAATCCGAACAAACATAAACCCAGAAGAGCTGGGCGTCAAAATAAAAAGCATCCGGGAAACAAGAAAAGGAGAAGTCCTCGTGGAATTGGGAGCATCACAAGACGAAAGGATCGAGTTTGGAAATAGGCTCAGCGAGATAATCGGCGAAGCAGGAAATGTGCGCGAATTGATACCGAGGGCGCACTTGGAAATAAAGGATCTGGATGCAGTGACGGAAGAGGATGAGATCAGGACGGCCGTAGAAAAACTAGCGGGGGATCACACAAGGGATATAAAGATCAATATAACGAAGACAAACCGACGGGGAAGCAAAATGGCTTATGTCGAAATAGACGAGAACGTGGCTGCAAAGCTTGGAAAAGAAACACACATAAAAATCGGGTGGGTCAGCTGCAGAATCAGATGGAAAACCCAAGTGAAGCGGTGCTATCGCTGTCACGGCTTTAACCATGTAGCAGTAGACTGCAAATCGGTGGACAGAAGCAAAATGTGCTGGAGATGTGGCCAGGAAGGACACCAGGCAGCCAAGTGCGAGGGCAAACCCACGTGTTATCTTTGTGCAGAACGAGAAGATGGGAGCCGCAACGATCACGTGCCAGGCTCAACCGGCTGCAGAGCGTATCGGGGTATAGGGCGCAAAAATGCACGCCCACACCCATGATTCACATGTTCTACAGGTGTATCTACAACGGAGCAGAATGGCCCAGGACCTAGTCAAACAGCGGGCACATGAAATGGAAGCTGATCTGATTATAGTGAGTGAACAATACACCCAGGGAACAATAGGACCTGGATGGTATAAGGACAAGACGGACACAGCGGCGATCTGGGTAAGAAACCCTAGAAAAATTCCTGTGAGTAGCTATGCAGTAGGGAATGGCTTCGTTTGGATTACGAGTAAGCAACGCACATACATAAGCTGTTACTTGTCACCTAACGAGGGTATGGAAATTTTCCGCGACAAACTAGCCAACCTTGAGGAAGAGATAAGACGCACAGGAGGGGAAAGTCTCGTAGCAGGGGACTTCAATGCCAAATCCACTGAATGGGGGATGCAGTGGACGTGTAGCAGAGGAGTGGAAGTATCGGAAATGGCAGCAAGAGTGGACCTGACGGTCCTTAACTCGGGATCCGTACCAACCTTCAGGCGGAGCGGGAATCGGGGAACGATTATCGATATCTCCCTAGTGACCCCGAATATGGCAGAAGCAGTGAGTGGATGGCAGGTGCTCGAGGATTTGTCCGGTAGCGACCACCAGTACATCAAGTTCAGAATCAGAGAGCAGAACCAAAGGTACAACAACATCACCAACGATAGCTGGAGCAGAAAAGGATGGAACGCAGCAAAGCTCAATCGAACGGAGCTTTCTAGGATAATTTTGCAAGGAAGAAGCCTACTAGAAGAAGAAACACAACGGACAAACACAGAAGAGCAAGCAGAAGCACGGGTCGAGCGTACGATGTGCCTGATAGCAGAAGGATGCAACGCCTCCATGCCGAAGCGATCTCGCAAGAGCCATAAAGACCCCGTGTATTGGTGGAACGACGGAATCGCAGAACTCCGGACAAAGTGCAAAAGCCTGAGACGCGTAGCACAGAGAGCGACCAGAAGAGGTGAAGGAGAGACTGAAAACGAAGCATACAAGGCGGCTAAGAAGGCTCTGGTGGCTACCATAAAAAGAAGCAAAGCACGGTGCTGGAGAATAGTATACAATGAAGTGGACCAGGATATATGGGGACTCGGGTACAAAATAGTAACGAGAAGGATGGGTAAACTACACCCAGAGGAAGCGAAAGAGCCTTCGATGATGGAGAACATCGTGCGGGAACTCTTCCCCGAACATCCGGAAAGAGGGAGCATGATAATCCCCCGACCACAGGAGATACCACTGTTTACTGTTGAGGAGCTACGGGAGGCTGTACTGTCTCTGGCGGACAGAAAGGCCCCTGGCCCAGATGGCATACCAGCGGAGGTGTTAAAAGCTATAGCGAAGGAACACCCTTTTCTACTGCTAAACATGTATAATGCTTGCCTTCAAACGGGTAGCTTTAGTTCGAGGTGGAAGGTGCAAAGGCTTGTTCTGCTAGACAAAGGTAAGGGACCGCCTATTACCCCGTCGTCCTACAGGCCGCTCTGCATGTTAGACACCACGGGAAAAGTACTCGAGAAACTTATCCGGAAACGACTCCATGCGGCCGTGGAAAGTGCTGGAGGGCTAGCACAGAACCAACATGGGTTCCGCAACGGAAGATCGACGGTAGGAGCCATCAAAGAAGTTCTGGAAGAGCCAGAGAGAGCGTGGCAAGGTAATCCCAGAGCAAGAAGAGCATGCTTGCTGGTTACGCTGGATGTGAGAAATGTTTCAACTCCGTTAGATGGGAGGACATACTCGATGCAATGCTAAAACGTTTCGAAGTCCCCCCTTATATCATGAGAATAATCGATAATTACCTGAGGGATAGAGAATTGATCTACGAAACAACGGAAGGCCCCAGAAGGACGAGGATCACAGCAGGAGTAGCGCAGGGCTCCGCATTGGGCCCCACGCTCTGGAACGCTGTGTATGACGCCATACTGACGATGGAAATGCCCGAGGAGACGAAATTGGTGGGATTTGCCGACGACATCGCCGCAGTGATAACAGCAAGGGACGAAGAACAGGCGCGCAGACTGATAAGACGGGTATCACGGAGGGTCAGTGACTGGCTAGAGGACCATGGACTCCAGCTTGCACCAAAAAAAACGGAAATGGTTGTTCTCACTAGACGAAGGAACTTCCCGGAACCGTTAACTGCAGAAATCGACGGAACCAACATTGAGGCCAAGAAAACGGTGAAATACTTGGGAATAATAACAGATGCGAAGTTGACCTTTGGGCCCCAAATTAAGGAAGCAGCGGACAAAGCAGCGACAATGGCGGCAATGCTCTCGCGGCTCATGCCAAATATACCCGGCCCCCGAAGCTCGAAGAGGAAAATCATGATGAGTGTGATGCACTCAATCATGCTTTATGGAGCAGAGATTTGGGCGGATACACTC
Organism: Cylloceria caligata; assembly: GCA_963942595.1. NCBI lineage: Eukaryota > Metazoa > Arthropoda > Insecta > Hymenoptera > Ichneumonidae > Cylloceria > Cylloceria caligata. The sequence goes on along the minus strand of OZ012706.1, from coordinate 70,685,699 downwards.
AAGATAGAGAAATACCGCAAACAAATAGCAAAAGTACAACGACGGGGTGCTCTACGAGTTGCCTGTGCATACCGCACGGTCTCCGAAGGAGCGGTCATGGTGATCGCAGGGATAATTCCCATCGACATCCTAGCCATAGAGAGGAAAAGGATCCATGAAAGGATAAAAAGTGGAGAAGATGCATCGAGCAGCAGGCAGCAGGAACACGACCACTCGCTTCTGACATGGAAACGAAGATGGAGAAAGGACACAGTAGGTAGGTGGACGTCAAGGGTCATAGGAGATCTGACTCAATGGGTAGAGAGGAAACATGGGGAGACAAACTACTATCTTACACAGATGCTCTCTGGACACGGACACTTTAACAGATACTTGTACCGCATGAACCGGAAAACCAGCCCATTCTGCGACTATTGCCAGGATGAAGAAGACACGGTTGAACACACGTTCTTCAAATGTAACCGCTGGGCAGAGGAGCGCAACGCAGCCGAGAGTGCACTGGGAACAGGCAAAAATCCCGACAACATAGTGACGGTGATGGTGCAGAGCAGCAGGAACTGGGGCACAGCTGAAAACTTCGTTGAGAAAGTACTACGCATGAAAAAAAAGGAAGAGCGGGAAAGAGAAGCTGTGACGTAACCTGACAAGGTTAGCGTATCGGAAGGTAAGAAGAAAGAAGAAGGTGCGTCGGGAACGATGCAAATAAACTCACAGTCTTGAAGTAATGCTAACGCGGTCCCAAGGCTGTGAGGGAAGGAAGGGGAGGTTGGTTTTAGTGGGTAGGGCCGGGTAGCCGGAGGAGCCCCACACTACCTCCGGGTGTGCGTAACAGCATTTATTCCACCTTCCAAAAAAAAAAAAAAAACTACTACTACTACTACTACTACTACTACTACTACTACTACTACTACTACTACTACTACTACTACTACAGAAGCAGAGCCGACTACATCGCGGCACAATAGCCAGTTACCCTGAAGCAATGCGAAAGCGGTCCCGGGGTTATTCGGCCGGAGGAGGGGCAGGTGGTTTTAGTGGGTAGGGCCATTCCATGAGGAATGGAGGAGTCCCACACACAGTGCATAAATAGGCATTTCCACCTGCCCATGGGAAAAAAAAAAAAAAAAAAAAAAAAACTACTACTACTACTACTACTACTACTACTACTACTACTACTACTACTACTACCACTACTACTACTACTACTACTACTACTACTACTACTACACCAGAAAGAAAAATCGATTACGTTGCAGGGATTCGGAAGCCCAGTAACGGCGTCATTCCTGAGCGAGAAAGCGGGCTCTGGGACGTCGTCATCATACGACTGCAATACCCCAGGGGTAGACCACTTGGCCCTTGTGCAAATACCAGCGTCAAGTGAAGGAATGAAGTTAACCAGGTGGGAGAACCTTGTACAACAGCTGGAAGATCTCCTGACTAAAGAAGAAGAAGAACTCAGTACTCTAAAACGCTATGTTAAGGGAATTATAAAAACATGCGAGGAAATCCCAAACACGGCAAAGAAGATCAAGGAGCGAGCTGAAGGGGCGCAAGACGCAATCAGCTCGTCTGAAAGGACCCGCCGGAACTGGAGGACAATGTACACAGCGCTGCTCGCAGAAGTGAGTAAGCCGACACAGGGCAGCTCTCTACGAACAGTAGCAACAGATGGCCTTCAACCAGCCACTGGTGCTAGCCCTGCTGTCGCAGAAAGTGACGCCGTGACCCTTAAGACTCCTGGGAAGAGGAAGCGGCAACATACAGCGACACCCGGCCCCCACGAAGGATCGGCAACGAAGACGGTCGAAAAGAAGCCTCGAGAAGAAGCCGACGGATTTATAGAAGTCCAGAGGCGGGCGAAAAAAAGAGAGGCCAAGTCGAAGCCAGCTGCCAAGCCGGCCGAAGCCAGCCACCAAGGTGAACAGCGACCCAGACCAAAAAAAAGGCTAAACAGAGGACCCGACCTAAAGCGGTCATTATACGACCAGCCGAAGGAAAGAAGTATGCCGACGTTCTTCAGACTATTCGAACAGGCGTGAACCCTGAGGCTCATGGGGTAAAGGTGAAACCCATCCGGGAAACGATGGCAGGAGACGTCCTCGTCGAACATGGGGCGTCCCCTGGGGACAAAACCAAATTTGAAGACCCTCTTCAGGAGGCAATCGGAGCCGGGGGCAACGTTAAAGCATTGGTGCAACGAGCAACAGTAGAGATCTGGGACATCGATGTCGTCACCGAAGCGGAGGACGTGACCTCGGCTATACACGACGGAGAAAACTACGGTGACGTAAAAATCTTCCTCTCCAAAACACCGATTAGAGGAAATAAAATGGCATTTGTGGAGACAAACGCGGCTTCTGCAGCGAAGTTGGTCGAAGCAGCGCATCTCAAAATTGGATGCGTGAACTGCCGAGTCAGGAGCAGGATCCAGATCATGAGGTGCTTCCGATGCCTAGGGTTCGGCCATTATGCGGCGGAGTGCAGGGGCTCCGATCGCAGCAGCTGCTGTCGGAAGTGCAGCAAGAAAGGGCACACATCGGCGGAATGCACGAACGTTCCCGAATGTTACCTCTGCAAGGAGCTAAAGGATGGTAAGCCCGTGGACCACATCTTTGGGACCTCGGCGACTCGGCAGACGTACAAGAGGATCAGACTGTTGAAGAATATATTCCCAGGACAGCGCATGGCTTTCGTCGGCTTGGACGGTAAAAGCGCGCAAAAAATGCTAGACTGTGGCCGCATAAAAATCGGATGGATAGTCGCCCGAGTTAGGAGATGCGAATCCATGCAGAGATGGTACAAGTGCCTAGGATATGGACACTTATCGAGCAGGTGTGCTGGTCCTGACCGCAGCGGGCAATGCTATAAGTGCGGCAGAGCTAACCACAAAGCCACCTCATGCGAGGGTACACCGCACAGCGTACTGTGTCAGACAGTCGAGGGCTGGGAGCTCGATAGTGACTATGCACCTGGATCGGAAAAGTGTGCTGTTTTTTAAAGCGCGCTAAAAAGGGAACCCACTAAACAGCGATGGCGACTGTATTCCAACGACTGTACACCGGACAAGGTACTAGTCAGCGTCATCGAAGCCATAGCCAAGGAGTACCCCAGCGTACTCCTTGCTATGTACAACACCTGCCTTGCAACAGGCACCTTCAGCGGCCGATGGAAGCGCGAACGCTTGGTACTCCTCGACGAAGGGAAAGGCCTGCCCGTAACATCATCAAGGCGTGCCTAACAGCTACGATAGACAAAGCCTGAGGACTTTCTGGTAACCAGCACGGTTTCAGAAAGAAGCGGCCGACAATCACCGCGATCGACCGAGTCATTGCTACGGTCAAACAGGCCTGGTCTGGAAGTTACAGGTACCGCAAGGCGTGCATCCTTCTCACTTTCGATATACGGAACGCCGTCAAGTCCGGGTGCTGGGAAGACATACTGGACGCGCTGAGAACAGACTTCAAAGTCGACCAGTATGTCCTCGACGTGGTAGACGACTATTTCCGTTAACGCAGACTGGAATACGACACGACATCAGGCGCCCGCGTCGCGAGCATCACTGCTGGGGTTCTACAAGGAGCCGTTCTGGGCCCAGAGTTTTGGAACGCACGTTACGATGACCTGCTAACAAAGGATTTCTCGCGCGATACCCACCTGGTCGGATACGCGGACGACGTGGCCGGTATTGTCATTGCTGAAAGCACAGAGGAGGCACGCTGGAAAATCCGCTATCTGGAGAGGAGACTGGGCGGCTGGCTGAGCAGCAACGGGCTGGAACTGGCTGCCAGCAAAACCGAGATGGTAGTCCTCACAAGTGTTACGTCCTGACGTAACCATGCTCCAATATATATCTTTCTTTTAAAGAAGATCATAAACCTGCACCGTTGTCGAGTCCTATAGCTACCAGAGATTATACAGGTATAATGACGGCGGGAGGGGTGAGACCTGCAGCAACACCGAGGCAGGGCAGTGGGAACCCATGGTGCGTGCCGGGAATGGACGGCCAGGTTCACCACTGTACCTGACAACGAAAAACCAAGAGTTGGTAGGCCACTGCCCCACTCTAAACGGCCAGCGTAGAGGGATCTGAATCTCGTATCAAGAGTTTTCCCTCTACGGCCGGTGGATATCATTGGCGGCGCGGGTCATCGAAATCTTTAATTGATTCTTGTCCGCGTGTTCTATTGGTGACTGTCGGGTGGTCGCTTCCTTCCCCCTGTCATGTACCGTATCTGAGACACGAAGATAGACGAACTGCCGTGGCAACGTTTTCGTTGCTTTAGAAGTTCCTATATGCTACAACGAATGATGCAATGAACGAGAATATTACGCGAAGATAGACTAACTACCGTGGCAACGTTTTCGTTGCCTTGAAAGTTCTTATATGCCATGACGAATGATGCAATGAGCAAGAATATTACACGAAGACCTATATCTTATTAATGGTATTGATAGAAAATTGGAATTTGTTTTTGACTACAGAACACCAAAAGCCCAAAAGGCGGTTCTTCAGAATTTCTGAATGTTTAAATAAAAATTGAAACACAATCGTAGCAAAGATTTGGACTTTTTACGAAGTAAATATTTAGACTACGGAATATATACATTTAATAAATAAATCAATAATTCAAAGGGAATAAACCATTTAAACGCGAGTTCGATATAAGAACTAAGCAATAATATCATACAGATAGCCAGAGCTATAATAGGATAAAATAAGAAAAGATGACTCGTATTAGTCATTGGATAGATGGCAAAGACGACTCGAAGGTACGGTAGCAGTTGTTGGCGTAGGAGCATGCCAGTTCCATAAAAATTATTTTCACGTATAACAAAATGGTCTCTGTGTTATTTTCTTTCAATTAAGGTCCTGCTCATCGATTTTTGTAACCAAATCTTTAATTTTCTAATGTAGCTGGCTTATTATCACATTTTTGTAACGAAAAACCTGTTGAAAAATCCTAATTTCGTTCTGTATGTTCAAAATTTGAAAATTACAATCACCAGTTGCATAAAAATTATTTTTACGTACAGCAGAATGGTCTCTAAATTGTTTTCCTTCAATTAAGATCCTGCTACACCGATTTTTATAAACAAATCCTTATTTTCTTACGTAGCTGGCTTATTATAATATTTTTGTGAAGATAAACCCGTTGATAAATTCGAATTTCGATGTGTAGGTCGAATACTTGAAAGTGAGAATCCCCAGTAACATTAAAATTATTTTTACGTACAGCAGAATAGTCTCTAAATTCTTTTCTTTCAATTAAAATTTTGCTACATCGAGTTTCATACCAAAATCTTCAATTTTCTAACGTAGCTGGCTTATATGTTTAAACTAACTTCCCTTAAAAATATTATCAAGTGCGGCGTAAATATCATAGTATCTCATTTATTTTCTTTTTATTTAAGTAGAGAAGATGTTTCAGTTGATACGTATCTCGAAGCCATATCCTTCACCGACAACCGTATGCCAGGAAGCCCCGAATTTCTTGTCCATCGTTTCTTTGATCATTCGTGATACGCTCTCATAATTATCCGCATATTTTTCGGCGGCTGTACCACAGAGCTCCATTGCCTCTTGTTTCATCTCGTCCGTCATATCACATTTCTGTTAAATAATCAAATCAATAATTAGAGGAATTATTTTTAATTATAGAAGAAACATCGAAGCTTGTAACAATCTCTTATCACGTTCCAACACTTTTATTGATCAAACATCCGATGTTCTGTTTACTCTCTCAGCTATTCCACACGTTGAGTTTTATCAATTACAGTTTCCACTTACACGACAGAGAGGATAAGTGTAAAGAATCTTTACGACATCGTCCTTTTTCACTTCCGTCATTTTGCGGTATGTCACGATTTTAAAGAAAAACTTTTTATTTTCAAATAGGAAGCGCTTGATGGTACGCAACCCGCTTAGTTACCGTGCAAGGGAGTTTCCTCTTCGGCTGACCTGACGGTACTGTCACTAGTCGTGACTCATAGTGATAATACGGGGTGGATCGAGATATTCTACGTTATCCCCACCACCCTAAGCTTTCGTTGATGTTTGGCACCCTCCAATTTTTCACGGATACGACGCACCCTTTGGATTGGAGGAACGAATTCCCGTTTTCGTGGGAATTCGGGCTCAGACACAGTACTAATTAATATGAGACTTCGAGGTGTGTAAAAGTTAGGTTTATTAACGACGAGAATAAATTCATAAAATGTTAATTTTCGGTTTCCGGCCACTGATATCTCAGATGATGCATCGAAATTCAGTAATTCCGGCGACTATTTTTACATTATTTTCGTATTACACGTGTACAAATTCTCGGTATCTTCGGGCTTGAATATCTGTTACGTGTCAATGCGTTAGTATTGACCCAGTCACTTCAAACACGCACACACACAGCCACTCGCATCAAACTCACTCTTTGATAGAATGTATCAACTCTGTTTACAATGCTTTCTCTGTTGCTCTCGTTTCACTTTCTCTCTCTTTCTTCCTTCCACTCACACCATCGGGCAATTCCGGTTTATACTGCCGGTTTTAAATCCACACTATTTAATTTTATTTCCTTACACACTATGCGCTTATTTCGATGCACTTACTTTCCTATACTTGAATTTATCCTCTTAATCCTATTCTTTTAAAAACTACTCGCTTAATAGTATTAATTAATCCTACGCATCTACTCCATTCAACTTATAAACTAGTTAAGCTTTGATGATTTGACAATTTCTACACTATATGTTGGAGAATCAGCTGGCGCTCGGCGATCGATATTCGTCGTGCGCCTACCTTTTGCGGTGCTCTAGCACACGTCGTTCGGTTGAGCCGAAGATAGCCGAGGTAGGGCTTCGCGAAGCCGAGGATGTGCCTCGTTGGTATGCCGTGTCGAGCGAGAGGATATCTCTCTCGCTTGACTTCGGTTTCGCTCACCGGCTATCTCGCTCAACTGACTTCAGCGCCCAACGACGCTTTCATACTCGCGGCCATGTTGGAAATTTAGTCTTTTCTTTTTCGCTACGCATTCGCTGGACAGTACATGCATCCTAAGGACTCTCGGTCTAATTTCCACGGACACATACATTGGACTCGCTCAACTTCTCACTCACCAGGACTCATTGCTCAAGGTAAGCGTGCACTGGTATAATTTTGCACAAATTCACTATCAGTGAGGAGGAAATACGGTACATCAGCACTTTGTCTCACTTGTGGCGTGCGCTGCAGCACAGGCTGCACTACGTTAACATCATTTTATTTTGCTGGCTTAATAAAAATAATTAAGCATGTGCTTTATATTCACTGTGGTTTCCCCTAGTAAATCTGCTGGGAAAATACAGTGAATATTTTCTGCTCAACTGTACAACCTCAGTCTATGTTTGTAATGTGTCACGCAGTGCGGACTGCGTCAATGTCTCATACTTTATTCTCAGCACTTAAGCAATGTTAATTGCAATTACTCTCATCGATTCATTGTAACCTCTCTTCAACGAACTGCTGAGAGCTTGCAGTGAACCGCTTACAAGCTCTTACGCACTCATTATTCCCCAGCGTGTCGTGCTATGTAGTACTGACTGCAGTACGCACACTGCTCTCCAAACTCAAGCTGTTCAATTCTAATATTCAAAATTCAATTTGTTTATTTATTTTTATAATTTGTGTTTTTTTTTCTAAATTTATATTGTGACTGATTTTCTAAATTGAATTATTTTGGTGTTAATTTTCACTTGTAGTGTCCACGCATTTTGTATTTAAATTGTATTTCTACAATATTTTTGGAAGGTAGAATAAACCACTTCCTCAATATAACATCTCTGTGTCTGGTTTATTTTCCCTCTTGTATCGAGTGAGGCTTCATTCTTTTTCAATATCTTCACAGATCAGTCAAGTTACACCGGACGGATTCTCAAACACTATACAACTGGTTATTGTTAATTATATAGTTATTTCTCGCCTGTCCATTTCCTTTTTCGCTGGCTTCTGGGTATCACACACTTGTTTTACTTTCTGGAGTGAACACAGACTCTACGATATGTAATATTGGAAATAAATCTTGAATTTTTACTTTTAACTAGAATTTTTCGTAATTAATTTTCTGTCTTCCACTGTTTATGCTATCGCGCCAAGAGAGTTCTTCTCTCCCCGGACCGACCTTTTATAGGCTTCCCCTCGCCACAGTCCTCTCTGCATATTTTTCCATCGTAGTTTTAAATGTAACGCATCTTTAGGCTTTTGTGGTTCGCCGTTGCCGCGCTCACCGCCGTCCCCTCGCCACCCAACAAGGCCAGCTGGTCGCTGACCTGCTGTTTATGTCAGCGAGAGAATTCCGGAGGTGTGACGTAGCTACTTTTTCATACTCGGATGCAATGGCCTAGTGCCCGCAAACCTCGTATCCCTCGGCTCTTTATACCGTTCGAAATAATAAAGTGGGCTAGAGAATGTAACTATATTACAATATAAAAACCATAGACAGTTTGTTACTATAGTAGTTATATATGCCTCTTCACGTTACACGCTATTAAGAATTAAAATAAGTTTATTATTATCGAAGAACTATATTCAGTATTATTTATAAAAGGGACAGCGGAAGCGACTCGGATCTACAGCGCAGCATGGCGCGAAACCCTCGACACCTCGCTACCCGACCAAGGCGCTTTTCGCTCTCTCTCTCTTTCTCTTTCTCTCTCTCTATCTCGACGCATGCCACCGAAGCATGCGATAATCCTTCAACTACTTCGCGACATGTGGTATCGCCTCGCATGCAACTCAGAAAAAGAATCGAACGACGACGACGCACAGTAGACGCAGAGCCCGAAATCGTGGCAGTAAATACAAATAACCTCCGATCGGAATGAAAATTAGTATGCAGGGGTTTTTAAGGTCGCTGATTACGAATCTGAAAGCTAAATTATTGTAAACAAAATGGCCGATCCAATATGGCGGACACGGATGTTAAAAAGGTGTCCGATCTTGACAAAAATTGGTATGTGCGGGTTTTTAGGGTCGCTTATTACGAATCCGAAAGCCAAATTATTGTAAACAAAATGGCCGATCCAATATGGCGGACATGAATGTTAAAAAGGTGTCCGATCTTGACAAAAACTGCTATATGTGGGTTTTGAGGGTCGCTCATTACGAATCCGAAAGCCAAATTATTGTAAACAAAATGGCTGATCCAATATGGCGGACAAGTATGTTAAAAAAAATTAAAAATTTTCAAAAAAACTCCCTCCTGCCGTACCACTCAAAAAAGGATGAAATAATTTACTTATTTAGTATGACGTTTTCGTATACAATGATATATAACTTGCATTAGTTATTTGAATTTTAATTATTATAATTGAATTGAACAAAATTGATATACGCGGGTTGTGAAAGTGACTGATTGCGAATCAGAAAGCCAAACAATTTCGAACAAAATGGCCGATCCAATATGGCGGACATAAATGGTAAAAAGGTGTCAGATCTTGAAGAAAATTGATATACGCGGGTTGTGAAAGTGACTGATTACGAATCAGAAAGCCAAACAATTTTGAACAAAATGGCCGATCCAATATGGCGGACATAGATGGAAAAAGGTGTCAGATCTTGACAAAAATTGGTATACGCGGGTTTTTAGGGTCACTGATCACGAATCCGACAGACAAATTATGGTACACAAAACGTATCCTGTTAAATGGATGAGATATAATATAAAATATAATAATCATAATAAAATAAACGTGAGCCGTGCCTTCTACGGAATTAATATTTTTATTTTCAAAATACATTATTCTCGAGATCGTGTAATCGAATTTAATTTTTAGTCGAATGGAACATCGGATTCGGAGTCGCCGTCGCCGTCGTCGATGTCGGAACCATCTACCGAGCTTGTATCGTCCACAAGACCCGATTCGATGTTATTTGTGACGAAACCTTGATGTGCTGCAGCATTGATAGTTGGAGCGAGCAGCATCGCGACAGCTTCCGGCGACAAACTTTTTAGTGGTTTCTTCGGTAGTTGCCGGATGCTAGATATGTACGGGTCTGAAGAAATTAGCAGCCGGTGGAAAACATCTTGCATTGTTTTTATCCTGGAAGTTTTTCGCGAGAAGTTTTCTCGGTATCGTTTAATATCTTCATTTCGAGCTTCCTGAGCGTCTTCGGATAATTCGCCGATTGGTAAAAGCGCATGAGCTATTATCAGTGAACCGTGAATTAATAGCTTGTGTACCGAAGTAGGCATGTGGTACCAAGGGTATAATGCAACGATAGTTCTTGCCGTTTCAATAGTATACTGCTCAAATAGTTCACAATTTATCTTGTGGCCACACGAGATAACTTGTAGGATAACGTAGAAACGGTTAATTACTTTTTCGTTGACCCCGGTTATCAAAGCAGAAACCTTCCAATTCTCAAAAAATCGCCGAGCTGTGTTGCCATCATTGCTGCTGCCGTATCCAGGCTTCGGACGATCAATGCTTAGACCCAATTCGCTCTTGAATTCGCGTTGAATCCTCTTCTTGGTTTCTTCGGTAATTTTTTTTTCTTCGGAACTTCGTGCTTGCCATTTTTTAATGCCGAGTTTGTACGACAAATGTATGCAATACTCGAAGCACCGTATCCACACATGCAGTGTCGACAACCCGAACTTCAAATTCGTTTCAACGACCTCCTTTTGCAACATAACGTCGATGGCATTAAAATCTTTGCTGGTTGCTCCACACAAATAGCACCGTTGAGCAGATTTCGTCGATGACACAGCATTGCAAACTTTACCATCTATCATGGTGAACGCCAACTTGTACGTTATGGAGATATCTTTTCCACTTACTACAGTTTGGAGTGGACTAAGCGACTTTATTTGTGCTTCGACAATTCCAACTTCATTTAGTGTGAACTCTGTATCTTCGTGCAGAAACTGTAGTCTAAGCGGCCTACAAAATCGTGGAGACGAGGGCCTAGGGTTCTTCCAAACCATGATTTCTGCTTTTGTTTGTTGATCAATGCAGATGAGTTGTAATGGCACAACCGAAGTAAAAAACACATGCGCATCTGATTTGCTATCATCAGTAAAAGTCTGCTTATATTCACTTTGCCCAGAGCTTCCATCGCAACCCCATTTGCAAATTAAATCCATATTACGAGCATTACCGTTAGTCAAGGTTTCAACGACTTCTGTTTGGACGAGTAAAATACGTTTAACTGTATGATCTAATAATGCCTGCAATTCGACTTCTGCACTCGTCTCTGTAATGATAATTGCGTCAGACCGAGGATAACAACGCTTTTTTGCTTCCACCACTTTTTCGTAAGACGGATATAGACGACAGTTATGTGCCAACGATATTTTTCTCATCGTTAGGTAAGCTCCCTTTGACAATTTACATTCGATCAAAGCGGAAAGTGCAGCCTCTTCCGATAAAGAGGTTTCACCCGTTACTGCATAAGCTTTTCGATACTTAGAAGCTCTTAAAGGACTCGTCATTGTTACGTCCTTAACAACTTTCGAAGCGTCTAATTGTCCCGAAGCGCGAAGGCTCATTTGAGTAGCGTATGCTAATTCTTCCGGGGTTGAGGATTTACGAATATCTTCGGTCTTCTTTCGTTTTGACCTTTCACTTGCCGATGTAAACTCAAGGGACGGGCGGCCTCTTTTACTACCTGGGTCTTTCTCAACAGTGTCTGTAGGTACGGCAAAATATACCTGCCCGCTAAGCCATTTACTGTTTTTCTTGAAGAAAATGTCCGATGTTCTATTAGCTTCTTGCCACCTGGTTCTTATTTTATTAAACAGCATTGAAAAGGCGGTTCTCGAGTCCTCAGGCACCACAACTTTACGTCCACTTTTCTCGGAAATTTTAGTTTCCACGAAATTCAATAACGTAGCGAAATTATCGTTCAAATTATCCTTTATCATAAGATATAATTCTTTCCTCGTCAAATGTACTCCTTCTTAATGGGACCCTGTAATAAAGACATAAAATTGTATAGAATTTGTGTTGAAGGATCAGATCAAAATTTTTATGAATTTTAATTATTGTAACAAATAAGTAGCCGCAATAATTATTCGTATTTTTTTTTTTAAAGTACATAAAAAACAACAGTTATGAAAAAAAAATTGAATTTAGACTATTATGAAAGAAGTTATGAGCAAAAAAACATAAACAAATATTTTTTGAACGGGTGACCAAAAACATCTCAAAATGTACCAGAAGCCGATTTTTGATGAGTACATGAAAATATGACAAAATCAAGGAAAAAAAAATTGAACTGTCCGATTTGGCGTGGAATGCCCCATATATACCTATATATATAATAAAAATGTATCAAATATAAATAAAATGTGACGATTCAAATTAATTACTTTAGTATATACTTACATATATATGTATTGTTGTATGTCTACAAAAATAGATATATAAATGATTTACTTGAATTTGTATTTTGTATATATATATATATATATATATATATATATATATATATTTATATTATATTGTAACGGAACGCATTAAGGCGATCCGCTACTATGACTCACAACCTCCACCACACATAAAACTATCCCAGACAAACTATAATAAGACATAAAATATACCAAAATAAAACAAAACACTCCAGACCGGATCGACAGAAGTATCGACCGGACGAGGAGAACAGAACAATCTAATAGGTACACACACAGAATTACAAGTACACACCCTAAACAGTAATGGCGTCAATAAGAGGCCCGCCTAGCCAAAGTTCAAGATGGAAAACATAACAGTAGGCGTAACAACAAGAACACACCGGCCTACTAGCAAGCGTAGTAGCCCCCGCCCTACACAATCACCAGACCAAGCCTCAAACATACGGCACAACCCCAAATAGGCCACACTATCCAAAAGGCGAGAACATCGGGAACGCCACGACCCGGCAAACGTAAGAAGGAATTCATGGAACTATCAAGATGCCACGATACATAGAGAAAGATCAACAAAGTAAATCCTCATGAAACGCCGCTACGTACCCCCACTCACAAATTAAACATTAATATTAATAAAACACATAAAACCAACTTTTATCGACCAAAAACCCAACGAAAAACATAGAGAAAACCATCCTCACGTAAGAGAACACCAGAAAGTGATAAAAAACATATAAACCCACAAGAAATCAGTCCAAAAGCCACCACGGAAGAGATAATTAACTACAATTAATTATCCTGGGCAATTAGTCATCGACGAAACAGCAGGAAAGCAGCCTACAAAACCGAGAAAGACACATAGGGGCCTGAATCGAAAAAAAACCATAATCCAACCAGAGAAAAATCCAATAAAAACTTTGAACCTACAACAAGTAGGAAAATAACATTAGCCAGCGAATTTCAACCTCGCAGAACCCTCGTTTGAAACCCTAGAGGGACAAAGAGCGGCTAAATATAGAAATTCAAGCAATAACGGGACTCCAACACGTCACCCCGCACCTCTCTCACCTAGTGATTGAAGTGTGACAAACATCACGTGACCTACCTCAAAACACCCTCCCGGGGTCCATCCGCTAACCTATATAAACCGCGACAGTACAAGCCTCGAGGCTCTTGTAACAACCAATAAGTCAAGACGAAGTGCTGCTCGACAGCACACCTAGTACATAAGATTACACGTAAATTCTCCATGTAACAACGACGTGTTCTTTCGATCAATTCGATTCCCCTGCATTGCGCTTGGCCGTCGTTTGACCGAACGAACCGATTACAAACAATACTAATAGTTTGGGAAACACCATGTTAAAACGAGTGTTCTTTTCCTCAACCGATTCCCCTGCATTGCGCTTGGCCGTCGGTTGATTAAACGAACTCATTAGGATACTCTGTGAGGAGTAAGGCTCCCCTGCATTGCGTTTGGCCGCCCCTACTCACAGCGTCAGGGCACACTCCACTAACGGGTCCCCACGCATGGCGTCGTGGCTATCCGTCTCTTGGAGTGTGAAGAAGCACGAGTGACACAAGGTCAAGGGAGTGGCATCCCGACTGAGTGCACCGCGCATTAGACTCGTAGGGTGTACCTGCGTGGGTGGGACCACGTTAGGGCCAGCACCAGTTACCACCTGCATCTCGCGGATACCTCGGCTGGTCTCAATTAATCGAGAACCCAATCGTACGCCTCTTAAGGGCACGAAAAGGTGCTTAATTGATTGCAAATCAAAGCTTCAGTATCCGGGGTCTAGGAAGAGCTAGCTGGTCAAGCTGCGAACCCGGTGTCTCTTGCGAACAGAAAGCTATAGCTAAGGACCCCAAACAATAACAAAGCGAGAAAACGATAGGTAGGTAAAATCATCCACACCACACCACCACACTACACTCGCGTACCTACTATAGAATTCTCGCGCGACCATCAGGAGGGCGGAGCCTCGAGAGGCAAGTCCGCTAACGAGCAGCTCGAAACAATAACATTCGAAATAGCACAACACCAGCTAACGTCCAATGATTAAAATAAGGCGAACCAGTACATCTAATGAAAGTACGATGGAACGCCCCGTATGAGGACCAAGCCTGCGACTAGGCCCCCCCCCCTTTCAAATAGAGATACACAAAAATGGCCAACGGGAGTCTGACAACCCTATCCTAATAGAGATCGATTAACATCCATATTATACCAGATACAACGACCCCTTAAACAACTTAATAAATTGAGTGTTGAGCTCCATAAAGCTGATATCTAATCACTTTATGAATTATAAATTCAAACCCTGATTAGAACTGGAATCTCATATATTCCACATACGTAGGATAAACAAAACACGCGTACTAGCGAACGCGACCCCTTAAACAACTTGATAAATTGAGTGTTGAGCTCCATAAAGCTGATATCTAATCACTTTATGAATTATAAATTCAAACCCTGATTAGAACTGGAATCTCATTTATTCCACATTCGTAGGATAAATAAAACACGCGTACTAGCGAACGCGAACCCCTTAAAACTAGATAAATTGAGTGTTGAGCTCCATAAAGCTGATATCTAATCACTTTATGAATTATAAATTCAAACCCTGATTGGAACTGGAATCTCATAAATTCCACATACGTAGGATTAAAACAATCGCGTACTAGCGAACGCGAACCCCTTAAAACTAGAAAAATTGAGTGTTGAGCTCCATAAAGCTGATATCTAATCACTTTATGAATTATAAAGTCAAAACCTGATTATACATGGAATTTCTTAAATTCCACATACGTAGAATAAGAAAAATCGCGTACTAAGCAGCCGCGATCCCCTTGAAATTGATAAATTGAGTGTCAAGCTCCGTACCAGTGATACCTTATCACTGTACGAATATTAGAGTCGAAACCAACAGAAAAGGAATTGGGAAAGATTCCCCATAGGTAGACGTTAAGTATCGAATGTAAAGCGAGCGTGAGTGCAGAAGAACAACGAGATCGTTCCACATACCATCCTCCCTACCATAGTTGCACTAACAATCGAGCAACAGCTTCTCTAGCAATCACGGGCCTTCCGCCGAGAACAAATAAAGAAAAGAATTACCCAAACAAAAAGAAAAGACCAATGATGAAAGGGTAAACAAAAACCGCATGTCTGTCATGGACAAATGCGACGCAAAATAAACCTAAACTGAGGTCCGACCAACAAAAAACAATAAAAATTACTAATAACAACCTAGTATTGATTGCAAATCTAAAACTTCCACGGATCCTCTCGCTCCCTCCAGCCCAGTGCACGAACTAGTTTCGAGCAAACTACCTCTCCACACGATCACGGTAGAGATCACTCGGAACAAAACTCAAACTTAACGCGATTTTATACCATAAACGAACTCTCGCGCATCGTAATCGTATAAGAAAGAAGTGTTCAAAATCGCGAAACGTTTCAATATATGGTATATGTATGGATATAGTCCTATTGCTCAAGTAGCAGCTGTTCAATGGCCCCATGGCATGGCGTATGGCGCCGCGCGCGCGTGCACGGTCGGCAACCGCCCGTTTTACGTTGCCAAAAACCATAACAGACAAAGTTAGGCAGCTCTAGGCAGCTAATTCCTGTTAATTTCGCAAGCTTATATAATAAACTAAAGGCCTAGACATTGGCTGTCGCAGAATATGGCAGAAAGTATAACTTTTCGGATAGTTGAAAATATAAGTTTACAAAATTCTTTCACTTTATTTATGCAGTAGTTTATACTACACTTCAATAATTTACATATTTATTTTAAACTCAACCAATGTAAAAATATCTTCTACATACCTCCAGAAGTCGTATCCATGTCTCCGGATTGATTTAAAACACTTCACTTTAAAGTTATCGATTTTATAAGTCACGGTAGTTTTCGCTCGTTCAGCGCGCGATGCGAACACTCGTCTCGAAGGCTAACTTCCAACTGACGCAGCGACGAAGGTATACGGTGAAAAAGGTTCCCCTTTTACAATTTAACGCAGCCATTAGTCCTCTACCTGACTGCCTGCTCAAATATCCCGATTGTAAAAATTTTTTTCTGACTTTTCTGCCACGATTTCGGGCTCTGCGTCTACTGTGTGTCGTCCCAAATCCAGTCGACATGACCCAAATCTTGGCGCTCCTGCAGACAATAAAAGAAGGCCAGGATGAGAAATTAGAACAACTGCAAACCAAACTAGACAACGCCAACGATTCCTGTGTCTCGAGGACAGCAACACTCCGAGAAAATCTGAAGGAGCACATCGAACACAACATACTCGAGAGTGACAAACGGACGGACACGAAACTCGAAACAGTCCGTCGAGTAATAATTGAAGAACAGGAAGTTGTCAATAATTATCACAGGAATATCATTGTCAACGAGCAACGGATTGTGGCACGACTGGACAAGGAGATGACAGAGGCCATGGAACGAGTAAAAAAGAACCAAACTATTGCAGAAAAACATGCAAATAGGATCAGGGAACTGGAACAGCGCGTGTCCACAGGCATGAATAATTCCGCTCATGGTTTGTCGACGTTCCAAATAGGCAACCTCACTCGTCTCCAGGCATCTACTCAAAAGACGCCGAAATTTGCTGCAGACGGAAAACAACGTCCCACGAAATTTCTCAAAGAACTCTAAGAGTACTGTGAGGCAGGAGGAATTGAAGGATCTGACGTACGCATCGCCATACAAGACGCACTGGAGGGCCAAGCTAAGAACTGGTGGCATCTCATGGAAGGTAGCGTGCAAAATTTCTCAGAATTTGCAACAGCATTTTCTGCACGCTACTGGACTCGAGAAATGCAAGACAAAGTCCGTAGCAACCTTGAATTTGGTACATACGACACAGAAAGACAAAATCGCACCAGGGCGGAATACGCCACCCTCATCTGTGGCAACGCGAGAGACCTCGAAGAGAAAATGTCGGACGAAGCCATTATTCGTCGCCTAGCCCGACATTTTGATGAAGAGGTGTGATGTGCCGTCAGGATACGGCAGATAAGCAACGTCCAGGAGTTCCTCGAACTCCTCGAGAGCATCGACATAGCGGGGCCTCTTAATAGCAAGAGAGGGCCCCAGAGAAGAGATTTTCAAGGACGCGGGGGACTGAGGGACCAGGGGTGGCGGGGACCACCAAGGAACGAGTGGCAACCACCGCGAGTCCCTGACAGCCGACCACGTTGGCAGACACCTCCTCAAAATAGCAACGGAGGACACCCAACATGGCAGCAGGCGGCGCAGAGGCCACCACAATCGTATCCCACACCTCCACCTACACCACAAGCAGAGTACAACCAGGGAGCGATACCATGGCAACAAGCACCTCCACCACCGCCAGTGAAAGAAGAACGATATCAACAAACAAATGCGATCCAGGGATATCCCCCTGGACCAATTGTAGAAAACACGATCACACCAGGTATGCGAGCACAACTAAGAGTATCCCACGGTAAAAATCCGGGAAACGCTTAGACGTTGCGCCCGTACGAAAATCCAGGAAGGAGAGAGAAAAACGAGGTGCAACGGTAAATAAAAAGGAAAAACAAGGACGAAAGGAGGAAGTAACTGTAGAAAAAAGAAATCAAAAAAGAAAAGAACAGAGAGTGATAAAAACGGAAGAAGAAAAAGAAAAATCGAAGACAGACAAAGGGGAAATTGCCAGTGAGCCATCCAGTAGTGAAGTCATCCAAAAGGATATCGTGATGCTGAAATCATCTGAATAGGAGCAAGGGTTCGCAACCCCGAGTACCTCTAATGATCGGCAGGAGACATGCAAAGAAAAGGCTACACGAAAGAGCGGCAATGACCAAGACGCGAGGAAGTACCAAGTAATCACAGTCACCGAAGATCTACGGAAATTTCTACGAGAAGAACCAAAGAAAGAGGGGAAATGGTATGATGACATACACCCCCGGTGCCCAGAAATTCCAGTAGGAATCGAGGGACTATCTGTGAATAGTCTGATTGAAAGCAGCAGTGAGGTGAGCTGTATTTCGGAAGAATTTTTTAAACAATATTATGAGAAATTCGAGAAATGCCCCACACTACCGGTCACTTCGACAAAGGTTGTAGGCGCATTTGGAGGGGAACTAGAGAAAGTAAAAAAACAAATAATGGTAGAGGCAAGAACATACGGATCAGAAGGAGTACTACAGTTACTAGTTGTCCCAAAATTACTACGACCTATCTTGATTGGGATCGACGGAATGATAAAACTGCAAATTTCCGTCGATGCTCACAGTAAATGTGTGGCAGTTAAAGACAAGGTCGTAGCTAACTTAGAAGAAGGATTATGAAAATTGGTAAACCATGGCACAAAACAAAAAAAAAGGAAGTAGAGAAACGTGTGCCATACGAGAAGAATCTCGACCAACACCCCTCGAATTCCAATAATCGGAGGTAGAATTCGAGAAAAAGATGAAGGAATGCCACGATCTCGAAACTAAAATTTAAACAACCTTCAAACACATCGTTCAAAGAAATCAGGAAGTGTTCGACCGAAGACCTGGAAGGATGTCTAAGTATGTACACCACCTTATACTCAAGGATCCAAAGCCATACTTCCATCGATCATATCCAGTAGCGCTGGCACAACGAGAGCGAGTACAACAAGAAATCGAAAAAATGCTCAACTACGGGGTGATAAAAAAATCATGTTGTGTCGCGGAATATTCCTCTTCACGTATTCTCAGGAATATTCCTTAGCGGACACAGCTAGAGATGGAATTCTGAAAGATAGCTGTCATACAAGACAGGATGCGAAGTAGACGCCGACGCAGCATGAGGCGACTCGCGAGGCGATCTACGATTGGCTAAAGCTAAAGCTGCCAACTAAGGGATTTTAGCAAACGCAGTTGCTAACTGCTTTACTAAAGGCAGAATTAATTTAGACTCAACAGAGAACGGTTGGTTCCTCGTGAAATTCTCGAAACAACGCATTATTGTACTTTCTTACTCTAACTTTTAAATAGACAACGGAAAGTTACCGTTGCCTATAATAAATACTTCCTTTTACATAAATTCGTGTTTTCATCGATAACTCGAGATCCATCTCCTTATCGGCAAACGATCCCGAAAAATAATAACTTTTAAATATTATACCGAATACCGAATAATCTAATTACCCGGTACCAGCATAACAATCAAATAGTATCTACATAAATCCATTAATGCCAGTGACCAAGGACGATGAGAGTGTGCGACTGTGTTTAGATGCCAGAGAACTAAACAACTATCTGGTAAATGACCACAATAACGCACGACCTCTCGAGGAAATTTTTCAGAGATGTGGAGGAAAATCCGTCATCTCAACGTTGGATCTCACAAGCAGTTTCTGGCAAATTCCACCACACCCAGACTAGAAAATATACTGCTTTTCAACACAATGGAAAGTGTTACGAGTTCACGGTCACGCCTTTTGGATTAAAAACCAGCACGGCAAGGTTAATTCGAGCACTGGACGTAGTGTTAAGCGAATTAGATTTCGTCATTAATTTTGTCGACGATTTACTAGTATTATCTAGAGACCATAAGGAGCATCTCACGCACTTCGAGATCCTTTTTCAACGTTTTAAGGAGCACGGAATGACATTAAAATTCACAAAGTCACACTTTTTCCGAAAAGAAGTATCCTTTTTAGGCCACATTCTCACAACGGAACGACTCAAACCAGATCCAGAGAAGATACGAGCTATTAAGGAATATCCTGCTCCGAAAAATTTTAAACAATTAAGAGGATTTCTAGGTTTGATAAATTTCTACACGAAATTCACAAACCGACATGCACACGAGACTGCTCCACTATTGGAATTGCTAAGAAAGGGAGTAAGAATGGAAGTGGGAACCAACACAACAAAAAGATTTCGATCGGGTTAAAGACCTATTCTGCGAAGAAGTCATCCTTCGATTCCCAGACACCAGGAAACCATACATATTAACAACCGATGCCAGCGGATATGCACTTGAAGCCGTCCTATCACAGAAGAACAAGGAAGGAGAAAGCGAAGTTATATCATTCGCAAGCCGGACTCTTAAGGGGGCAGAACATGGGTACATGACTACCGAGAAAGAGTTATTAGCAATAGTATGGGCCTTAGAAAAATTCAGAACATATCTACGAGGTGCTGAGATTCAAATAAAAACCGACCACAAAGCATTAATCTTCCTCAAAACATGTCGATTCACGGCAGAACGATTAATGCGGTGGGTTCTATCAATTCAGGACTATAATCTGAATATAGAACACCTCAAAGGACAAAAAAATACTGTTGCTGACACTCTGAGCCGAGTGGAAGGATATGAAAGGAATAATCAAGGATTAATAGTAATCGGAGCAACCTTGGCACGCAAAGCTTCAAAAGAATTGATCAAGGAAATAAAACAGATTGCGAAACTCCAGAGAGAACAAAAAGACCTTGATGATATAATGGATTTTTGGAAAAAGCAGAAAATAATGAAGAAGAAAAAAAATTCCGGCTACAAGAAGGAATACTCCAGAAAAAGACCAAAACAAAAATGTGGAAAATCGTGCTGCTAAAATGTTTAGTGCGCAAATTAATCATAGAATGCCACGAACTATACGTTCACATCGGAGCACAAAAATGTTTTCGAATTCTCGATGAAGACTTCTCGTATCCACACCTAGGAAAATGTATCCGGTCACTTCTGGCATGTTGTGATATCTGCCAACGCAACAAAGTAACAACACAGACCAATTTCGCTGAAATGCAGACAATTATTCCTGAGAAGCCGGGGGACTTGATCTCTATCGACTTCTATGGACCACTCCCCACCTCGATAGGGGGAGTAAAACATATTCTCGTTACCATCGATGCATTCAGCAAATATGTGGTATTGTATCCCATGCGAAAGGCAAACACGACAACGGTAATAAAAAGGATTTTTGACGATTATATCCCACAGCTGGGAAAACCAGCACGAATCCAGTTCGACCATGACACGCAGTTTACCGCAAAAAACTGGTTGAAAAAACTGGAAGAAGAGAAGATAAAGGCAGTATTTTCCTCCATCCGTCATCCTCAAGGGGATATCGTAGAGAGAGTCAATCGTGAACTAGGACGATTTTTCCGAACATTTTTGAAAGAAAACCACGCTGGGTGGTATAAATGGGTTCAAGTAGTACAAGACTGTATTAACGAATCCCACCACGATACCACCGAATTTACACCCACAGAACTACAACGGGGTAAAAAGCCGGTCTGACTGTGGAATAAATGGTTGGGCATACTAGCGAGTGAGGAGGACAATCCATTGACCTACGAGGCTAAAATCAATATCGCACGAGAAAGAATAATAAAAAAGGGGGCACAACGGGCCGAACGATTTAATGCCACACACCGACTAACAAACTTCGAAGAAGGAAGCCTAGTGTTAGTAAAGGCTTTAAATGTATCGGATCCCGCGAATCAAATCACTTCAAAATTCTTGCCTCTACGAGAAGGTCCATACCTCATCGACAAATGCGTGGATCTAGCGACCTACTTACTAGTAGATCCTCTCACTAGAAAAGTCCGCGGAAAATTTCATGCCAGCCTCTTGACAAAATACCGGACGGAGATAGACACAGCGGAAAAGGAAAATAAAGAGACAGAGTAGAAATAAAAAAAACACCAAAATAAGATAAAAGTAAAAATAGTAACAAGAATAAATAATAATCGATCATCGAATTAGAGTTAGACATAAGAAGTTAGAATAAGAAATTTCGATTGTGGCAGGAATGATAGATTAAAATACGCAGATTCTCAATTCACACACTCTAAGAATAAATTAAACATTCAGTATCACGGGTCGACCAACAACTCACCGAACACCGAGGATAAACAATCGACCGAAGGATCTAGAAGAGACCGTCCCTACTCATTCACCGAAGATAAACAAATCCCCGCTAAGAGAACTACGATCGGTAATAAATAGAATAACCATAGACCGATAAATAGTATCAACCAAACGCAGACGGTGATAAGTAGGAAAATAAAGATATCAAATTGAATCAAACGAAAATGCAAATTAAACATAAAAAAATCTGGAAATTAAGGAAAATGACAATAAAAAACAAAAAAATTAAAAGTTGGAGAGGAAAATTATTACAAATTTCGGAAATAAGAAACAAAATCAAACGCTGGGATTTAAAATATCCGATAGACAGCGACGGTCTCATCAAAATTACTGACGATAACATCCGAGAGTGGGAACCGGGAAACAGAGAGGGGATGGACAATCACGTCGAACACTAAAAATTACACAGAAGAAATTAGTTTAAATCGAACCACCAACCAAGCAATAACGAACCAACCACCAGAATGTACCGCAACTATCCCGTGGGAAGCCTTCAAGGGAGCTACGAGGCAACAGAGGCCATCAGCGTCGCTAACGCTCAAAGATTTTGCATTTATAAAGAAGACCCCGAGGGGGTCAGAGAAAACTTCATCAAGTACATCGAAGAGCTGCCAATGGAAATGCCAGGAATCCGCCAACTCCAACCGGGCGAAGACTACGTAGGCCGACCAGTTTTATACCGATTCGACGATAAATTTTATCGAGGATTGATAACGACAGACGAAACTCCCGACGGGGAATTATTAATATGGCTAGGGGACCTAGCTATAGACCAGGTCGGCAGTATCGATGTATGCTATACCCCACCGGAAGAGGCAATTCACATCGCCTTCCAGGCAATTCCTGACGGCCTAAACCGCATAAGGCCTCTAAATGGGTTTTGGACACAAGAAGAAATAGCCACCATCCGAGAGACTATCCACGGGCTCAGATGGAACCTCATAATCTATCCGACACCAACCCAAGCAGAGGTTAAGTGGGTAGAATGCTGGAGCACGGACACCCAAGGGAACGTGATCCTCCTCAGCGAAGAACTCATTCGCAGGGGCGTAGCAAGAAGAGGAGACAACCCTCCACGGTTCGATTGGGGAACCGATGGAGGACTCCTCATCGACCTCCATTTCATCATAGACGAATCGGACGATTCAGGCTACGGGACGGAAGATCAACTCTTGGAAGCAACCACCGAAGAGGAAATGGAGATCGACGCATAAATAAAAATAAATAAATAACCTAAGAACATACAAAACTTATAGATAAGAAGAAAATAAACGAGACAATATTTTTTACATTAATCCTGTCTGTAAAAATTATTTCTAGAACCTGCCACAATAGCGAATTAAAAAAAAAACATAGAATAAGATAGAGGTATAAGTAGAGAAAATAAGAATAGTATCAATAAGCGAGAACGACACAACAAGCGAAATAAGACATGGAATAAGTTAGTAGAGAAAGTAAGGTAAATAGAAGCACCAAGAGATACACAAGCGAGAGGAAATAAAACATAGAATAAATTAATAGAGAAATTAAATTTAATATAGACTAGCGATAGGAATAAGAATAAGTAAGTTAGACGTATAAGTAGACAAAATAAGAACACCTATAGAACTAATAACAAGAGAGATTCAATGAGAACACGAAGAGATAGACCACGGAGAAACAAAACAGAAGACAGAGAAATGAAAACTGATCCTCGATTCAAGGAATTCCCCTCGGATCGGGGGACAATAAGACGACATACTCGTCTTATGATTAAATATACCGCCTAAACGAGACCCACACACACACAAACATAAAGATCCATACCACACAGCACGCACACAAATAACGACCAACTACCGTTACTCGAGCTATAGTTATGCTTCCAAGCAGTAATACTATAGTCTCGAGTAACGTATGAAGAACCATCTAAAAGGAACGCGCTAAATCACGATAATCAAGAAGAGGAAATTAACGGGACAAATGGGCTACAGGAGATGGGATACAGGACGACTAGCAGATATAGTAATACCCTACTATACCGACAGAAGGAAAAGAAGAGCGGGGAAGCCGATATAAAAGGACACGACAAACCACAGTCGGAGAGCATTCTGTTCACAGACTTTCGCCAACATCCAGAATCTACCAAAGGAGGACCACCTAATCAACCAAAGGAAGACCAGCTAATCGACCAAAGGAGAACCAGCCATCCAGCTAAAAGAAGGACTACCTAGTCAACCCAAGGAGAAGCATCTTCAAGTGCACCACTCCAAGGATCAGGCCTGAAACCTCTGGCCCAGGGAAAAACGAACATCTTCCAAGGCCAACTACTTAGCTACCAGTCATCTGAGTAGTCTAGCATCCCAGCCGACAAGATCTCCCATCAAAATTAAACCAAGCGGTATGGATCAAAAACATATTAAGTCCATAGGGACTAAAAAAACACCATAAAAACTAGCTAGAGCCGCTCCTGTCGCATTTCCGATGCGTCGATGCACCGATGATGCACCACGCTGACGCCTCCACCGGAACAGCGGCGGGACCAGTGAGTAGATCGCTTGGCCCGGAGAGCTCGAGTGAGAGCTCTGTCCCCACTACAGTCCACGCACTATAGCTATAGAATAGGCTACCTCCGAACACCGAGGAATAATAACAGAGCCGATATAGATATATAAACGATAGCAAGCTCCACCGGCTCTTTCCATGTGTAGGAATTATACTACCTTATAAAGAAAATATTTCAGTAATTCGATATAAATCTCCTACTTCATGCGAACACGATTATAACGGTATGCGTAAGCGCGGGTCAAGTCTTTTTTATAAGGTGCATATTCACCAAAACTAAAAAGGAGTATATTTAATGACCATATAAATTATTTATCTGTCTAATGTGTTTAATAAACCATACTTTTACCTAATACAGAAGCCTATATTAATAACCTCCCTGATCGAGTTCAAACTAAAACCCTTTAAGGGTGATGTTAACGTTTGTTGGAAAATCAGCTGGCGCACGGCGATCGATAATCGTCGTGCGCCTACCGGTTGCGCTGCTCTACCACGCGTTGTTCGGTTGAGTCGAAGATAGCCGAGGCATGGGCTTCGCGAAGCCGAGGATGTGCCTCGTTGGCACGCCGCGTCGAGCGAGAGGATGTCTCTCTCGCTTGACTTCGGTTTCGCTCACCGGCTATCTCGCTCAACTAACTCCAGCGCCCAACGAAACTTTTATACTCGCAGCCATCTTCAGAATTTGACACTTTTTCGCTACACATCCACTGGACAGCACGCGCATCCATAGGACTCTCAGGCTTTTTCCACGGACATTATTCATCGGACTCGCTCAACCTCTCGCTCTTCAGGACTCATTGCTCAAGGTAAGAGTGCTCTGGCATAATTATGTATTAATTCACTGTCAGAGAGGAGAAAATGGTACATCAGCACTGGGTCTCACTTGTGGCGTGCGTTGCAGCACATGCTGTACCACGTTCTCCTCATGTTATTTTGCCGGCTTAATTAATATAATTAAGCATGTGCCTCATATTCACTGTATTTTCCCCCAGTAAATCTGATGGGAAAGTACAGTGAATATTTTTTGCTCAACCGTACAGCCTCATTCTATGTTGTATTGTGCTACGCAGTGTTGACTGCGTAGCTGGTCTCACACAAACTTACTGCACTCAAGCAACGTTAGTTGGAAGTGCTCTCATTCATTCATTGCAGCCACTCTGCAATACACTGCTGAGTGGATGCAGTGAATTACACTCAGTAGCATCGGCGTGTCGTGCTGCGTAGTCCTGACTGCGTTGCACGCACCGCTGTCTTAAAATTACATTCAGCACACAATTAATATAATTGTGTGCTGTTCACATTATCACAACAAAATTCCATTTACCAGTTTGATTCATGTTTTCGCACTCAGTGGTCTTAGCGTGTCGTGCTGCGCAGTTATCACTGCGTTGCACGCACCGCTCTCTCATGTTAAAACTCAGCGCACAATTAATATAATTGTGTGCTGCTCACATTCTGAGTCCAAATTCAATTGAATGTATTTATTTTCATTATTTTGTATTTTAACTAAATTTACATTTTAGACAACCTTTTAAATTAAAGCCTTTTGGTATAAAATTTCAATTATCTGTGTTAAACTGGTACTGTTTGAAATAATGTTTTGAATACTGCTAAGGAAGGCAGAAATAAACCGCTTCCTCAGTATAACATCTATGTGTCTGGTTATTTTCCTCTTGCCTTGGGTGAGTTCTCATCCCGTTTTCAATACATTCACAGATCGATCAAGCTTCATCCGGACGGATTCTCAACAACGTTAAATACCGTTACACTATCGTCGATCGCCAAGCGAGTCACCTTATGCTGCGTCGGCGTTCTTGATGTCGATCGTACGATCGGGCATTGGACTTCGTTTCCTGTCTTGAACGAATTTCAATGTTTTTTGGCTATGGAATATTCCCGAATATACGAAATACGAAGTGGAATATTCCGCAGCACAACAGTATATTGATTTGTAAGAAAAATACCTTCGGTTTTTTTTTATATCACCTTGAGCTAAAAGACTTGTGCTACAAGCGTAAGTGCGTGAGCATAAGCATGCATTTCCTTCCGCGCAGGTTCTTTTATAACCTTCCCCCCAATCTGGTCCTCTCTACGTCCTCATCGGCTTTTATTTTTTAATTTAACGCAATTTCTTAATTTCCTCGCTATTCGTGGCCGCGCTACCCATCTTCCCCACGCCGCCGAGCAAGGCCAGCTGGTCGCTGACCTGATGTTAAGACAGCGAGAGAATTCCGGAGGTGTGACCTAGCTCGTTTTTGTGCTCCGTCTGGGTGCGATGGCCTAGTGCCCGCTGTACTCAGTGCTTCCGAATATAAATTCGGCTCTTATAGCTTTTCGAAATAATAGAGTTGGCTCGTTATTTGTAACTATGTTGCAATAAATATATAAAATTATATATACCAGGTCTATAAATATGAAACCGGAATTTTTGTATAGAAAATACACGTTTATTGTATGAAAATGATAAAAAATATTTCATTCAAAGTATTGCCCATCGCTAGCTATACATTTTTCCTACCTGTCTGACAATTTGTGGATGCCATGCCAAAAAAACTGTTGCTCTTTTGAGGCAAACCCTTTATCGAGCCATTTTCGTACATTTTCGTAAGAAGTAAAGCGCTGCTCAGCAAGTGCGTGTCCCATCGATGCAAATAAGTAGTAATCGGACGGAGCTCAGTCTGGTGAGTAAGCCGCATGCGAAAGTATTTCCCAACTAAGCGCCTCAATCGTTTCCTTGACCAGTTTTGCTGTGTGTGATGGTGCATTATCATGAATCATAATCACTTTGTGTTGCCTTTTTGATATTCTGGTCGTTTTTCACGCAAAGCTTGATTCCAATCGATCATTTGTTGTCGGTAGCGTTCAGTATTAACGGTTTCGCCAGGTTTTAGCAGCTCATAATAAATCACAACCTTCTGATCTCACCAAACACAGAGCATTGTCTTCCGTCCATAGCGATTTGGCCTTGCAGTCGATGTCGATGGTTCGCCTGGAGTTACCTATGATCTTTTACGCTTAGGATTCTCAAAATATATCGACTTTTCATCGCCAGTCACAATTCCATGGAGAAATGACTTTCTTTTGTACCTGGCGAGCAGCATTTCCAAAGTGGTTTTTCGGTTTTCCTGCTGTCTTTCATTCAGTTCATGTGGAACCCATTTTCCCATCTTCTGGATCTTTCCCATGGCTTTCAAACATATGGAGACGGCTTCTTGTATCGCATTTAATTGATCCGCGAGTTGTTGTTGCGTTTGAGCGTCATCCTCATCCAACAATGCTTGCAATTCGCTGTCTTCAAACTTTTTCGGTGGTCTTCCACGTTCTTCGTTTCTCACGTAAAAATCGCTACTTTTGAATTTTTTAAACCATTCAAAGCACTGTGATTCACCAAGAGCATGCTCATCGTAAGCTTCGACAAGCATTAGATGCGATTCTGCAGCAGTTTTCTTCAAGTGGTAACAGAAAATCAATGCTGTCCGCATATCGTAGTTTCCAGGCACAAAATTCGACATGTTCAACGCTATTACAAACTATGCTGTTGTATGAAACTTGTATTGTTATGAGTTGAAAATCTTTGTCAGAGATGTCAACACGGAAATGGCGCCAATGACGCGGTTTGACGGTAACTATATTGACAGCTAGGGCTATCTATGGGCAAATTCCCGTTTCATATTTATAGACCTGGTATATACAAAAGTAAAAGAACATTTTTTACTTACCATTGTCTGAAGCATCGTCGTCGTCGTTGTCCTCAAAACCCGTGAACGCCTCTTCGATGTGGAACGGCCGCTGAATTATATGCCGTTCCATCAGCTCAGCGGCCTCCTCGTCATATCCATCGTCGGCGCTATCCTCGTTTGCGTCCTCCTCCTCCACGCTGTCGTCGTCGTCGTCGATATTTTCACCGGCGACTACAGGCACGTCGTCATCATCGTCGTTGTTGTCACCCATGTAGGCATCGACGACTCCTGCTGCATTATCGTTGTCATCATCGATGCAGTCGGCATCAACAGTGCCGGACGACGCTGCATCATCGGCATTCACTTTGTCCCCCGTTGTGTCGATGTCACTGGTGTCGCATGATGCTAATAAATTACGTCGTGCTGTAATGAAAATTATTTTCTATTAGAATTATTATTCCTAAACATGTTATTTAATAATATACGTTTCAAAACATAATACACAATTCACAACATGGTTAATGTTTTCGGTATAATTGAAAACGTATTCACTACTCACCATTACAATTTTCGACTCTCAGTATGAGATCTCGCAGAGGCGGGTGAAGCAGCCCTCCATGGCTCGCTAGATGCTGCACAACAAAACGTGGTGCAAACTCCGATCTGGAGAAGACACTGTAAGAACTAGTCGTGCGGCTCCTAGCTCTTAAATCCGTTATCGAATGAGATTGCGGGAGAGGCACTACCGACTGCGCACGGAATTTGTCCAAATAGCGACGCGGACGACAGAAATACCAAATAATAGATTCAAGGTACGTTGCCGCCTATCAGGTGTAGCGTGCGTCCGCGTATATATCATACTAAGTGAGAGCGAGACGAGAATGCCTCCCCCTAATCGTCTTTTAACGACCAAACGGTTAACACGTAAGATGCCAATAAAATCAAGCCATACTCCAAAACGTAATCTCGGAATATTCTGGCCAGTAGGGCGCATCCGCCGCTAAAGTACAAAAATTTGTGTAAAGTCGTGTTGTGTCGATTATTCAGGTAGGATATTTTACACTAAACAAATATTAAAAGGTTGTATTTCATGAACGCCATTCTTAAACTACAACCGTCATGTATAAACTATACAGGACGATTGGGCTGCTATAGGGCCGCTATAGAATGCTAAGTGGATAGCTAAATGGCCGTTATATAGACGCTAGGCCATCGCTAGGCCGACCAGACATTTATCCACTATATTTACCGAAACCCAAGCTACCACATCGCCTTGCGTGTCGTTTACGTAACACGCCCCGATACTTCTCATTTTGAGGGGAATGACAGCGTTCGGCAATAAAGATGAAGGATAAGGGTCTT
Source organism: Cylloceria caligata (assembly GCA_963942595.1). NCBI lineage: Eukaryota > Metazoa > Arthropoda > Insecta > Hymenoptera > Ichneumonidae > Cylloceria > Cylloceria caligata. Next base: position 70,655,837 of record OZ012706.1, on the reverse strand, counting down.
CGGCAGTCGCATCGGTGAACGCTAATAAAGCCAACTGCATCCTAATGCCGCTGGATCTCTGAGGAGGACCACGTAGCCTTCGTCTGACTACTATTTTCTACTCGCCATGTAACGCAAGTACGAGGCATACCGGAGAGCAGCAGTCTACTGTTACGTCAAATCCGCGCGGTGTTTTTACAAAAACCGACAAATTTAAGACGTGTGAGGCGTTTCGGCGTGAGTTTTCCGTACTCTGGTCAAGGAGAATGAATTCTCACTTTACCACACCTGACGAGAAACACCGAAGACGCAAGCCCCCTTTTAAGTCTAACCTTTCGGAAAATTACTCGGGACAGGGCTGAGAATGCTCGTTGATTATTCGCGTTAACCCGTCACTCGTCTCGATAAACTAAATTGATAAATTACCCCGCGGAGGAAGGGATTTTAGGTGGGAAGGGAAGTGGTGGGTTACTTTCACTTGGGGAAATATTTACGGAAATGTCAGATAAAAAAAATTAGAAAAATTGGGTTGGTACTTACGTTTGGTTTTCCTGGTGAAGTTGTTTCGCCGGTAACCGATGCGTGGAAGGGAAAATTAATGGCAATCGTTTGTAAAAGAAATCGTTATACTCGATGAATCGTGAAGCTGTTAGATTTTATTCAAATAACCGAATAATTGATACACGTACGTTCGCTATTACCGTGCGCGAGCGATCGTTATTTCTCGACACAACATACTTAACGCGATACTTGTGGTTTGATAAAACAGTAAAACGAAATAAACAGTGTGGACTTGTACAAAAACGGCAGAAAACAATTAAATTCAATTTTTTCTAAACTTTAGATAAATTCCGTATCATTAAAACTGAGAAAAAGTACATTCAAACTGAACTTAGACTGTTCGACCGTTTTTATTTTCAGTACTCACTCTGGACTTTGGCTGCCTCTACAGGGTGGGGTTCCTCCGCGGTAATTATCGCCAACGGGCTGTCTACTGACTGCTCGGCGACTGACTGTACTATGAACTATCAACTATTAACTGTTAACTACAACTGCCTTTTTTCGGGATTTTTCCCGTCCTTATATAGGTCCTGGAGGGCTTAATTTTCTATGCGGGGATTATAATAGAACTCGGACTTTGGACTTTATCGATGATTCATTTTTTCTCCTTATAGCTGTGACGTCATCGTCGTTTTGATTCTTTTCTTGAGTTGCATGCGAGGCGATACCACATGTCGCGAAGTGGTTGAAGGATTATTCCTTGCTTCGGTGGCACGCGTAGAGATAGAGAGAGAGAGAGAGAAAAGCGCCTCGGTCAGGCAGCTAGGTGTCGAGGGTTTCGGGCCACGCTGCGCTGTAGATCCGAGTCGCTTCCGCTGTCCCTTTTATGACTAATACCGAATATAGTTCTTCGATAATGTTAAACTTATTTTAATTCTTACTAATGTGTAACGTAAATGGGCATATATAACTACTATAGTAACAAACTGTCTATGGTTTTCATATCCTCTCATGATCCTAATTGTTTAGTTAAAACAATATATTGGCTTTTCAATTTTCTATTATGTTAAATTTTCATATTTGCAATTATTTCTTGTATCCTTTTAAGTAAGCATTTCTCTTCTGAGTTCCTATCATAATTTTAGCTCAAAATTGTTCATCAGTATAAATGATTTTATATCAAAAGGCTGCTTACATTCACACTGGGTCACAAAGTATGTGTTCTATAAATATGTATTGTTGCGAGGGAACACTTCTCGTCTTAAGCCCCCCATACACGTGCGAACAATTTGCGCCAATTCGGTGTTTGTACAAACGCCTGTTTGTACATACGGTAGCACATACACGTAGCAACCTATTGCGCAAACATCATTTCGATTTGTGGTGTTGTTCGTTGAACATGTCAGATACGGACATGTCAGATACGGACGATTGCTGTGCCGCCATTATTCTGACCCTAGTGACTGAGAAACGAATAGTTTAAAGAAAAAGAAAGCGAAGAGCGTGGGTCAAGAGTTGGCTCCAGAAGAGGAACGAATTCAGTCATGACCGCCTGGTCACTGAGCTCAAAATAACGTCAGCTGCAGACTACAAAAACTACCTTCGAATGGACGCAGCTTCGTTCAGCGAGCTACTCGAAATGGTGACACCCCTCATAGTGAAAAACAACACGGTGATGAGAGACGCAATATCTCCAGAACTGAGATTGTTGGCCACTTTGAGATACCTAATAAGCGGTGCCTCCTTCGAAGATCTGAAATTTCAAACTGCCATCGCAGCTCAAACACTTGGAAAAATAATAGTGGAAACTTGTGACGCTCTCATCCACGTTTTGAAAGGATTAATAAAGGTGAGTGAATAAAATAATTAGTACTTAAAATAAGCCGCATTTATTTGTCAGAAACAACAATATTGTTTGAAAGAAACCCTGATAATGTTTGGTCAATTAAACTGTTCATCATGAATAAGGTCATGAATTGATGAATATTGAACTGGTTGCTGTGTTGATTCATGTATCTGATCCACTTCTTGTCTTGAGGCACGCATGTTGAGGTATTGCGATGAGTCAGAATGAGTGGAAACGTTTGAAGGTGATGGTGATGGAATCGGGGGGTACGAGTTGAATGGAGTTGATGGGGCTGAACGGGCATGTGAGAATGGAATGTAGCCAGGTGGATGAATGTATTGAGGATGATTGGGGGTGGCGAATGACTGAGGTGGATTATTTATGGTGATTGAATGTCTATGAAGGTTGCCCAGTCGTCCTTCGAAAAGAATGTCATCAATGAATTTTTTAGCGTAAAGTTGCTGACTTGCAGACATTTTCTCATACTCTACACCCCACCCTTTTGCTATGATCTGAGCGTTTGAGGAGGGTTTTTCAAGACGTTCGCAGGCCATAGACAATAGTTTAGTCCTTTTACTTTCGTCACTGTCCTCATTTTTCCTCGATCTTTTACGTGTAGGTGTATGCTCGGGTTGGGATGTTTCAGAACTGTCTTCTGCGACCTAAAACAAAATAAATGGAAATATCTATGTAGTCGTGAAAGTACTTATCAATTGAAATTATTGAAGTTATTGTAATGAAATTAAATTATGAAATTAAATAGTAATAAAAATTGAATTGTTGCAGATTCCAGCAAGTGAGAATGAATGGAAGGTTATTGCCGGACAGTTTGAGAGAAGGTGGAATTTTCCCCACTGCATCGGAGCCATCGACGGGAAGCATATCAGCATCCGCAAACCACCAGGAAGTGGCTCCTACTATTTCAACTACAAGAATTCGTTCAGTGTTGTGTTGATGGCTGTGGTTAATGCCAATTACGAATTTATAATGGTCGATGTAGGAACCAATGGAAGAGTTTCCGATGGGGGTGTGTTCTCCAATACAGAATTTTATAGGCGACTCGTGAATAACAAACTTCATATTCCTCAACCTGATAATTTACCTGACAGTGAAATGAAACAGCCATACGTTTTGGTGGGAGATGATGTATTTCTTCTTATGGACAACCTAATGAAACCATTCAGTCGAAAAAACCTGACCAGAGAACAAGCAATATTTAATTACAGGCTATCTCGCGCTCGTCGCATTGTGGAGAACGCCTTCGGAATACTAGCATCTCGATTCAGAATATTTTTGAGAAATCAATTTGAGCCCGGAAAAAGCAAGCTTGATAGTTCTTGCGTGTACTCATTTACATAATTTTCTAAGAATGAACAAAGATGACTTGTATAACCAAGGTGGTTTTGAAATTGAGAACACAACTACAGGGGAGATCATAAATGCTGATTGGCATTCGGATGGACAATTACTTCCATTGCAATAGCTACCAGGCAGAAATACCCCAGTGTCTTCCAAACAAGTACGTCTTAACTTCTCACATTACTTCAATAGCGAGCAAGGTGCTGTCGCTTGGCAGGACAAGATATTCAAATAATTTTTTGTATGAAATATTATGATTTTGTATAATAATGAATTTGTATTTGAATGTATGAAAAAACAATAGAAAATATGAAAAAAAATTGTACGTACCTTCGTTTCGTTATTTCCTTCAATACATTCAGTTTCGTCCATTGTCGAAGTTCCTTGAATTTGAGTTTCCTGATCCCTCAAGAAGTCAAGCTCGTCGAAGTACCACAAACTTGGCACGTACACGTCGTCTGTTCCTCCACCTGATTTTATGCTCTCCTTCACTTTCTTCATTTCTCTTCTGTAGGCAGTGCGGAATGAATTGATTTTGGCGTGTACACTTGCCCTATCTGCACTGGGTTCAATTTCCTTCATTTTATCGACGAGTATTTTATACGCCGCGTCCGTCTTATTTCTATCTTTATAACCGTCACTTTTCACCTTCCACACGTCAGGTAAATCACGATACACTGCAATAAACTCTCTCCAAAGTTCCCGCTGTTCATCATCTGTTGTCTTATTCGCCATATTAGAGAGGTAAATAGCAACAAACTAAAAAAAAATTACCGAAACTACGTTTTCAACCACGGAATAGAAAGGAAACTGCCTGACAGTGTCTAGGAGCAGGAGTTGACGAACCCAAAGTTTGCACAAACCGTACCATACACGTCAAACAAGTACTCAAACAAGGAGTATTTGTACAAATTATTTCGATCCTGACCGATTTTACTCAAACAGTTTGCGCAACCATTCAAACAGCCCCATAGACGGTCAAACTGTTTGCACAAACACCGAATTTGCGCAAATTGTTCGCACGTGTATGGGGGGCTTTATGGTGTTAACACAGAGAGAGACGGGAAAGACGGCATCGTCACGGGTGCGACCCGAGCTTCGAGTCATCTTTACCATCTACAATATGAATCGTTTTTTCTTATTCTATCCTATTTTAACGCTGATTATCTATATGATATTATTGTTTAGCTCTTATATCGAACTTCCGTTTAAATGGTTTGTTCCTTTTGAATTATTGATTTACTTATTAAATATATATATATATACCATAGTTTAAATATTTACTTCATAAGAAGTCCAAATCTTTGCTACGATTGTGTTTAAATTTATATTTAAACGTTCAGAGATTCTGAAGAAATGCCTTTTGGGCTTTTGGTGTTGTGTAATCGAAAACAAATTCCAATTTCCTATCAATACCATTAATAAGACATAGGTCTTCGTGTAATAATTTTGTTCATTGCATTATTCGTCATCGGATATAGGAACTTCCGAAGCAACGAAAACGCTGCTACGTCAGTTAGTCTATCTTCGTGTAATATTCCTGTTTATTGCATCATTCGTTGTAGCATCTAGGGACTCTCAAAGCAACGAAAACGTTGCCACGGTAGTTAGTCTATCTTTGTGTAATATTTTTGTTTATTGCATCATTCGTCGTAGCATCTAGGGACTTCTAAAGCAACGAAAAGGTTGCCCCGGCAGTTAGTCTATCTTCGTGAGCCAGATACGGTATATGACGGGGGAAGGAAGCGACCACCCGACAGTCACCAATAGAACACGCGGACATGAATCAATTAAAGATTTCGATGACACGCGCCGCCAATGATATCCACCGGCCGTAGAGGGAAAACTCTTGATACGAGATTCAAGTCCCTCTACGCTGGCCGTTTAGAGTGGGGCAGTGGCCTACCAACTCTTGGTTTTTCGTTGTCAAGTACAGTGATGAACCTGGCCGTCCATTCCTGGCGCGCACCATGTGTCCCCACTGCCTTGCCTCGGCGTACCTGCAGGCCTCACCCCTCCTGCTGTCATTATACCTGTATAATCTCTGGTAGCTATAGGACTCGACAACGATGCAGGTTTATGATCTTCTTTAAAAGAAAGATAGATATTGGAGCATGGTTACGTCAGGACGTAACACCTCCCCCCTTAAAACGATTATTAGGAGAAACCTAATAATCGAAATAACGAACGTGCAATTACTTCTTTCTGTTTTTGCAATTAGTAAATATTATTATGTTTTTCAATGTACTAAATTGGAATCTATCATTAGTGACAGCTTTCATTGTCTCTCTTTTGAATTTACTTGTAGCAAAGACCTGGTGGACATATATATACGCATTTATTTTATCTTATTTTTTTTTTCTAATATTAATATGCGTAACTTGCCCTGAATACAATTACTGATTAATTACACACTCGTAGGGATCTATTTCCTGGGTTAATTTGCTTTTATATTAAATTAATGGATTATTTCCATCATTAGACTACTTGGTTCTGTTTCAGATTTCTTATTTGCTTAATTATTTCTTAATAAGATACTTTCGTGTTATACGTCTTTTCCTAAATTTACCTACTTCCTCTAGTGATAGTGCGATTACATTTTTTAATTACTTCACATAATATTGTTCTTTCTCAAGCACTTGATGTGGTTAATTGAATTCTAATGGTGCCGATGTATTGCTAAATGTATATATATAATTTTTATCATACGCTTTTGATGCCTCGTTGTTAGCGAAGAAGCTCTTGAAGTTCTTGAGGTTCTTGAAGTTCTTGAAGTTCTTGAAGTTATTAGAACGTTTGAAGTTCTAGTGGTTCCTGAAGTTCTTTTAGGTTATTAAAACTCGGAAGTTCTCGAAGTTCTTGAAGTTTTGAAATTTGTTGAAGTTCTTTGCGATATTGAAGCTCTGAAGTTCATGAAGTTGTTGAATTTTTTCGGATGATTGAAGTTTTAGAATTCTTGCAAGTTTCAATGGTCTTCAGCGGTTTAGTCATGTGTAATATGTTTCATGTGGTCCGGGATGGGTGCAAACTTCTTTCTTCTGGTGCCGCAGGAGTGTGTAAGTGCGGTTCGTTTGAATATGACAGTTTCTTCGTTACTCCGTAAGTGCAGCTAGGAAGCTCAAACATGAGGGAGAGAAGACTTCTGGGCAAAAGAGGGGATCGTCCTCTTGGCCTTCGTCGTTAACTTCTTGCTTAATGTTTCCTATGTTAAAATTTATAACTTTTTCCAGTGGGTCTTGACTTGGCGAATTCTTTGAAAATTCTAAATTTTCTTGGATTTGACGAGGTTCTTTGCATTCTTCAAGAATTTTGTCTAGGTATTCCGGTAAAGTCGCCATTGGAGGGTTCTTCAAAGCCTTCACTAATTCTTGGAACTCAGACGTGGGGAGCAAAGGTTCGAGTGTACCTATTTCCGTAATTTTATCTGGGTTTTCGTATAGATCTTCCGGTGAATTTTGATTTGGCGATTTTTTTATAGAGTCCAATACCTCTTGAAACTCAAATGCGGAAAACGATGGTGTGAGCGTGGGTGTTTCCTTTTTTTCTCTTGATTTCCGTGACGACATTTCGAGTCTGGCTCTAGGTCTGCGGGTTCCTTGGACAATAGAGAATGGTTGGGGAGTTCTTTATTGAGTGGGAGTGGAGTGCTTGGACCAGGGAGTTCGGCAGAGTCAATATTGGATTTTTGAATTTTCATGGGTTTGGAAATTCCTTTTTTTCGGTTTCTAATAAATATGAGTTCGCCCTCTTTGGATTTCCTTGTTGTATCGTATTGAATTTTGGACAGGTCTTGGCTTGCGGAGGTTAGGGTATTACTTCTCCAGACGTACTTAGTTTCTTCTATCTCGATGGCCCTGGGCTTTCGTAGTGCAGCTGCGTGTGCCCATATTCGCAATCGTTCTTTCGGTAATAGTCTCCACTCAGGGGGGACCCATGCGGTCGTCAATCCTTTCTTGGGGGTTTTTATGAATAGTTTCCAATAATGCGTCAATTTTTGTAAGTTCAGTGTTTCGTTCAGCGGCTCTTGATTGATACGAATGTGTAATTGCTCAATAGGTAGTTTCCGGGTCCATGAACATATCGGCCTAATAGAATCCGGCCAACCATGCTGGCCAGGTATTGGTATAAAAGCCACATTTTGCCATGTGGGAGCCAAGATGTTATTGGTCCATTGGTATGGTATCTGTCCGATGACAATTCTTTCGAATGGCCGACGGCGTAATTGAGTTATCCAGTGGTCCAAAATCGTTAGTTTAACAGCTCTCCATTCCGGAGGGACGTAGAGTTCAAAATTTCTTCCCGCCGTATCTAGTCGGATTATGATTTTCCAATAGCAAAATATAGTCTTAGTACCGGGTACCGGGGGATTGGGTTGAGAGGAGTGTTGTCGAATGGGTAACTTGTACTTGTTGAGATCCCATAGTTCTCTCTTACTTCTTCCATTGGAAATTGGTGGCATATTGGTGCTGAATCAGGTAACAACAATTAGGTATTATTGATGGTTCTTGTTTGCTATATCCAACCCTTTTGTTAGTATTGTTATCGTGGTTAGTGAGTATAATTGACTATTGTTAGCGATAGCGTTATTATTGTTATTGTTATTATTATTAACATTGTCGTTATTATTGCTGGTTGTCGTTATTCGTTCTTTTATTCATATCTTCCTTTCCTGCAGGGATTTCACATGATGATGTGGAATGATTTTTCAAATTTGGGTAGATATTTGGAGGTAAATCAGACGTAGATGGTCGTAGATCGAGGAACGCAGGAGGAACGGAGGGCATCTTGGGTAGTATACATGAATTTTTTGTTGCCCAAGTGAATGATAGAGGACGACTTGGATGGTTGCGTTGTTTGTTAGGGGGTAGTGGACGATCATCTGGAAATACTTGTTGGTTTTGATTCTGGCCAACAGGAGCGGGTTTCGGATAACGATTTTCCTTCAGTGTATGTATTCGAGGATCAAATTCAAAAGTTACGTTTTCGAAAGGATATTCTGGTTTCCCAGCGTTAGGGGGGGTCAAATTCTGGTAAGTGGGAATGGGAATATTTTTGTCTTCGTCAGGTGAGGTCGGAGTTCTGGCTCTCTGCCCCTTCTTTGCTCCCTTATTTCCGGGGTGTTGACTTAAGTGTAGCAATAGATAGGTGACGGAATCCCAAATGGATCCAAGAAGGTATATAGACCACCCGTAAATAGTGTGTAGTGCGTATCCATGGATGATGGTGTCAAAAATAAATTTTATTATACGACTTATTAGAAGCATTCCAATTAAACCAGCACTAATGTTTCCAAATATCGATAAGTAGCCCCATGTCTTATTCCAAGTGTTTTCGATAATTTTCTTCAAAGAGACTTCGTCGAGTAAATTAGAAATTAAACCACCCTGTGTAATAGTGGGTTGTCCGGCTATACCTCGGGCTACAGAATTTAGAATAGCAGGTCTTTCGGCAGGAAACATTATATGATCTCTCAATTCATCAAGGTCCTTTTGAGTGTATATGCCACTGGTGGCCAAACTGTGGGGGTTGCGATATTGCCAAGTTAGTGCAGTAAGGGGTTTTGCGACTGTTGGAGGCATTGCTTGTATAGGATCGGGATTAATGCTATACCAGGATCCATCCAGCATGTACATCGGGGCGACTAGCTTATTATAGGTAATTTGCATTCCTAACTTCGTTAATATGTAAGTGCGGGGTGACAAATAGAGGGTATTGTTTCCAATTTGTACGGGTAATTGATCGTAACATTCTTTTGTCCTAAGTATTTTTACGTCTATTGGGATGCATTTAATGATGTGCGCGACTTCTCCGGCAAGTAGGGCCATGTAGCCTGGTGCTTTCATTACATTGAAGGCAAATTCGTCGGGAGACCGCTTAGCAATAGTAAGGGCATTCTGTAGTACTTGTCTTTCTATATTACAGCGTTGTATTAATATATCGTGGTACATTTGTTTCATTTCTTTGCGAATGTGTTTTTCCACGTATACGAATTTGGAATTTACGTAAGAAAAAATGTCTAGGTTATTTACGTTGACTACCTCTTTTTTTATAAAAAGATTATTTTTTTCAATTTCTACAATAAGCAGTTTGGGATGCTCGGTACGTATTAGCGTGTATCCACAAATTGAGGTTCTTCCTTTGGCGGTGAGGGCGAATACAACTTCTCCCTCAGACATAGAATAGATAGTTTGCCGAAAATGAGTGTGGACGTCTACCGTTTCATCAGCGAGTCCTTCATAGAGAAGTCCGTACCTATTGGATTTACAGGAGTCTTCGGGTAGGGGATTCCAGTATGTATCGCCGCCGTCAATATCGATGCATTGGCCCTCATTTAAATCGCATCTTACTCCTGATTTTAAGTGTATTTTATTGGATTCTACACTCACTTCAGCTGTGTAATCCCTTAAAGTTATTTTTACTGTTCCTTGGACGATTACTTCGTCCCAGTTACCATAAGGGTCAGAGTAATACACTCCCTGGCAACTTCCATCGGGATCTATTTGACCGGCTAATGTCACTGGTCTAGTAGTGGTGTAATTACGCGGAATCCCTGTAATCTCAGTTTTTCCGACTTTCAAGGAACCATCATGATGCATTTGTCGGCAATTACCATGTGATACTGTATCTACGTAAGCGTATTCCCCGTTAAGTACTTCCATCGTATGTGAGAACATGCCACATTTATGGATTTCTCGATAGATTTCGACTTTACATTGAATTACTTGGATAGAGATATATTGATTAATCTGTAGTAGTTGTATATATTTTTTTGTAACGTTAACTTCGGATTGGGGAATATCGCATTCTCCTACCTCTAATTATGATAAGGTAGTGATGTTGGTAGCAGCTCCTCCACAATCGTATCCGATCACCCTCAGCACAGTGGACTGGCGGCAGAAAAAACACCAGCTCCATAGTAGTGGATACGTAGGGTTCATCTGTAAATTTATAGGTGTTGGAATTGATTCTGTTCCGCTGCGGAAAAGCTTCCGATCATAATTTTTTTATGCATAGGAAAATGCGGGGAATATTTGCTAAAGCAATTTGTTCCTCGCCGTTAGTGATAGAAAAATTTCTGGAGACTGGAAAGGGTTGCGGAGTGGGGAGTTGTGAAGAATTTTTGATTTTTCACCGCGTTGGTCCGTTTGGAAGTAAGGAAGCTTCTATAAGTGCTTGGTTGGTAACCAAGACTATTATCACTTCTTCCAGGCATGGGTTTACCAGGTGTTCTTGTCGAATGAGGGGGGGGAAGAAAAACAGATAGTATTATACTAGACTTTGTGTTACCGAGTCTGAAATCCGCTCGGTGAAGTTAGAGTAGGGGTTTTGCGTTATTGTCGTGGTTACAGCCTTAGGCCGTCCCGGTGGAGGGATGTCGTAAATATATTCTTTTGAGGGAGTATTCGAGATATTCAATGGTTTAGGATTAATTGATGCAACGGGGATGGATGGGGATGGTACTTGGTATATAATTTCTTGAAGGCGTATTCCGGTGTCCGGAGTTTCCATAGATACATAGCTATTAGAGGCATAGTCTTCCTCTATCCCTGGAACTGTTCTATATCCTGCGTAGGTTTTGCGAAGAGAGAGAGCGCAGATAATTGCAGCGAAGAGACTTAGTACAGTCATTAGAATTATTCCTCCAAAAATGAGAATTTTGACAAAAGTTTGTTGCTTAGTTATAGTCAGCTGGTGAGTATCGGCTTCCGCCAGGTAACATTTTATTTCGGCTAGACTAATACCGAATGGTAAGGATCCCGATTCTGTCAGGGGAAATGTTGTAGGTGTCAGAGTGGACCAGGGGTCTGCTTGTAGGTGCAATTGAGGTTTCTTCAATAGAGGCAATAATTCTGTGATGTGTAGCGGAGTCTTGGGTTGGGGCGATTTTCCAGGTGTTTCCTCAGACAAAGGTGATCCCAACATGGTTACGTGGTCGTTATTAACGAAGCATCCTGGGGATATTCGCATGATTCCTCTTCCCCAAATTTCAATTTCTTGAATTTCACTGTTGCAGTTGACGTACATTTTTTCTGGTTCTGGAAGGGAGTATAACCATTCCTTGGTCGTCTCGAGTTGCTTCCAGTAGGGGTTCTGTTCTTTGATAATTCTGATATTGCAGTCGTCATACACCTTGCTATTTTCGTTATTCAAAATCATCACTTCGCATATTGGGTGAGAAATAGCGTCGAAAATTATATAATTTGGTGTGCATATTTGGTAGGTGTCTAACCATAAGCATTGTTGTAACTCCGATGTGCCAAGCAATGCATATTTATCATGTTCTTTGGAGACCATCAAATACGTAGCTCTTGGGTAGACATATGCTGTTCCTTCCGTGGTGTTGCTGATGATTTGGGACATAGGAAAGGGGTTAAGTTTGTACAGAGAATACAGGTTAGGGTTTACCAAGGGGATGTGTATAATAATGATAATTTTTCCATCGTAATAGTTTGCTGAAACTCGAGAAATTCTTGATATGGTACTTGAGTGTATATCTGTTAATGGTATCGGTACAGCAAATCGTGATTGACTCTCTTTTATATCTCGAACAACCGATTCCCAGGTAGCAATGTTCAACAATTCTGAGTGGAGGAGTCCTAATTTGGCGTAGTATACGATGTCCGTGAGGGTTCGTAGACTGGTGAGGTAAGCATCGGCGACCAACTCGACATTCTTCCTCCATTCCGAAAGACGCGTTGTGTACAAAATGCGGGGGTTGTTTTTCGTAAATACTTCTCGTGCCATTTTCCAAGTTTGGTTATGAATTAATTCCATAACTTCAATTCGGGGATTGATTGTTCGAAATTTTGAGTTTATTATGTGCGTTCAATTTTCCAACAGGATCATGATCTCTTTGCGTTCTGATTTTACATAATTAATTTGAGCATTATAATAGTCAATTTCGGTTTCAGTGGGTGTCAAACTCAGTGTTTTACGAGCTGTCCCTATAAAATCCAATGGTATTCTGCCCGTGTCAGCAAAATTACTGTATCCTAATTCCCTGGCGAATGACAAATACTTATTGATTTGAGTGATCTTATATTCTATATCTTCCTTATTGATATAAGTATTGCAATATTCGTATAAGAAAGGATAGCAATCTCTTTCCATGGTGTCTAGTGGTAGGTCGGCAAAGCAGGGTTGATGATTTTCGAGCGGTTGTAAATCCAGATAAGTGACTAATTACCATTCTGCTTGTATTAAGTACGTGTCTCTTTTAGGTTCGTAATATAGTCCCGCTTCGTCCTCTATTTGTTTTAGCTCGATGTTCGGCAGGCCCATACCTCCTTTGAGGGTGAGTAGGACGAGGATGGGCAACATTTCCTCGGGATGTCAGTCCTTGAATCACAAATATTACTGCTGTCACACACACACACATATATATATATATCTATTGGTGTATTAGATGCAATATATATAATGTGTTTCGGGCACTAGTGCATTTAGTGTGAATGCGGAGTGGGGGAGTCGGGGTTTTAGCATGGGTGTACGAGGGTGCAGTTATTAACACCTCTCGTTATTAAGCGAACCGGCTTGGTTAGGAGGACTTAAAAATAACGGGGAGACCAGAGGGGGTAGTGTAGGTCTTTTGAATATACGGGATTAAGAATGTGGGGTCTTGGGAGAGGAAACAGCTCAGTTCGAATTCGAAGCTCTTCCTGTATGATTTTTTTATTCTTGTACGTTCCGTCGGTGGTGCTAGATCGATTCTTCTGTTAATTTACGTGTGGTATCTTTGAGATGGCTCATTCGTTGGACTATAATTTACGTCGTACGTTGGTGATTTATATAGATTCGTTGATCGAGTATCAAGTGAATTTCCCATACCGAAGAAGGATTACGTGCAATCACTACGGCGGATGTTGGTTCATTTAAATAGAATCGGGTGAGTCTGTGATGACGTGTGATAATATTCTTTGTTAAAATAACTTGTCAATTTATTTCTCTTTGTTTGATTACTTTGTGGAGGAAATCGAGTTAGAACACAGTTGTTTTATTATTGTTATTATCATTATTTTGACTGTTGTCTAAAAGAAGTATACAAAAAGAAAAAGAAATTCTTAATTAAATTATTCGTTGCTGTAGGTGGGAAGAAGTGCCTCTCGTAGGAATTGAGACTTTCAATTTGCGACAATTATTTGAAATGGAACCACTATCGGTGTGGCTAAATGTGGGATCTGCAACACTGTGGGTCCCAGAACATTATAATATTGACGGGAGCTGGTTGGCGACTTTGACGAAGGAATCTTGGACAGTCGAGTGTTGGTTTGTTTCCTTTTAACGATTAGTGGGAATACATGTCAGAGTGTGGGTTACTTCTAAATGGCATATATCGCATGTAGTTTCGTTTCAGTTACAACCAGAACACAGATTAGGGTGTAGGCAAGGTATGAATATGCCTTCGCCAGGTCGTAGTCGGCAACATCGACATAGGTCGAAGTCTAGTAGCGTGTCACTAGTGGTCGTTATTGACAAAGATGATAAATCCAGCGTTTCCGACCAGGGAGTCGGGGGTCGAAAGAAATCGTTTCTGTCAACAGGAGAGGGTGGTGGGGTAGTAGGACTACGAGGCGGTGGACAAGACGTGGTCAGAGACCTTCCTAGGTATTGAGTGGGTGGAGAGGTCCCCAAAGTCATATACAGGTACCGACAACTTGGGTACCAAAAAGCATGCTGTTCCCAAGGATCATCTTTGATTTCCCAATTTCTCATCGCCATTCCACAATGAAAACACGTTACTTCGTCTTCTTTTCCCGAAAAGAAGAATCCGGCAGAAGCTAATTGTATAGGGTCTAATGCGTGAATTTCGGGCCAAAAAGTGAAACTTTCTAATCGTTTTTTATAATTTTCAAAAGCTGGATATGATGAGGTCAATGAACTTCTTATAGGAGGTCTGTCGTCGTGACAGTCCGGGGTCGCGTTGACTCTTACTTCCCGTCGAGAGTCGAAACGTTCCTTGTCGCAAGGAAAAGGAATCTTTCGTGGGTCCTCTCCGATGGGTACGTTTCCGCAGGGAATACTTCGTACAAATCGGCATTGTTCTTGCCATCTACTGTGATCCTTCATAGGGATATCACCTACTTCCCAATTTTTAATAATCACTCTACAGTCAAAGCAACTAACTTCGTCATCTATTCCAGTATAATAAAACCCTGCCGCAGCTAGTTCTACGGGGTCTAAAAATGTAACTGACCAATTATGATAGCTGTCTAAACGGACTTGTTCAAACAAAAATTTTCCACGTGGCCCTTTTCTTGACATTATTAAGGTATGAATATGCGCAAAATTCGCAATTTATAGTTTAAAAGGAGGAAACGTTATTATTATTATTATTATCGTTGCAACTATCGTTGTTATTCTTAGTCTATACGAAATATTATTATTATTACTTTATTTTGATTTATTTATTCTTTTTCCTATGTTTAATTATGAGGATTAAATTATTTATTGATTCCTACAACACTAAGGTATCTCATATGTCACAACTATCGTTATGAAAGAATTATCATTACTGTATCTATCAACATTTATTTTTATAAGACTATCAATACTATTAGCATATTACTATCGTATTATTGAAGTATTATTATTATTATTATTATTATTACGTACTTTTTACTAACTTCACTTCTGTTTTTCTTTTGTACGTTACCCTTTTAATAATTTGTTGCAAGGTCTCGAATCCGGTCGTGGTAATTTCCAGAGTTTCCCAGTCTGTCCTTAAAGTAAAAAGTCCAACTCGTTTACTTTGGAATACTACTGCATTCTAGAGTCTATATTTGATCTACTGAAAAACCAGGCCTTTCCTTAATAGTAATACTTCCACACTGTTGGTTTGAGTGAAATACCATATTTCCTAAAATTATACTTGATTCTTGTGATCAATATTCTTATCGTTACCTATTAGGGAAAACATATATGGATTATTAATTAAAAAATATGTATATATACATATATATATTTTTTCTCTTTTTTTTTTCATTTATTATCAGGAGTACAAATTGAAAATGCGGGATTTTTTTCTATTTTTGAACGTTTATTCTGAAAAAATGGTAACAAATGAATTATTCAAAGTATTGTCCATCGCTAGCCACAACTTTTTCCCATCTTTCTGGCAATTTACGGATACCGTCGCGAAAAAATTCGGCCGGCTTGGCTGCTATCCAGTCATCGACCCATTTTTGGGCTTCTTCGTAAGAATGGAAGCGCTGGTCAGCTAGGCCATGTGTCATCGATCGGAAAAGGTGGTAATCGAAAGGAGCAATATCTGGGCTATACGGCGGGTGGGGTAAGACTTCCCATTTCAGCGTTTGTAGGTATGTTTTGACCGGCGCTGCAACATGTGGCCGAGCGTTGTCATGTTGCAAAATTACTTTGTCGTGTCTTTGCTCGTATTGTGGCCGTTTTTCTTTGAGTGCGCGGCTCAAACGCATCAATTGAGTTCGGTATAGTGCTCCTGTGATGGTTTCGTTCGATTTCAATAGCTCATAATCCACCACACCCAGCTGGTCCCACCAAATACAGAGCATGAGCTTGGCGCCGTGAATATTTGGTTTGGCCGTCGATGATGATGCATGGCCGGGGTAACCATATGATTTTTTGCGCTTCGGGTTATCGTAATGGATCCACTTTTCATCACCAGTGACAATGCGATGCAAAAAACCCTTCCGTTTTTGCAGTTCGAGCAGCAGTTCGCATGCAAAAAAACGGCGCTCGACGTCTCTCGGCTTCAGCTCATACGGCACCCAATGTCCTTGCTTTTGGATCATTCCGAGGGCTTTTATACGATGGGAAATGGCTTGTTGTGTCACTCCCAATGAATCTGCGAGCTCTTGTTGAGTTTGACACGAGTCTTCATTGAGTATTGCCTCCAATTCAGCATTCTCAAACTTTTTCACTTGGCCCGGCCGCTCTTTGTCCTCAACGTCAAAATCACCACTTCTAAACCGCACAAACCATCTCTCGCACGTTGAAACCGATGGAACATGACTCGGATAAGCCTCGGAGACCAATCGATGTGCTTCAGCAGCACTTTTCTTCAAATTAAAGAAGTAAATTAAAACTTCCCGCAAATGCTGTTTTGTTGGCACGAAACTCGACATATTGAGAGCTCAAAAAAACTATGAATTTGACACTGCGACAAATTGACACATACTGAAAATTAAAGCTATAAGACGTAGCTTTGACATGAACATAGTCACAGTACTGCCTGATGCGTATAGCGTTAGTAACGCCATCTGTTATCAAACCCGCATTTTCAATTTGTACCCCTGATAATTTATTATTCTTTTGGGTGTAACTTAATACTTCCATATAGATGTGACTGATTAATTTTATAGTGATGCAAATTTAATATTCTTAAGTTTGTTACTATAGCGTTAATACTTTACTAGTTGAATAAATATTCCTTAATGAAACTTTATTATTCCTGAATCAACTTTAATTTAATTTAACCTTTATTTTATTTTATTTATAACTATTATTATTGTTATTATTATTATTTGAATTTTTATAACAACAATCACTAAAGATAGAATCTTATAATGGAATTTTTGATTTCCTTAATCGATTTGAGTGTACTATCACGTCTCTTTTTGGAAGTTTAATACGTATATTGCTTTTTGTTAATATAGCTGTTATTTCGTGTGGACCAGTGTAATGGTCACCAAGTTTTCCAGGTTTAGGTCCTTTCAACAAAAATACTGGTTCGCCGATTTTAAATTCAATCGGATTTATTTAACGATCTTGATATTGTTTCGATTTTTCCTTGGATTTAATCAAATTTTCTCGACCAAGTTCTTGTATATCATGAATTTGCGTGACTAATTGGGTTAAATAGTCGTCGTATGTAGCAATTTTCTCCATATCCGATGGTGACATCCCAGAGGGGACTCGGGCTATTTTTCCGAACACCATTTCATAAGGTGTATACTTAGTACCTTCGTGTACATTTGTTTTGTAATTATAAATAGCCATTTCGACCCATACGTCCCAATCGCTCTGCTTCGTTGTAAATTGCTTGAGATATTCTCCAAGTGCGTGATGAGATCTTTCTAATGATCCATTGGATTGGGGATGAAAAGCGGTGGTTCTAACTTTCCGAATTTTAAACAACTTCGCTATTTGCTTTAAGAATTTACTTAAAAAGTTGCTACCTTGGTCAGTAAGCACTGCCTTAGGCGATCCAAAATAACAAATGAAACGTTTGACAAGTATTTCGGCAATAGTTACTGCTTTTGCATTAGGTATAGGAATAGCTACAGAATATTTTGTTAATTGGTCTTGAATGGTCAATATATACTCATTCTCCTGTTTAGTTTTCGGTAAAGGGCCTACTATATCCATAGCAATTTTATCAAAAGCGATGGCAGGAGTATCCGTTATGATCATTGGCTGTTTAGTTTTTACGCGAATTAGTTTCCTTAATTGACATTGTAAACATCGTTGAATATATAATTGAACGTCAGCTTTTAGATTTTTCCAGTAATACTCGTGACGGATTCTATTGTATGTTTTGCTGACACCTCTGTGTCCACCTATAGCTGAAGAGTGCATCTCCTCAATAATTTTTACCTGATCTTCTACGAGGGGTTGTCTAACTAGCCCGTTACAAATAATAACTTTTACTTCACTCTGTGCAAAAATTAATCGAATTTGTGCGATAACATTTTCCCAAGGTATATTGAAGATAAAATCTGATTTTGCGATACTAATAGTTGGGAGCGATAATTTGTCGATTAAATGTCGAGCATTTTTCAATGTTTCTACTATGTTTCCTAAGATTAATGTGGGTCCTTCACCGGAACCGTCCGTGATTGGTAGGACTATATTGAATCTATTACTTCTGTTATGCCGGTACCGAGTAATTGGATTATTCGGTAGTCAGTATAATATCAGGGGTACAAATTGAAAATGCGGGTTTGATAACAGATGGCGTTACTAACGCTATACGCATCAGGCAGTACTGTGACTATGTTCATGTCAAAGCTACGTCTTATAGCTTTAATTTTCAGTATGTGTCAATTTGTCGCAGTGTCAAATTCATAGTTTTTTTGAGCTCTCAATATGTCGAGTTTCGTGCCAACAAAACAGCATTTGCGGGAAGTTTTAATTTACTTCTTTAATTTGAAGAAAAGTGCTGCTGAAGCACATCGATTGGTCTCCGAGGCTTATCCGAGTCATGTTCCATCGGTTTCAACGTGCGAGAGATGGTTTGTGCGGTTTAGAAGTGGTGATTTTGACGTTGAGGACAAAGAGCGGCCGGGCCAAGTGAAAAAGTTTGAGAATGCTGAATTGGAGGCAATACTCAATGAAGACTCGTGTCAAACTCAACAAGAGCTCGCAGATTCATTGGGAGTGACACAACAAGCCATTTCCCATCGTATAAAAGCCCTCGGAATGATCCAAAAGGAAGGACATTGGGTGCCGTATGAGCTGAAGCCGAGAGACGTCGAGCGCCGTTTTTTTGCATGCGAACTGCTGCTCGAACGGCAAAAACGGAAGGGTTTTTTGCATCGCATTGTCACTGGTGATGAAAAGTGGATCCATTACGATAACCCGAAGCGCAAAAAATCATATGGTTACCCCGGCCATGCATCATCATCGACGGCCAAACCAAATATTCACGGCGCCAAGCTCATGCTCTGTATTTGGTGGGACCAGCTGGGTGTGGTGTATTATGAGCTATTGAAATCGAACGAAACCATCACAGGAGCACTATACCGAACTCAATTGATGCGTTTGAGCCGCGCACTCAAAGAAAAACGGCCACAATACGAGCAAAGACACGACAAAGTAATTTTGCAACATGACAACGCTCGGCCACATGTTGCAGCGCCGGTCAAAACATACCTACAAACGCTGAAATGGGAAGTCTTACCCCACCCGCCGTATAGCCCAGATATTGCTCCTTCCGATTACCACCTTTTCCGATCGATGACACATGGCCTAGCTGACCAGCGCTTCCATTCTTACGAAGAAGCCCAAAAATGGGTCGATGACTGGATAGCAGCCAAGCCGGCCGAATTTTTTCGCGACGGTATCCGTAAATTGCCAGAAAGATGGGAAAAAGTTGTGGCTAGCGATGGACAATACTTTGAATAATTCATTTGTTACCATTTTTTCAGAATAAACGTTCAAAAATAGAAAAAAATCCCGCATTTTCAATTTGTACTCCTGATATTAAAAGTTATTATTTTTTGGGATCGTTTGCCGATAAGGAGATGGATCTCGAGTAAAAGATGGAAACGCGAATTTATATAAAAGGAAGTATTTATTATAAGCCACGGTAACTTTCCGTTGCCTATTTATATATCAAAGTAAGAAGTACAATAATGCGTTGTTTCGAGTATTAAACGAGGAACCAACCGTTCTCTTTTCAATCTAATTTAATACTGTCCTTTCGTAAAGCAGTTGCTAACTGTCTTCACGAAAATCCCTTAATTCGCAATTTTAGCGTTAGCCTATCGCCGAACGCCAAGCGAGTCGCTCATGCTGCGTCGGCGTTCTTGGGGTCGTTCATACGATCGGGCATTGGACTTCGTTTCCTGTCTTGAACGAATTCCAATGTTACTTTGCTATGGAATATTCCCGAATATACGAAATACGGAGTGGAATATTCCGCGGCACAACACTTTGTTTTGCAATTGATTGAGGCTTTTTCAACTTTAAATTTTTTAAATGTGAAAAATCGTTATTATCGCGGAGTGCTATCGCTCCTCTATCAACAGGTTCACATTTGGTAGAAACAAAATAAACCAGGTTATCTCTACGAGTATGGAATAAGTCGCGTGATTGTTTAATGTTGGAGGCTATAATCCTTCCTTTGGGAGGCTCACGAGTTTTTGTTGCTTCGAGTTCGAGTTCTTCGTCGCTCGAGGACTCGGTATCGCTTACTTCGAGAGGCTTAGGAGTACGTTTTCTTTGAGCTAGCACGTTCGTTTCGTTTCGGGGGTTACTAACGTCGAGTATAGTTTCCTCCGTCGACTCTTTGTGGCTACAATAGGTATTGCTTGCAGATGTTTCTGGATATACTATAGGCTCAAACGTACCTGAGTTATTTACCGACGTATTAGGTAAATCCACCTCGTCTTCTACACGCGCCTGAAACGTTTCGTGGTCGGATAATATTTCGAGTGACCCATGAGGAAAAATAAGTTCCGTAGGCTGTTCGTTAGAGTCAACAGATTCCCGATCCCAATTACATTCATCTATTTCGTAATTGCGTAATGTATGATTCTGGTAATTTTCCATAATATCCTCATCATCGTCAAATTGTTCTTCTAATAATCGATTTATCTCTGCATCCGTCAATTGATGCTTAGCCTTCGTACGGTTGCCAGTTAAGGGATTAATTTGAATAATAAAAATACCGTCATTCGCGGTTGTTTCATCAACTGGATTTCTCGAAAGTGCATCAGCGTTAACATTAGTTTTCCCGGCTTTGTATACTACATCGTATTCGTATTCTGCGAGTTTTAGTCGCCAACGCAAGATTTTTTAATTACCGTCTGTTGCCCGTCGAAACCATAGCAATGGTTTATGTTTGGTTACTACAGTAAAATAGTGCCCATATAAATACGGCCTAAAATGAAGTATGGAATATACTATAGCTAATGCTTCCTTTTCATACGTATCGTATCTTTCTTCTACCTCACTCGAAGCTCTAGAGGCGTAGGCGCATGGATGGTCGTTATTAATTTCTCCTTGTGAGAGGATGCTACCGATAGCATAACCCGACGCGTCCGTATTTAAAATGAATGGCTTAGAAAAATCGGGATATTGCAAGACTGGAGCAGTACAAAGTTTTTCTTTCAATATTTCAAATGACTCTTGTTGTTCAAGTCCCCATTCGAATTTATTTTCTTTACGTAATAGAGATGTCAGGGGCTTTGTGATCTTGGCGTATCCTTCTATAAACCGCCTATAATAACCTGTTAGTCCCAAGAATTGTCGAATATTCTTGATATTTTTGAGCACGGGGTATTCACGGACTGCTTCTAATTTGTTAGGGTCGGGACGAACTCCATTGTTCCCGATTATGTGTCCCAGATACGCGACTTCTCTTTTTAAAAATTCGCATTTATCCGGTTGCAATTTTAAATTCGCGGCTTCTAGTCGTTTAATCAATTCGCGATATATATTCTCATGTTCTTCGAGACTGCGAGCATAAATAACAATGTCGTCCAAATAAGCAAATACGCCTTTCCCGAAAATCCCACTCAACGTGAGGTCCATGGCTCTTTGAAATGTAGGAGGGGCGTTCCGTAGCCCGAATGGCTTTCTAACGAACTCATAATGACCACGCGGTGTAGTGAAGGCCGTTGTATGACGATCTTCAGCTGAAACTTCAATTTGATGCAATCCCGACGCTAGGTCAAAAACTGAAAAATACTGTGCGCCTCCTAACTGATCTAATATATCATTAATATTTGGTATGGGATAAGCATCAGCGACTGTCTTTTCATTCAGTGATCGGTAGTCGAATACTACTCTCCATTTTTTATTACCTTGAGAGTCGGCTTTCTTCGGTACCACCTACACAGGGCAATTGTATGGTGAGGTGGAAGGTATGATTACTCCCTTTTCGAGCATATCTTCAATTTGTTTCCCGATTTCCTCTTTAGTGCACTCAGGCCACCGATAGCCTCGCGTATTTATAGGAAAATCGTCTATTGTGGGGATTCGATGTTGCAATATAGTAGTACACGTTAACATATCTCCTGGTATTTGATATAAATGAGAGCTTTCCTTTAAGAGGGTTTCAATACTTTTCCTTTCTTCTTTACTTGATTCGTCGAGTCTTAATAATTCTTTGATTTGGTCATATCGATCGTGCATTACAGCTTGAGATATCGCCTAACACGATCTTTCGCGTATAAAAGGCGTAATTTTGTGAGAAATATTTGATATACTGAGCTTCGTATTCAAGAAATGTCCATGAATTCATTCCACTTTGAATTATATTTTTGGGTTTCGAAACTTGTTTCTATATTTTTATCTTTTTTAATACTTTCTACTTTTGACGATTCAAGGGTACAGATCGTTTGTACATTCTTTAATGATTCACAAATTTTTAAACCAGTATTTTGATTTGATTCGATTTTAGTAGGTACGAAGGTTTCAACAAGTTCTTGACAACAAAATTCTTTATCTTCTTTCATCATTACTAAATGCGATGTTTCAACACAATTGATTTTATTTTCTGCTGATAATTTAATCTCTATCGGATTTGGATGGACAACGCTTTCAGCAATAACACAATTATTAATTTCTTCACAAGATTCTGTCCTTTCCATAGGCACAGTTTTCCTCAAAAATTCCGTATTTTTTTCTATCTCTATCGAATTCGGGTAGACAACGCTTTCAGCAATAACATAATTATTAATTTCTTCCCGAGGTTCTGTCCTTTCCATAGGCACAGTATTTCCCAAAAATTCTGAATCGAGCTCTCTCAGTCCTCCATCGAGCGCTGCCCGTTTCGTCGGCACAGTCACCCCTGTGAAGGATAGGCGAGTCTCACAATTACTACAATTTCTTTCCGTTTCTATCAAATTCGGATAGACAACGTTTTCTTTAGGTACATTTATCTTTACAGGTTCCATACAAGTGATATTTTCAGTTAGATTCGACGTGCAGATTTCCGTAAGGCTTTGGGCTTCGTGTTGCAATTTCTCAAATTTTCCTTCTACTTTTACTTTATAATCCTTCGTACTCAATATATTTTTTTCCAAACCAGTTTCACAAGTGACTTTAATTATTTCCATACAATTTTTTATTTCTTCTTTTACATTTTCCAAAAAATTTAAAATATTCCCTGAAGAATTTTCTGTATCTCTGCGGGGTATTGCCTCTACTGGGAGCTCAATCTTATCCGACAGAGAGAAATTCTCTTGATCATTTCCTTTTATATTGTTTTTATTTTTTAATTGACCCAACCTCTTAGAAAGCTCGGGATTCTTTTCCCATTTACTTGAATCGTTTCTAGGATCTTTTATTTTTGTTCTATGAATTAGTTCCTCCGATGACACTAATTCTAGTACTGGTACCTGGACTTGAATCGTATGCTTATTGCTATTAGTTACGTAAATATAAGCTTTACCATTATCATTAATGACGAACCCCCTTTCTATGTTTATACCTTCACCTGCATCCAGGGGAGGCAGGTAGCCTTCCCGTAAATCCAAATTTTTTACTCTCACGAAGCACAATTTGGTGGACTCTGCAGGGATAACGATAGTTTCCTGAGTTGCAAATGGTATTCTTACATTCTGCATTTTCAATTGTCTTTTTTCGTAATCAATTTTCACGCGATTGCCGTCGAGGTATTCCGAACCCAATATACCAGCTTCCTTTATGGGGAAGTTATTGTCTACAATATGGAAAGTAGCGAAACGTCCGAAAATTTGTACGGTAATATTACCCAAAGTAAAAATTGAATTTGTTGTGATTCCATTTAGTTGAAGAATTTCTCCGCGATTTATAGAGATGTGTTCACTTACAAATTGTTTCTTTAGAATGTTCGGACCGGCTCCAGTGTCAACCATAAGAGTGACAGGAGATATTATTTCCAATGCCGTTACCGTAACCGTCGGGACGCTACTTTCTCGATGTAGTTGTACATTAAAAATTCGAACTACTCGCGATTGGGATTCTCGGCTGTGATAGAAATTACATGGATTGGATGCATTCTCTGCGGGATCTCCCCAGGCGCACCCGTACTCGGAAGACCGCCGCCGTTTCCCGAATTTTCGTATTCATTTTCTTTAATACGTCGGACGGGACATTCCCGTATAAAATGACCTGGTTGTTTACAATGAAAACATTCCCTACCTATCTCGGTGGGTCTAACATCATTATTATCCAAATTCCTTCGGTTATCAAATCGATTGTTAATCAACGGTTGTGAATTATTATTGCGAAAAGGACAAATATGGGCTCCATGGCCCTCTTTTTTACATATCTGACACCGAATGTTACTTGAATTCTGATATTGAAGATTCTGCGGTACCTGTTCTCGTGGGAAGGACATCAATTTAGGGGGGGTCGGAGGGAAACGTGGGAAACATCTATTGGCCAAATGAACATAATTTTTACAAAGTTGACAAAGTAGAGATATATTTCCCTGTTCTTTTCTTTCCGGAGGAAAAATTTTATAACAACGATCGACAGTGTGTCCGCGTTTATTACAGACCTGGCATATAGTAAGTAAAGAGGCTTCGAACTTGGATTTATTGTTATTTAACGGGGGAAAGATTTTAAAACATTTGTCGGCCGAGTGTCCAGTCTTCTGACAGATCTGACACATGCTCGGTCCCTTATCGATATTTCCAGAATTTTGTGGACTGACATCCAATGCTTGGTTAGACTTCTGGGTCGAGCATTCTTTAGCACTGTGCCCTTTTTTATTGCACAGCTGACAATACACTTCCTCGCTTGCTACTACGTGTACTCCCCGTTTCGCCTCAGGTTTATTTACCTTCGAACCCGAAGTTTCCAGCCCACCACTACGCAAGGCTGCCTGTGACACTAAACCGTTTTCTGTTTGAACCGCGAGTTTAATTAATTCATCAAGATTATTGTTCGGACGTAGACGTTGTTCGATTTCTGGTTTTAATCCGTGTAAAAAACATGCCGGAAGACTTTCCTTAGTGTTATTAATAAATGCGGCAGTCAAAGGATTATTTTCTTTCGCATCATAATTTTCGAGTATTAAATTTCCCAAGTCCCTTACGCGGTTGGAATATGCAATGACGGACTCATTTTCTCTTTGATATATGGATCCCAATTCCCCTTGGAGCTGATACACGTTTCGCGTAGGTGCATAAATATCTTTAAGAAATTTACCTAGTTCCTCTATTGTTTCAAAATTTTGCCCCTGTATGGTGCGACGAGGTTCGCCGATTATTCTTATGCGAACTGCTCTTACTAAATTTGATTCGGCTCCTGGCCCCATCATAGCCAAGGCTTCTTTGCATCCCTGAATAAACATACCGAGTGATAAAGAATGACCGTCATAATTCGGTATGACAGACAAGGCATCTCGAAGAGACAATGTTTGATTATTATTAACCATTATGGGAGGTGTATTTGGTGGTGAGTCGTTAGATTTAATTAAATTTTCAGTAGCAATTTTTATTGGCGGTATTCTATTCAATGTCTTGTCTGGGCTGGAGTCTCTGATCATGGGATAGGTAGAGCAACTGGGAGTGGACAAATTGTATTCCGGCAAAAGATGTAATTTCTTTACTAAATTATTAGTTTTTTTAGTATGTGTGGATTCGATAATTGACGTTAATGTGGATTTTTCACGATTCTCAATTATTCCTTTTGGAGTTGATAATGATTCTTTGTCGACAAGGGAAGGTGATCTAGAAATAGTTTCGTCGAAAGGAGTAGATCCGCTTAATGGTGTGTAAAATATATCGCTGTTTGCTGAAGGGATTATACTAGGCGTAGCGCTAGCAACGGTCGAGGGGGTCTGCAACGGTGTTTCCGTGTTTTCGGGTTCACTTAGAGCAGGGGTCTCCAAACTACGGCCCGCGGGCCACATTCGGCCCGCGGACAGATTTTGGACTATTTCACTTTTTACCACCGGCAACAATGATAATATGGTTTTGGCCCTCGGAACTTACTGGAGTAATCAGTATGGCCCTAAGGGTGGAAAGTTTGGAGACCCCTGACTTAGAGACTCGAAATTCTCCACGATACTTTCGAGGGGTTTTATTGACCGACCTAGGTCTTCGTTACGGGGGGTGGGGTATACTAGTGCTGGAAGATATTCGTTGACCTCGTCGTCTGGCCTTATGACAAACCCGACTAATGACAAAGGGTTATTTGAGGACTTTGCTTCTAACGTTTCCTTCAATTGACTCGTAAATTGGTTTAAACTTTCGTCGTCAGAAAATTCTCTGATCTGTAAAGGACTATATTCCGGACTATAATATTTTCCAAAATTACTTTCTATAATTTCAACTGTATCGGTTGAACTTGTCTCGTCTTCTATATTTTCTTGGGATCGAGTGATGATAATATTGTCAGATGTTAACTCAAGTGATTGTATGTTACTGTCTCGATCAAACTTTACTACTTTCGCTTTACGGGTGACAGTTTCGGTTAACTTGTCCGAGGCTACAGTGGACACAACAGAACTCTTATTTGAACTGGGGGAGGAGGAAATTTTTTCGGAAATCGGAGTTGGTAGCTTGGGAGGTGAATTACTGGGACTATGACACGGGGACTCGGTTATAGTTTCAAATATAAAATTTTTAGAATTATCCTTTGGCAGCCTTTTTCTTCTTTCCTCAGGATACTCGTGGATTATAGACTCATCAATTCTTACCTTTGAACGAGTTGACCTCATTTATAATGTATTGTATACAAGTCAAATTTTTGGTATACAGCATCAAAGAGACATGCAAAAATACATAAGAATATTATTAACGTAGAAATTGGGCAGGAGAAGAGAATAGGAATGACTTTCTTTTTATTACTTGTAACGGAGAAGAATTATAGAGTTTTATTTCTTTAATTTCGTTTCAAAATTTCCCTGAGGTGAAATCAAATGTGGTTTTTCCTTCGGGAGGATGACTTGATGTTTATTCAACGATTCGATCTTAGTGATTTGAGTTTCGCAAAATGTCACAAACGGGTGATAGCGTATCCCTTCTATCGAATGAGCTTCGTAATCAGCAACAAGTTCGTCTAAAAAATTTTTCCGCTCGATTTCTCGGATTTGCTTGAGGCGTTTTATTCGATATTTACTCGGTGTGTCTGTGTCGACACCCTGTGTGACTTTACTGCTGTTTGCTTTGTACGTAATTTCCCTTAATAAATATGGTATTTCTTCGTTAGAGAGGCCCGTGCAATCTGCCTTTGCACTGTCTGAATGATTTTTATAATTCTCTGTTTGTTCACCTAAAGGTCCCTGAAAACCTGTTATTTTTTCTTGGTTAAAGAAAATACCTTCGTTATCTTTTGGAGATTTTATGCTAGAGACTCCAAAATTTTGCTTGTTATACGATTCACTCGCTGTTACTCTTAAAGGACGATTTGTTTTACTAGAATTTAAATTTCTAATCCTTTCTTGCCTCGAATAGTCGTTATGTACTGCGATTGTGTCATCGCAATGTTTCTTATATTCTGTTATTTCTCTTCCTTCGAGAGGGATAGTTTTATTATTACCTTTTATTTCGATATCAAAGACTCTAGGATTTTGTTCGTTATACGATTTGCACGCAATGGTTGGAACTTGGTACTGTTCTTTTAAGATTCGTCGTTTTAATCTCTGCGCTTGAACTTTCCTTCCTGCTCTATGAGTTTTCGGCATGGATGAAGGATTAGGGTTAATAGTGGTAGGGTAATTGTTAGAATAAGTAAGTAGTATGTGTAGTTATGTCTGTCTTGTTGGTATAATGTGTTTCGTGAGCGAACCTTGCTAGCCTTAACCCCACTTACGCGAGGAGCTAAAACATAGGATTTTTTTCACTAGTGTAATGTGTTTCGTGAGCGAGCCTTGCTAGCCTTAACCCCACTTACGCGAGGAGCTAAAACATAGGATTTCTCTTCACTAGTGTAATGTGTATTGTGAGCGAGCCTTGCCAGCCTTAACCCCACTTACGCGGAGAGCTGAAACATAGGATTTCTCTTCACTAGTGCAATGTGTATTGTGAGCGAGCCTTGCCAGCCTTAACGCCACTTACGCGGAGAGCTGAAACATAGGATTTCTCTTCACTAGTGTAATGTGTATTGTGAGCGAGCCTTGCCAGCCTTAACCCCACTTACGCGGAGAGCTGAAACATAGGATTTCTCTTCACTAGTGTAATGTGTTTTGTGAACGAGCCTTGCTAGCCCCGAACTCACTTGCGTGAGGAGCTAAAACATAGGATTTCTCTCACTAGTGTAATGCGTTTTGTGTATAGGCCTTGCTAGTACTTTGCAAAATCTTGGGGTTCCAGTGGAAGGTCACTACCTCTCCGGTGTTGATTCTTTAAAACGTACCGCTGTAGTGAACGTCGGAGGTAATACGCGGCAACGAACGCACGTTTAAAATTTTGATATTTTGAGACAGGCTTTCTTGGATTTCCCTCTCGACACTGGCGATATCGTCCAACTTTAAGGGTATGCCCAAAACGCGAGAACAATGATCTATCTCCGCAAATTTACTGGTAGAGTGATTTTGTGTATTAATTATTTCCCTGAACATAGAAAAGAAACGGCGTATAGTCCTTTTTTGACCACCTCTACGTTTGCCTATGTGTTAGGTTGAAAAGAGGGTAGTTAAGGTAGGGTTTTTAGAATACTGACCGCTGGTGTAAGCGAGCCGGCGAATTTCTAAAAGGCTGATTTTATCGGAATGGATGGCGTAGGGATTTTAGAATACTGACCGCTGGTGTAAGCGAGCCGGCGAATTTCTAAAAGGCTGATTTTATCGGAAAGGATGAGGTAGGGATTTTAGAATGCTGACCGCTGGTGTAAGCGAGCCGGCGAGTTTCTTAAAGGCCTATGGTAGAAAGAGTAGCACGTGCAGGTGGAGGTGCAATGTTATGAGGAATGAATAGAGGTGAACGATACTAGTGATCGCTCGAGAGGATTGTTAAGATGAGCAACGTAGGAGTGAATAACAGAATTTAACTAATATTTTCAGAATTGTATGCCAACTGTTTTAACGCCTGGTAGATTGATTGAATATTTGTAAATGACAGTACAAGGAAGTTAATATTACGGAGCGAATCGTATAAAAACAATACAAGAAATCTGATGGTTGTTTGGTTGAAACAAATATAATATTACTCTCTATAGTTAATATTCGGGGAAGCTATTTTCCTTGTAGTTCTCCTCACGTATGTTTAAGCGATTATTCTTCTTTGCTGTTTTATTCGTTCTAAACCGAGTTGACTTAAGAAAATTTCTTGCGTGACTTCTTCAATTAGTTCTTGCGCGAGAAACTCGAGTTCCCTTATACGCACTTGAAGTACCAATAATTTCTCCAATGGTCCCATATAATGGAGTGCAACCTATGATTATATATATATCTATCCACGTATATGTCCTTCAATACAAATTCTATCTCTTTTTATTCACCAGTCATTATTGAATATTTTTCTCACATTTGATTTCCACAAGGTCAATTTACTTACGAAAAAGACTTACCAAATAACTTGATTAATAGCGGGTACTCTCTAAAACGAATCAATTTTAGCAACGATGTCGATCAATGGACTCGAACCACATCAACGAACGTTCTCGATTTATAGTTTTTCTTGACGGGAAATCCGATTATCTAACTCAAATAAAAGTGTCACTTTCAATTACATCAATTATAAATAAAATCGATTTATAAATCCCGATATAAATAATTCTAAAGAAAGAAAAAATCAATTTTTACACTTTAAATTTACACAGCGGTAAAAAAAAAAGGTGGAAGTTGGATTTAATATTTTTATTGAAGGGGAATAGTAAATTTTCATGAATTAAATTGATTCACCAAAACACAATAAAAAAAAATTTTTTTTTTTTAATCGATTTTCACTAATTAAATCAAGATATCAAAACGCGGTAAAAAAGGGAAAAGCTAGATTTTTATGAATTAATACCGTTTACAAGAACTGAGGAGAAAGGACGGATCACTTTTCATGAAATTAGTCGAATCACTAAAACTTGATAAAAAGTAAAAAATCAATTTTCGCGAATTAAATCACTTCCGAAAAACGCGGTAAAAGGGTAAAATTTAGATTTTTTTTTTTTGCCTTTAAACAAATACAGCAAACGCGTTTGAAAGGGAATAGTAAATTTTCACGAATTGAGTTGATTCACTAAAACTCAATAAAAAGGTAAAAAATTGATTTTCGCGAATGAAATCACTTCTGGAAAACGCGGTAAAAAGGTAAAAGCTGGGTTTTATGAATGAAATCGAATTACAAAGGCCGGTCGATTAACACGAACCAAGGTGACACTTTCTTAAGAAATCAATTTTCGCAATTTAATTTATCCACGACAGAACCGATTAATTAATTCAAACTATACGAACAATTTTCTTTATAAAATCACAACTTGTTTTCTTTTCGATTTTAATTTACTCGCAACAAAAATTACTAATTAACTTGACACTTTTCTTTTTCTTTAATTTAATTTTCACGATTTAATTTTTATTCGCGACAAAGATGACTGGTTAATTTGAACAAAACGAACACTCTTTTAGGATCCCGGACGAGCCCCCAATTTTTGTTACGTCAAATCCGCGCGGTGTTTTTACAAAAACCGACAAATTTAAGACGTGTGAGGCGTTTCGGCGTGAGTTTTCCGTACTCTGGTCAAGGAGAATAAATTCTCCCTTTACCACACCTGACGAGAAACACCGAAGACGCAAGCCCCCTTTTGAGTCTAGCCTTTCGGAAAATTATTCGGGACAGGGCTGAGAATGCTCGTTGATTATTCGCGTTAACCCGTCACTCGTCTCGATAAACTAAATTGATAAATTACCCCGCGGAGGAAGGGATTTTAGGTGGGAAGGGAAGTGGTAGGTTACTTTCACTTGGGGAAAAATTTACGGAAATGTCAGATAAAATAAATTAGAAAAATTGGGTTGGTACTTACGTTTGGTTTTCCTGGTGAAGTTGTTTCGCCGGTAACCGATGCGTGGAAGGGAAAATTAATCGCAATCGTTTGTAAAAGAAATCGTTATACTCGATGAATCGTGAAGCTGTTAGATTTTATTCAAATAACCGAATAATTGATACACGTACGTTCGCTATTACCGTGCGCGAGCGATCGTTATTTCTCGACACAATATACTTAACGTGATACTTGTGGTTCGATAAAACAGTAAAACGAAATAAACAGTGTGGACTTGTACAAAAACGACAGAAAACAATTAAATTCAATTTTCTCTAAACTTTAGATAAATTCCGTATCATTAAAACTGAGAAAAAGTACATTCGAACTGAACTTAGACTGTTCGACCGTTTTTATTTTCAGTACTCACTCTGGACTTTGGCTGACTCTACAGAGTGGGGTTCCTCCGCGGTAATTATCGCCAACGGGCTGTCTACTGACTGCTCGGCGACTGACTGTACTATGAACTATCAACTATTAACTGTTAACTACAACTGCCTTTTTTCGGGCTTTTTCCCGTCCTTATATAGGTCCTGGAGGGCTTAATTTTCTATGCGGGGATTATAATAGAACTCGGACTTTGGACTTTCTCGATGATTCATTTTTTCTCCTTCTAGCTGTGACGTCATCGTCGTTTTGATTCTTTTCTTGAGTTGCATGCGAGGCGATACCACATGTCGCGAAGTGGTTGAAGGATTATTCCTTGCTTCGGTGGCACGCGTAGAGATAGAGAGAGAGAGAGAGAGAGAAAAGCGCCTCGGTCAGGCAGCTAGGTGTCGAGGGTTTCGGGCCACGCTGCGCTGTAGATCCGAGTCGCTTCCGCTGTCCCTTTTATGACTAATACCGAATATAGTTCTTCGATAATGTTAAACTTATTTTTATTTTTAATAATGTGTAACGTAAATGGGCATATATAACTACTATAGTAACAAACTGTCTATGGTTTTCATATCCTCTCATGATCCTAATTGTTTAGTTAAAACAATATATTGGCTTTTCAATTTTCTATAATGTTCAATTTTCATATTTGCAATTATTTCTTGTATCCTTTTAAGTAAGCATTTCTCTTCTGAGTTCCTATCATAATTTTAGCTCAAAATTGTTCATCAGTATAAATGATTTTATATCAAAAGGCTGCTTACATTCACACTGGGTCACAAAGTATGTGTTCTATAAATATGTATTGTTGCGAGGGAACACTCCTCGTCTTATGGTGTTAACACAGAGAGAGACGGGAAAGACGGCATCGTCTCGGGTGCGACCCGAGCTTCGAGTCATCTTTACCATCTACAATATGAATCGTTTTTTCTTATTCTATCCTATTTTAACGCTGATTATCTGTATGATATTATTGTTTAGCTCCTATATCGAACTTCCGTTTAAATGGTTTGTTCCTTTTAAATTATTGATTTACTTATTAAATATATATATATATACCATAGTTTAAATATTTATTTCATAAGAAGTCCAAATCTTTGCTACGATTGTGTTTAAATTTATATTTAAACGTTCAGAGATTCTGAAGAAATGCCTTTTGGGCTTTTGGTGTTCTGTAATCAAAAACAAATTCCAATTCCCTATCAATACCATTAATAAGACATAGGTCTTCGTGTAATATTCTTGTTCATTGCATTATTCGTCATCGGATATAAGAACTTCCGAAGCAACGAAAACGCTGCTACGTCAGTTAGTCTATCTTCGTGTAATATTCCTGTTTATTGCATCATTCGTTATAGCATCTAGGGACTCTCAAAGCAACGAAACCGTTGCCACGGTAGTTAGTCTATCTTTGTGTAATATTTTTGTTTATTGCATCATTCGTCATAGCATCTAGGGACTTCTAAAGCAACGAAAAGGTTGCCCCGGCAGTTAGTCTATCTTCGTGAGCCAGATACGGTATATGACGGGGGAAGGAAGCGACCACCCGACCGTCACCAATAGAACACGCGGACATGAATCAATTAAAGATTTCGACGACACGCGCCGCCAATGATATCCACCGGCCGTAGAGGGAAAACTCTTGATACGAGATTCAAGTCCCTCTACGCTGGCCGTTTAGAGTGGGGCAGTGGCCTACCAACTCTTGGTTTTTCGTTGTCAAGTACAGTGATGAACCTGGCCGTCCATTCCTGGCGCGCACCATGTGTCCCCACTGCCTTGCCTCGGCGTACCTGTAGGCCTCACCCCTCCCGCCGTCATTATACCTGTATAATCTCTGGTAGCTATAGGACTCGACAACGATGCAGGTTTATGATCTTCTTTAAAAGAAAGATAGATATTGGAGCATGGTTACGTCAGGACGTAACACTACGTCAAGGCTAAGATAAGTGACCGTAGTGGAAAGACTTACCCATTATTCTATGCGTTCGCCCGTCATACTGATCTGATTGAATGACCGACTGTGTTGAATTTTCTCAGATAATCCGTTCATTATGGTTAAATCTATTATCTCATACATGACAGGTGAGGTTATTTCATTGTGTCACCGGGCTTAATTTAACTACCCTAGTGTCAAGATATCATTGAATTTGAGAACGCGTCGAGTAATTAGCAATGATAAAGGGTATTCAGATAATAATAATAACATTCAGAGGGTACGTGTCGCGCTCGTAATAATATACCGCGCTGCTGCTTATGTCGTATACTATTGTCTGAAGTGATTATTGCAATGAGCTAGTGCGCAACGAATGATGACATTTGTAAAGATCGACGGTAAGTCGATTCATGAATCGTATAAATTGTATGACTTTTGAAGTGCGCCACGGCGTTATCTATCAATTT
The DNA here is from genome assembly GCA_963942595.1 of Cylloceria caligata. Lineage (NCBI taxonomy): Eukaryota > Metazoa > Arthropoda > Insecta > Hymenoptera > Ichneumonidae > Cylloceria > Cylloceria caligata. The sequence continues at coordinate 70,621,759 of OZ012706.1, read as the reverse complement.
TGTTAAAGTCTCATTGACGGTTCAATGGTGCTTCGCTCCATAACGAGAATAGTGAAACAGAGAATGTGTCATATAGTTGTGCTATAAATGTTGGAGTATGTATTGCGAATGTAATAACTTGTTTATGGTTTTATGATTAAGGAATTCCTGGTGTTTTGATATACGAAGTCACCAACGGAGAGTTTGGTGACCAAGATGATTGCGAATATTGAGTCATGGGGTAAAGGGAGCTGAATTGAAAAATACAAGAGCAAAAACAAAACTGTGGTTGCACTACTGCGTTCCGACATGGAATTAGACGAAAATTTTGATCCCGTTAGCTTTTATATTTTGACCCCTCTTCTCTAGCTATAAATACATTTTGACTTTTCGCCCTATACACTGTATAATCTAAGAACGGTAGCGAAAGTCCTTTTAAGGATGGTAAAAGTTGAAGCCTACAATGTGATATGGTATATTCAGGGTCTGCAGTCATCGTGTCGTTGGTATCTATTCATAAAGACACATTCGTATAGTATTGTGCATCACACAATTCTGTGGCAACCATTCTGAAAACCCTCTAAATATGAGACTTTGCATTCCAACGTTTTCTGTAAAAAGTTGTGGGGCGAGCATTCATCATTTCAATTTTTATATACACCTGTTCACAAGACAGTAAATACGAACTCTCTTACTTCAACATTTTCGAAAGCAAACTGTATTGCCAGAATGAGCATCCCTAATTTTAATTTATCATATGTATACACCTGCACTTACTGTCTACAGTAGCGTATAATTGTTTACATAACAGTAAATGCAAGCTCTCAAGAAAGAAGTGGACTGTAAATGTTCGCAGGTGAATTAATAATCAGTACCAAGATGTTGTTACAATAGCATTTATTGCTCCACCTGTCAACTGCAGCAGACACAAATATACAAATAAACAAGTAAAATATAGCGAATAATATATTAAAATAAGCATAAAAATGAGTTAATAAATTGAGAATGAAATGTGGTGAGCTTTTACCACACATGATTATATTAATCGTGTGTAATTGCTGAGAAGATCTGTCACGACCCGGCCTCGCTGTGAAGCTGACGCTGGGTGCACGACAAGATGAGCCAAATGGTGATGTACTGGTGAGCCGACATCTATATACCAATGCTGATATGATCAAAGAGTTTGTTGAGACTGTAGGTCGGCAGAGCTGCACTTTGAGACGAATTTGGATGCACATAACTTTTAAGAACACGCACGACCACGGAGGCGAAGAGAACCGTACGAGAGCAAAAGGCAAGATAGCTGCGTTATACGAAGCAGCCGTTGTCAAACCAAGCAGTCATAGAGCGCTTGCGCGCACCGACATGTTGCTCGGCACGCAGCCCTAGTGCGAGATTTACAGCTTCTGCGTGGTGCTGCCGCCGAGTGGCAGCAGCAAGCAGTTGCCCATGCTAGCCTGCAGTGCGCAGTCTAGCTACGCGTAGCAGAATGCTCGAGCATTCTCAAACAGTCTGTATTGTCAGACCGAGTATCCTTAATTTTAATGTATGTATACATCTACACAGGCTGTCTACAAGACAGTGCATACGACGCCTTGCACTCTTCCATTTAAAAATCAAGCTGTATTGTCAAAACGAACATACATAATTTAAATATTCATCTGAACAGTCTGTTTACAATGTGACATATACGATTCTAGCAGAGGGTCGCGCAGGAATCTGTACACCTGTTTTTCTCCCCTCCATTCTATAATATACCATATGGTTATTCATACTTACCTATAAAACGAATCGCAGAAAGGGATAATCAGCAGTCAGGCCCGTGACACACTAGAAACTACAACTATCATCGATGGATTTCCGACCACCGTCTCTTTCGTCAAGTTTACGCGTATTGCTCAATATGAGTTCCGCCGATATGGGTGTGGCCGCCATGTACCGGCTTATATCTGCCGATGAGAAGAAAGATCTCGAGATACCACTGCTTCTCGGTACAACATACAATCTAAATTATTCAGAAACAAAGAAGATAATTGTGGAACTTCAGCCGCGTGTAAACTGCGACGTCGTACCAATCATCAAGCTGCAGAATAATAACACATCGGGAGGGATCATCCTCGAAATCACGACCTGGAGTAAACTACAAGATGCACTACCGGAAATAGACTCATGTTTCAAGGAGTGTAGGAATTCTGGTAAGCGGACCGCTCACCGTACCCCGAAGACCCTCAAATTTTGATACTTCGAGGTATACTTTACAACATCGTTCGGGTCCAAGTTCATTGTATTCGATCGGTGCATTGATGAGACAACGACTGAGGATAGTGTCGACCAGAACGAAGAGACCGACTATAGTGATGCAAAAGAAATCATTTGACGGGCTATGCGCCGTAACAGTGTGTGTCGAAGAGCGCTTGAGACGGCTCCAACGCTACACCGTTTATGTGAAAAACTGCATCGAAATTCTATATGCTGAATTACTTATTCATATTCCCGCTAAAGAGCTAGCCGAAAACGTGGATCAAGTGCGCGTTAGAGAATTCTTAACACAGAATAGCTCTAATCTGTGTGATGCTGTACGCCATCGAGTCGATCCTTCATTCATTGAATATTACGATATACTGTTCTTGTTGTTGAAAGTATTTTGTATTCCATTCATAACACATGAAGTGAAAAAATTACTCAGAGACATTTCTCTAGTAGCTTCAAATCCGATCGAATAATAATCGGAGAACGAGTGTACAAACTAGTTAAAAAGTAGTAATTAATTGCTGAAATTAATGCTGTCCACGAATGCTCTTTGTTCGGTATAAATTTGGACATATTGAACACAACAACACAACACTATGCACACACGTTACCTATTTATCACTCGTGCGCGTCTAACACTTATTGATCACACAACAAAATGGCGCAGTGTCAAATCTCTATAGCACAAACTGCATTCGTGCGCCATCTGTTGACTGAAATCCGCATTTCGTACTTGTACATCTGGTATATTGCACAAGAAGTTAAGTTGGGTTTGATGGAAAAGATGGTTGGAAACAATTTCGGAGACATAAAACTTACCAGGAATTCTCGAGTAGGTATAACCAATTTAAAATATTAATACATTCCTGGGCATGCATAAGACGACGAAATCAAATCTATATGACGCTTTAACACCATGCTTTAAAATATGCTGAGAGACTGCGAAGACAACAGAAACAAACGTGTGTTTATATATTGTTTGACGTAACGATGAAAGCGACTGTTTCGCAGGATAAATGTTTTTTCAACGATAGCAACAAGAACAGGCTTATACAAATCTTAAGTCATAAACTTTGCCAGGCAGGGTTTATCAGGTCTATAAATTGTTACGTCAAAATCGCGGCCTATCTTACGAACCCACGAATTTAACACAGATTTCACGTTTCGGTGTATCTTTTCCGTGCTCTGGTCAAGGAGAATAAATTCTCTCTTTACCACACCCGACGAGAAAATACCGAAGACGGAAGCCCGTTTTTGAGTCTAACCTCGCGGAAAATTACTCGGGATAGGGCTGGAGTGCGTTTTGTTCTTGATTGGGGATGATCACTTCACGAATAATGGGGAGGGACTTGAATGACAATTTCACGCGGAGCAAGATTTCACTTTAATTGGTAATTGAAAATTATACCTACGGTTGTTTGTTGCTGTGGTTCTTACTGTTGAACGTTGGTTGGACGTAGATCAGTGTAGTTAGACAGACTAAAAATCGAACGTAGGCGTTGGTGCGTATTAATAATTATTTATTGAAATAAACTACATGAGTAGTTGAATATTGCACGTTCAATATTCCCGACTTTACAAGCGTTAATAATTATAAGTACTGTACTCTTACTCTGTACTACTTGAATCTATACTTTGTGAAAATTAAGCCGTGGTAAAAAATTATCGTTCTGTACTACTTTATTTCCCGGCAAACAGTACTACTTGCTGCCTTGGGAAAAGTCCAATTCACTGCCGGCGACTTATTGACTGCCAGGCTAGTGATTAGTCGTCTACTTGACCCCCCGTGAAACTGTGTTACTTGACTCTCCGTGAAAAAGTGTCGCCGGCCGATTTTCGCAGCCTTTTATAGGGCTCCTGAGCGTCGAAAATTCTTGTCGTCAAGCGCGTAAAAGAAGAGAACGGATAAAACCCTATCCTGATTATAAGAATTTCCCCGTGGTCTATCTCGACCATACACGTATTCATTCCCCTTACTCCGCAGAGTAGCTTCTCGACATCCAGAGCCATAGATCTATGCAAGTGCATCGGTATGGTGCGCTCTGATTTGTCCGTGCGATGTGCTACACAGAGGACCACGCGATTAGGTGAGGGAACGCGTTCGAGGCGTTTTTTCCCTGAAAATGAGGGGGATTTTTACCACCCCGCTTCTTGGCCTACTTTCGATAGAGTTTCCTAGTCTAGGTAATATCCTTATGCTCGCTTCTATGTAGATGTGTCTATGGTAATGGCTTAGTTTTTCAGCGTTTGTACGGAACTTAATTAAATCCTTCACATGAAACCACTAGTAATAATTTTGTTACAGATTCTGTAGTTAACTTCGACGTATGGAACCTGATTTCTGCGTTAATATCTTACTAGTATAAATGGCTTTGTTGAGTTATGGCTTATTCCAAGCATCATTGGTTATTCGTTAAATTAATGATTACTCTAGTTATAGTTAATAAGTTTTCTTAAATAATTTGCTAATTAGACGGTTATTCTCGTGCTATAGAAACGAGAGCGAGAGAGAAAGAGAGAGAGAAGGATTTTACTTGAGAGCGACTCGTCTGACTTGGTTACTCGTACATTCCGTTCGTACGCAAGTCGGCTAGATCGCCGATCAGCCCTAGCGATAAGGCGTTCGTCGTGGCGCAGAGAGTCACCCAGCCTCGCTTTCCTGCAGAGGAAGCTTTATTGAAGCGTGTTACCGTTTTCTCTCTTGCTCGATTCGTTTTACTTTTAGTATTTAGCTGTAAAACAATCTTAACATTTCATTTTATCCTGTCTATATATGTGTAATGTATTCCATATAAATAACTTGATGGTAAAACAAGTATGTCTATGCATGGAAACGAGAGAGAGCGAGAGAGTTCTTCTCTTGAGAACGACTCGCCTAACTTGGTTACTTGTACATTTCGTTCGTACCCAAGTCGGCTAGATTGCCGTTCAGCCCTAGCGATAAGGCCTTCGTAGTGGCACAGAGAGTCGCCTAGCCTCGCTTTCCTGCAGAGGAAGCTTTATTGAAACATGTTATAGTTTTCTCTCTTTCTCGTTTAGTCTTACTTTTGGGTCTTCAGCTGTAAAATAATCTTAACATTTCATTTTATCGTATATATATATATGTGTAACATATTCTATGTATATAATTTGCTGGTAAAACAAGTATTTTTATACATGGAAACGAGAGAGAGCGAGAGAGTTCTTCTCTTGAGAAGGACTCGCCTAGCTTGGTTACTCGTACATTTCGTTCGTACGCAAGTCAGCTAGATCGCTGTTCAGACCTCGCGCAAGGCGTTTTCGTTGCGCGGAGAGTCGGCCAGCCCCGCTTTCCTGCAGCAGAAGCTTCATTGCAACTCAATTTTAGTCTCATCTCTTTCTCGTTTTTCTGTCTATTTTTCGCTATTTTACCATAAATTAATCCTAATATTTCCTTTATCCTTTCTATATAGGCATAACATGTTCTATATATTTATGATGGTATTTTTACTATAAATTCCAATATTTTACGAGAGACATGTTAATATATAGGCATAACATGTTTTATATATTTATGATGGTATTTTTACTATAAATTCCAATATTTTACGAGAGACATATTAATATAATCCCAAGACAAAAGGGGAATTAGTCCTGATATACTGATCTTTCTTCTATTACCCGACTATACTTGGTACGCTCATTAATTCGATGTGGGTTGTACTCGTATTCGAGTGACAGCCCTGGGTAGTTTCCATATGGAAGCATAATTGTTCTTTTTGCTGCTGATATTTTACCTACAGTATTCGTGTGAACATTTTAATAGTCATAACTCTTTCGTTTAAATCAACAGTTCCTCCACTTTTGTTAATTGTTTCGCTTAGTTAATAATTGTTCGTGATTTTATCATCTTTGTAAAGAGAGAGAGAGAGAGAGAAGACTTCAGGCAAGAGCGAGAAGAAAGGGTGCGGTCGCTTGGTCACGTGATAGCGTTCCCTCCAACCGCTCCCTTATGACCAACAACGCCCCGACGGCGACAAGCCGAACCCCTGGTATAGGATTGGGGGTAAGGCCGCGCTGAATCATAGATCCATAAATGGCAGTCGATAACCGGGTCTACGCAGTAGATCCCATGGTTTGAAAGTTTGCCTTTTGACCGGGAGCGCCGAAAAATTCCATCTTTACAAGATTAATTCTTCCCGGGAGACGGTCGGTAGGACCACATCTTCACCCTGTTCCGATCTCCGTCGCTACAATCGCTCTCCTCTCCTCTTAAAAAGTTCGAGAATAAAAGAAAAATGTGAGAGGTTACTTTTACTGTAGCGAAACTAGAACAGAAGAACTTTAACGTAATCGAAATGAAAAAGATAAATGCGACGTTACGTCAGGACGTAACAAAATATGAAACCGGAATATGCCCATAGATGGCCCTAGCTGTCATTGTAGTTAGCATCAAACCGCGTCATTGGCGCCATTTCCTTGTTGACATCTCTGACAAAGATTTTCAACTCACAATAATACAAATTTCATACAACAGCATAGTTTGTAATAGCGTTGAACATGTCGAATGTTGTGCCTGGAAACTGCCTGATTTGCGGACAGCATTGATTTTCTGTTACCATTTGAAGAAAACTGGTGCAGAATCGCATCGAATGCTTGTCGAAGCTTACGGTGAACATGCTCTTGGTAAATCACAGTGCTTTGAGTGGTTTAAAAAATTCAAAAGTGACGATTTTTACGTGAGAAACGAAGAACATGGAAGACTACCGAAAAAGTTTGAAGACAGCGAATTGCAAGCATTGCTGGATGAGGATGACGCTCAAACGCAACAACAACTCGCGGATCAATTAAATGTGACACAAAAAGCCGTCTCCATACGTTTGAAAGCCATGGGAAAGATCCAGAAGATGGGAAAATGGGTTCCACATGAACTGAATGAATGACAGCAGGAAAACCGAAAAACCACTTGTGAAATGCTGCTCGCCAGGTACAAAAGAAAGTTATTTCTCCATGGAATTGTGACTGGCGATGAAAAGTCGATATATTTTGAGAATCCTAAGCGTAAAAGATAATGGGTTACTCCAGGCGAACCATCGACATCGACTGCAAGGCCAAATCGCTATGGACGGAAGATAATGCTCTGTGTTTGGTGGGATCAGAAGGGTGTGATCTATTATGAGCTGCTAAAACCTGGTGAAACCGTTAATACTGAACGCTACCGACAACAAATGATCGATTTGAATCAAGCTTTGCGTGAAAAACGACCAGAATATAAAAAAAGGCAACACAAAGTGATTTTGCTCCATGATACTGCACCATCACACACAGCAAAACTGGTCAAGGAAATGATTGAGGCGTTTAGTTGGGAAATACTTTCGCATGCGGCTTACTCACCAGACTTGGCTCCGTCCGATTACTACTTATTTGCATCGATGGGACACGCACTTGCTGAGCAGCGCTTTACTTCTTACGAAAATGTACGAAAATGGCTCGATGACTGGTTTGCCTCAAAAGAGCAACAGTTTTTTTGGCGTGGCATCCACAAATTGTCAGACAGGTGGGAAAAATGTATAGCTAGCGATGGGCAATACTTCGAATGAAATATTTTTTATCATTTGCATACAATAAACGTGTATTTTCTATACAAAAAATCCGGTTTTATATTTATAGACCTGGTATGTGCAAACACGCGAATAAAGACGCAGACACTCTCATAAAGTGGAAATGATATTGATCTTTTGGTGATAATGATGGGTCTAAATGGACGGCGTCCCAATGTTTACTTTTAAAAACTGAGCAGAGGAAAGACAGAGCACAGAAAATATATCAGGGGTACAAATTGAAAATGCGGGTTTGATAACAGATGGCGTTACTAACGCTATACGCATCAGGCAGTACTGTGACTATGTTCATGTCAAAGCTACGTCTTATAGCTTTAATTTTCAGTATGTGTCAATTTGTCGCAGTGTCAAATTCATAGTTTTTTTGAGCTCTCAATATGTCGAGTTTCGTGCCAACAAAACAGCATTTGCGGGAAGTTTTAATTTACTTCTTTAATTTGAAGAAAAGTGCTGCTGAAGCACATCGATTGGTCTCCGAGGCTTATCCGAGTCATGTTCCATCGGTTTCAACGTGCGAGAGATGGTTTGTGCGGTTTAGAAGTAGTGATTTTGACGTTGAGGACAAAGAGCGGCCGGGCCAAGTGAAAAAGTTTGAGAATGCTGAATTGGAGGCAATACTCAATGAAGACTCGTGTCAAACTCAACAAGAGCTCGCAGATTCATTGGGAGTGACACAACAAGCCATTTCCCATCGTATAAAAGCCCTCGGAATGATCCAAAAGCAAGGACATTGGGTGCCGTATGAGCTGAAGCCGAGAGACGTCGAGCGCCGTTTTTTTGCATGCGAACTGCTGCTCGAACGGCAAAAACGGAAGGGTTTTTTGCATCGCATTGTCACTGGTGATGAAAAGTGGATCCATTACGATAACCCGAAGCGCAAAAAATCATATGGTTACCCCGGCCATGCATCATCATCGACGGCCAAACCAAATATTCACGGCGCCAAGCTCATGCTCTGTATTTGGTGGGACCAGCTGGGTGTGGTGTATTATGAGCTATTGAAATCGAACGAAACCATCACAGGAGCACTATACCGAACTCAATTGATGCGTTTGAGCCGCGCACTCAAAGAAAAACGGCCACAATACGAGCAAAGACACGACAAAGTAATTTTGCAACATGACAACGCTCGGCCACATGTTGCAGCGCCGGTCAAAACATACCTACAAACGCTGAAATGGGAAGTCTTACCCCACCCGCCGTATAGCCCAGATATTGCTCCTTCCGATTACCACCTTTTCCGATCGATGACACATGGCCTAGCTGACCAGCGCTTCCATTCTTACGAAGAAGCCCAAAAATGGGTCGATGACTGGATAGCAGCCAAGCCGGCCGAATTTTTTCGCGACGGTATCCGTAAATTGCCAGAAAGATGGGAAAAAGTTGTGGCTAGCGATGGACAATACTTTGAATAATTCATTTGTTACCATTTTTTCAGAATAAACGTTCAAAAATAGAAAAAAATCCCGCATTTTCAATTTGTACTCCTGATACATCCGAGAGCTTCAAGTATCTACCTTGATGTTCCCCAGATTAATCGTCAAATTACATTATTTGTTGCAACATTATTCCTCCCTCGCTCGGCCGGGAGTATGTAAGTAGGCTGCTCGCGAAGTAGAGTCGCAAAGGAGTAAGAATGTGCTGATGTACGAAGTGATGCAACTCGTAATCATTAATGAGTAATCAATTTCGCAAAAGGTGGTTAAGAGAAAGTTGTCCGAAATTAGTTTTAAAAAAAAGTTTAACATTAACCTGAACGGTTGATCCCGGGTCGGACTCGCCCGAAATATTAGTCTTAAAAAATATTCGAACGAAACAGGTCGGTTCCTCGTCAGTAACTCTAGAATTCCTAAATTGTACTTTAGTCGCTTTCTTTGTACGAAACATCGTAATGATATTAAATAATGGAAAGTAGCCGTTATTTAGAATAAACATCCAATCGACACTTTTATAGTAAATCTAGGTATTTATTATTCCCACGTGAGATCCATCTCCTTATTGGCAAACGATCCTAAACATTAACATTTTTAAATATTATACCAACGACAGTAATATTATATTACTATTATAGCGGCAAGTTACGTGGTAATTCACGTTATGCGGCTATACTGTCTAATGTATGACCCAACAAAGAAAATGTAATTGCATTTTTTGTAGAGAATTTAATACGGAACAAATATTTTTTTTTAAATTGCAATCGCAATTATCTTTTCCGAGATATTCACAATAATCATAAAAAGCCACTTGAATTTGAAAAAAAATTGATGCATTGAATATATCTTATTTATTTTTTGGGGTTTAAATATTTACGTCTATCCGATGTGAATAAAAAAAGTTTTTACATGGTCGGAATTTTTTATATAATTCACTTATTTTCGTGCTCTGTTTACTGGACTATGATATGCGTTTTTATTTTCTAGAATAACTCCAACCAGTCCAATGCAACCAAATAATCTCATTCATTAGACGAATCCAAATGATAACAATCATTTGCACTAGTCCAAGAGAATATATTGAATCTGAGAAAAACATGATACGTATGGCAATTGCTTTAAAAAATAAACGATAAATAAAAATTTGTCCCTGTCAATTTTGCTTTTACCATATAAGATTTACTAAGTTCCCCTGTATGATGTAATCGATGTGTATTTGGTCCCAGATTGGGAGATAATAGTAAAAAATAATTACACATAATTATTAAAAAGAAATTCAACATGACAGCGTGAAAAAAGATGAACAACTGTTGCACAGGATCCGGTGAGGAATTCAATAGGACCGTATTATGAGACTAAGCCGCCGTATTGGTACAAACTAATGTTCTATAAACTCTGTGTTCATAAATCTGTTTACGTGGTAGCTTTTATGACCAAGTTGTAGATGACGCTCAAGTTTTCTATATCAGTTCTATAGTTAACAGCATTGCGATGTTTTTTTATTTCAACATATGGAACGTTATGTAGTCTAGATGTGTCGAAAGGCTCCCTCTGAGGTAGTGGTTTGTGTGCATCATGAATGAGTTTAACTCTCTTAGTAATTGGACTTTGCGTGAACTGATCTATAATATTCAATATTATTATTTTTTTCTTATACCATAACTGTACGTGTGGCTGGCCGTCAATAATATATATATAGATATAGAAATGTATCGATTTCTCTGTGACGTCATCACTAGAAGTGTGCGGAGAATGGGGACGTCAGACGTGGACAAAGAAATAGTGAAACGCTGAAAACTCCGTGCAAACAAAAAATTCCTAGAGTAAAATGCAATGTCATCGATATGCCTACAGCTACAGCTTTCGTTTCGGTCTGAATCGAAATAGGAAAAAAATGACACAATATGTCGTTATAAATTTTTTTCGAATAGAACCCGTTTTCGATGCACATAATACAAATGAATTTTTGATCCCCAGAATTGTATTGAATCCATCGGAAGACGATAGTTTATTATTTTCCGGGGTAAATACAATCTTGTACTTTTCAACGACGAAGTTATATGAAGAACAATCATTTTCTTTTACTAAGATAAGAATCCTAGGACTGTAGTTGCTCCGGATGGCGACTGATTCAATGAAACACGCAATTTCCTCGATATCTATAGCTCGGCATAGGTACAACACCAGTCGCCGCTGGGATTCTGTTTCATAACATAAGGAAACTCGTGTACGTTTTAGCAATGGTGTTTACTTAGTGAGAGTTGTGTTTTGAATCGATATATTGGGTCTGGGAAAAAGTTCGTGGCGTTTTTCCCGATAGATGGCATCAATTGCAAATAAGTCAGGAAACACAGATCGCAGCGACATCACTGAACGCTCGTTGAAAAGGTGATAGTTCGAGCGTTACTTTGAGTGTATAAACATCGAAATTGGTGCAGTGATTGGAAAGTTGTTTGCGTTTTAAAATGGAGAAAAATAATGAAAAATTGCGCTATATTTTGCAATATTATTACGACAAAGGGAAGAACGCTGCGCAGGCTTGTGAAAAAATTTGTGTTGTGTACGGTGAAGGTACTTCATCAAAATCTGCTGCGCAGAAATGGTTCGCTCGCTTTCGTTCTGGTAATTTTGATGTGAAAGATGAGTCATGCTCTGGTCGTCCAATCACTGAAAAAGCTGATGAAATTCTTGAAAAAGTCCAGTAAGATAACTATATTAGCAGTGTCGATATTGGTATGAAGCTAGGCATTGACCACAAAACTGTTTCGAACTATTTACACAGAACTGGCTACAAAAAGATGCTCGATGTACGGGTTCCTCATGAGTTAAGCGCGAAAAATATGATAGACCGAATTAACATCTGCGATGCCCTGCTAAAACACAATGGAAACGAGCCATTTCTGAAACGTGTCATAACCGGTGATGAAAAATGGAGCACATACGACAATCGGAAGCGTCAAAGATCGTGGACAAGGGATGGTGAGCCGTAACAAGCGTTCGCGAAGCCAGGATTGACGGCGAAAAAGGTGGTGATGTGTGTGTGGTGGCACTGGAAGGGAATCGTTTACCATGAGCTACTTCCAGTTGGTCAGACGATTGATTCTCAACTCTACTGTGGACAACTGGAGAGATTACGCCAAGCAATTGAAAGAAAACGGCCCGAATTGATTAATAGGAAAGGTGTTGTCTTCCATCATGACAACGCCCGACCACACACTTCTTTGATGACCCGTCAAAAATTGCGAGAGTTTGGTGGGGAAGTTTTGATACATCCACCGTATAGTCCAGACATAGTACCTCTGACAATCACTTATTTCGATATTTGCAGAACTCTCTCAATGGAATTAAGTTGCTTTCAAAAGAAGCCTGTGAAAACCACTTGATTCAGTTTTTCAGCCAGAAACCACAGAAGTTCTTCACCGATGGCATCATGGCTCTATCCCCAAAATGGCGAAACATTGTTGATAACAATGGAGCATATTTGGTTTAAATAAATTCATTTTCACACTGTAAGAAAACCAGTTAAATTTTACTAAAAAAACGCCACGAAATTTTTCCCAGACCCAATACTATGTAAAACACGCGCCTACAGCATTGAACCGATTTCTGTGCCATTCGCACAAAAATCGTGTGCCTTGCAATTTTGCGATTTTATCTCGAGAAGAGCAATTTCCTTCACATAGTATACACATATATAAATACTTATACAACATACATAACATTAAATATAGAATTCTTGGAAACTTAAAGTTGGACTTCATTTATACAAAGTGGCCCATGTTAATCTATACAGTCGATTTTTTAAGAAAAAAAAAGAGATACAAAAAAATGTTTCAGACAGACATATCACGATTTCAAGGAGGAAAGAAAATGGTGGTGTCAATTCATTTGTAGATGGCGCCACTGTCCAGATTTATTTGATGCGGACATTTTTTTAAAGAGAAGTCGATATTTTCTTTCGAATAAAAGTTGCAGATCTCTTTGAGACGTCTCCGAAATACCCCCTATTAGGAATATTTTAGACAAATATTCCAAAAGTTCTAGGGTTTAGAAAGGGGCTGCTGTTATTGACCTTAAACTTGACTTTGGGGGCTAAGGTTATATATAATTTTAAGGTCAACCTTAATTTTGTAATGGAAAGGCCTCTTTTTTACTACTTGTGACTAGGTCAAATCGACCCAGTCATTTTTATGTTTTTAAATGCATTCATTGTATCCTACTTTCTACACTACTTAGGAAGAACGATGTTTCTTTTGGGGTCCTTGATTAACGTGAGCTCCCTTGCCTTTCACGATTCGACAGATCCTTCTATCGAATGAACTCGAAGAGAAAAACAGGCCTTTCCATTTAAAAAATTGAAGTTGACCTTGAAATGATCTCTGACCGTGACCCCAAGGTCAAGTTTGAGGTCAGTGACAGCTGTCCCTCTCTAAACCCTGGAACTTTTGAATTGGATTGAATTGAATTTGAATATTTGTCCAAAATGCTCCAAAAAAACGCGTGGATAAATTAACGGCTTATGAAAAAAACACTTTTGGGGGGTGTCTTGAAAACGTTTCGAAGAGATCTACAACTTTTATTAGAAAGAAAATATCTACTTCTGTTTAAAAAAATGACCACAACAAAGAAGTTCGAGAAGTCTCGAAAGTAGCACCATGTATTACTAAATTGATAACGCCATCTTCTTTTACCCTCGAAATCGTGATATATCTGTCGGAAACATTTTTTCCCTAATTTTTTATCTCTTTTGGTTTTTTACAATTTCGACTGCATAAAACAAAATGGGCCACCCTATATATATATATATATATATATATATATATATATAAGATAAGTAAACTGATGTTTGAAGTGAAAAGATTTTTTTATCGTGCTGAGTCCAATACGTCATTTGATTCTGAAAAATATTATAACTATTGCAAATAAATATCTAGCTTATTCACATGAAAATAAACGTAAATATCCTATCAATGAACTTAAAATAAATCTTTTTTCTGCATGCCAGAGATCGATTAACGGCGTTAGAACCTTTTTCTCTTTTACACAGTTGTTAATCTGGAAATTGTGTCTATGTAGTAGATTCACTGTCACTGTCCCTCAATACAGTGATGTTTTAATCTCACTTTGAGTGATCATTTAATTTTTTTTCCCTATTATGACTATTTTGTCGTCACTTTGTACTAAATTTTTTTTCGCATTCCACTTGTGATTGCGTTGAGTTAATGGTGCAATTGCCTACGACGTTTATTATACTCATATCAGAGCAAAATTTTTCTTAAATTTCGGCACACTTATTTGGGGCTTAAATACTACGGTCTTGTGCCCTTACCGGTATCACGCACAAACTATTCCTACGACCCCATAAGGTTTTCCTGTCTCCCCCCCCCCATTCTATTCAATTCTCGTCGAAGCTCCGGCTGTTTTTCCGGGGTACGTTGCTCGCTACACACCGGGACTCAGAGTGGATAGTTAGATGGTTGTCAAGCACGCGGAAACGCCTGGCCAAACTCCCGTGGAGATTCCACAGCTGCTACGCGATGCTTTTTAACGTCCATCAGACTTGAGTTTAGCGTCATATACTTGTGGCAATGATGCAGTAGCACTTTAGCCATACAGATTTTTGAGGAGTCCCTTCTCCTAAAAAGCTTTGTCGTAAACGAATAGCGTTATAATAGCGAATCGCATACAGCGAGTAAACTATTGTGTAGCATATCATCGTATTCAAGCCTTATACAAATGCTTTATATTATGATTATATATGGAGTTCATTTATACAATCATATATGTTTATACTGTAATATAATTACGACTATTAGCCTATTATTCTGTATCGAACGGCTATGAGAGCCCGATCGTGTATTACGAAGCGACGAGTACAGCGGACGGTAGGCCACCGAACCCGGACCTAACGTAAAAACTAGTGTCGTCACGCCTCTGGAATTCGCTCGTCGACGAAAACAGCAGGTCAGCGACCAGCTGGCCTTGCTCGGCGACGAGGGAGAGCCAGGGGGGGCATGACAACGGTAGCCCGCAAAATCGTTCGAGTTGGCAGAATTTTCAAATCCGAGCTACTAATGACGTAGAGGGAACCAGGGTTGGGAAGAGTCTATAAAAGAGCCTGCACCGCAAGGAAGGCTCTCTTTTGATAGAATCAGCTTCTCTTAACAAATACAGCTTGCACAATGTTGAGAATCAACAAAACCAGGAAGAAATAATTAGTCGATAGATTTAAAGTGAAATAACTCTAGAAATAGTTAGGAATAAGTGGGATAGGATTAAGTGAATAAATGTAAGCCAAGGAATTGAGTGCATCGAAATACGAGTAAGCGAATAGTGTATAAGAGAATAAATTTAATAGTGTAGATTTTAAACCGGCAGGGACAACAGGAATTGCCCGATTCTGCGAGTGTAAGCGAGAAAGAGCGAAAAGTGAGACAAGAGCGAAAGAGAAAAGCATTGTAAACAGAGTTTATACACTCTGTCAAAGAGTAAGGCTGACGCGAGTGGCTGTGTGTGTGCATGTTAGAAGATACTGGGTCAATACCAACTCATTTATACGTAACAGATATTCGAGCCCGAAAATACCGAGAATTCGGACGCGAATAAGACGAAATAATGTTAAAATAATCGCCGGAATTCCCAAAATTCGAATGCACCATCCTAGATATTAGAGGCCGGAAACTGTAAAGTAACTTGTTCTGGAATAATTTCTTTTATTAATAAACCCTATTCTCACTCACCTCGAAGTCTAACATTAATTAGTCCTGTGTTCGAGCCCGAATTCCCACGATAAATAAAAATTATTGTTAACGATAAAAATTAACGTTACAATACATTCATATATAATATATGAAAACAAATGTACTATGATATCTCTTCAATACCTAGATGAAATCCCTGTACCTA
Organism: Cylloceria caligata; assembly: GCA_963942595.1. Taxonomy (NCBI): domain Eukaryota; kingdom Metazoa; phylum Arthropoda; class Insecta; order Hymenoptera; family Ichneumonidae; genus Cylloceria; species Cylloceria caligata. Next base: position 70,605,612 of record OZ012706.1, on the reverse strand, counting down.
GAAACAGGAAAATTGGTGAGTATATTCTTTCTATGTACTAAATATTCTAAAGGGGTAAAAAGAGGCAAAACAAATTTTCATGGATTCTTCAATATCTCTTCCGATGAGATATCGACTTGGTTTTTTCTTACAAAGGTTATGCACACAAGTCTTCATAACATGGTTTAGGATTTTGCCCTAAGCTACCTCTGAGGAGGTGAAAAAGGGTGAAACGTATTTTCATAAATGTGGCGAATCCAATATAACTGACTAAAATGAAACAGGGAGCGTCGATTCTCACCAAATTCAAGACCAAGTATGCTTGTACTCTAGCTAATTTATATGCTAAGTTGCAGTTTAATAGATGAAAATTTACGAAAGTTATACCAATAATATATATGTGTCGTAAAATTTAAAAAATCCATGATTCTATAAAATCTGAATGCTTTGATCATTTCATGACAAACTCAATATCATATGACCTTGCCGCTTAGGCTTTTGTAGTAGAAAGTTTCAACTCAGTAGCTAAAAATTTACAAAAGCTAGAAAGAGTATTTTCTTTTTTCAAGAAATTCAAACAACCATGAAATGAGACGCCCGTTAACGATTTGGGCGAAACTTCCAGTTAACTGACGGAGGTGGCGACCTGACCCGTGTGGAAAGTTCAGGATGATCGAGGAACCCGTTCTCGAGATATGATATATCCATTGTAGTTTTGCAAGCTCATCACACACATATACGCACATACGCACGGACACTTTTTCTAGTTATGCTTGAATTAAATTTTGGGATTTTTTAAGTACTCTGACACCAAATTCTTGGGAACATTTTTTTTCACGAAGACATAACTTTCTCTATGAGGAAGCAGAAATTTATTTGATTCAGGTAAAAATCATAAATAGGGGTTTTCGAGATCGCTGATTACGATCCCGTCCATGAAATTTCAAAATTTAAACCGGCAGATTGAATGTGGTGGTACAAAATGCAAATGTGACTTCATTCGGATGAAAATCATTACTCGGAGATTTTTGAGGTCACTGATGATCACAAATCCGCATTTAAAACTCCAAAATACAAAGTGACGGATCCAATATGGCGGATCAAAATGCAAACATGACACGATTTCGATGAAAATCTGTAAAATAAATAAAAGTAATTTTCATAATTGTTGTACTAATAAGTTTTTAAAAAGTTTTTCGTGTAGCCATTGCGCCATTAGGATTCTACATTCAAGTAACGAAGTACCAGTTAATCAAGCTTCCGTATAACTAGTTAGTTTGATAATATGCATGCAGACGTTCAACTAATATACAAGCTTTGAAATGACATTGTTCAAGATGAGCACAGCGGACTAAATGAGATCGTGGACTAGTAATCGCAGGATCGCAGGTTTGAATCATAATCTCTGGACAAATAAATTGCCGTAATGCAGAATGATAAAAAAGTATTAAGTATTTGCGCAGATCGTTAGTAATATTTTATTTTATTGTTTAATAATATTCTTATTGAATGCTAACTGAACATTGGTGGCCAGTACTATAAAAAATGGGGTTGCCGATGGCAAATTTGATTTCGTTAAAATACGTACATTTTACTGCCGAGTATAATAGATATTTCATGTCCAATATATACCATTCAATATACTACCCTGCAATATTAATATACTCCACTGTCTACTGTTATAGGGTTAAGTTAATGATCTATTCTAACTCCTCAGCCTCTACAAGTTGGGTAAGCTGTAACGGTAATTTTTATCGTTATCAATTATTTCTATTTTTCGTGGGAAATTCGAGCTCGATCACAGGGTTAATTAATTTTAGACTTCTAGGTAGGTGAGGATAGAGTTTATCAACAAAAGCAAATTAAACAAAAATGTCAGTGTTCGGTTTCTTGCCACCGATAACCAGTGAAATGCATTGAAATTTGGTAATTCCGATGATTATTTTTGCACTTCTTTTTTGTAGATTACGTTTATGTAGATTCTCGGTAAACTCGACTCGAAAAACTGTTATTGTTTTGTACAGTGGTATTGAGCTGTCCGCTCGATACACACACACCGCTAAACGCTCGGAACTCTCACGCTTTCGCTATTTCATTTATATCTACCTCACTCTCTATCTCTCACTCATCGTACTGACACTTACTATCTCTGTTCCACTCGCATGCTCATACAATTTATCTTTTCACTGCCGGCTTAAAGGCTACGTGACCTAATTCTATTCAATCTCTTTCCTACACAAGCAATTTTTCTCACTAAGACCTTTTTACTTTACACTATTCATCTATAACTATTTATTTTAAACTATTTATTTAAAACTTACTCACTTAAAACAATTTATTTAAAACTAGTCACTTAAAACTATTTATTTAAAACTATTCACTTAAAACTATTCGAGACTGCATTTACTACCAGTTTCTCTCGAATTCCGCTGATGCAAAGTTTTATTGTTATTTAAACGAATCGCCTGTCTCTTCTTTTCCTGCTGTCTTTCCTTTTCACTGATACGATCTTTCTATCTTCACCGAATCCCGAATTTTTTACACATACAATCGAGGATAACTCTTTAAGATTAAATCGTGACTTTTATAACGTTTCGGCTTTCAATTGCTTTATTTTGTTTCACTTCCGCTATCTGCGCTAAGAGAGCTCCTCCTTCCGCACAGGCTCTTTTATAGCCTTCCCCTTGCCTCGTTCCCCTCTACATCATTTTTAATTCCAGTTTTTTAATCTAACGCGGATTCCTAATTTTGCGGCTTGCCGTCGCCGCGCTACCCGCTATCCCCTAGCCACCAAGCGAGACCAGCTGGTCGCTGACTTGCTGTTTACGGCAGCGAGGGAATTCCGGAGGTGTGACGTAGCTAGTTTTTGTCACATCTCCGGGTTCGGTGGCCTAGTGCCCGCAAACCTCGGTACACTTGTACCGAGTCTATCGTTCAGGTGTTCCCGGACCTCTGGCTTTCGTTATTACTTTCTCTGTTCCTCCTTCAGGGTTTATACCCAACCGTTGTCGACCCGTTTTTCTAAATATCGCGATCCTTTCGTACTCGTTGTCTGCGAGCTCGACCTATTCTATTCTTTTTATTTCTTATTTCTTGGATCATATTTCATCTTATCCCGTGACACCGCGGTCTGTAGCTGTGAGTGCCTCACAAAGTTGGTAGCCTTTCCCTTTAAAAAGTTGAAGTTGACCTTGAAATTATATGGAACTTCGACCCCAAGGACAAGTTTAAGCTCACCAACAAAGCTGTCCCCTTCTAGAACCTAGATCTTTTATATTAGGCATATTTACCAAAACGCTCCTAAAAATGCGTGAATACATTAACGGCTTATGCAAAATAAACTTTTGGTGGGTATTTTGAATAGGTCTCGAAGAGAACTTTGATTGTAAAGAAAATATCGACTTCCGTTTAAAAAAATTACCGCAACGAAGAGTTCTCGTAAGTGGCGCCATCTACGACTGAATTCATAATGCCATCTTCTTTCCCCGTCGAAATCGTAACATTTAGATAAAAACTGTTTTAGTTTTTCAAAAAATCGATTGTATAAATTACAATGAGCCACCCTGTATAATGCAACATATAATCATTTCCAAAAAATTATCGGTTATGGCTCATAGTGAAACGTACTTATTGGACGAAATCGAATTTGCATCGATGTAGTAAATATGCGTTTCTGATAAAGGGTGGTTAAATTGTAAGGGCCGATGTTGAATGTAAACCACACCTAAACGTCAAGTTTTTTTCTGCATTTCATTTGACATTTCTCAATTTCAGACTAACTCAATTTGAACCATGGAAAGATACACAATCGAGCAACGCGTTAAAGTTATTCAGGCTTATTATGAAAATGGGCGTTCAAATCAAAATGCATATCGAGCACTTCGTGATTTTTTCGGTCAATTTAATCGTCCAAATGTGCGTACAATCGGAAAAATCGTGCAAAAATTTGAGCAAACCGGGTCTGTAGGAGATATTAAAACACCAGTGCATGCTCGTACAGCTCGTACTGCAGAAAATATTGCTGCTGTTCGCGATAGTGTGGCTGAAGAGCCGTCCACCTCAACTCGTCGTCGTGCCCAACAATTGCACCTCTCACGCTCGTCGTTGATGAACATTATGCATAAAGACTTGCATTTACACGCTTGTAAGGTGCAATTGACTCAAGAACTAAAGCCTCTTGACCATTCCAAACGTCGTCAATGGACAGAATGGTGGCAAGAAATGGCAACAGTGGATGATCAATTTTCGAAGAAAATCATCTTCAGTGATGAGGCACATTTTCACCTCAGTGGATTCGTCAATAAGCAGAATTGCCGCATTTGGGCGAATCATAATCCAAGAGTGATTGTCGAAAAACCAAGAGTGACTGTTTGGTGCGGTTTATGGGCTGGCGGCATCATCGGGCCGTATTTTTTTCAAAATGAGGCCGGTCAGGCAGTTACTGTGAATGGTGTTCGCTATCGTGAGATGATAACGAATTTTTTATGGCCCGAATTGGAAGATATGGATGTGGGCGATATGTGGTTTCAACAGGACGGTGCCACTTGCCACACAGCTAACGAAGCAATGGCTCTTTTGCGCGACAAATTCAATGGCCGTGTTATCTCATGTGGTGGCGATGTCAATTGGCCGCCAAGATCATGTGATTTGACACCGTTGGACTTCTTTCTTTGGGGTTATTTGAAAGAAAAGGTGTACGTCGATAAGCCAGCAACAATTCAAGAGCTAAAGGATGAGATAATTCGGCACATTAACGGCATAGAACCTCAATTATGCCTAAGCGTCATCAAAAATTTGGACCATCGGATGGAGGTGTGCCGCCGAGGTCGCGGCGGCCATTTGGCCGATATTTTGTTCCATACATAATTGAACCATACCATATTATCATAATGAAAAGAATTGACAATAATTTCCTAAATAATTTGTGTTTTATTCAAAATCAACATCGGCCCTTAAAATTTAACCACCCTTTACTTATCATAGCACGGAGCTCTCTCTCTCTCTCTCTCTCTCTCTCTCTCTCTCTCTCTCTCTCTCTCTCTCTCTCTTTCTCAGAAAAAAAAGGATAAGGTGATCATCATCCAACCAAAAGTACAACAGGAAAGCGAAAGAACTAAAAGAGAGATAAAAGAGAAGGTGGATATAAAGAGTATGGCGGTGGGAATAACAAAACTGAAAAAAGGCAGTAATGGAACTGTGATCCTGGGATATGAATCGGGAAAAGAAAGTGAAATACTGAAAGCTATTGTTGTTACGTCCTGACGTAACGTCGCATTTATCTTTTTTCATTTCGATTACGTTAAAGTTCTTCTGTTTTAGTTTCGCTACAGTCAAAGTAACCTCTCACATTTTTCTTTTATTCTCGAACTTCTTAAGGGGAGAGGAGAGCGATTTTAGCGACGGAGATCGGAACAGGGTGAAGATACGGCCCTACCGACCGTCTCCCGGGAAGAATTAATCTTGTAAAGATGGAATTTTTCGGCGCTCCCGGTCAAAAGGCAAACTTTCAAACCATGGGATCTACTGCGTAGACCCGGTTATCGACTGCCATTTATGGATCTATGATTCAGCGCGGCCTTACCCTCAATCCTAGACCAGGGGTTTGGCTAGTCGCCGTCGGGGCGTTGTTGGTCATAAGGGAGCGGTTGGAGGGAACGCTATCACGTGACCAAGCGACCGCACCCTTTCTTCTCGCTCTTGCCTGAAATCTTCTCTCTCTCTCTCTCTTTACAAAGATGATGAAATCACGAACAATTATTAACTAAGCGGAACAATTAACAAAAGCAGAGGAACTGTTGATTTAAACGAAAGATTTATGACTATTAAAATGTTCACACGAATACTGTAGATAAAATATCAGCAGCAAAAAGAACAATTATGCTTCCATATGGAAACTACCCATGGCTGTCACTCGAAAACGAGTACAACCCACATCGAATTAATGAGCTTACCAAGTATAGTCGGGTAATAGAAGAAAGATCAGTACATCAGGATTAATTCCCCTTTTCTCTTGGGATTACATTAATATGTCTCTCGTAAAATATTGGAATTTATAGTAAAAATACCATCATAAATATATAAAACATGTTATGCCTATATATTAACATGTCTCTCGTAAAATATTGGAATTTATAGTAAAAACACCATCATAAATATATAGAACATGTTATGCCTATATAGAAAGGATAAAGGAAATATTAGGATTAATTTATGGTAAAATAGCGAAAAATAGACAGAAAAACGAGAACGAGATGAGACTAAAATTGAGTTGCAATGAAGCTTCTGCTGCAGGAAAGCGAGGCTGGCCGACTCTCCGCGCAACGAAAACGCCTTGCGCGAGGTCTGAACAGCGATCTAGCTGACTTGCGTACGAACGAAATGTACGAGTAACCAAGCTAGGCGAGTCATTCTCAAGAGAAGAACTCTCTTGCTCTCTCTCGTTTTCATGTATAAAATTACTTGTTTTACTAGTAAATTATATATATGGAATATGTTATACATATATATATAGGATAAAATGAAATGTTAAGATTGTTTTACAGCTAAATACTAAAAGTAAAACGAATCGAGAAAGAGAGAAAACGGTAACGCGTTTCAATAGAGCTTCCTCTGCAGGAAAGCGAGGCTGGGGCGACTCTCTGCGCCACGACGAACGCCTTATCGCTAGGGCTGAACGGCGATCTAGCCGACTTGCGTACGAACAAAATGTACGAGTAACCAAGTTAGACGAGTCGTTCTCAAGTAAAATCTCTATCTCTCTCTCTCGCTCTCGTTCCTATAGTACGAGAATAATCGTCTAACTAGCAAATCATTTAAGAAGACTTATTAACTATAAGAAATCTAACGTCTAACTAACAAATTATTTAAGAAAACTCATTAGCTATAACTAGAGTAATCACTAATTTAACGAATAACCAATGATGTTTGGAATAAGCCATAACTCCACGAAACCATTTATACTAATAAGAGATTAACGCAGAAATCAGGTTGCATACGTCAAAGTTAACTACAGAAGCTGTAACAAAATTATTATTAGTGGTTTCATGTGAAGGATTTATTTAAGTTCCGTAAAAACGCTGAAAAACTAAGCCATTACCATAGACACATCTACAGAGAAGCGAGCATAAGGATATTACCTAAACGAGGAAATTCTATTGAAAGTAGGCCAAGAAGCGGGGTGGTAAAAATCGCCTCATTTTCAGGGGAAAAACGCTTCGAACGCGTGCCCTCACCTAATCGCGTGGTCCTCTGTGTAGCACATCGCGCGGACAAATCAGAGCGCGCCATACCGATGCACTTGCATAGATCTATGGCTCTGCATGTCGAGAAGCTACTCTGCGGAGTAAGGGGAATGAATACGTGTATGGTCGAGATAGACCACGGGGAAATTCTTATAATCAGGATAGGGTTTTATCCCTTCTCTTCTTTTACACGCTTGACGACAAGAATTTTCGACGCTCAGGAGCCCTATAAAAGGCCGCGAAAATCGGCCGTCGACACTTTTTCACGGGGAGTCAAGTAACACTTTTTCACGGGGAGTCAAGTAACACTTTTTCACGGGGAGTCAAGTAACACAGTTTCACGGGGGGTCAACTAGAGGACTAATCACTAGCCTGGCAGTCAATAAGTCGCCGGCAGTGAATTAGAATTTTTCCAAGGCAACAAGTAGTACTGTTTGCCGGGAAATAAAGCAGTCCAGCACGATAATTTTTCACCACGGCTTAATTTTCACAAAGTATAGTTTCAAGTAGTACAGAGTAAGAGTACAGTACTTATAATTATTAACCCTTGTAAAATCGGGGATATTGAACGTGCAACATTCAACTACTCATCTAGTTTATTTCAATAAATAATTATTAATACGCACCAACGCCTACGTTCGATTTTTAGTCTGTCGGACTACACCAGGGGTCTCCAAACTACGGCCCGAGGGCCACATTCGGCCCGCGGACAGATTTTGGACTATTTCACTTTTTACCACCGGCAACAATGATAATATGGTTTTGGCCCTCGGAACTTACTGGAGTAATCAGTATGGCCCTAAGGCTGGAAAGTTTGGAGACCCCTGGACTACACTAATCTACGCCAAACCAACGTTCAACAGTAAGAACCACAGCAACAAACAACCGTAGGTATAATTTTCAATTACCAATTAAAGTGAAATCTTGCTCCGCGTGAAATTGTCATTCAAGTCCCTCCCCATTATTCGTGAAGTGATTATCCCCAACCAAGAACAAAACGTACTCCAGCCCTATCCCGAGTAATTTTCCGCGAGGTTAGACTCAAAAACGGGCTTGCGTCTTCGGTATTTTCTCGTCGGGTGTGGTAAAGGGAGAATTTATTCTCCTTGACCAGAGCACGGAAAAGATACACCGAAACGTGAAATCTATGTTAAATTCGTGGGATCGTAAGATAGGCCGCGATTTTGACGTAACACAGTACAGGATAGAATGGGTGAGGGTTTTAAAGTTACTTAGTCGACGCAGATGAATCCGAAGATAAAAATAGTAAATGTGGAAGAAGATGAATTTTAATTGACCGATGAAGAACTAGTTGACACAATTAAAAAGCAGAATGGGGTAGAGGAAACCGAAGGCAGGGAGATGAAGATCGTGAAAATATTAATGAAGGGAAGGGAACAGGAGCGAAACAGAAGAGAAATCAACCGTAGATCAATAATACTAGAAGTAGATGAAGTAAGTCACGAGGAGCTACTGAGAAAAAGTAAGCTCAGGGTGGGATGGAGAAAATGTCCGGTTTTCAATCACGTCAACGTAAAGCGATGCTTCAAGTGCTGGGGCTATTATCATATAGCGAAGAATTGTACAAGAGAAGAAACCTGCTACAAATGTGCAGGAAAACACAACGCAAGACAGTGTACAATAAATAAGAGTAAGTGTGTAAACTGTACGTTTAAAAACCAACCGTACAATCTGAAGATAAATGTAGAACATAGTGCGCTGGACCGGGAATGTCCAACATACAAAAAAGCGTTGCAAGAGGAAAAGAAGAAAACGGGCTGGATAGAGTAGCAATCACAGAAGGAAGAGACGATATGGTACACGAATGCGCAAAGTCTTTTAGCACATAACGAAGAGATACGGACACCAGGTGGTTGACAGAATGAAACCTGCAATCATAGCGTTATCGGAGACGAGGGTGACTGCTGAAATCGGGGACAGTGAAGTATATATGCCGGGTTATAGTGCAATTGGGTGCGATGCAGAAAATAGAAACACAGGAGGGGCTATAGTATATGTAAGAGATAGTATTAAATATGAATTAACAAGGAAGAATAAAATTGAGTCAAACTGCTGGAGTGTAGCAATAGAGGTCAATGATAAGATATATAAAGGAGTTATCATAGTGGTGTACCATTCACCAAGTGCGTCAGATGCGGAATTTATAAGATTCATAGAGGATATAACTGAAGGGTTAACAATAAAAGGAGATTGTTTAATAATAGGAAATTTTAACATAGATGTCAAGGGAAACTCGTTCTATAAAAAACAAGTAATATTAGGAATGTTAAGCTTAGGGATGAAACAGTATGTAAACGAGCCAACAAGAATAACGCAGGATATTCGAACAATTATTGATCTTGTATTTGCAAATACAAGCGTGCAAGTGCATGTGGAACGCGAACCAAAAATAACAGGCCATGCGTGGGTAAAAGTAGTATTAGGAACGAGCAATACAGAGAATAAACAGAGAGAATATAATACTAGAAACTATAGTAAAATTGACGTGAAAGAGTTTACAACAGTGTTGAAAAACTCCTTGCGACAATGGACAGATGGGGATATAAATCGAAAGGCAAAGTTGCTTGTCGATAGTATAGTAGATACTTTGGACATAGTAGCACCAAAAAAGGTAGTTAGGATTCCAAATGTATGGGAAGGTAAAAAATGGTACTCTGATGAGATAAGAAGGGCGGCAGGTAAAAGGGATAATGCTTATAGGGAAGCAATTCATGCGGGAAAGGATGATAACTGGGAACAGTTTAAAGGAGAAAGAAATGCAGTAGTTAAATTGATAAGGAAAGAGAAAAAAAATATTACGAGAATTAGATAGACTGCAATAAGAATGACCCTAAAAAATTTGGAAAACCTTGAAAGAACTTATTAGAGGGGGACCAGCCAAAGAGAGAGAAATTGGGAATATAAATTTTGAAATATTGGACGATATGGCGGAGAGAAGGACGGTTGACAAATTTAATGTGTTTTACGTTGAATGTATTAATAACATAGTGAACTCAATAAAGAGAGATGCATCTGGAAGGCCAGGTAGCAGAAGAATCTTGATGGGTGGTGGTGTGGGAAACGAAAGAAGCATAGAATATTTCGAGAATATCGGAATAGAGGAACTCGATAAAATAGTTAAAGGACTCCCGAAGAAGACAGGTACAGAAGAAGGAATATCGAGTGAAATATTGCAGTTGGCGTTCAGTGCAATTGAACAGGAGTTTGTTGATGTAATCAACGAATCCCTACGGGAGGGCTGTTGTCCTAATAGTTGGAAAGCGTCCACGATCATACCGATACCAAAGATAGAGAAAGCCAATAGCGCGAAGGATTTCCGGCCAATTAATATGTTGCCATTGTACGAGAAGGTCCTAATATACATCAATCAATCAATAAAACTCCCCCCTCTCTTTCTCTCCCTCCCCCGTCTCTCCTCTGCTCGTGGGTGTTGAATGAAATTATTCATTAAATTAAATGTCATATCAATATTACATTTGATTTAAACTAAATGAGATTACCTTAATCTCTAATAAGTATTATGTCATTTAGATGTATTCAATTCCAAAATAGTCTCATGTCGTGGCCGTGAGCGTCAGCGTGTTAGGTACTCGCTAGGTAGATAGGTCATGGGCCCAAATCCCGGTATAGGCAGTATATTTTTTTCGCTGTAAACCATTACACAACGATTGCTGATGAAAAAATATATCTAAAAAACTAATTTACGATACGGGCTAATATATTTGCGGCTTACTTTTTATGCCACCAATATATTTTATCGTCATTTTATTTTGTCCTAACAAACGTTTTTCTCTCCGTATGTATTTACCGTTGGTGGTGGTTTTAATGATCATAGTAGAATTATGTTAAAAATTACCGGAGTAGAATAGTCCCGAGATCGTGAGACATGTGGGCGTGGAGTGCCTTCCCCCTGCTAGCTTATAATTGGTCCCCCACCTATTGACTTCCACCTTGCCCCGTACCTGATTAGTCGCCCCACCTGTCTAAATCCCCCTACCCTATGCCCCAGACTGACACGCCACATAGGCGACACGTGCGCCATCTATTGGGCGCTGGCCCATACGTTATTGCCGATGCGCCATCTACGGTAAATAATCCACAGGAAGTATGTTGCCGACAGTAGGTAAAACAGAGTAGTTATTTGACGGTCAGTCATGAAAATTTGGCCCAGCTATCGATAAAGTTGATTGGGTCCGACCGTCGATATAAAATATTGGGTCCCACCATCGAAAAAGAAGATACTAGCCTATCAGCGGTGAAAAAGATTTGCGTCCTGCCGCTGTCAAGTAAATTTGAGCCCTGCAGTCGATAAGCGTACACGTATCCTATTACCGATAAGCAGATTTGGGTCCTACACCTCTGGGTTTTTACTTTCTTGAAGCTCAAAATAATTATGGTATGTAAAAGCATTGGTAATTATTTGAAGTTTGGTAGAATTGTTTCGTTTATTCAAAAAGATTACCAGACGCATAAGAAAAGCTTGTCTTATTCTCTCAGGACTGATGATTTACAATGACATTCTGTACAGTTCCTGCGAGCTCGTGTTGAACCGTCAATATGTTTTCTCGAACCTGGTGTGTTGTGATGTAAACGACACGGCAGGTACGGGGAGACCTCGTGGTCATTCTTGAGGTGCTCAGGTTGTTTGTCTCACAGAATAGATATTTTTGCTCCCCAATGCAGTGATGCCAGATGAGGGAATTTTGCCCCTATCTCGCTGCCCTCACCACGCTGCACGTGCGAGGCGCGTCAGGGGAAGGCTTGCGCCGCTCGTAACAAATCTCGTCTGGATTGCGCTTTACGTTGTCTGGCCCCACCCACTTCACAACAGCCACTGCGCGGGCTTTTATGAAATGAGTTATGGAAGATTTTTTAATGAATATATATAAATATTATATATATAAATAAATAAATGATAAAAGTAAAGAAATATATAAAACGCTTACTAATTTTGCAGCCGTCAGCAAATGAATAGTGCATTACAATATCCAACACCAAATTGTAGTCCTTTACACGAAAGGTTCATTACAATTTATTGAATAAAAAGGAATTGTAATGCTCTACTCACGTCCCAGGTCTGCATAGTGTGTGACGTCACACGCTGCCTGACTGTTGATTGGTCGGTGAGCCGAGTCTGCGCACGGCGGAGTGTGTGACGTCACACGCTGCCTGACTGCTGATTGGTCGGTGCGCCGGGTGCGCGCGCAGTGGGCGCTAAAACAGACCCAGTGGAGAGGGTACCCAAAAGGGAACAAAATTCCCTCATCTGGCAACACTGCCCCAATGTTTCAACAGCAGGGGTTTCGGGATATATTCTAGCTTCTGTTTGTTCAGTTCCCAGGGATCCTTGGAGCAGTGGATCACAAGTATACCGTCAATAGTATCCAGTATGGTTAGAAAGAGAGCAAAAGATGATTTCACTACAGCGTTTGCTTTTCAACCATCCGTTTCTCAGCAGCTGCGGTTATACCGGGTGAGGCACTAATAATTGCCACCTTAAATAACTCCGAAAGAATAATAGTAGCAGAAAAGTTTTGAAACAAAAGTTGCATGGGACAACGGGGGCTGTTATATGACGTTAGCTTTTTATTGGTAGGTGGAGTCGCTTCAGAGATATGAAGGTCACCTTTGTTTTTTCAAATGGAATGCTATATTTTGATACTTGTTTTCTGATAGCGCCTATTGAGACGAATCCAATGAGGTGGAACATTAAGGTCTTTAAAAGTTATAAAAGGTCATTTATGACAAAAAAGACGAAATAAACTTACTTAGGTATATAAACCTGGTCGTTCTTTTGATACGAGTAGTTTCAACACTCTGCTCTGAATTTGCCCCCTTCAGTGTACACAATCATATAAAATTCAGAAGGTGGGAAAAATGACAGACTCTGGGGTATATTAGCGCCGATGTATTTTTTCAATTCTGAATAGCTTTCATGTTTTGATTCATGCACAATAACTACAATAATATGTGTAATAATGGTATTATACGGTGTATCACTCTCTAGATCGACTTTTATATCGATTTCCTCGACAGCATGTAATAACCCATGATCAATCGGGCTTGATAGTGTTATATGCCTATAATCAGAAACATGGCTGTTGTCACTGTAACTGCGACATATTGTTACGTCCTGACGTAACCATGCTCCAATATCTATCAATATCTATCAATATATATCTTTCTTTTAAAGAAGATCATAAACCTGCATCGTTGTTGAGTCCTATAGCTACCAGAGATTATACAGGTATAATGACGGCGGGAGGGGTGAGGCCTGCAGGTACGCCGAGGCAAGGCAGTGGGGACACGAGGTGCGCGCCAGGAATGGACGGCCAGGTTCATCACTGTACTTGACAACGAAAAACCAAGAGTTGGTAGGCCACTGCCCCACTCTAAACGGCCAGCGTAGAGGGACTTGAATCTCGTATCAAGAGTTTTCCCTCTACGGCCGGTGAATATCATTGGCGGCGCGTGTCATCGAAATCCTTAATTGATTCATGTCCGCGTGTTCTATTGGTGACTGTCGGGTGGTCGCTTCCTTCCCCCGTCATATACCGTACCTGGCTTACGAAGATAGACTAACTGCCGGGGCAACCTTTTCGTTGCTTTAGAAGTCCCTAGATGCTACGACGAATGATGCAATAAACAAAAATATTACACAAAGATAGACTAACTACCGTGGCAACGTTTTCGTTGCTTTGAGAGTCCCTAGATGCTACAACGAATGATGCAATAAACAGGAATATTACACGAAGATAGACTAACTAACGTAGCAGCGTTTTCGTTGCTTCGGAAGTTCTTATATCCGATGACGAATAATGCAATGAACAAAAATATTACACGAAGACCTATGTCTTATTAATGGTATTGATAGGAAATTGGAATTTGTTTTTGATTACAGAACACCAAAAACCCAAAAGGCATTTCTTCAGAATCTCTGAACGTTTAAATATAAATTTAAACGCAATCGTAGCAAAGATTTGGACTTCTTATGAAGTAAATATTTAAACTATGGTATATATATATATATATATATTTAATAAGTAAATCAATAATTTAAAAGGAACAAACCATTTAAACGGAAGTTCGATATAAGAGCTAAACAATAATATCATACAGATAATCAGAGTTAAAATAGGATAGAATAAGAAAAGACGATTCATATTAGTCATTGGGTAGATGGTAAAGATGACTCTAAGCTCGGGTCGCACCCGAGACGATGCCGTCTTTCCCGTCTCTCTCTGTGTTAACACCATAAAACGAGGAGAGTTCCCTCGCAACAATACATATTTATAGAACACATACTTTGTGACCCAGTGTGAATGTAAGCAGCCTTTTGATATAAAATCATTTATACTGATGAACAATTTTGAGCTAAAATTATGATAGGAACTCAGAAGAGAAATGCTTACTTAAAAGGATACAAGAAATAATTGCCAATATGAAAATTTAACATTATAGGAAATTGAAAAGCCAATATATTGTTTTAACTAAACAATTAGGATCATGAGAGGATATGAAAACCATAGACAGTTTGTTACTATAGTAGTTATATATGCCCATTTACGTTACACATTATTAAGAATTAAAATAAGTTTAACATTATCGAAGAACTATATTCGGTATTAGTCATAAAAGGGACAGCGGAAGCGACTCGGATCTACAGCACAGCGTGGCCCGAAACCCGCGACACCTAGCTGCCTGACCGAGGCACTTTTCTCTCTCTCTCTCTCTCTCTCTCTCTCCCTTTCTTTCGTTTTCTCTCTCTCTATTCTTACGCGTGCCACCGAAGCAAGGAATAATCCTTCAACCACTTCGCGACATGTGGTATCGCCTCGCATGCAACTCAAGAAAATAATCGAACGACGACGACGTCACAGCTTGAAGGAAAAAATTGGACCTTCGACAAAGTCCAAAGTCCGAGCTCTATTGTAACCCCCTCCGCATAGAAAATTAAGCCCTCCAGGACCTATATAAGGACGGGAAAATGCCCGAAACGGAGAGTATCAAATCGTCATTTCAACTTTGTAGTTCATAGTACAGTCAGTCGCCGAGCAGTCAGTAGACAGCCCGTTGGCGATAATTACCGCGGAGGAACCCCACCCTGTAGAGTCAGCCAAAGTCCAGAGTGAGTACTGAAAATAAAAACGGTCGAACGGTCTAAGTTCGGTTTGAATGTACTTTTTCTCATTTTTAACCATACGGAATTTATCTAAAGCTTAGAAGAAATTGAATTTAATTGTTTTCTGCCGTTTTTGTTCAAGTCCACACTGTTTATTTCGTTTTACTGTTTTATCGAACAACAAGTATCGCGTTAAGTATATTGTATCAAGAAATAACGATCGCTCGCGCACGGTAATAGCGAACGTACGTGTATCAATTATTCGGTTATTTGAATAAAATCTAACAGCTTCACGATTCATCGAGTATAACGATTTCTTTTACAAACGATTGCCATTAATTTTCCCTTCCACGCATCGGTTACCAGCGAAACAACTTCACCAGGAAAACCAAACGTAAGTACAAACCCAATTTTTTTCTAATTTATTTTATCTGACATTCCTGTAAATTTCTCCCCAAGTGAAAGTAACCTACCACTTCCCTTCTCACCTAAAATCCCTTCCTCCGCGGGGTAATTTATCAATTTAGTTTATCGAGACGAGTGACGGGTTAACGCGAATAATCAACGAGCATTCTTAGCCCTGTCCCGAGTAATTTTCCGAAAGGTTAGACTCAAAAGGGGGCTTGCGTCTTCGGTGTTTCTCGTCAGGTGTGGTAAAGGGAGAATTTATTCTCCTTGACCAGAGTACGGAAAACTCACGCCGAAACGCCTCACACGTCTTAAATTTGTCGGTTTTTGTAAAAACACCGCGCGGATTTGACGTAACAATAGGCATCTTCTAGCCAGTGTTTAGACCACGCAGCATAAAAACTAATACATGGTCTGCTAATTTATTAGTACGGTTGTTGCCCCAATCTTCAAAGCCACATATGATATCCTTTCGAGTATCATATATGACTTTTGATTGAATTGATATCTCGTCCCACATCAGTATGCATACTTTATCTTTGCTCGACATTTTTTGAGACATGTTCTCCAAATGTCTCAAGATCAAAGAGTTCAAACCCGGAACCAAAGGTATCTTATGAAGCATCGACTTTAGTGTTTGTGTGCATGGAATATCAGGAAAAACTTCTCGCAAACATGTGTAAGCACGCTTCCCCATCGTTTTATATAGCGTCAGAGCCAAAGCTTTTTGTTTCGTTTCGTATCGATGTCCCTATTATATTAAAGATGAAATGAGAATATGGAATAAATATTTTATTTGTTAGTAGACACACGCCATAAAACCTGTTATTTTTTATTGTAGACATGCACTATGCAAAAAAATTTCTACAACTACTACTACTATACAAACTTTTACTAGACATCAAAAACACAGAATGCACAGATGTTACACAGGAAAACCTAAACAAACTTACATCACAAAAACTTTTAAAAGTCTACAAAACACAACGGCAGCAACTTTTTTTTGTCTGTCGCACGCTGGCTCACTTTCACACTCCGCGTCACGTGACTCGTTTTAGTTCGTTCAGAGCTGAGACCACAGGTAGTTGGCATTACCGTCGATTCGTTACCCCTTTCACGGTGCGAGTTAGCCCCCCCTGGGCCATTGCCCCACTCTAAACGGCCAGCGTAGAGGGACTTGAATCTCGTATCAAGAGTTTTCCCTCTACGGCCGGTGGATATCATTGGCGGCGCGTGTCATCGAAATCTTTAATTGATTCATGTCCGCGTGTTCTATTGGTGACTGTCGGGTGGTCGCTTCCTCCCCCCGTCATATACCGTATCTGGCTCACGAAGATAGACTAACTGCCGGGGCAACCTTTTCGTTGCTTTAGAAGTCCCTAGATGCTACGACGAATGATGCAATAAACAAAAATATTACACAAAGATAGACTAACTACCGTGGAAACGTTTTCGTTGCTTTGAGAGTCCCTAGATGCTACAACGAATGATGCAATAAACAGGAATATTACACGAAGATAGACTAACTGACGTAGCAGCGTTTTCGTTGCTTCGGAAGTTCTTATATCCGATGACGAATAATGCAATGAACAAAAATATTACACGAAGACCTATGTCTTATTAATGGTATTGATAGGAAATTGGAATTTGTTTTTGATTACAGAACACCAAAAGCCCAAAAGGCATTTCTTCAGAATCTCTGAACGTTTAGATATAAATTTAAACACAATCGTAGCAAAGATTTGGACTTCTTATGAAGTAAATATTTAAACTATGGTATATATATATATATATATATATTTAATAAGTAAATCAATAATTTAAAAGGAACAAACCATTTAAACGGAAGTTCGATATAAGAGCTAAACAATAATATCATACAGATAATCAGCGTTAAAATAGGATAGAAGAAGAAAAAACGATTCATATTGTAGATGGTAAAGATGACTCGAAGCTCGGGTCGCACCCGAGACGATGCCGTCTTTCCCGTCTCTCTCTGTGTTAACACCATAAGACGAGGAGTGTTCCCTCGCAACAATACATATTTATAGAACACATACTTTGTGACCCAGTGTGAATGTAAGCAGCCTTTTGATATAAAATCATTTATACTGATGAACAATTTTGAGCTAAAATTATGATAGGAACTCAGAAGAGAAATGCTTACTTAAAAGGATACAAGAAATAATTGCAAATATGAAAATTTAACATTATAGAGAATGGAAAAGCCAATATATTGTTTTAACTAAACAATTAGGATCATGAGAGGATATGAAAACCATAGACAGTTTGTTACTATAGTAGTTATATATGCTCATTTACGTTACACATTATTAAGAATTAAAATAAGTTTAACATTATCGAAGAACTATATTCGGTGTTAGTCATAAAAGGGACAGCGGAAGCGACTCGGATCTACAGCGCAGAGTGGCCCGAAACCCTCGACACCTAGCTGCCTGACCGAGGCGCTTTTCTCTCTCTCTCTCTCTATCTCTACGCGTGCCACCGAAGCAAGGAATAATCCTTCAACCACTTCGCGACATGTGGTATCGCCTCGCATGCAACTCAAGAAAAGAATCAAAACGACGATGACGTCACAGCTAGAAGGAGAAAAAATGAATCATCGATAAAGTCCAAAGTCCGAGTTCTATTATAATCCCCGCATAGAAAATTAAGCCCTCCAAGACCTATATTAGGACGGGAAAAAGCCCGAAAAAAGGCAGTTGTAGTTAACAATTAATAGTTGATAGTTCATAGTACAGTCAGTCGCCGAGCAGTCAGTAGACAGCCCGTTGGCGATAATTACCGCGGAGGAACCCCACCCTGTAGAGTCAGCCAAAGTCCAGAGTGAGTACTGAAAATAAAAACGGTCGAACAGTCTAAGTTCAGTTCGAATGTACTTTTTCTCAGTTTTAATGATACGGAATTTTTCAAAAGTTTAGAAGAAATTGAATTTAATTGTTTTCTGCCGTTTTTGTACAAGTCCACACTGTTTATTTCGTTTTACTGTTTTATCGAACCACAAGTATCGCGTTAAGTATATTGTGTCGAGAAATAACGATCGCTCGCGCACGGTAATAGCGAACGTACGTGTATCAATTATTCGGTTATTTGAATAAAATCTAACAGCTTCACGATTCATCGAGTATAACGATTTCTTTTACAAACGATTGCCATTGATTTTCCCTTCCACGCATCGGTTACCGGCGAAACAACTTCACCAGGAAAACCAAACGTAAGTACCAATCCAATTTTTCTAATTTATTTTATCTGACATTTCCGTAAATTTTTCCCCAAGTGAAAGTAACCTACCACTTCCCTTCCCACCTAAAATCCCTTCCTCCGCGGGGTATTTTATCAATTTAGTTTATCGAGACGAGTGACGGGTTAACGCGAATAATCAACGAGCATTCTCAGCCCTGTCCCGAGTAATTTTCCGAAAGGTTAGACTCAAAAGGAGGCTTGCGTCTTCGGTGTTTCTCGTCAGGTGTGGTAAAGGGAGAATTTATTCTCCTTGACCAGAGTACGGAAAACTCACGCCGAAACGCCTCACACGTCTTAAATTTGTCGGTTTTTGTAAAAACACCGCGCGGATTTGACGTAACAAAAATTGGGGGCTCGTCCGGGATCCTAAAAAGAATGTTCGTTTTGTTTAAATTAACCAGTCATCTTTGTCGCGAATAAAAATTAATTAGCGAAAATTAAATTAAAGAAAAAGAAAAGTGTCAAGTTAATTAGTAATTTTTGTCGCGAATAAAAATTAATTAGTGGAAATTAAATTAAAGAAAAAGAAAAGTGTCAAGTTAATTAGTAATTTTTGTTGCGAATAAATTAAAATCGAAAAGAAAACAAGTTGTGATTTTATAAAAAAAATTGTTTGGATAGTTTGAATTAATTAATCGGTTCTGTCGTGGATAAATTAAATTGCGAAAATTGATTTCTTAAGAAAGTGTCACTTTGGTTCTTGTTAATCGACTGGCCTTTGTAATTCGATTTAATTCATAAAACCCAGCTTTTACTTTTTTACCGCGTTTTCCAGAAGTGATTTCATTCGCGAAAATTGATTTTTTACCTTTTTATTGAGTTTTAGTGAATCAACTCAATTCGTGAAAATTTTCTATTCCCTTTCAAACGCGTTTGCTGTAAATTGTTTAAAGGCAAAAAAATCTAAATTTTACCTTTTTACCGCGTTTTTCGGAAGTGATTTAATTCGCGAAAATTGATTTTTTACTTTTTATCAAGTTTTAGTGATTCGACTAATTTCATGAAAAGTGATCCCTCCTTTCTCCTCAGTTCTTGTAAACGGATTTAATTCATAAAAGTCTAGCTTTTCCCTTTTTTACCGCGTTTTGGTATCTTGATTTAATTAGTGAAAATCGATTAAAAAAAAAAAAAAAAAAAAAAAAAAAATTTTTATTTGTGTTTTGGTGAATCAATTTAATTCATGAAAATTTACTATTCCCCTTCAATAAAAATATTAAATCCAACTTCCACCTTTTTTTTTACCACTGTGTAAATTTAAAGTGTAAAAATTGATTTTTTCTTTCTTTAAAATTATTTATATCGGGATTTATAAATCGATTTTACTTATAAAAATTGATGTAGTTGAAAGTGAAACTTTTATTTGAGTTAGATAAATCGGATTTTCCCCCCAAGAAAAACTATAAATCGAGAACGTTCGTTGATGTGGTTCGAGTCCATTGATCGACAT
Source organism: Cylloceria caligata (assembly GCA_963942595.1). Lineage (NCBI taxonomy): Eukaryota > Metazoa > Arthropoda > Insecta > Hymenoptera > Ichneumonidae > Cylloceria > Cylloceria caligata. Next base: position 70,585,130 of record OZ012706.1, on the reverse strand, counting down.
CGTTGCAAAAATTGATTCGTTTTAGAGAGTACCCGCTATTAATCAACTTATTTGGTAAGTCTTTTTCGTAAGTAAATTGACCTTATGGAAATCAAATGTGAGAAAAATATTCAATAATGACTGGTGAATAAAAAGAGATAGAATTTGTATTGAAGGACATATACGTGGATAGATATATATATAATCATAGGTTGCACTCCATTATATGGGACCATTGGAGAAATTATTGGTACTTCAAGTGCGTATAAGGGAACTCGAGGTTCTCGCGCAAGAACTAATTGAAGAAGTCACGCAAGAAATTTTCTTAAGTCAACTCGGTTTAGAACGAATAAAACAGCAAGAAAGAATAATCGCTCAAACATACGTGAGGAGAACTACAAGGAAAATAGCTTCCCCGAATATTAACTATAGAGAGTAATATTATATTTGTTTCAACCAAACAACCATCAGATTTCTTGTATTGTTTTTATACGATTCGCTCCGTAATATTAACTTCCTTGTACTGTCATTTACAAATATTCAATCAATCTACCAGGCGTTAAAACAGTTGGCATACAATTCTGAAAATATTAGTTAAATTCTGTTATTCACTCCTACGTCGCTCATCTTAACAATCCTCTCGAGCGATCACTAGTATCGTTCACCTCTATTTATTCCTCATAACATTGCACCTCCACCTGCATGTGCTACTCTTTCTACCATAGGCCTTTAACAAATTCGCCGGCTCGCTTACACCAGCGGTCAGCATTCTAAAATCCCTACCCCATCCATTCCGATAAAATCAGCCTTTTAGAAATTCGCCGGCTCGCTTACACCAGCGGTCAGTATTCTAAAATCCCTACCCCATCCATTCCGATAAAATCAGCCTTTTAGAAATTCGCCGGCTCGCTTACACCAGCGGTCAGTATCAGTTTTCTATGTTCAGGGAAATAATTAATACACAAAATCACTCTGCCAGTAAATTTGCGGAGATAGATCATTGTTCTCGCGTTTTAGGCATACCCTTAAAATTTGACGATATCGCCAGTGTCGAGAGGGAAATCCAAGAAAACCTGTCTCAAAATATCAAAATTTCAAACGTGCGTTCGTTGCCGCGTATTACCTCCGAAGTGCACTACAACGGTACGTTTGAAAGAATCAACACCTTCCACTGGAACCCCAAGATTTTGCAAAGTACTAGCAAGGCCCATACACAAAACACATTACACTAGTGAGAGAAATCCTATGTTTCAGCCCTTCGCGTAAGTGGGGTTAAGGCTGACAAGGCTCGCTCACAATACACATTACACTAGTGAAGAGAAATCCTATGTTTTAGCTCCTCGCGCAAGTGAGTTCGGAGCTAGCAAGGCTCGTTCACAAAACACATTACACTAGTGAAAGAAATCCTATGTTTTAGCTCCTCGCGTAAGTGGGGTTAAGGCTAGCAAGGTTCGATTACGAAACATATCATACAAACAAGACAGACATAACTATACGTACCATTTACTAATTTTGACAATTACCAACCCTAATCCTTCATCCATGCCGAAAACCCATAGAGCAGGAAGGAAAGTTCAAGCGCAGAGATTAAAACGACGAATCTTAAAAGAACAGTACCAAGTTCCAATAATTGCGTGCAAATCGTATAACGAACAAAATCCTAGAGTCTTTAATATCGAAATAAAAGGTAATAATAAAACTATCCCTCTCGAACGAAGAGAAATAACAGAATATAAGAAATATTGCGACAACACAATTGCAGTACATAACGACTATTCGAGGCAAGAAAGGATTAGAAATTTAAATTCTAGTAAAACAAATCGTCCTTTAAGAGTAACAGCGAGTGAATCGTATAACAAGCAAAATTTTGGAGTCTCTAGCATAAAATCTATAAAAGATAACGAAGGTATTTTCCTTAACGAAGAAAAAATAACAGGTTTTCAGGGACCTTTAGGTGAACAAACAGAGAAGTATAAAAATCATTCAGACAGTGCAAAAGCAGATTGCACGGGCCTCTCTAACGAAGAAATACCATATTTATTAAGGGAAATTACGCACAAAGCAAACAGCAGTAAAGTCACACAGGGTGTCGACACAGACACACCGAGTGAATATCGAATAAAACGCCTTAAGCAAATCCGAGAAATCGAGCGGAAAAATTTTCTAGACGAACTTGTTGCTGATTACGAAGCTCATTCGATAGAAGGGATACGCTATCACCCGTTTGTGACATCTTGCGAAACTCAAATCACTAAGATCGAATCGTTGAATAAACATCAAGTCATCCTCCCGAAGGAGAAACCACATTTGATTTCACCTCAGGGAAATTTTGAAACGAAATTGAAGAAATAAAACTCTATAATTCTTCTCCGTTACAAGTAATAAAAAGAAAGTCATTCCTATTCTCTTCTCCTGCCCAATTTCTACGTTAATAATATTCTTATGTATTTTTGCATGTCTCTTTGATGCTGTATACCAAAAATTACACTTGTATACAATACATTATAAATGAGGTCAACTCAAAGGTAAGAATTGATGAGTCTATAATCCACGAGTATCCTGAGGAAAGAAGAAAAAGGCTGAATGTTTGTCAGTGTTGGAAAATCAGCTGACGTACGGCGATTGATATTCGCCGTGCATCGACCTGTTGCTGCTGGAATAGTGCTTCAAGCGAGAGCCTGTCTCTATCGCTTGAATTCACCATCGCACACCGGCCGTTTCGCTCGCTTGACTTCAGCGTCGCACAACGACGCTTGTGTGAAGCACAGTCATCTTGAGAATTTTTTACACTTCTGTGAAAACCCGCTTGGACAGCACATACCTCTGCTCGCATCTTGGACTTTTCATCGCCTCACCGGATCTATTCATCAAATACGTGCTCAACTGGACTTAAAATAAACGGTAAGAGTATACCTTTATAATTTATCTAAATTCACTCTTGATGAGGAGTAGAAATTTCATTTGTGCATCCTCAAAAGGTCTCAACTCGTGGCGTGCGCTGCAGCGTGGGCTGCACCACGTTCACCTCACAAGGTAAAAAAGGTTTTATATATATTTTTTTGTATTAATTGTGTGCTTCTCACCAAATTTTCAATCCAAATACTTTTGTGCTATTTTTATATATATATATTTTTTGTAGTGTGTTAGTCGATGGTAAAAATAAAAACCACTTTCTCTTTCAACATCTTTGGTCTGGTTATTTTACACCTGTCGTGAGTGGAAACTCATTCTTCTTCAATGTATTGTATTTCAGATTCAGTCCAACAACAGTACAAGGAATTCTCAACAGTCAGTATATGAAATATTGAGTAATAATACAGTTTATTTCCCATCGTTCCAAAATACGCTCGCTCTTCGCTAATGTCAAGCAACATATCATATATAAATATTGAAAGTGACAATTTTTTAACTAATAAGATTTTAAAAATGTAATTCATAAAAAATATTCATAAATGCTTCTCAAATGAACAAACCGGAATTCTAAGAACCATGATGGCTATGACGATTGACATTACTCGATGGAAACCACGAAAAGGTGGCGAGAATATTCCATCGGGAAAGTATGGAATAAGATAGTAGGAGAAAGGAGTTGGTGAAGGTAGGGCAAGAATATGTTGGAAAAGAGAAACAACGATAAATAGTAAGGAGGTTTATGAAATACATAATCGAAAAAACAAATTACAGGAACTTTCTTACACGCAGACGAGACGTTTATGGGATGAAATGATCAAGTATTAATTTGTGTGTAACCACCTTACATAATTGAAAAATATCTGTCACAACCCGTTCAGTTATGCGCAAGTTTGAGCATTTTTCGATTCGGTTTGTTGGCGAACGAACTTCTCTTCCGTTTCCTATTCGCTGCATCTCTCATAGCGTCAGCGATTCACTTAAGGTGGTTGAAAATATGCGTGCGAATAAACAAATTTATTATGTACTCGCGATGCTGTCATCGTTCGTGAGCTAAAAGTCAATGTCCGAGACATAAGACAATTGGCGAGAAATATTTCATTTACTCGTACATATTGAAATGATAAGCGTTATTAATTTGGTTGTTGCATAGTTGCAAGTCAAGCGTATTAAAAATACCGTTCAATTGAAACCTCAATAATGATACAAGCTTCATTTAGAAAGCAATATGCGAAGTCACATTAAGAGAGGGAGATAGAGAGATAGACAATGGAAGCAGTATTGGCTTAAAACTGCAATTGAATGAATTTAAAAAAACCCAAAACCCAGATAGTATAAACATCTTTACAATAGACATAGAAACTAGTAGAACTCATTATTCTCATGCAAGTGTAGTCACTTAATGTATAATCGTGGGCTTATTTACAATTTCAATAATCAGCAATATCTTACCACGTCTCGCGATTTATAAAGGGTGGTTAAATTTTAAGGGCCGATGTTGAATGTGAACCACACCTAAACGTCAAGTTTTATCTGCATTTCATTTGACATTTCTCAATTTCAGACTAACTCAATTTGAACCATGGAAAGATACACAATCGAGCAACGCGTTAAAGTTATTCGGGCTTATTATGAAAATGGGCGTTCAAATCAAAATGCATATCGTGCACTTCGTGATTTTTTCGGTCAATTTAATCGTCCAAATGTGCGTACAATCGGAAAAATCGTGCAAAAATTTGAGCAAACCGGGTCTGTAGGAGATATTAAAACACCAGTGCATGCTCGTACAGCTCGTACTGCAGAAAATATTGCTGCTGTTCGCGATAGTGTGGCTGAAGAGCCGTCCACCTCAACTCGTCGTCGTGCCCAACAATTGCACCTCTCACGCTTGTCGTTGATGAACATTATGCATAAAGACTTGCATTTACACGCTTATAAGGTGCAATTGACTCAAGAACTAAAGCCTCTTGACCATTCCAAACGTCGTCAATGGTCAGAATGGTGGCAAGAAATGGCAACAGTGGATGATCAATTTTCGAAGAAAATCATCTTCAGTGATGAGGCACATTTTCACCTCAGTGGATTCGTCAATAAGCAGAATTGCCGCATTTGGGCGAATCATAATCCAAGAGTGATTGTCGAAAAACCAATGCACCCACAAAGAGTGACTGTTTGGTGCGGTTTATGGGCTGGCGGCATCATCGGGCCGTATTTTTTCCAAAATGAGGCCGGTCAGGCAGTTACTGTGAATGGTGTTCGCTATCGTGAGATGATAACGAACTTTTTATGGCCCGAATTGGAAGATATGGATGTGGGCGATATGTGGTTTCAACAGGACGGTGCCACTTGCCACACAGCTAACGAAACAATGGCTCTTTTGCGCGACAAATTCAATGGCCGTGTTATCTCACGTGGTGGCGATGTCAATTGGCCGCCAAGATCATGTGATTTGACACCGTTGGACTTCTTTCTTTGGGGTTATTTGAAAGAAAAGGTGTACGTCGATAAGCCGGCAACAATTCAAGAGCTAAAGGATGAGATAATTCGGCACATTAACGGCATAGAACCTCAATTATGCCTAAGCGTCATCGAAAATTTGGACCATTGGATGGAGGTGTGCCGCCGAGGTCGCGGCGGCCATTTGGCCGATATTTTGTTCCATACATAATTGAACCATACCATATTATCATAATAAAAAGAATTGACAATAATTTCCTAAATAATTTGTGTTTTATTCAAAATCAACATCGGCCCTTAAAATTTAACCACCCTTTATAAATACAGAAATTTTTCCCTTGATAGTCGCACACAGTGCTCGCGAAAAAATTCGATAAATGCTGTAACGATGTACTTACACATGTACTTACGTCTTATCGTTGTTGGGAAAGCGATGGAAGCTCAGCGCGGGACTCGCCCGAGAAGAATTATTGCACCCGTTGTAGGCACATACGTTATTGCCAGCATCGTTAACAAAATTGCAACTCACGTACAATTACAATAAGAAACAATTCTCCGTCGACAAAAAGTTGACCCAAAATATCTCTCGACACCGAAATTACTCGATCGACTCGAAATAGTACCGCACATTTAATATTGAATTAATGTTTTTATGAATTATCAGGAGTACACGCTTTAGACCTGCCAAATCTCCAAGAGACATAAGCAAAGTGTTTAAAGCGTTGAAGCAAGAAGGCGTTTAAAGGGCGCCAAAAGTAGACAAAACGAGTGACATAAAACGGGCACGAGAGAGAAGAAGCACAAGCAAATCGATTAAAAGCCGCGCCACCAGAGCCTTTAAGCGGAGTCTAAACAACTTTTTTCTCGCTCTTGCACGATCGCTGTAGCGCTATCTCTCGCACTCATACGATCGTCGTGTGTGTTCAGCCTCCTCGATTACCGCCAGTACTCAATATTAAAAAAAACTGGTATTTCTAAAATAACATGTTACATGGTATAATAATATCACAGTTGTAATACCGTCTGAAATAAAACTCATTATTATTTACGCGGTATTAATAATAAATAAGAATTATGCCTCACCGCAATATTTTACCGAAAGTTCGCATACATTGCTAATCGAGGCAAATTTGTAGTCATTGTGATCAAAATGTTATTTATACCTTCGCATCCAAAGTTTTGCATGGTGCAAACAGAAGTTTGATCTGAATTGCAGTTTTTTATTATGAATTAAAGAACGTATAATGGTGATGGACAAGCATACTGTAACGGTAATTTTTTATCGTTAACAACTATTTTTATTTTTCGTGGAAAATTCGGGCTTACACACAGGACTAATTAACGTTAGCCTTCCAGGTGGGTGAGAGTAAGGTTTATTAACAAAAGAAATAAGTTCATAAATGTGTCAATATTCGGTTTCTGGCCACTGATACCCCGTACGCTGCATTTAACTTCGGTAATTTCGATGATTATTTTACAATTCTTATTTTAGTTCACGTTTACACGGATTCCTGGTATCCCAGGCTTGAATATTTGTTGTGATTTTCTTTGTTGGCATTGACCCAGTGACTCTAACACTCACATACAGCTTAACGCGTTGAACTCGCTCCTCGAAACGATATCTCACTTATTCTTGTAGCACTCTCTCTCTTACACCCATTACACCTCCTCGCTGTCTTTTCCACTCGCACGCCTGTACAATTCTTGTTTATATGCCAGTTTAAAAACCACACGACCTAATTTTAATTTTCTCAAACACTACTTGCTTAATTCTTTTTGATCAATTTCCTACACATTATTCTATCCACTTATCCTATTCGTCTTAAACCTATCTACTCCTAAATCGATCTCACTTTAAACCTATCCACTAATTATCCTTCTTTAGTTTATTTAGATGACTCGCCTGTCCAATTCTCCTTCTCCAGTCTTTGTTAACACCGACTTAATTTCTTTTCCTAATTCCGGAACCACGGATTTTAATGAAATGTAATTTTACTTGATTTCCGAACTTTTCACTTTCAAGGATAATCATTTCGTTGTTAACTGCAGAGACTTGTAAAAAAAATGTATCAGTTCAGAGAAGACTTGTATTAAGACCCTTGGGCTATCAGCGCATAGAGAGCTCCTCCTTCCGCGCAGGCTCTTTTATAGCCTTTCCCTCGCCCCGTTCTGCTCTACGTCATCAGTCGTTTTTGTTTTAAAATCTAACGCGTTTCTTAATTTTGTAGCTTGCCGCTACCGCGCTCACCGCCTTCCCCTCGCTACCAAGCGAGGCCAGCTGGTCGCTGACCTGCTGTTTACGACAGCGAAGGAATTCCGGAGGTGTGACGTAGCTCGGGTTCGATGGCCTAGTGTCCGCAAACCTCGGTACATTCGGAATAATACAGTAGGCTCTTATCGCCTTTTAAAATAATAAAAAGGGCTAAAGAGTGTAACTATGTTACAATACGAAGCAGAGGAATCTACATACAATTCATTTCAATCCAGTGATTTAATACTACATCCATTCAAATTCTTTCATTATCCGCTTAATAATAAATCAATAATGGTTATAATTAAAATAACTCTCCCAATCATTTTTTGATCGAATAGGATGTAATCATTAATTATCTAAAAAATAGTACTTCTAGAGAACACATTCAATATTCATTTAATTATACGCATTCCATAATGTATTGTTAAGAACTTATTATCATTTTTACATAATTTTAGCTCAAATATCCTTTTCACATAAAATATTTAATAAAATAACGATAGATGTAATATCATATTTAATCGGACATACATGACGTCTGAAAAAAGGATAAACATTACTATCAATCCGACCATTTGTTATCTTACCTATAATTGAAAAAAAAACATGACAGGTGCAGGGATCTAACCAGGATCTTCCAGTTCTTGAGATAGAAGAGAACGCTTTATACCGCTCGACCATAGATGCACTATTCGTATATACTATGAAAGTAGATGATTGCTCGAATGCCACCGATATGTTTGCAGAGAATTACAATGTCATTCTTTTCACTATTATCGGTCAATATACTATCAAACGATGCATATTTATTTACAATTCCGCTTGCTTGGTGGGATAATTGCATGAATATGAAAGAAAAATACCACCATCTCAAGCAAACGAGGGCGCGTGAGTCTGAGCGAGAACGCAACATCACCCCAACCATTGGAATCGCGTTGGCGCGAGAGAGAGAGACACATCATCACCTTAAGCGCACACTGTTCGTAGCATAGTAAGAGGGCGAAGCTAACCATGTGGCCGTGTATTTGTGCATACCGATACAGACAGTGCTCGCGGTGGCTAGAGTGCTCGCGGTGGCTAGAGTGATCACTAATCGATAACCCCAAAAAAGTCTGCCAAATGCTCCCATAAGGCCTGTGCTTCCATGTAAATCTCTGTTTGCTGAATAAACTTAGACATCTGTCAACATTACCCCATAGAAACATTAGTCGATTTGTGTCTGCATCATAAAGTTATTCTCGATTGAAAATGTCAGTTTACGAGCCAAATTCTCGTCATTTGCGGGAGGTTTTAATTTTCTGCTTCAATATGAAGAAATCTGCGGCTGAGGCTCATTTGGATGCTCTCAAATATTTATGCTGAGGCCGCTATTAGTGAAAGAACGTGTCGTGAGTGATTTCAACGCTTCAAGAAGCGTTGGAATCACCGGCATAGCAGTTCTACCGCCATAGCGGTGGAAGAAAGAAGGTTTTCGAAGATGCAGAATTGGAGGCATTACTTGATCACGACTCGTGTCAAAGTCAAGAAGAATTGGCACGATCATTGAGAGTGACTCAACAAGCAATTTCAAAACGCCTCCAAGCCGTGGAAATGATTCAGAAACAAGGAAATTGGATGCCGTACGAGTTGAAACCGAGAAATGTTGAACGGCGTTTGTTTGCTTGTGAACAGTTGCTTGAAAGGCAAAGACGGAAGGGATTTCTGCATCACATTGTGACTGGAGGCGAAAAAAGGGTTCATTACGATAAATCATGGGAATTTCGCGGCCAGACTTCCACGACGATGTCCAAACCGAATATTCATGACTCCAAGGGCATGCTCTGTATTTGGTGGGACCAGCTCGGCGTAGTGTATTATGAGCTATTAAAACCGACTGAAACAATCACATCGTTATCGAACGCAATTATGCGTTTGAGCCGAGCATTGAAAGACAAACAGCCGCAATGCAACGAGAGACACGATCAAGTGATTTGGCAGCATGACAATGCTCGATCCCATGTTGCGAAGGTGGTCCAGACATACTTGGAAACGTTGAAATGGGAAATCCAACCCCACCCGCCGTATTCTCCAGACGTTGCTCCCTCTGACTATTACTGGTTTCAATCAATGGCACACGACCTGGCTGACCAAAACTTCCGGTCTTCTGAAAAAGTAAAAAATTGGATCGCTTCAAAAGATGACTAGTTTTTTTCAACGCGGAATTCGTACGCTGCCCGAAAGATGGGAGAAAGTAGTGGCCAGCGATGGACAATACTTTAAATCATAAACTTTATTCAGATTAATTAATTAATCAATATGCGGTCATATGTTTCTTTAGAGTGATAAATCTTAAGCGACAATGTCATAGACCAAATTTCTATGATGGAATATTTTTGGCAGTTCGCAACCCGGTTAGAGTCAGCGCCGCCTGGATCCCTGTGTTATCGATCTCAGAAACATCTCTAACAATCGAATCTTTAATTATTTGTCAGCTCTAATTGCCTCACTCATTCATTAAGAATTAATGAGGCAACCAGACCTGACGATTTTTAAATTCTAAAGAAATCGTAAATAAATATTGCCACAGCCCGGGTTTGAACCGGGAACTCCAGAATTCTAGCCTGGTACGGTACCAATTACGCCACCGCGGCTCTAGCAACATCAATTCACGATCTCTATTTTTAATGTCAAGTGTTAAACTCGTTTAGTTAGTGTTAAACTCGTTTAGTTTAAGCTCGTTTAGTTTAACACTTGACATTAAAAATAGAGATCGTGAATTGATGTTGCTAGAGCCGCGGTGGCGTAATTGGTACCGTACCAGGCTAGAATTCTGGAGTTCCCGGTTCGAACCCGGGCTGTGGCAATATTTTTCCACGATTTCTTTAGAATTTATAAATCGTCAGGTCTGGTTGCCTCATTAATTCTTAATGAATGAGTGAGGCAATTAGAGCTGACAAATAATTAAAGATTCGATTGTTAGAGATCTTTCTGAGATCGATAACTTAGGGATCCAGGCGGCGCTGACTCTAACCAGGTTACGAACTGCCAAAAATATTCCATCATAAAAATTTGGTCAATAACATTGTCGCTTAAGATTTATCACTTTAAATCATAAATGTATAACCAGTTTTTTTACAATAAAGTCGCGAATTTTGGAAAAAAACGGCGGAAGTAAAGTTGTACACCTAATATCATACCGTTGACCGTACCATTCCATTTACATATCGTTCGGCACAACAATATATTGGGTCTGAGAAACAGTTTGTGGCGTTTTTTCCCGATAGATGGCATCAATTGCAAATAAGTCAGGAAACACAGATGGTAGCGACAGCACTAAACGCTCGTAGGAAAGGTGACACTTTGAGCGTTACTTTGAGTGTATAAACATCGAAATTGGTGCAGTGGTTGGAAAGTTGTTTGCTTTTGAAAATGGAGAAAAGTAATGAAAGATTGCGCTATATTTTGCAATATTATTATGACAAACGCTGCTGAGGCTTGTGAAAAAATTTGTGCTGTGTACGGTGAAGGTACTTTATCAAAATCTGCTGCGTGGAAATGGTTCGCTGGCTTTCGTTTTGGTAATTTTGATGTGAAAGATAAGTCACGCTCTAGTCGTCTAATCACTGAAAGAGCTGATGAAATTCTTGAAAAAGTCCAGCAAGATAAGCATATCAGCAGTGTCGATATTGGTATGGAGCTAGGCATTGACCACAAAACTGTTTTGATCCATTTACACAAAGCTGGCTACAAAAAGAAGCTCGATGTATGGGATCCTTATGAGTTAAGCGCGAAAAACATGATAGACCGAATTAACATTTGCGATGCGCTGCTGAAACGCAATGAAATCGAGCCATTTCTGAAACGTGTCATAACCGGTGATGAAAAATGGATCACGTACGACAATCAGAACCGTCAAAGATCGTGGACAAGGGATGGTGAGCCGTCACAAGCGTTCGCGAAGTCAGGATTGACGGCGAAAAAGGTGATGCTGTGTGTGTGGTGGGACTGGAAGGGAATCGTTCACCTTGAGCTACTTCCAGTTGGTCAGACGATTGATTCTAAAATCTACTGTGGACAACTAGAGAGATTACGCCAAGCAATTGAAAGAAAACGGCGCGAATTAATTAATAGGAAAGGTGTTGTCTTCCATCATGACAATGCTCGACCACACACTTCTTTGATGACCCATTTTGATGGGTCATCAAAATTGCGAGAGCTTGGTTGGGAAGTTTTGATGCATCCACCGTATAGTCCAGACATAGCACCCTCTGACTATCACTTATTCCGATCTCTGCAGAAATCTCTCAATGGAATTAAGCTGCTTCCAAAAGAAGCCTGTGAAAACCACTTGATTCAGTTTTTCAACCAGAAACCACAGAAGTTCTTCACCGATGACATCATGGCTCTACCCGAGAAATGGCGAAACATTGTCGATAATAATGGAGCGTTTTTGGTTTAAATAAATTCATTTTCACACTATAAGAAAACCAGTTGAATGTTACTAAAAAAACGTCATGAACTTTTTCCCAGACCCAATGCATTAAAAAATAAAGGCATAGAGATAATGACATAGCGTCAGTAAACCGTACGCGTGACGGTGTAAAATCGGGATTGACGAGGTTCAGAAATAATATCTCCCCATACGAGCCGGATACAGGAAATTCAATAGAATTAAAAGCACTGTTGGATAATCAGCTGGCGCACGACGATCGATATTCGTCGTGCACCTACCTGTTGGTGTGCCTGAGCACACGACTCTCAGTTGAGCCGAGGATGGCCGAAGCAGGGCTTCGCGGAGCCGAGGCTGTGCCTCGTTGGCACGCCGCGTCGAGCGAGAGGATGTCTCTCTCGCTAGACTTCGGTTTCGCTCACCGGCTATCTCGCTCAACTGACTTCAGCGCCCAACGACGCTTTCATACTCGCACCCATGTTGAAAATTTAGATACTTTCGCAACGGCATCGAGGAACAGCACACACAGCGTACTTTTGGACCTTTTCTCGTTGACTTCTTTCACTGGATCAACTCATCACTAGTACTCAACAGGACTCAAAATCAGGTACGAGGGCATTGTTATAATTTACCATAAATTCAATGGCAATGAGGAGTTGGATTCTCATCGGTACATCAACTTTTTTGGTCTCACTTATTGGCGGCATCGCACATGTCACGCCACGTTTCCTCTCAGCTTAATTTGCCGGTATAATTAATATAATTATGCAGGTGCACTATATTCGCTGTACTTTTCCCCAGAACATCTGCTGGAAGAGTACAGCGACTATACACTGCTCATTTTGTGCATCCTCATTATGTGTTGTATTGTGCTACGCAGTGCTGCCTGCGTAGCTTGTCTCATGCGTGTAGAGCACTCATGCAATTTCAATTGCAAGTGCTCTCATTTGATCACTGCAACCTCACTCCATTAAGCTGCTGAGAGCTTGCTGTGAATTGTTATATCGCCTTACGCACTCATTCTCTCCAGCGTGACGTGCTACGCAGCACTGACTGCTGCACGCGCACCGCTCTCTACACTCAAGCTCAATCACACTCAGCATACCTTTAATATAATGGTGTGCTGTCTCAAACTCAAAGTGTAAATTCAATTTTTTATTTTATTATAATTTGTTATTCTGTCTAAATTTAATCTATTTTTGCATTTATTCTTTACTTTTATCTTTTTCCAAATTATATTATTTTGTGTGAAATGCGGAAGGCATAATAAACTGCTTTCTCAAATTACCATCTATGTGTCTAGTTTATTATCACCCTGTCGTGAGTGAAGACTCATAATTTTCAATATATTGCAGATCTGTCAAATAACACCATCGGACGGAATCTCAAACAAGCACAATTGGAAAAAGATATCTAAATCAATTTAATAATTGGCAACATAAAATTTGCTCACTCGATACAGATGAAACATTGGATGCAGAATTGAATGCAGAAAACGAATTACTTAATCCTACCTTTTTTTAAGCGATCGTGACTGCGAAGCATTTTCTCGCACCAATTAACCAAATGTTCAGAAAAATATTCGGCAAAACGCGAATCTGCTACTACAAATCCAAAAAAAGATACCAACAATCTCGTTTCCATACTTTGATGGGCGTTATGAAAAATAGACCGTGCAGAAAAAAAATAGTTTCAGAAGGAGTGTCGGATGGAGTCCTGGATGAATTCTTCGCAGTCCCAGAGAGAGTGCCGGAAGGAGTCCAGATAGACAATAAGATTTTATCTGATTCCATTGTCCATCTCGACTTCCTCCGGGACTCTTTTCGAAAGACCCAACAGGACAGAAAAATCTGTCCTAGATTCCATGTCAGACTCCATACAAAAACTGGGCTCCTGACACTCCATTCAGGTTAGATCTCCTATTTTGGGTACTGTGTGTTATGGCGTGGTAACGGAAATCTCGGCCAATACCGTTAATACTTATGATGCACGTATTTGTTTCTTTTTGTCCAAAATACGAGCATCCAGATCATTTCACATGTCAATAACGTGTGAGCTAACTGTCCTCGTAACCGTACACGACAACGTCACTACGTTATTTACTTACTTTTCTTAGTTGCTACTTTTTCTTCGCGTGACTGTATTCACATTCCGATCGTAACTTTCTTTTTTTTAAGCTTACATTGACGTCTTTGAGCGATTGATCATGCTCATCATCCTAATGGGATTAATCGTTGATTCTGGTTAATAACAATCTGCCGCCCTATCTGATTGATGAGTAAGTTTTATTCAAAGTCGCTGTTTTTCCGTCGGCCTAGTATGAAGGACATATTGCCATGCTGGTAAGGGTTTCCTTTATACATAATATTTTGTCTATTTTCACCCTATCCTCTATATGGGATGACATCCTGAGCTCCGGGATGAAGTCGCAAGGACTCTTCCGGGACACTCTCCGGTCCGTCCGGACTCCATCCGGGAATCCATCCATGACCACTTACGAGACTTCTTCCGGGACTATTTTTTCTGCGCGGGGTATCTTACGATTTACTCAAAACTCTCGTTGATTTAGATGCATCACTATCCAACGTGCAAAAGTTTTATTCTTTGAGTTCAGTACTCAAAGGTTAAGCCGCGCAAGTAATACACTCACTCGCGGCCGCAGGTGAAAATTACACAGTCGCTCTGGATCTCCTGAATGATCAATTTAGAAATACACAACACCATGTACATTTCCTTTTCGAATTACCTCAGGTTCCAAAAGAGTCGGCGGTCGCACTGCGTGCACTGTCCGATGAAGCAAACACTTAGAAGCCTCAAAAAATCCCGGAAACCAGTAGACTCATGGAACATGTTGATTGTCGAAATTGGACTTGTTACGGAACTCTCACTCCCGCATCAGCTGCTGTCGCATAGCAGCCGTGCTGTGGCACCTCTCAGCTGTTAGCACGTTACGCTCGAAAGCCGTGCATGCAGCCAAGTGGCGGCAAATCACGGATACGTATTATCCGCAAGGTGGGTGATGATCACGCCCCAGAGAAGCGGTAATGGGAAGTCCTAGCTTTACTTAACGGTGCGTTTGAACGCATGGCCATCTTTGATCATTTACTTCCGGGACGCCAAGTGTTACTCCTCGTGGTGTTCCCTCATTTTGGTTAACGCGCAATTTTAGTATGAAAACTTGGTGTGCTCATTTGTTCGGACTCAGTTTCGTTTGTAAAGTACTAATGATTAGTTATTAGATTCGGTAAATTAAGTACAGACAATTGAAATTAAGTAAAAGGTGTAAGTAAATTTGTGCTATTCATCGGTGCATTGCATTTACGGAGATACCTCGTGGCGCGAGGTATGCATTGTGCATTTGCGCACTTCAGGCAATGCAAAAGGCACTTGTACTCACAATTGATACAATTGTGTGCACCTCGGCTCCCCTCAATCTCTTAAGTTTTTGTTTTTATTATATTCTTGTTTTATGTGTTAAATATATAGATGTTCACACGCGATACAAACACGCCATTTAATTTCACCTGTAACGTGTCGACGACTCATTGTTTTTCTGTTCTAAATATTAAAACTACTACTACAGTTCTATACTAAATAAATTATATCTTATTTCATTCTAATGTTATACCGGTACCGCGTAATTGGATTATTCGGTATTCGGTATAATATAAAAAAGTTATTATTTTTGGGATCGTTTGCCGATAAGGGGATGAATCTCCAGTTATCGATGAAAACGCGAATTTATATAAAAGGAAGTATTTATTATAGGCAACGGTAACTTTCCGTTGTCTATTTAAAAGTCAATGTAAGAATGTACAATAATATGTTGTTTCGAGTATTTGACGAGGAACCAACCCGTTCTATCTTGATTCTAACTTATAACTGTTCTTCGTAAAGCAGTTGCTAACTGTGTTCACGAAAATCCCTGAATTCGCAATTTTAGCGTTAGCCTATCGTCGAATGCCAAGCGAGTCGCTCATGCTGCGTCGGCGTTCTTGGGGTCGTTCGTACGATCGGGCATTGGACTTTGTTTCCTGTCTTGAATGAATTCCAATGTTTCTTTGCTATGGAATATTCTCGAATATACGAAATACGGAGTGGAATATTCCGCGGCACAACAATAATGTAAACAAAAAGTTATCTCAGAAAATTGGTCTCCAGTGGAACATCGAAAAACTTTTTTATCAAATAGATGTCAAATTCTCGAGTTCAATAAAATAATAGCAAGCCTCAAGGAAAATCATATCCTAAGCAAAAATCAGATCACTCGACAGCTCATCTCCTCACTCAAAATTCGATGACGCTAAATAGTTCTGTGATGACCTAAGAACATCATCAAATATATCAATGTGAAAAAATTCGCGATCTTCCAGTTTAGTCTAGAATAAATCAAATAAAACGTCTCAATTTGGGTTTGAACTGTCCCGGAAAAGGGTATGCAGTGAAAGATTGCAAGGCAGGAAACTGTAACCATTGTGACAAAAAAACACAACTTGCTATTGCATCTCCCGGATTGGTCAGTGCCCAGCTAAAGTCGATAGGTTCACGAACCAGTCGCGATGAAACCAGTGATAACGGTAACAAAAGCCCTTCCGCAGCAAACAACCAACAATCGATACAATCGATATCGACATGCGCTATAAAGCGACTGGCACAAGTATTAGTCTCAACAGCAATCGTATATTTCGAAGCCAACTCGGGTCACACAATTGAATAGGGAGCACTATTGGACAATCGTTTTCAGACAAACTTTATATCCCAAACATTGTGCGACAAATTAAGTCTATCGAAACGAAAGATCCTTCAGTCATTTGGATCATTAGCTCAAGCGGTAACTCAGATTTCCGCTGCGATGAGCGTGACTATCAGGACGAAGTTAACCGCATTATCGATCAAACTCTTGTTTTCAAAGCTTGATGAAATAACAGATGACATCCCTGTTATAACGTTTGATGCGCAATCGATGATGCGTCGATCCAAGTTACCACGTTCCTCAAACTATCGATGTATAATATTACTAGGAGTAGGCGTATTTTAGAGCTAAATATAGGTATGTGGTACAGATTAGAAATGGTTGAATTCAACCGATAATAAAAAAATATTAAGATGGATAATCGGCGATCTATATACTGCTGAAAATTAACAAGTAACAACACGAGAATTCTGTAGATTTTTAGAGACGAGAAATCTGCAAGACCAACTACAACGCTTCTAGAAAATCGAAGAATAACAGACAACTCAAACTCTGTCGCATGAAGAATTAGTATGCGAAAAACACTTTCAGCGAATAGACAAGTGACTAACAGCAGGGGGATTCGAAGTTCAACTGCCTTTTCGAAATTATCGAAGTCAAGAAAATTCACAAAATACCTGCTCATAAGCAATCGAAACACAATACGAGAAAGTAGAGCATATGAGCATAATTAAAGAAGACTGTGGGAACAAAATGAAGACCTATTTGCAACATCATGCGATAATGGATGAAGAGGGAATTACAACAAAACTTCGAGTTGCGTTCGATGCATCGAGTCGCACGACATCAGGAAAAGCGGTAAACGACTTCTTCATGGTTGGATCAGTCGTCCAATAAGAGCTGGTGAACATTGTTTCACGGATTCGACAGCGCACGTATGTACTGGCAGCAGACATCATAAAGATGTATCGCCAATTATCGATCTACCCAGAACTTAGGGATCTCCAGAGAATATTATGGAAACCAGATGTTAATATACCGCCAGCGATCTATCAATTCAGTACACTTACGTACGGGACATGACCAGCGTAATTCTCCGCAACGAAATGTCTTGTACAGTTATCAATCGAAGACGAAACGACAATTCCTGAAGCCAATAGAATTATTAAACAAGACTTTAATGTAGACGGTCGTATAACAGGAGGATCCTCAATCGCAGAACTTCGTCGTCGAAACGCGGAAATTAGAGAGATTTAAACAATCACAAAAATAAAAATCGAATTCACCAGCAATACTCGCGAAAAAAGACGATAATGACATGTCGTTTCCATGCACAATTGGTGGAGGAACAAAAACACTCGAGTTATCATAGCGCGCAGATGAAGACCATATCTACTACAACGTATCAGTAACTGAACCAGAGCAGACCGACAAAACGTGTGATGTTGTCATTCATGGCACAACTTTTTTATCCTCTCGGACTGATAGGCTGCGATTAAGGCCACAATTCTCATACATCAGCTGTGGCAGTTATACTTGGGGTGGGATGAAGCACTTCCTATGAATCTTCAGACCAAGTCGACAAAATACAAAGGAAGGCTTCCGGAAATAAACAACATCTCGATAACTCGGCATGCACTATGCACAAACTCGATTCATATTAAATTACATGAGTAGTAAGTGGTACACTCTGGTGAGCCCCACTCCTCCGGATCGCAGCGAGCCCGGTCGGCGGTATGATGGCAAAATGTATGGGGCAAGAGGGTATAGGAGAAAGGGATTACCATAGTGCACCACTAATTATCATAATTATTATCTATATTTTTCTCTCTCTTTCTCTTTGTCTTCACTTATTATTTGTATTTTTCGATGCACTATGGCCACTCTAGCCTCACTTTTTCGCTGAGAGTTCAATCTGCGACGTGAAGTTACTGTTCCTATCACATACTTGATACTTTCACAATTATTATTAATAACTATTCATAATTAAAAAATAATCATTTACCTCAATTCGATGTGTTCTGTAGACGGTGGACGCAAGGAGATTGAGACGTGGTAGTGACGACAACACATGATATTCCTATTCTATCCTATTATTCCTAAAATTATTCTGTCCCACCCTCCTGTGTACACTAATATAATGTCCTTCGTTCTCTCCCGTTTATCTTACTCCCTTACTTACACTCTGCCACCTCTGACTGGCGTCTACGGATTACTACACTTAAGACTTTACGAAGTTGATAATTTTTCGGGATAATACCACAAATAATGCACTTTTCTGAAGTAGGTGCCGAGCACAATTCTTAGCCCTTTATCCTCAACCACGTCAAACGAATGATGATGATGATGATGATAGTAGTAATGGTATGTGTACGCGTTTGCTCCATCCCACTCCTTCCCTCACCATACGGCTACCTCTACCACTCCACTTTTCCACCGCCGTGATACCCACTCTGCTTAAACTGTATCGGTAACGTGGCGAGGATAAAGTGGGGGTGGAATGGGTTGTAACGGTATTTTACGTTATCATCACCCTTAAAGGGTTTTAGTTCGGACTCGAGCAGGGAGGGAATTAATATAGGCTTCAGTGTTGGGTAGAAGTATGGTTTTTTAGACACATTAAATAAATTATACAGGTAAAAGTTAAATAATTTGTGTGAGAATTAAATGTACTCCTTTCTCCTTAATTTTGGTGATTATGCACCTTACAAAAAGAACTTGTCCCGGGCTTACGCATGCCTATATAATCGCGTCCGCAAGAAATAGGAGATTTTATATTGAATTACTGAAGTATCTTCTGTAGTTATATGGTAGTATAGTTTCTACACCCCTGCTGGGCTTACCATCGTTAATATATCTATATCGGTTCTGTTATTATTCCTCGCCTTCGGAGGTAGCTTATTCTATACCTATATTGCGTGGACGGTAGTGGGGACAGAGCTCTCGCTCGAGCTCTCCTGGCTACGCGATCGACTCGCTGGTCCCGCCGCGGTTCCGGTGGAGGCGTCAGCGCGGTGCATCCTCGGTGCATCGGTGCATCGGAAATGCTACAGGAACGTCCCTAGCTAATTTTTAGGGGTTTTTTAAGTCCCTTATGGATTTAGTATAATTTTCTTCATACCACACTGGTGTCTTTCTGAGGTGATCTCTCGTTGGCTTGAGTACTCTGCTACTTGGATGTCTGGTGGCTCAGAAGTTGACCTTGGAAGATGTTCGTTTTCCTTGGTCCAGAGGTATCAGGCCTGGTCCTTGGAGTCGTGCAGTTGAAAATGTTTCTCCTGGGGTTGACTAGGTGGTCCTTCTTTAGCTGGATGGCAGGTCCTCTCTTTGGTTGGTCAGCTGGTCCTCCTTTGGTCGATTAGCTGGTCTTCCTTTGGCTGGTTAGCTGGTCCTCCTTTGGTAGATTCCGGATGTTGGCGAAAGTTTGTGAACAGAATGCTCTACGACTGTGGTATGTCGTGCCCTTTTATACCGACTTCCCCGCTCTTCTTTCAAGTTCTGCCGGTATAGCAGGGTATTACTATATCTGCTAGTCGTCCTGTAGCCCATCTCCTGTAGCCCATTTGACCCGTTAATTTCCTCTCCTTGGTGATAGTAATTTAGCGTGTTCCTTTTAGCTTGTTTTTCATATCTTTCGTGAGACTATAGCCTTACTGCTTGGCAGTATAAATATAGCTTGAGTAACGGCAGTTGGTCTTTATAGGTATGCGTGCTGTATGGTATGGATTCCTGTGTTTGTGTGTGGGTCTCGTTTAGGCTAGTCACTTAGGCGGTATATTTAATTATAAGACGAGTATGTCGTCTTATTGTCCCCCGATCCGAGGTGAATTCCTTGAATCGAGGATCAATTTTCTTTCTTCATTTCTACTTTGAATTTATCTGTATTGGCCTATCTCTACTATCTCTTCGTGTTCTTGTTTTGTTTACTTATTCTATTCTTATTCCTATCGCTAGCTTATTGATGCGATTCCTATACTTATACTTTTATCTTATTCTATGTCTTATTTCCTATCGCTTTTGTATTGTGGCAGGTTCTAGAAATAAATTTGTAGACGTAATTTATGTGTGAAAATATTGTTCTTGTTTATTTTCTTTTTCTCTACGAGTTTTATGTGTTTTTAGGTTTTTAATTTATTTTCATGGGTGGTCAATTTCCATTTCTTCCCATTCGTGGTCGGTCGTGGCTTCGGAAATGTGGTCTTCGGTGTCGTATCCCGAATCGTCGGATTCCTCTAGGATGGAATAAGGGTCGATGAGGAGTCCTCCGTCTGTTCCCCAATCGAACCGTGGAGGGTTGTCTCCTCTGGTTGCCACTCCCCTGCGAATCAGTTCTTCGCTTAAGAGGATCACGTTTCCTTGTGCGTCCGTGCCCCAACATTCTACCCACTTCGCTTCTGCGTGGGTTGGTGTCGGATATATGATGAGTCTTCATCTGGTCCCATGGATAGTCTCCCGGATGGTGGTTAGTTCATCTTCTGTCCAAAAGCCATTTGGAGGCCTTATGCGGTCTAGGCCAATAGGGATTACCTGAAAGGCGATGTAAATTGCCTCTTCCGGTGGGGTATAACATACCTCGACACTGCCGACCTGGTCTATAGCTAGGTCCCCTAGCTATAGTAATAATTCCCCGTCGGGGGTTTCGTCTGTTGTTATTAACCCTCGATAGAATTTATCGTCGAATCGGTATAGAATTGGTCGGCCTACGTAATCTTCGCCCGGGTGGAGTTGGCGGATTCCTGGCGTTTCTATTGGCAGTTCCTCGATATATTTGATGAAATTCTCTCTGACCCCTTCAGGGTCTTCTTTAAAAATGTAAAATCTCTGGGCGTCAGCGACGCTGATGACTTCTATCCTTTCGTAGCTCCCTTGAAGGTAACCGGGTAATTTCTGTACATGTTTGTTTTGATGTTTAGCTTGGTCGATGGTTCGATTTAAACAAATTGCTTCTGTTTAAATTTTGCTGTTCGACGCGATTATCCATCCTCTCTCTGTTTCCTAGTTCCCACCCTCGGATGTTATCGTCAGTAATTTTGATGAGACCGTCACTGTCTATCGGATATTTTAAATCCCAGCGTTTGATTTTAAGTGTTACTTCCGAAATTTGTGATATCTTTCCTCTCCAACTGTTAATTTTTTTGTTTTTTATTGTTATTCTTCTTAATTTCCAGATTTTCTTATGTTTTATTTGCATTTTTGTTTGATTTAATTTGATATTTTTATTTTCCTACTTATCACCGTCAGCGTTTGGTTGATACTATTTATCGGTCTATGGTTACTCTATTTATTACCGTTCGTAGTTCTCTTAGCAGGGATTTGTTTATCTTCGGTGAGTGAGTAGGGACGGTCTCTGCTGGATCCTTTGGTCGATTGTTTATCTTCGGTGTTCGGTGAGCTGTTGATCGACCCGTGATAATGAATGTTTAGTTTATCTTTAGAGTGTGTGAATTGAGAATTTGCGTATTTTAATTTATATTTATCATTCCTGCCACAATCACAATTTCTTTTTCTTATTCTAACTTCTTATTTCTAATTTCTTATTTCTAGTTTTCTTATGTTTTTTGTTCTAATTCTATGATCGATTTATTCTTATTACTATTCTGAATTCGATTATTATTACATTTTCTCTTATCCTGGTGCTCTTTCTTGCTACTCTGTCTCTTTATTTTCCTGTTCCGCTGTGTCGATCTCTGTACGGTATTTTGTCAAGAGGCTGGCATGAAATTTTCCGCGAACTTTTCTTGCTAGGGGATCTACTAACAAGTAGGTTGCTAGACCTACGTATTTGTCTATGAGGTATGGACCTTCTCGTAGAGGCAAGAATTTGGAGGTGATTTGATTTGTGGGATCCGATACATTTAAGGCCTTCACTAATACGAGACTTCCTTCTTCGAAGTTTGTTAGTCGGTGTGTAGCATTGAATCGTTCGGCCCGTTTTGCTACCTTTTTTATTATTCTTTCTCGTGCGATTTCGAGTGTAGCCTCGTAGGTCAATGGGTCGTCTTCCTCACTTGCTGGTATACCTAACCATTTATTCCACAGTCTTACTGGTTTTTTTACCCCGTTGTAGTTCAGTGGGTGTAAATTCGGTGGTCTCGTGGTGGGATTCGTTAATACAGTCTTGTACTACTTGATCCCATTTATACCAGCAGCGTGGTTTTCTTTTAAAAACGTCCGGAAAAATCGTCCTAGTTCACGATTGACTCTTTCCACGATGTTCCCTTGAGGATGACGTATGGAGGAAAATACGGCCTTTATTTTCTCTTCTTCCAGATTTTTTTACCAGTTTTTCGCGGTAAACTGTGTTCCATGGTCGAACTGGATCCGTGCTGGTTTTCCGAGCAGCGGGATGTAATCGTTGAAAATATTTTTGATTACCGTTGTTGTATTTGCCTTCCTCATGGGAAACAATACCACATATTTGCTAAATACATCGATGGTGACGAGAATATGTTTTACTCCCCCTATTGAGATGGGGGGTGGTCCATAGAAGTCGATAGAGATCAAGTCCTCCGGCTTCTCAGGAATAATCGTCTGCATTTCAGCGAAATAGGTCTGTGTGGTTACTTTCCTGCGTTGGCAGATATCACAACATGCCAGGAGCGATCGGATGCATTTTCCTAGGTGGGGATACGAGAAGTCTTCATCGAGAATTCGAAAACATTTTCTTGCTCCAATGTGCCCATAGAGTTCGTGACATTCTATAATTAATTTTCGCACTAAACATTTTGGCAGCACGACTTTCCAGATTTTCGTTTAGATCTTTTTCCTTTCCTTTGTAGCCGGATTCCTTCTTGTAGCCGAGGATTCCTTCTTGTAGCCGGAATTTTTTTTCATCTTCAGTATTTTCTTCTTTCTCTAAAAATTCCATGATATCACCAAGGTCTTCTTGTTCTCTCTGAAGTTTCGCAATCAGTTTTATTTCCTTGATCAATTCTTTTGAAGCTTTGCGTGCCAAGGTTGCTCCGATTACTATTAATCCTTGATTATTCCTTTCGTATCCTTCCACTCGGCTCAGAGTGTCAGCAACAGTATTTTTGTGTCCTTCAAGGTGTTCTATATTCAGATTATAGTCTTGAATAGATAGAACCCACCGCATTAATCGTTTGGCCGTGAATCGACATGTCTTGAGGAAGATTAATGCTTTGTGGTCTGTTTTTATTTGAATCTCAGCACCTCGTAGATATGTCCTGAATTTTTCTAAGGCCCATGCTATTGCTAATAACTCTTTTTCGGTGGTCATGTACCCATGTTCTGCCCCCTTAAGAGTCCGACTTGCGAATGATATCACTTCGCTTTCCCCTGCCTTGTTCTTCTGTGATAGGACGGCTCCAAGTGCATATCCGCTGGCGTCGGTTGCTAATATGTATGGTTTCCTGGTGTCTGGGAATCGAAGGATGACTTCTTCGCTGAATAGGTCTTTAACTCGATCGAAACCTTTTGTTGTGTTGGCTCCCACTTCCATCTTACTCCCTTTCTCAGCAATTCCAATAGTGGAGCAGTCTCGTGTGCATGTCGGTTTGTAAATTTCGTGTAGAAATGTATCAAACCTAGAAATCCTCTTAATTGTTTTAAATTTTTCGGAGCAGGATATTCCTTAATAGCCCGTATTTTCTTTGGATCCGGTTTGAGTCCTTCTGTTGTGAGAATGTGGCCTAAAAAGGAAACTTCTTTTCGGAAAAACTGTGACTTTGTGAATTTTAATATCATTCCGTGCTCCTTAAAACGTTGAAAAAGGATCTCGAGGTGCGTGTGATGCTCATTATGGTTTCTAGATAATACTAGTAAATCGTCGACAAAATTAATGACGAAATCTAATTCGCTTAACACTACGTCCAGTGCTCGAATTAAGCTTGCCGTGCTGGTTTTTAATCCAAAAGGCGTGACCGTGAACTCGTAACACTTTCTATTGTGTTGAAAAGCAGTATATTTTCTAGAGTCTGGGTGTAGTGGAATTTGCCAGAAACTGCTTGTGAGATCCAACGTTGAGATGACGGATTTTCCTCCACATCTCTGAAAAATTTCCTCGATGGGTGGTGCGTTATTGTGGTCATTTACCAGATAGTTTTTTAGTTTTCTGGTATCTAAACACAGTCGCACACTCTCATCGACCTTGGTCACTGGCATTAATGGATTTATGTAGATACTATTTGATTTTTGTATCAGCCCGTAGTCGAGCATTTTTTCGATTTCTTGTTGTACTCGCTCTCGTTGTGCCAGCGCCACTGGATATGATCGATGGAAGTATGGCTTTGGATCCTTGAGGATACGGTGGTGTACATACTTAGACATCCTTCCAGGTCTTCGGTCGAACGCTTCCTGATTCCTTTCAACGAAGGTATAGAGTATGGTTGCGGTGGTCTCTGAGGCGCCTGCTGCCATGTTGGGTGTCCTCCATTGCCATTCTGGGGATAGGTCTGCAAATGTGGTCGGCTGTCAGGGACTCGCGGTGGTTGCCACTTGTTCCTCGGTGGTCCCCGCCATGCCTGGTCCCTCGGTCCCCCACGTCCTTGAATTTCCCTCCTCTGGTGCCCTCTCTTGCCATTGAGAGGCCCCGCCATGTCGATGCTCTCAAAGAGTTCGAGGAATTCCTGGACATTGCTTATCTGTCGGATCCGGACGGCACATCTCACCTCTTCGTCAAATTGTCGGGCTAGGCGACGAATAATGGCTTCGTCCGACATCTTCTCTTCGAGGTCTCTCGCGTTGCCAAAGATGAGGGTGGCGTATTCCGCTCTGGTGCGATTTTGTCCTTCTGTGTCGTATGTACCAAACTCAAGGTTGCTACGGACTTTGTCTTGCATTTCTCGAGTCCAGGAGCGTGCAGAAAATGCTGTTGCAAATTCCGAGAAATTTTGCACGCTATCTTCTACGAGATGCCACCAGTTCTTTGCTTGGCCCTCCAGTGCGTCCTGTATGACGATGCGTACGTCTGATCCTTCGATTCCTCCTGCCTCACAATACTCTTGGAGTTCCTTGAGAAATTTCGTGGGACGTTGTCTTCCGTCTGCAGCAAATTTCGGAGTCTTTTGAGTAGATGCCTGGAGACGAGTGAGGTTGCCTATTTGGAACGTCGACAAACCATGAGCGGAATTATTCATGCCTGTGGACACACGCTGTTCCAGTTCCTTGATCCTATTGGCATGTTTTTCTGTCGTGGTTTGGTTCTTTTTTAACCGTTCCATGGCCTCTTTCATTTCCTTGTCTAGTCTTGCCACAATCCTTTGCTCGTTGACAATGATATCCCTGTGATAATTATTGACAACTTCCTGTTCTTCGATTATTTCTCGACGGACCGTTTCGATTTTGGTATCGGTCCGTTTGTCACTCTCGAGTATGTTGGTTGTTACGTGCTCCTTCAGATTTTCTCGGAGTGTTGCTGTCCTTGAGATACAGGAATCGTTGGCGTCGTCTAATTTTGCACGCATCTCGTGTTGGCCTTCTTTTATTGTTTGAAAGAGTGCCAAAATTTGAGTCATGTCGACTGGATTTGGAATCACAAGGAGAGTATCCCCTAGCCTTGGCGTAGATTACCCCTCCTGGAGTTCACCTGGTGCATTGGCTTCCATCGTTTCGCTAGGAATTTCCGATAGCCTAGCGATTTCTTCCCGATCTTGCATACGTCATTGCCTTAATATATCGTCCGCTGTTGTGGATTCCCACTCTAAGGAGCGTCCGAGTAGCGACGTATTGATTTCCACACTAGCGTCGAGTGCGGATCGCTGCACAAGTCTCTGAGCGAATATCGATTCAAAACTCATAATTATTCGACTTGTTACCCAATACCAGCCTTTCTTTCCTATGCTCAAGTCCCTGTTCGGGCGCCAAATGTAACGGTATTTTACGTTATCATCACCCTTAAAGGGATTTAGTTCGGACTCGAGCAGGGAGGAAATTAATATAGGTTTCAGTATTGGGTAGAAGTATGGTTTATTAGACACATTAAATAAATTATACAGGTAAAAGTAAAATAATTTGTGTGAGAATTATATGTACTCCTTTTTCCTTAAATTTGGTGATTATGCACCTTACAAAAAGAACTTGTCCCGGGCTTACGCATGTCTATATAATCGCGTCCGCAAGAAATAGGAGATTTTATATTGAATTACTGAAATATCCTCTGTAGTTATATGGTAGTATAGTTTCTACACATAGAAAGAGCCTGCTGGGCTTGCCATCATTAATATATCTATATCGGTTCTGTTATTATTCCTCGCCTTCGGAGGAAGCCTATTCTATACCTATATTGCGTGGACGGTAGTGGGGACAGAGCTCTCGCTCGAGCTCTCCTGGCTACGCGATCGACTCGCTGGTCCCGCCGCGGTTCCGGTGGAGGCGTCAGCGCGGTGCATCCTCGGTGCATCGGTGTATCGGATGCTACAGGAACGTCCCTAGCCAATTTTTAGGGGTTTTTTAAGTCCCTTATGGATTTAGTATAATTTTCTTCATACCACACTGGTGTCTTTCTGAGGTGATCTCTCGTTAGCTTGAGTACTCTGCTACTTGGATGTCTGGTGGCTCAGTAGTTGACCTTGGAAGATGTTCGTTTTCCCTGGGCCAGAGGTATCAGGCCTGGTCCTTGGAGTCGTGCGGTTGAAGATGCTTCTCCTGGGGTTGACTAGGTGGTCCTTCTTTAGCTAGATGGCTGGTCCTCTCTTTGGTTGGTCATCTGGTCCTCTTTTGGTCGATTAGCTGGTCTTCCTTTGGTTGGTTAGCTGGCCCTCCTTTGGTAGATTCCGGATGTTGGCGAAAGTCTGTGAACAGAATGCTCTACGACTGTGGTATGTCGTGCCCTTTTATACCGACTTCCCCGTTCTTCTTCCAAGTTCTGCCGGTATAGCAGGGTATTACTATATCTGCTAGTCGTCCTGTAGCCCATTTGTCCCGTTAATTTCCTTTCCTTGGTTATAGTAATTTAGCGTGTTCCTTTTAGCTTGTTCTTCATATCTTTCGTGAGACTATAGCCTTACTGCTTGGCAGTATAACTATAGCTCGAGTAACGGTAGTTGGTCTTTATATGTGTGCATGCTGTGTGGTATGGATCTCTGTGTTTGTGTGTGTGTGTCTCGTTTAGGCTAGTCAATTAGGCGGTATATATTATTATAAGACGAGTATGTCGTCTTAGGGTACTCTGGTAAAAAAGTAAGAGTAGAGATAGGAACAGGATGGAGCAAACGCGTACAAATACTTAGCAAAATGAATAAAATTGTAGACTTATCACCTCCGCAGTTGTTGACAGCCTTCTACCTTCTGCGACGGTTTCAAACTCCTGTTTCTCAAACTCACGAATGCGCGTGCGCGAACACGCCCTTTTACTCCTCATGATACGTCCGCATCTGGAAGGTGGGGATCCTTGAAACCCTCATCCACGGCACCAACATCGTATCCGATGTCTATTTCGGTGCCGCGGGTTTCAATTATGAGTATCCCCACATCCACACGGTCCTCGTTCGGTAGCCGCACACTGGGTGTACGGTTTTCATTAGGATATCACCATACCGATCATCGCAATGTCAGTACTGCATACTGTTACGTCCTGACGTAACCATGCTCCAATATCTATCTTTCTTTTAAAGAAGATCATAAACCTGCATCGTTGTCGAGTCTTATAGCTACCAGAGATTATACATGTGTAATGATGGCGGGAGGGGTGAGGCCTGCAGGTACGCCGAGGCAGGGCAGTGGGGACACATGGTGCGCGCCAGGAATGGACGGCCAGGTTCATCATTGTACTTGACAACGAAAAACCGAGAGTTGGTAGGCCACTGCCCCACTCAAAACGGCCAGCGTAGAGGGACTTGAATCTCGTATCAAGAGTTTTCCCTCTACTGCCGGTGGATATCATTGGCGGCGCGTGTCATCGAAATCTTTAATTGATTCATGTCCGCGTGTTCTATTGGCGACTGTCAGGTGGTCGCTTCCTTCCCCCGTCATATACCGTATCTGGCTCACGAAGATAGACTAACTGCCGTGGCAACCTTTTCGTTGCTTTAGAAGTCCCTAGATATTACGACGAATGATGCAATAAACAAAAATATTACACGAAGATAGACTAACTGCCGTGGCAACGTTTTCGTTGCTTTGAAAGTCCCTAGATGCTACGACGAATGATGCAATAAACAGGAATATTACACGAAGATAGACTAACTGACGTGGCAGCGTTTTCGTTGCTTCGGAAGTTTTTATATCCGATGACGAATAATGCAATGAACAAGAATATTACACGAAGACCTATGTCTTATTAATGGTATTGATAGAAAATTGAAATTTGTTTTTGACTACAGAACACCAAAAGCCCAAAAGGCATTTCTTCAGAATCTCTGAACGTTTAAATATAAATTTAAACACAATCGTAGCAAAGATTTGGCCTTCTTATGAAGTAAATATTTAAACTATGGTATATATTGTGACATAGTCACGACCTGAAAAAAATAGAAGAATGAAACAGAAATACAGACAAATAAAATCATTTATTTAAAGCAGATATAAAGAGTAAGGAGAATGAGATCAGTAAGAAATGATAAAATTCGCAGCAAAATCCAGTCGACACCACGAACAAGCTGGATCCTGTCACATTCCTTCGCTGCCGAAGAACAGCGGGTCAGCGACCGGCTGGCCTCGCTCGGGCAGTGAGGGGATGTAGGGGCAGGATGGCGGGGCTAGCTGAAACAAAAGAAATTACATGAGACAATAGAAAAAGAAGAGTTAAAATAAGAGAGTGAGAAAGGAGAGAAAGGTATAAAAGCGAGCTGCAAACCAAGGAGGCTCTCTTATTCGATTCAAACTACCAACCAAGTTGGACCCGCGGGCGAAAAGTAATTAAAAATTAAAACAAAATTCAAGAATTTGATTTTTAAATTCGGAAATCAATTAGAAAGGGTGTGAGTGGGGCCCTATAAATTAATTCAAATATTGCAAAATAGAAAAACAACACAGGTGAGTGCAAGGAATCATATAAAGATTAAGAGCCGACAGTATCGGACCGTGTGAATAAAACAGGAAATATTCTAAAAAGCCAGATTAAGAAGAGAAAGTTGGTGGCATTAAAATAAATAATTAGGGTTTAGTTTAGGAGAATTAAGCGAATAGTATAAGAAAGTTTAGGTAGAATAATTAGCAAATAAGTCCGGATAGTTTCTAAGAAGTATTGTGAACGCAGCGCATCGATACATTTAAAAGACCCGGTTGTGGCACCTAGAGGTCTCCAAATTAGAAACTTTGAGAAAGTAAAAAGTGGAATAACACAGAAAAAGAAAGGAGAAAAACAAACAACATTTAGAAAAATTATAACATAGAGACTTGATACGGTAAATTTGAGACTCTCGGTAAATCAGTTACCGCATCAAAAAGCAACAGGGCTTTGGAGTCAAAAGTTGAAAGGAAGTTAGGAAAAATATTTAATAGATAGAATTAGGACGGCATTAGTGAGCCCGACCAATAGAAACTAGATTAAGAATTTTTAGATAATTAGAAAAATAATTAGGAGGGAAACAATTTTTGTCAGCATTGTCAAGCGCGTCGCATTAGGAGGATACCACTCAATAAACATATAGGAGAAGAGAACGATAAATTAAAAGATCAACTCACCAAGAGAGAAGAACAACAGGAACGTCCACGTCCAACATCGAAGATCCCTTGATAGATCCAATAACTAATTGATAAACAATAAAGGGACACTGAAAAATCGCGAGACGGAAACTGTCATCGTTAGACACACAAAGTAGATTATTCGCGAACTGGGATCACTATCACAACTATAAAAACACACTGAAATCACGTGGGGACGCCACGACTATAATAAACGAACAGCCCGAACGCGGAACAACACGAAAAACAACGTTTTTTGATTATTAAACAAAACTACGCGTACACGGACACAGACCCGACGTCCATAACGGCTGACCGACGCGCCAGCAACAACGACGCAAGCCCAGCAGACAGCACGACAGCAGCCAGGCGGGAAAAAGATCAAGACGGCTGAGCTCGATACTGCCTAGTTGAGATATCCACCGCTCAGCGCAGAAGTCGAGAATCTGATAACCTTGCGGGTAAAGAAGAGCGTGGAACCATCAGAGCAATTAGACACCACTGATAAATTGTACGGTTAAAGGCGCCAAAAAGCCTCACAACACAAAATTCTATGAAACTTATTGAATAAACCTTACTTATACCTCCTATAGAAGTCCAAAATTAATTATCGTAGTGTTCGAGCACGAGTTCTTCCCCTCAGAAGGATAAAATTTAATGTTAACGTAAAAATACCGTTACAATATATATATATTTAATAAGTAAATCAATAATTTAAAAGGAACAAATCATTTTAACGGAAGTTCGATATAAGAGCTAAACAATAATATCATACAGATAATCAGAGTTAAAATAGGATAGAATAAGAAAAGACGATTCATATTAGTCATTGGCTAGATGGTAAAGATGACTTAAAGCTCGGGTCGCACCCGAGACGATGCCGTCTTTCCCGTCTCTCTCTGTGTTAACACCATAAGACGAGGAGTGTTCCCTCGCAACAATACATATTTATAGAACACATACTTTGTGACCCAGTGTGAATGTAAGCAGCCATTTGATATAGAATCATTTGGACTGATGAACAATTTTGAGCTGAAATTATGATAGGAACTCAGAAGAGAAATGCTTACTTAAAAGGATACAAGAAATAATTGCAAATATGAAAATTTAACATTATAGAAAATTGAAAAGCCAATATATTGTTTTAACTAAGCAATTAGGATCATGAGAGGATATGAAAACCATAGACAGTTTGTTACTATAGTAGTTATATATGCCCCTTTACGTTACACATTATTAAGAATAAAAATAAGTTTAACATTATCGAAGAACTATATTCGGTATTAGTCATAAAAGGGACAGCGGAAGCGACTCGGATCTACAGCACAGCGTGGCCCGAAACCCTCGACACCTAGCTGCCTGACCGAGGCGCTTTTCTCTCTCTCTCTCTCTCTCTTTCTTTCGTTTTCTCTCTCTCTATCTTTACGCGTGCCACCGAAGCAAGGAATAATCCTTCAACCACTTCGCGACATGTGGTATCGCCTCGCATGCAACTCAAGAAAATAATCGAACGACGACGACGTCACAGCTAGAAGGAAAAAAAATGGATCTTCGACAAAGTCCAAAGTCCGAGCTCTATTGTAACCCCTTCCGCATAGAAAATTAAGCCCTCCAGGACCTATATAAGGACGGGAAAATGCCCGAAAGAGAGAGTATCAAGTCGACATTTCAATTTTGTAGTTCATAGTACAGTCAGTCGCCGAGCAGTCAGTAGACAGCCCGTTGGCGATAATTACCGCGGAGGAACCCCACCCTGTAGAGTCAGCTAAAATCCAGAGTGAGTACTGAAAATAAAAACGGTCGAACAGTCTAAGTTCAGTTCGAATGTACTTTTTCTCAGTTTTAATCATACGGAATTTATCTAAAGTTTAGAAGAAATTGAATTTAATTGTTTTCTGCCGTTTTTGTACAAGTCCACACTGTTTATTTCGTTTTACTGTTGTATCGAACCACAAGTATCGCGTTAAGTATATTGTATCGAGAAATAACGATCGCTCGCGCACGGTAATAGCGAACGTACGTGTCTCAACTATTCGGTTATTTGAATAAAATCTAACAGCTTCACGATTCATCGACTATAACGATTTCTTTTACAAACGATTGCCATTAATTTTCCCTTCCACGCATCGGTTACCGGCGAAACAACTTCACCAGGAAAACCAAACGTAAGTACCAACCGATATTTTTCTAATCTATTTTATCTTTATTTCCGTAAATTTTTCCCCAAGTGAAAGTAACCTACCACTTCCCTTCCCACCTAAAATCCCTTCCTCCGCGGGGTAATTTATCAATTTAGTTTATCGAGACGAGTGACGGGTTAACGCGAATAATCAACGAGCATTCTCAGCCCTGTCCCGAGTAATTTTCCGAAAGGTTAGACTCAAAAGAGGGCTTGCGTCTTCGGTGTTTCTTGTCAGGTGTGGTAAAGGGAGAATTCATTCTCCTTGACCAGAGTACGGAAAACTCACGCCGAAACGCCTCACACGTCTTAAATTTGTCGGTTTTTGTAAAGACACCTCGCGGATTTGACGTAACAAAAATTGGGGGCTCGTCCGGGATCCTAAAAGAGTGTTCATTTTGTTCAAATTAATTAGTCATCTTTGTCGCGAATAAAAATTAATTCGTGAGAATAAAATTAAAGAAAAAGAAAAGTGTCAAGTTAATTAGTAATCTTTGTCGCGAATAAAAATTAATTCGTGAAAATTAAATTAAAGAAAAAGAAAAGTGTCAAGTTAATTAGTAATTTTTGTCGCGAATAAAAATTAATTAGTGGAAATTAAATTAAAGAAAAAGAAAAGTGTCAAGTTAATTAGTAATTTTTGTTGCGAGTAAATTAAAATCGAAAAGAAAACAAGTTGTGATTTTATAAAGAAAATTGTTCGTATAGTTGGAATTAATTAATCGGTTCTGTCGTGGATAAATTAAATTGTGAAAATTGATTTCTTAAGAAAGCGTCACTTTGGTTCGTGTTAATCGACCGGCCTTTGTAATTCGATTTAATTCATAAAACCCAGCTTTTACCTTTTTACCGCGTTTTGAAGAAGTGATTTAATTCGCGAAAATTGATTTTTTACCTTTTTATTGAGTTTTAATGAATCAACTCAATTCGTGAAAATTTACTATTCCTTTTCAAACGCGTTTGTTGTAAATTGTTTAAAGGCAAAAAAATCTAAATTTTACCTTTTTACCGCGTTTTTCGGAAGTGATTTAATTTGCGAAAATTGATTTTTTACTTTTTATCGAGTTTTAGTGATTCGACTAATTTCATGAAAAGTGATCCCTCCTTTCTCCTCAGTTCTTGTAAACGGATTTAATTCATAAAAGTCTAACTTTTCCTTTTTTTTACAGCGTTTTGATATCTTGATTTAATTAGTGAAAATCGATTTAAAAAAAAAGAGAGTTTTATTTTTGATTTTTTTTTGAGTTTTGTTGAATCAATTCAATTCATGAAACCTTACTCTTCCCTTCAATAAAAGTATTAAATCTAACTTCAACCTTTTTTTTACCGCTGTGTAAATTTAAAGTGTAAAAATTGATTTTTCCTTTCTTTAAATTTATTTATATCGGGATTTATAAATCGATTTTATTTATAAAAATTGATGTAGTTGAAAGTGACACTTTTATTTGAGTTAGATAATCGGATTTCCCCTCAAGAAAAACTATAAATCGAGAACGTTCGTTGATGCGGTTCGAGTCCATTGATCGACATCGTTGCAAAAATTGATTCGTTTTAGAGAGTACCCGCTATTAATCAAGTTATTTGGTAAGTCTTTTTCGTAAGTAAATTGACCTTGTGGAAATCAAATGTGAGAAAAATATTCAATAATGACTGGTGAATAAACAAGAGATAGAATTTGTATTGAAGGACATATACGTGGATAGATATATATATATATAATCATAGGTTGCACTCCATTATATGGGACCATTGGAGAAATTATTGGTACTTTAAGTGCGTATAAGGGAACTCGAGGTTCTCGCGCAAGAACTAATTGAAGAAGTCACCCAAGAAATTTTCTTAAGTCAACTCGGTTTAGAACGAATAAAACAGCAAGAAAGAATAATCGCTAAAACATACGTGAGGAGAACTACAAGAAAATAGCTTCCCCGAATATTAACTATAGAGAGTAATATTATATTTGTTTCAACCAAGCAACCATCAAACTTCCTGTGTTGTTTCTATACGATTCGCTCCGTAACACTAACTTCGTTGTACTACCATTTACATATATACTGTAAACCTACCATGTGTTAAAGCGGTGTGCACGCAATTCTGAAAATATTGGGTCAACAAATAGCTTCTAGAGCTTCTTAAACCTAACGTACTCATTTGTTTCCCATTCATGGGTAAGCGAAAAAGAGGAGGACAGAAATCCCAGCTCAGAAGAATCAACTGTTTATTCAGAAACCTTTCAATATCCGAAGAAGCACGACCTCAGTTAATAACTACCACGTCGACCAAGAATCAGAGTCATCAAATCAGCCCACCTAATTTGCACCCCACTCATATTATTCAACCCACTCCTAACAACACAATCGACGCAAGAGACGACTGAGCAACCAGATTTGCCCGCGCACGTATGACTGACATCACAAGAAACGATTGGACAACCAGATTTGCTCGTTCACGAATCACATTACACTAGTGAACGAAATCCTATGTTTTAGCTCCTCGCGCAAGTGAGTTCGGGGCTAGCAAGGCTCGTTCACAAAACACATTACACTAGTGAAAGAAATCCTATGTTTTAGCTCCTCGCGTAAGTGGGGTTAAGGCTAGCAAGGTTCGATTACGAAACATATCATACAAATGTTGTGTCGCGGAATATTCCTCTAACGTATTCTCAGGAATATTCCTTAGCGGACACAGTTAGAGATGGAATTCTGAAAGATAGCTGTCATACAAGACGGGATGCGAAGTAGACGCCGACGCAGCATGAAGCGACTCGCGAGGCGATCTACGATAGGCTAAAGCTAAAGCTGCCAACTAAGGGATTTTCGTGAAGACAGTTAGCAACTGCTTTACGAAAGGACAGAATTAATTTCGACTTAGCAGAGAACGGTTGGTTCCTCGTGAAATTCTCGAAACAACGCATTATTGTACTTTCTTACTTTACTTCTAAATAGACAACGGAAAGTCACCGTTGCCTATAATAAATACTTCCTTTTACATAAATTCGTGTTTTCATCGATAACTCGAGATCCATCTCCTTATCGGCAAACGATCCCGAAAAATAATAACTTTTTAATATTATACCGAATACCGAATAATCTAATTACCCGGTACCGGCATAACATTTGGTGGCAGCGGTGGGATCTGCCGAAGTTAAGTGATTCGCGATTTATTAGGACAAAAGTGTTTTGGACAAAGTTGAGAATACTCTGAAGTGACGACTACGACGCGTGCAAGGACACCAGTGTAGTTCGTGAAAACCCGACTAATCTAACGCGAAGCGTGAAGCGAACGTCGGTGCGGGGTGACGTATCGGTCAACCGTTTAAAGTCCCGATTGACGGTGTCACGTCAAGTCGCGGAAAACCGCACAAAGTGTGCAACCGAGTACGCACAGCAGCTACTCGAAAAGAAGCCGTCGCGCAATCGTTGGCGACGCACCAAGGACGAACCCAGGAACCAACGGAGATACGGGTCAACGGTACCAGGGAGGACAACTGGACCAACCTTCGAGGAAAGCTAAGAGACAACGGGTCTACAGCACAGAAGGAACAGCACCCGAGGACATCGCAATGGAAAGGACCGTCTACCAGATCATCTTTCTGTAAGTGACGGTTACTTTATACTCATACATAGCCAATAAACTGAAGCCAGTCAGGAAAAATATTTTGGAAAATTTGGAGAAAATATCTCTAGAAATTTTGTGAGCATATTTTAGAGTTTGTCCACCGCGAAACTAGCAACATGCCGATATTTAGGGGAGCGAAACCGAAACGTAGAGTCAATTCATTAGGAACTGCGACTCCCGGCGAAGGGGCAGACTCCACAGCTGGATTAGCTGCCGCCGTAGGGGAAATAGTATACGAAGCTCGCAGGGCGTTAACAGAGCTCGCGCCGTCGGGACGAATCCCCACCGATAGGCAAGAGGCCGTCGCAGTCCGACTGGACGCCGAGTTCGGCGTAAACCCTCTCAGGGGCACGGCATTTCGAGATAACAATAGCATAGGTAGCGACGACGTGTTCAATATGGCCACTGGCGAACGAACGCCTGAATACCTAGATGAGGACATGGATGAGCGGGAACTCGGAAGCTTGCAAACGATAGATCGCGTAGGTTTCCCGTCAGCTACCGGTACGACGGCACGATCGGTGACTTTGAGAGTACAAGATCGTTTAGAGGCGATTGACAGGAGCCATCGTGATTTAGTAAGAGCTCGACGGCAGTGCGAAAGGCTGCAGCGCGAGCACGAGCAAAGTCGACGCGAACTCGATCGCGAACTTCAGGGGGTTGAAACACCGTCAGCAAGACGAAACTTGGCAAGCACGCTCAACGAGGTAGGTGCAGACGAATACGAACTGATCCACTCCTTACGAGAGCAAATTGCCGAGCTCCAGCGACGGCTAGGAGGAGCGGGGATGGAGGACATTCCGCCCCCCGCGCTGCCCCCGAGACGCACGCGGTTCGAGGAGACGCAGAGGCCCTCAAACATGCTCAGCCTCAGTCTCGGAATAAAAATGGTAAAAACATTCGACGGCAAAGATTCAAAGGCATTGCCTCTCTTCTTAAAGTCCTGCGAGACGATATTCCGCAGGGTAGCAGAGGAGGAGCACGACACCCTCCTCGAGTTGATCGTTATGAGTAAGCTAGAAGGTGCAGCTGCAAGACAACTGCAGCACAAAACCATCGGCACCATGGCGCAACTCAGGAGCGAGTTGGAAGCGTTGTACGGACAACGAAAGTCCCTGGCCGCGCTGCAAATGGAGTTCAGCTCCCTCCGGCAGGGACAGAACGAGGACATAGCCGCCTACGCGGCACGGACGGAGCGGATCACGGTAGACATCGCCGAAATACTCTGCGAGCCGTTGCAAACCGAGGATCAAAAGATTACCGTCGAGAGCGTCACACGACGAAGCGCACAGGCCAACTTCGAAAACGGCCTGCACGGCCAGGTGCAAGTGCTGGTACGTGCTCGAAATTACCAAACGTTGCATGACTCCGTGGCCGGGGCCATAGAGATAACCAACATGGTGCAGCCTAAGGGAGGGCTAGGGGGAGCGTCGAGCCACCCCAGAAGGTCCCAGGGCGCACCATCCCGGCAGAACGAAAATTGTTTCACCTGCGGGAACGCCGGACACTTGGCACGAGACTGCACCCGGAGATCGGGAAGAGTGAGCCTGCCAATGCCCAGTGAAAATAAGTCCATACACAACGTCGACATCGTGTGCAACTACTGCCAGAAGAAAAGCCACGTGTGGAGGGACTGTAGAAAGAGGTTATCGCTAAACCAGAGCAAACCCGCTCGGACGACACAGCAGCCCCAACGTCAAAAGGACTCGGAAGATAAGGAAAAAAAAACGACAGTAACGACGGGTACCGGTCGGAATAACACGGACACCCGCCCGCTGGCAACGATGAGGCTGAACACACTAACAGCCCAGGAAAAGCCCGCAAGCAAGCTACAACTGCTACAAGTAACGTTGCCGGCGTCGAGTGCCACCGCCAGTGATTTCGATATTATTGCATCGCTAGCCGTGTCTGGGGTACTCACCCTCAAGGCAGACACCGGAGCCCAATGCAGCATCATTAAAGAAGACTGTCTCAAACCCGAGACTATGGTGAAAGACTGCAAAGTGGAATTACAAGGGGTGGCGGGAGAAAAATTTACTCCTCTAGGAATGGCGAACATCACGCTCGAGACGCCGGCTCTAAATGTAGAGCATTGGTTTTACATCGTTCCGAGCACCGTGCCGTTGAAGGTCAACGGACTGCTTGGTATGGACTTCATTAAACATCATAAAGCAGATATCTTGCACGGCGAAATGATTAAACTATACGGACATTGCATGCCGCTTTTAGATGGTTCGGTGAAGATGACCCTGCCGCCACGCAGCGAGACCGTCGCTTACGCCGCGACCAAGAGCAAATTTATCGGATTGCTCTCTAAAATGGAACTCGGAAAAGGAGTAATAATGGGAGCCTGCATCACGCCGCCGCACGGTAGCAGCTGTGCAGTAAGTCTAATAAACACCACAGAGAAGGCTGTTGAGGTACAACGCCCGGTGGTGGAACTCGAGCCTCTAGAGATAACGGCAGTGGGTCACGGTCCCGAGGCCGCGACGCCCGAAGTATGCACCGTCAGCGCGGAGCGAGGGGCCGACCGCCTCGCGCGACTAGCTCAAGAGCTAGACGCACGAAATCTCAATAAGGAAGAGCGCGAAGCGCTCGATGAGATCACGAAAGAATACGAAGATGTGTTCCACCTCCCGGGGGACAGGCTGCCATGCACGCCTATGGTAGAACATGTGATACCCCTTAAGGAGGGGGTGCAGCCCATTAAGGTGCACCCATACAGGCTGCCCGAGACCCACAAGAGAGAAGTGGAGAGGCAGACCCGCGAAATGCTTGAGGAAGGCATTGTCCAACCTAGCCGGAGTCAATGGAACGCCCCGCTGCTGGTTGTAGCGAAGAAACCTGACGCAGCCGGAGAGAGAAAAATGCGCGTAGTAGTGGACTTTCGGAAGCTGAACGAAGCCACCATCGGAGACTCGTACCCACTGCCTAATATCACCGAGATATTGGACCAGCTGGGAAGGGCCCGATACTATACGACCTTGGATCTCGCCTCTGGATTTCATCAAATCCCGATGGCAAAGCAAGACAAGGAAAAGACCGCATTTTCCACACCACAGGGCCATTTCGAGTATAACCGAATGCCTTTCGGACTCAAAAACGCCCCACCGACCTTCCAGAGGTTGATGAACTCCGCGCTGGCAGGACTACAGGGCGTCAAATGCTATGTGTACCTAGACGACATAGTAATTCACGGCAAATCCTTCAAGGAGCACAATGACAGGTTACGAGAGGTACTGCAGCGGCTAAGAGAAGCCAGATTAGCAGTGCAACCGAGCAAGTGCCAGTTCCTGCGCAAGGAAACGCAGTACCTCGGCCACATCATATCCAAAGAGGGCGTACGTGCTGATCCGCAGAAACAGGAAGCAGTAAGGGAATTCCCAGTACCGAGAAATATAAAAGGAGTACAATCTTTCCTCGGACTAGCTGGCTACTATCGAAAATTCATCAAGGACTTCTCGAGAACCGCGAAGCCACTCACAGAATTAACCCAGAAAGGGGTCGAATTCGAGTGGACCGCAGTAAGAGACGCTGCCTTCGAAGAACTGAAGACAGCCCTTACCACAGCACCGATACTGCAGTATCCAGACTTCACGAAGCCGTTTGTTGTAACGACAGATGCCTCAGACAGGGCGCTCGGCGCAATCTTATCGCAAGGCAAGATCGGGGACGATTTGCCCATATGTTACGCGAGCCGCACCATGTCAAAGGCCGAGCTCAATTATACAACCACGGAAAAAGAGCTACTCGCCATAGTTTGGGCTCTCGCTCAATTTCGACCATATATTTATGGTACACGTTTCACGGTAGTGACGGACCACCAACCGCTCACCTGGCTGTTCGGAGTAAAGGACCCAGGTTCGAGATTAATGCGTTGGAAAATTAAATTGGCCGAACACGAATTTAACGTTGAATATAAGGCCGGAAAGCGTAATACAAACGCCGATGCGTTAAGTCGTATATTCGCTACTACGAGGACCCAAGCGAGAGCTGAGAACGAAGTCTGTGAGTCGGAAGAGGACAGCACGACGGGGCAAGTAGGCACAACGAAAGACCGCACAAAGCGGACAGCCGAAGATACCCCGTATAGCCATGGTAGCTCGCTGGAGCGAGAGGTCAAGCTCGCCCGTGAGCGAGACGAGGACAGCAAGCGCCCGGGTACGGACAGCCGCACAAAGCGGAGAGCCGAGAATACCCCGGGCCAGCCTAGCAACGCGGCAGAGAGAGAGGCCGCTCTGGCCAATGCGCCAGAAGAGGACAGAGAGATTCGCAGCGTGCCTGCAGAACGTTCTACTGAACCCCACAGCCCCGCCGAAAAGCCGTGCGGACGGGGAAGGGGTAGACCACGCAAGCTACATACGCAGGCCACTGGTAAGACTGCGAGCACCGCTGACAAGGACAGAGCGGGCCCAGCACAGTATGGCGGACCCGCGAAGCGCGGAAGGCCGCGAAAGGCGAACGTTGCAAGGCCGCTCGAGAGAGAGAGCGACCCAACGGCGGAGCCACCGGTGGGCACACCGAGCGAAGAAATTGCGGACAGAGCACCGCAAAGGCCTGCTGAGGAAGCGCGGCACGGGGGGGCCCGTAGCCTACGAACTTCCAGCAGCACAGAAGAAGACAGCGTTATGAAAGAGCGCAGCGACTGCCGCAGTGGCGTAGCCGCTCCCTCCTTCGAAGACCGCCTGAAAATCATAAAAGAATACCACGACACCCCCTTAGGAGGGCATCAGGGTATCAGGCGTACGCTGCATCGGATCCGGACCAAGTACGACTGGCCCGGCATAAGAAGGGACTTAGAAAAATACATAACATCGTGCGGATCCTGCCAGAAAAATAAAATCGGGAAAAGGGAACGAGTACCAATGGTGGTAACTGACACCCCATCGAGGTCGTTCGAAAAAGTTGCGGTCGACATCGTAGGACCGTTACCGGAAAGCGTCAACGGAAAAAAATATATACTTACGATCCAAGACGCACTT
Organism: Cylloceria caligata; assembly: GCA_963942595.1. NCBI lineage: Eukaryota > Metazoa > Arthropoda > Insecta > Hymenoptera > Ichneumonidae > Cylloceria > Cylloceria caligata. The sequence continues at coordinate 70,544,045 of OZ012706.1, read as the reverse complement.
ACCAAATACAGCGCAGCAATTCCACTACCGAACCAAGAGGCTCCGACAGTAGCAAAAGCGCTCGTAGAAGAATTGATTTGCCGGCACGGGACACCGGAAATAATATTATCTGATCAAGGCACGAATTTCCTCAGCTCGACCTTCAGAGAGATGTGTCGACTGCTCCGAATCAAGAAGATACAAACGACTGCTTACCACCCAGAGTCAAACGGCGCGCTAGAAAGATCGCACCGCACCCTCGCTGAATACCTGAAAAATTTCATAAACGAGGACCAAGGTAATTGGGACGAGTGACTGCCATACGCGATGTTCACGTACAACACCACTCCACATACAGGGACTGGATTGTCACCCCATGTGTTGGTGTATGGACGCGAAGCGGAGTTACCGACCGCCGTGAAGCAGGAGCCCCGCCGCACCTATGCATACGACGACTACGTCCAAGAGCTACGCGAACGACTACGAGCCGCATGGACTGTAGCAAGAGACAACCTGGAAGGCGCGAAAAGACGGTCGAAAACCACATACGACCAAGGCGCACAGGAGCAGGAGTACCGCGTCGGCGAACGCGTACTCCTCCGTGACGAGACGGTGCGCAGGGGGCGGACGGCCAAGCTGACCCCGAAGTGGACGGGACCCCACGAGATAGTGGAAGCGAGGCTTCCCGTCAATTACGTCGTCCAGAAGGGACGGAAAATTCAGGCGGTCCACGCCAACCGCCTGAAACTATTTATTGATCATTAAAAACTAAATAAAAACTAAATAAATGAGGGTAGGGAGCTCCACGGAGCGCAAGGTAGGAACTCCATCAACGACTCGAGGTAAATTCGAAAATTTTTAATTAACATAAAAACATAAATTTCCGAAAGAATTATGACTATTATTAAACAAAGATGGTTCCGCAAGTGGGACAAGTATGAAGCGGCTCCTCAGCAAAGAGCCGGCGCAGCCCGACGAAATCGTGGTAGGGCTCTTCGTCTCCGAGCCACGGCCCCAGGCCCCACAGACAATACACCGCTCGGCGGTTGTCCTGGCGGCGACGGCGAGTAGCCGCTCGCTCCCGGAACTCGTCGGACAGCCAGCGCCGACTAGGCCCTGGTACCACGACCAGGCAGCTCTGAAAATAAAAATGAAAATTAAAATAAATAAGAATTTTACGGAAACATTAAAAATTCCAAGCAAGGTAAGGAGAGTACTTACAATTAGCTCCATTACCGCGGGAGTTACGTCGTCCCCCTTACAGAGGACTGCCCCGTAGGGCGAGGCCCTGGAAACGCGGACAAGAATGGTTGACATCGTTCCAGTCGGGTTGTGAGAACAAGAATGAGCCAAAAAGCCCTCGAGCGAAACTCGCGAGACTACAACGAAAGAGGGAGAACTCACGCTTTCCTCCCCTCGTCTGATTGCAGATTAATCGCAGCAAGGTATGGACAAACCACAGCCACACCGCGTACAGCCGACTACCTTGTCAGCACTTTTGCCAGCACTCCGGGCATCTACTACGAGAACATAGGGAGCCTTACAATAATTCAATCGACGTGGCGACTGATAATCAGGCTGGACCTCGCTGCACTACTGCACCGAGAGGGGGAGATAAGCGAAAGCCTACAACGTCTGACGGAGCTGTGCGAAAGCGAAACTCGCGCCAACGATATATGCCCCGTCATAAGCGACTCGGTTCCGAGAATGAAGAAAAGAATAGAGACAGGAATACTGACAATATTCGACCTCCTCGGGACGCGCCCCGTCAGAGAGCGCCGAGGATTGGTAGATGGCCTCGGAAGCATAATCAAAGCCATCACGGGAAACATGGATGCCACCGACGCAAAGGAACTACACGAAGAGATAACGCGCCTGGAGGCGTCCCACCAGACCCTGAAGGAAGGATTAAAAAATCAAATACAAGTCATAAAAACCACGCTCTGCTTATTTAATGAAAGCGCGCAACACATACAGGCTAACGAACAGACCCTGCTGTCCCTGATGCAGCATATCAACCGCACGCTTAACAGCGAAGTATACTACATAGAGAGACGCCAACACTTGGACGAGACGCTCAACGCGATAAGTATTGCGGTCGAAGCATTACTCGGCGACGTACAGGAGCTAGTGTGGCTGGTGGACGATATAGCTAGCGGTAAGGCCCGAGCAACGTCCCTGCCGCCACGCACACTCGCTAGGAACCTCGTAGAGGCACTACCACACCTACCGTCGGTCAGTAGTTTCCCGGTCGCAATAGCACCTGACCAAGTGTCAACACTTATGCGACTGGCCGATACCAGGGCTTACAGCGAAGGCAACGCAGTGGTACTCGTGCTGGACATACCGCTGATCGGGCAGCAACGATATAGTATGCAAAAAGTATACCCCATACCCACGCGAGCGGACAATGGCAGGCACTACTACATAGAAGCGACCGAGTCCCACTTGGTAATAGATATAGAGAATCGCAAGTACCTAAGGATGACATACGATGACATAAAAATTTGCAAGTGTTGTGAAAATCAACTGCGTTGTTGAGAATTCCTTCCTGGTGATGCCTTGACCGATCTGTGAATTGAGTGAACACGTGTGAGAACTCACTTGCAACAAAAGGAAAATGAACCAGACACACAGATGTAATATTGCGAAAGCGGTCTTTATTCCACCTTCCGTGGTAGCACTCAAAATATAATTTAGACACAAGCGTAGACAGTAACAGTAAAAATTAATGCCAATATAATTTGAATTTGCAAAACAATAAAATATCAAGTGATGAAAAGGTACAAATTATAATTGAATTAAACAAATTGAATTTTGTACATGACACCATGTGAGCCACACACAATTATATTAATTGTGTGCTGAGCGTGGACATGAGACTGCGGTGCCTGCAACGCAGTGAAAGCCACGCAGCACGACCCGCTTAGCCTGGTGAGTGTCAAGACATGAATTAAAAAGCAGTACCAAATGTAATGTGCTGATGTGCGCAGCCAACAATTATATCAATAGCAGGCTGAATGCTCACTTGAGAAAGCGGCGTGTGCACTGTAGCAACAGCTACACTGTACGGCACGCCAATGCCATTGAGTGCAACAATTTGTGTGCGTAATTCACTGCAACTACTCAGCACTGTATTGCTGAGTAGTTGCAGCGAATTAATGCTGAGCGCACTCTCAATAAATGTTATAGAAGGCCAGCTACGCAGTCAGCACTGTGTAGCTCCATGCAACCAGATATTAAGACGGCACCAAAATGAGCAACGCATAGTCACTGTGCTTTCCCAGCAGATGTTCAGGAGGAGAGCACAGTGAATATGAGCACCAGCATAATTGTATTAATTACCTGGCAAACTATGGTGAGAAAAACGTGGTGCGGCCTGTACAGCAACGCATGCCACGAGTGAGACCAAATGCTGATGCACCATATTAACTCCGCCCTGGTATTGAATTACGACAAATTGTGCCAGAGCACTCTTACCTTGAGCAATGAGTCCTGTTGTGTGAAGTTGAGCGATACCGATGAAAACGATTGATGAAAAGTCCGAGAGTCCAAAGATGCGTGTGCTGCTCGATGGATGCGTGTCGAAAAAGTGCCGAATTCCCAAGATGGCTGCGAGTACGAAAGATTCGTTGGGCGCTGGAGTCAATTGAGCGAGACAGCCGGTGAGCGAAACCGAAGTCAAGCGAGAGAGACACCCTCTCGCTTGATGCGGCGTGCCAGTGAGGCACATCCTCGGCTCCGCGAAGCCCATGCTTCGGCTGTCTTCGCCTCAACCGAACACCGTGTAGCCAAGCAGCGCAACAGGTAGGCGCACGACGATTATCGCTCGCCGTGCGCCAGCTGATTCTCCAACATTCCGCCCGCCATCAGCAACGGGGTTGATGATTAATTATTTCATTGCTGGGTGTTGGATGAGATGGGCAGCACAGCAAGTTTCGAGATCGGCCTGGTGAGCGTGGTGGTAGCAGTCTTGAGTGTCACCACCCTGGTGAGCCCATCTTTGCCTGGATGTAACTCGATGACACGTGCAAGTGGCCATTTGCACGGTGGAAAGCGCTCATCCGTGAGCAGAACCAACGAGCCAATTTTAATGACGTTATCAGGATGATGCCATTTTGAGATCGACTGCTGCCGTTGTAAATAGTGTGCAGACCATTGTCGCCAAAATTGCTGAATCTTTTGCTGCAACAATTGCCACCTTGAGAGCCGTGAGATTGCCAGATCTTCCAGATTTGGTTCTGGGACCATTGTGAGTGCTCCACCAATGAGAAAATGTCCAGGCGTGAGTGCTGATGAGTCATCTGGGTCATCGCTGAGCGGTTCCAGAGGCCTTGAGTTAAGTATAGCCTCGATTTGAGCAAGCAGCGTTGAGAGCTCTTCGAACGTGAGTGCTGTATCACCCACCGTTCGCCGCAGATGGAATTTAACGGACTTTACAGCTGCTTCCCATTTACCACCCATATGTGGTGCCGCAGGTGGGTTAAACTTCCACGCAATCTGTTGATTTGCGAGAGAAGTAGCGATGAGATGATGCTCTTGTGAAGCCTTACTGAACATCTGACATATGAATTTGTGTGCACCAACGAAATTGGTGCCACAGTCAGAGTAGATGGTGTGAGGAATGCCACGCCTCGATGAGAATCGCCTGAACGTTGAGAGGAAGCCGTCAGCTGAGTAGTCACTGACGACCTCAAGATGCAGAGCTGAAGTGGTGAGACACACAAAAACGCAGATCCAGCCTTTGTGCGTTCTGCTGCCTCGACCCTTCCAAGTTTTGAGCGTGAGAGGACCGGCGTAGTCTACTCCTGTGTGAAAAAATGCGCGTGATGGTGTGACTCGTGACAGAGGCAGTTGACCCATCAACTGTTGTGCTCGAACTCCTCTCTGCCGAGTACACACCACACAGTGTAATATATGAGATTTCACAGGAGCTCTACCGCCTATGATCCAATGTGTCTGCCTGACTTGAGCTAGTGTGAGCTGCGTGCCTCCGTGAAGAGTACGCACGTGAGCTTGCTCTATTATGAGAGTCGTAAATCGAGAGTGGCGAGGCAGAATAGCAGGATGCATTCCTTCATAAGTGAGTGCTGATTGTGACAGACGACCTCCAACTCTTATCACACCCTCCTCGTCGATAAAAGCTGTTAACCGACTGAAGGGGTGAGCAGATGGTGCATGCGAGCCTGACTGCAGCACTTGTATTTCGTGCTTGAAAAACACTGCTTGTGTGGCCTTTGTCCAAAATGTGTTTGCTGCAGCCATTTCTCTTGCAGTGAGTGGAGCGTCTCCTGCCGATTCTAACCTCTTTCTCATTTTTTCCACTACTCTCACACAATATGAGGTAAGACGACATAATTTTGCGAGTGTAGAGCAGCGATAAATGAGTTCCCAGTGATACTCTGGCGTCTGTGTTGCCGCGAGAAGAGCTAACCCCGGTCTGGCTTCCATGATACTTAAATCCTCTGAATCAGCTGTGGATTTTGGCCAAGATTGTCTAGGTTTCACCATCCACGGTGGACCTGACCACCACAGCTGATGAGAAGCCAGTTGGGCTGTTGTAATACCTCGTGAGGCACAATCAGCTGGATTGCTTGTGCCTGCCACATGACGCCATTGAGCACTGGGTGTGAGCTCTTGTATTTGAGCGACTCTATTTCGGACATAGTCCTTCCATCGAGAAGGGTGCGCTTTGATCCAGGTGAGAGTTACTGATGAGTCCGTCCACAGGTGAGTCGATGAGATTCCAACCTTGAGTGTGGTTTGAACGTATGCAACCAGCTTAGCTAATAACAAAGCTGCAGTCAATTCAAGCCTTGGTATGGTGAGCTTCTTGAGTGGTGCCACGCGCGTTTTTGAGCAGACAAGTGAAGCCACCTTTCCTGTGGAAGTTGAGTCAGCAGTGATGTAGATCACTGCGGCCATGGCCAGTTGAGATGCATCAGAGAAGCCATGCAATTCCACTGTTGAGTTGCTCCATGTATTGAACCAACGAGGAATTGAGAGCCCGGCCAGGCTTTTGAGATCTTCTCTGATTACAGTCCATCGTGTTGAGACCTGAGATGACAGTGGTTCATCCCAGCTGAGCTTGTGAAGCCAAAGCTCTTGTAAAAGAATCTTGGCTCTTATCACAACCGGTGAGACGAAACCAAGCGGATCAAAGAGCTGAGCCACCTCAGAGAGAATGAGGCGTTTCGTGAAACTTTCTTGAGCTGAGTTGAACCGAGATGCGAACTTGAACTTGTCTTCACTCGGAAGCCAAGTCAATCCAAGAATTTTTGTCTCGCAGTCGTCCATTGAGATAGCTGAGCTTGACCTTGATGATGAGATATTGGCAAATGCCTTGTGGTCCGACGAGTGCCACTTGGCGAGTGGAAAACCGCCCGCCATGCACAAGTCCTTGAGCTGTTGAGCTATTTCAATGAGCTGTTGAGTTGAATCCGCCCCACCGAAGATGTCATCCACATACCTGCCAAATTTTATAGCTGGCACAGCAAGCGGAAACCGATGGCCTTCATCTTCGGTCAGCTGCATGAGTGTTCGAACTGCCAAATATGGCGCAGCTTTGGTACCATATGTAACCGTAGTTAGTTGAAACGGCACCGGATTTTGTTGATCATCTTTCCATAGAATCCGTTGAAGATTCCAATCCTCTTGATGTACTCGGATCTGACGATACATTTTTGTTATGTCAGTGGCGAAGATGTGTCTATGTTGACGGATCCAAATGAGCACGTCCGAAATGTTGAGCAATAAATTCGGTCCGGTGTGCATGATGTCATTGAGAGATTTTCCTGATGAAGTTGAGCTCGACCCATTGAATACAACACGTAATTTCGTGGTGGTACTGTCTGGTCTGAGAACACCGTGGTGAGGCAAGTAATAATGCTTTTCACATTCATCTGATTCTGACGCCTTCACCATATGACCGAGTTGCTCATATTCGTCCATGAATTGTGTATAGAGCTGACCGTATTCAGCATTTTTTGAGATTTTCCGTAGAGTGTGTTGCAGACACTGAAATGCTCGTGAGTGTGAACTTCCAAGATTTGCAGGCGATGATATGAAAGGCAGCCGAACGATGTACCGGCCTTTAGAATCACGTTGATGTGTGTCTCGAAAATGATCCTCGCATGCCTGCTCCTCTGGTGTGAGTTGATTTACTGTGTCCTTTGGCGGCTCTTCCTGAATCCAAAACTTCGTTAGCACGTTTTGTAATTCCTGATCGTCATGTTGCACCGCAGCATGATGAACAGCGAGTGCGTCAGATTGGCTTGAATTTGTTGGTCCAATGATGAGCCACCCAAATATCGATAATTGTGCAATAGGTGCAGATGATGTGCCCTTGAGAATATTTGGTTTAATCACCTGTCCATAAATATCTGCTCCAATTATGATATCGATTGGTCGTGGTGTGAGAAAGTCAGGATCAGCCAGTTTCAGCTTCACTATGTGAGGCCATGTGCGAACTGACGACTCGAAAGATGGCAAGTGAGTAGTAACCGTGTTGAGAATGTGAGCCTGTACCGTGACTTTCTCCTTGGTGTATGTGGAACACAGTGTGAGCTGTACCGAGCCATGTGTCTGCGTTGAGCGTCTTCCACCGACCCCTGTGATCGGAATTGATGAGTGATTGCGTGTTGCGTTGAGCTTACGAAAAAGTTCTTCCGTAATGAACGTCAATTCTGACCCAGGATCGATGAGAAGTCTTGCTTGATGAGCTGAGACCGATGTGTGAATATCTGCTAGTGCAGTTGCCAATAATGTTGAGCAGTTCCATGTGAGCTGTGCCGATGAGTGAACGACCGCGACGACATCCTATTGAGCTGAAGCCTGAGACTGAGCCGGTTGCGCGTCGGAAGTTGTTGCAGGGGGCGCTGCCGGATGCAGCATCGTGTGGTGCCGCCCTGAACACTCCTTGCACTTCCGGCTCGATCGACATGCCGACGCGTTGTGCCGACCCAGGCAGTTGTAGCACAGCCGTACTTTCTCCGCCATCTTGCGACGCTCACCCACAGTGAGCCGCCGGAACTCAGGACACATGACAATGAAATGCCCACGAGCCCGACAGCAGTCACAGGGGTAATCGTTCGCAGTGAAGGTCGATGACGGAGCGCCACGCGCTGTGCTACCTGCGTGATGCGCCGCGGCGCTGTGCGTCCCGGCCTTAGCTGGGGGAGGGTTCGCGGAAGACGGTCGGCTTGAGGTTGTCCCGGTCTTGGGAGTGGCCTTCGCCATCTCCAACGCTCGCACCTTGGTCTCCGCAAACTCCTCAAGCTCAGCGAAGGCCGGGAAATCAGATGTGCGTCCTAGCTTCGTCTCCCAGGCCTCACGTGTGGTTTGGTCCAGCTGTTTCGCCAGCAACCTCACCATCACGCAATCCCAGAGCTCTTCCTTCGTTGCCAGCGAAGAAAGAGCCCTGTACGCCTCGGAGAACGAAGCCAGAATAGTCGAGAACGATTTCAAATCGGATGAGCCGGACTTGAGCGCGAAGAGCTTGTCAAGACGCTCCTGCACCAGCAGCCGCTTATTTTCGTAACGGGAGACCAATGTCTCCCATGCCTGATTAAACGATTCGCACGTGACTGCGAACCCCTGGATGAGCTGAGCCGCCGTGCCCGACACGCAGCCACGCAGGTATAATAGCCGGTCGACGTCAGCAAGGCGGGCATTTCGGATGACCAGCGACGTGAACACGTCACGGAACGCCGGCCATCCGGAATAGTCCCCCCCAAACGTCGGCAGCTTTATTTCTGGCAGCCTTGTGTGGGAGCGCGGCGACGCCTCGGGTGCCGGTGCAGGAGGGTGCCCTTGAGCCAGCCTCGCCATGGCTTCCCGAGCCGTGACTTTAGCCTTGAGGGCAACCTGCGCCTCAAGGCTTTGCAGATCATCCGCAAAATATTCGTGATCGACACAGCTCGGAGGGCACGAAGACTCCAACAACTCGTGTTCCCGACGGAAATCGTTGTGGAACTCCGTGACCTGCTCAACGTATGCGTTGAGCGACTCCATGGCGAGGGTTTCTCCGCCCTCGTTAAGCAGAGCTATGACCGTCTGCATGTGAGCAATCCGGCGCCGTTGGGATTGAACCTTCAACGCCATCTCGGTTGTAAGCCGAGTTGGCGATCGGGCCTTCTTCTGAACGACGCCGGCCCCAGGAACCAACAATGTCGTTTTTTCCTCAGGAACTCCAGGCGCCACCCCAGAGTCCATTGGATTGCCCTCAGACATTGTTAGTCCTGATGCAAACGGTCCAAGTAGAGAAAGTATAAGAAAGCAACGAAGATTCTCCGCAGAGATCGTACTTTACCCCACTTGCTGCTCCGCTTGACGAGGTGATGAGCCGATGAGGATCCTGCGATGGGCCTACGCAGAGTCCTACCAGATGAGCCGATGTGTGCGCAGAGATGAGAGCGGAAGGTAGAGACCCTGGTCTCTCTTGCCCAAGTCGAGGATCCGGCTCGAAGGACCAAAATGTTGTGAAAATCAACTGCGTTGTTGAGAATTCCTTCCTGGTGATGCCTTGACCGATCTGTGAATTGAGTGAACACGTGTGAGAACTCACTTGCAACAAAAGGAAAATGAACCAGACACACAGATGTAATATTGCGAAAGCGGTCTTTATTCCACCTTCCATGGTAGCACTCAAAATATAATTTAGACACAAGCGTAGACAGTAACAGTAAAAATTAATGCCAATATAATTTGAATTTGCAAAACAATAAAATATCAAGTGATGAAAAGGTACAAATTATAATTGAATTAAACAAATTGAATTTTGTACATGACACCATGTGAGCCACACACAATTATATTAATTGTGTGCTGAGCGTGGACATGAGACTGCGGTGCCTGCAACGCAGTGAAAGCCACGCAGCACGACCCGCTTAGCCTGGTGAGTGTCAAGACATGAATTAAAAAGCAGTACCAAATGTAATGTGCTGATGTGCGCAGCCAACAATTATATCAATAGCAGGCTGAATGCTCACTTGAGAAAGCGGCGTGTGCACTGTAGCAACAGCTACACTGTACGGCACGCCAATGCCATTGAGTGCAACAATTTGTGTGCGTAATTCACTGCAACTACTCAGCACTGTATTGCTGAGTAGTTGCAGCGAATTAATGCTGAGCGCACTCTCAATAAATGTTATAGAAGGCCAGCTACGCAGTCAGCACTGTGTAGCTCCATGCAACCAGATATTAAGACGGCACCAAAATGAGCAACGCATAGTCACTGTGCTTTCCCAGCAGATGTTCAGGAGGAGAGCACAGTGAATATGAGCACCAGCATAATTGTATTAATTACCTGGCAAACTATGGTGAGAAAAACGTGGTGCGGCCTGTACAGCAACGCATGCCACGAGTGAGACCAAATGCTGATGCACCATATTAACTCCGCCCTGGTATTGAATTACGACAAATTGTGCCAGAGCACTCTTACCTTGAGCAATGAGTCCTGTTGTGTGAAGTTGAGCGATACCGATGAAAACGATTGATGAAAAGTCCGAGAGTCCAAAGATGCGTGTGCTGCTCGATGGATGCGTGTCGAAAAAGTGCCGAATTCCCAAGATGGCTGCGAGTACGAAAGATTCGTTGGGCGCTGGAGTCAATTGAGCGAGACAGCCGGTGAGCGAAACCGAAGTCAAGCGAGAGAGACACCCTCTCGCTTGATGCGGCGTGCCAGTGAGGCACATCCTCGGCTCCGCGAAGCCCATGCTTCGGCTGTCTTCGCCTCAACCGAACACCGTGTAGCCAAGCAGCGCAACAGGTAGGCGCACGACGATTATCGCTCGCCGTGCGCCAGCTGATTCTCCAACAGCAAGGTACTGGGCAAATCGTACATTTGCCCACCAACACACCCTACTATGCCGGTCACACGCGACGCGCCCTGCGAAGTCCTAATCTATGCGAAAATGGACACCGGTAACGGAAAAAATTGCGCGAAAAGGGTTGTCGAAATCACACATCCCTTAATCGTTCCAATGCAACAGCAAGGACGATGGTTATACGTCGCGCCAACCCCGGTCCCCATAGGGATAAATTGTGGGAAAAATCCCACTCAGCACGAAATATTGAATAATTCGGGAATACTGGCTTTGGTAGGCGTATGTATAGTAACCGCCCGAGATTTCAGCATCAAAACCATCGGGCGAACATCGCAGATCATACAGGAAAACTACCTCCCGTCGTTTAACTTGACATTAACGGAGATCGAAGCTCGGGCACCCCCGCCGCAGACCGAGAGGACCATCCCACTACAGAGCGTGCTGCGAGACCCCGAAGAGCTTCGGAAGCTCGGAGCTCGAGCCGACCAAATCATGGACAACCTCCATACTGCCGGAGACGGGATGCAACACATCCACAACCTGAGTTTCTACTCCTTGGGCGCCATAGCGCCGATCGCCTTGGTTGGCTACGTTCTGCTTAAATGTTACAGGTACAAAAGAAACAGAACACCACCGAGCACTAGAGAAGCAATAACCCCGGCAACCGCCGAGGTAACTATCAACCTCGAGCCTCTCGGACGACAACAGCCAGAGGAACGACTTCGAACCGAGCTGGCCAGGTTATGCAATCGTCCCCCCAATCGAGAACGACTTGCTCGACTTGAAAGAAGCTAGCAAACAAAAATGAAACATTTTACACACATATTATATATCATATATCAAATCGTAAAATTGTATTAAAATTGTAAGGTACGGGAAACCAACTGAAGAAAAAATTTTTTTTTGAAAATTTTTCCTTTTAAGGGGGGAGGGATGTTGTGTCGCGGAATATTCCTCTAACGTATTCTCAGGAATAATCCTTAGCGGACACAGTTAGAGATGGAATTCTGAAAGATAGCTGTCATACAAGACGGGATGCGAAGTAGACGCCGACGCAGCATGAAGCGACTCGCGAGGCGATCTACGATAGGCTAAAGCTAAAGCTGCCAACTAAGGGATTTTCGTGAAGACAGTTAGCAACTGCTTTACGAAAGGACAGAATTAATTTCGACTTAGCAGAGAACGGTTGGTTCCTCGTGAAATTCTCGAAACAACGCATTATTGTACTTTCTTACTTTACTTCTAAATAGACAACGGAAAGTCACCGTTGCCTATAATAAATACTTCCTTTTACATAAATTCGTGTTTTCATCGATAACTCGAGATCCATCTCCTTATCGGCAAACGATCCCGAAAAATAATAACTTTTTAATATTATACCGAATACCGAATAATCTAATTACCCGGTACCGGCATAACACAAACAAGACAGACTTAACCATACGTACCATTTACTAATTTTGACAATTACCAACCCTAATCCTTCATCCATGCCGAAAACCCATAGAGCAGGAAGGAAAGTTCAAGCGCAGAGATTAAAACGACGAATCTTAAAAGAACAGTACCAAGTTCCAACAATTGCGTGCAAATCGTATAACGAACAAAATCCTAGAGTCTTTGACATTGAAATAGAAAGCGATAATAAAACTATCCCTCTCGAAGGAAAAGAAATAATAGAATATAAGAAACATTGCGACGACACAATTGCAATACATAACGATTACTCAAGGCAAGAAAGGAATAGAAATTTAAATTCTAGTAAAACGAATTGTCGTTTAACGGTAACAGAGAGTGAATCGTATAACAAGCAAAATTTTGGAGGTTTTAGCATCCAATCTACTGAAAATAACGAAGATATTTTCCTTAACCAGAAAAAAATAATAGGTTTTCAGGCATCCTTAGGTGAACGATCCTAAGTGAAATCTAGAATAAATCGCCTTAAGCAAATCCGAGAAATCGAGCGGAAAAATTTTCTAGACGAACTTGTTGCTGATTACGAAGCTCACTCGAGACAAGGGATACGCTATCATCCGTTTGTGACACCTTGCAAACCTCGAATCACTAAGATCGAATCGTTGAATAAACATCGAGTCATCCTTCTGAAGGAAAAACCACATTTGATTTCACCTCAGGGAAATTTGGAAACAAAATAAAAGAATAAAACTTTATAATTCTTCTCCGTTACAAGTAATAAAAAGAAAGTCATTCCTATTCTTTTCCCCTGCCCAATTTCTACCTTAATAATATTCTTATGTATTTTTGCATGTCTCTTTGATGCTGTATACCAAAAATTACACTTGTATACAATACATTATAAATGAGGTCAACTCGTTCAAAGGTAAGAATTGATGAGTCTATAATCCACGAGTATCCTGACGAAAGAAGAAAAAAGCTGCCAAAGGATAATTCTAAAAATTTTATACTTGAAACTATAACCGAGTCCCTGTGTAATAGTCCCAGTAATTCACCTTCCAAGCTACCAACTCCGATTTCCGAAAAAATTTCCTCCTCCCCCAGTTCAAATGAGAGTTCTGTTGTGTCCACTGTAGACTCGGACAAGTTAACCGAAACTGTCACCCATAAAGCGAAAGTAGTAAAGTTTGATCAAGACAGTAACATACAATCACTTGAGTTAACATCTGACAATATTATCATCACTCGATCCCAAGAAAATATAGAAGACGAGACAAGTTCAACCGATACAGTTGAAATTATAGAAAGCAATTTTGGAAAATATTATAGTCCAGAATATAGTCCTTTACAGATCAGAGAATTTTCTGACGACGAAAGTTAAAACCAATTTACGAGTCAATTGAAGGAAACGTTAGAAGCAAGGTCCTAAAATAACCCTTTGTCATTAGTCGGGTTTGTCATAAGGCCAGACGAAGAGATCAACAAATATCTTCCAGCACTAGTATACCCCACCCCCCGTAACGAAGACCTAGGTCGGTCAATAAAACCCCTCGAAAGTGTCGTGGAGAATTTCGAGTCTCTAAGCGAACCCGAAAACACGGAAACACCGTTGCAGACCCCCTCGACCGTTGCTAGCGCTACGCCTAGTATAATCCCTTCAGCTAACAGCGATATATTTTACACGCCATTAAGCGGATCTACTCCTTTCGACGAAACTATTTCTAGATCACCTTCCCTTGTCGACAAAGAATTATTATCGACTCCAAAAGGAATAATTGAGAATCGTGAAAAATCCACATTAACGTCAATTATCGAACCCGCACATACTAAAACTAATAATTTAGTAAAAAAATTACATCTTTTGCCGGAATACAATTTGTCCACTCCCAGTTGTTCTACTTATCCCATGGTCAGAGACTCCAGCCCAGACAAGACATTGGATAGAATACCGCCAATAAAAATTGCTACTGAAAATTTTATTAAATCTAACGACTCACCACCAAATGCACCTCCCATAATGGTTAATAATAATCAAACATTGTCTCTTCGAGATGCCTTGGCTGTCATACCGAATTATGACGGTCATTCTTTATCACTCGGTATGTTTATTCAGGGATGCAAAGAAGCCTTGGCTATGATGGGGCCAGGAGCCGAATCAAATTTAATAAGAGCAGTTCGCATAAGAATAATCGGCGAACCTCGTCGCACCATACAGGGGCAAAATTTTGAAACAATAGAGGAACTAGGTAAATTTCTTAAAGATATTGCACCTACGCGAAACGTGTATCAGCTCCAAGGAGAATTGGGATCCATATATCAAAGAGAAAATGAGTCCGTCATTGCATATTCCAACCGCGTAAGGGACTTGGGAAATTTGATACTCGAAAATTATGATGCGAAAGAAAATAATCCTTTGACTGCCGCATTTATTAATAACACTAAGGAAAGTCTTCCGGCATGTTTTTTACACGGGTTAAAACCGGAAATCGAACAACGTCTACGTCCGAACAATAATCTTGATGAACTAATTAAACTCGCGGTTCAAACAGAAAAAGGTTTAGTGTCACAGGCAGCCTTGCGTAGTGGTGGGCTGGAAACTTCGGGCTCGAAGGTAAATAAACCTGAGGCGAAACGGGGAGTACACGTAGTTGCAAGCGAGGAAGTGTATTGTCAGCTGTGCAATAAAAAAGGGCACAGTGCTAAAGAATGCTCGACCCAGAAGTCTAGCCAAGCATTGGATGTCAGTCCACAAAATTCTGGAAATATCGATAAGGGACCGAGCATGTGTCAGATCTGTCAGAAGACTGGACACGCGGCCGACAAATGTTTTAAAATCTTTCCCCCGTTAAATAACAATAAATCCAAGTTCGAAGCCTCTTTACTTACTATATGCCAGGTCTGTAACAAACGCGGACACACTGCCGATCGTTGTTGTAAAATTTTTCCTCCGGAAAGAAAAGAACAGGGAAATATATCTCTACTTTGTCAACTTTGTAAAAATTATGGTCATTTGGCTAATAGATGTTCACGTTTCCCTCCGACCCCCCCTAAATTGATGTCCTTCCCACGAGAACAGGTACCGCAGAATCTTCAATATCAGAATTCAAGTAACATTCGATGTCAGATATGTAAAAAAGAGGGCCATGGAGCCCATATTTGTCCTTTTCGCAATAATAATTCACAACCGTTGATTAACAATCGATTTGATAACCGAAGGAATTTAGATAATAATGATGTTAGACCCACCGAGATGGGTAGGGAATGTTTTCATTGTAAACAAACAGGTCATTTTATACGGGAATGTCCCGTCCGACGTATTAAAGAAAATGAATACGAAAATTCGGGAAACGGCGGCGGTCTTCCGAGTACGGGTGCGCCTGGGGAGATCCCGCAGAGAATGCATCCAATCCATGTAATTTCTATCACAGCCGAGAATCCCAATCGCGAGCAGTTCGAATTTTTAATGTACAACTACATCGAGAAAGTAGCGTCCCGATGGTTACGGTAACGGCATCGGAAATAATATCTCCTGTCACTCTTATGGTTGACACTGGAGCCGGTCCGAACATTCTAAAGAAACAATTTGTAAGTGAACACATCTCTATAAATCGCGGAGAAATTCTTCAACTAAATGGAATCACAACAAATTCAATTTTTACTTTGGGTAATATTACCGTACAAATTTTCGGACGTTTCGCTACTTTCCATATTGTAGACAATAACTTCCCCATAAAGGAAGCTGGTATATTGGGTTCGGAATACCTCGACGGCAATCGCGTGAAAATTGATTACGAGAAAAGACAATTGAAAATGCAGAATGTAAGAATACCATTTGCAACTCAGGAAACTATTGTTATCTCTGCAGAGTCCACCAAATTGTGGTTCGTGAGAGTAAAAAATTTGGATTTACGGGAAGGCTATCTGCCTCCCCTGGATGCAGGTGAAGGTCTAAACATAGAAAGCGGGTTCGTCATTAATGATAATGGTAAAGCTTATATTTACGTAACTAATAGCAATAAGCATACGATTCAAGTCCAGGTACCAGTACTAGAATTAGTGTCATCGGAGGAACTAATTCATAGTAGAAAAATAAAAGATCCTAGAAACGATTCAAGTAAATGGGAAAAGAATCCCGAGCTTTCTAAGAGGTTGGGTCAATTAAAAAATAAAGACAATATAAAAGGAAATGATCAAGAGGATTTCTCTCTGTCGGATAAGATTAAGCTCCCAGTAGAGGCAATACCCCGCAGAGATACTGAAAATTCTTCAGGGAATATTTTAAATTTTTTGGAAAATGTAAAAGAAGAAATAAAAAGTTGTATGGAAATAATTAAAGTCACTTGTAAAACTGGTTTGGAAAAAAATATATTGAGTACGAAGGATTGTAAAGTAAAAGTAGAAGGAAAATTTGAGAAATTGCAACACGAAGCCCAAAGCCTTACGGAAATCTGCACGTCGAATCTAACTGAAAATATCACTTGTATGGAACCTGTAAAGATAAATGTACCTAAAGAAAACGTTGTCTATCCGAATTTGATAGAAACGGAAAGAAATTGTAGTAATTGTGAGTCTCGCCTACGCTTCACAGGGGTGACTGTGCCGACGAAACGGGCAGCGCTTGATGGAAGTTAAAGGGAGCTCGATTCAGAATTTTTGGGAAATACTGTGCCTATGGAAAGGACAGAATCCCTTCAGTATTGTAATAATAGTGTTCACAAAAAAAGTGTTGTTTCTTTAGATTCGATAAAAGCAGAGATACCAATGAGGTATAGCGGGTTAAGTAATGATGATATTAGTAAATGTATTCACGAAGAAAATGTTTGTTGGAAAATCAGCTGGCGCACGGCGATCGATAATCGTCGTGCGCCTACCTGTTGCGCTGCTCTAGCACGCGTTGTTCGGTTGAGGCGAAGATAGCCGAGGCATGGGCTTCGCGAAGCCGAGGATGTGCCTCGTTGGCACGCCGCGTCGAGCGAGAGGATGTCTCTCTCGCTTCACTTCGGTTTCGCTCACCGGCTATCTCGCTCAACTGACTCCAGCGCTCAACGTAAAGTTCATACTCGCAGCCATCTTGAGATTTTGGCACTTTGGCGACACACATCCTTTGGACAGCACGCGCATCCACGGGACTCTTGGGACTTCACATCAACCTTTTTACATCGGCATCGCTCAACATATCTCATCAGGACTCATTGCTCAAGGTAAGAGTGCTCTGGCATAATTATGTATTAATTCACTGTCAGAGAGGAGAAAATAGCGGTACATCCACATTTTTGTCTCACTCTGTGGCGTGCGCTGCAGCACATGCTGCACCACGTTCTCCTCACGGTATGTTGCTAGCTTAATTAATATAATTAAGCATGTGCTTTATATTCGCTGTATTTTCCCCCAGTAAATCTGCTGGGAAAGTCCAGCGTATACTTTCTGCTCAATCGTGCATCCTCATTCTATGTTGTATTGTGCTACGCAGTGCTGACTGCGTAGCTGGTTTCACACAGGCTTAGCACTCAAGCAATGTTTATTGCAAGTGCTCTCATTAATTCACTGCAACCACTTTGCAATACACTGCTGAGTGGTTGCAGTGAATTACACACAAACATTTTCGCACTCAATGGTATCAGCGTGTCGTGCTGCGTAGCTCTCGCTACGTTGCACGCACTGCTGTCTCAAGTTTATATTCAGCACACAATTAATATAATTGTGTGCTGCTCACATTATGTCATGTTCCAACTCAATTTGTTGATCTATTGTTTAATTTGTATTTGTTTTTCAAAATTCATATTTTTCATAATATTTTGTATACCTAATAATAGAAGGTGGAATAAACCACTTTCTCAACATAACATCTTTGTGTCTGGTTTTATTTTCCTCTTGTCTCGAGTGAGTTCTCATCCCGTTTTCAATATATCCACAGATCAGTCAAGCTTCATCCGGACGGATTCTCAACATTTTTGTTGATTCTCAACAATGTTGTCTATCCGAATTCGATAGAAACGGAAGGAAATTGTAATAATTGTGAGTCTCGCCTACGCTTCACAGGGGTGACTGTACCGACGGAACGGGCAGCGCTCGATGGAGGACAGAGGGAGCTCGATTCAGAATTTTTGAGGAAAACTGTGCCTATGGAAAGGACAGAACCTCGGGAAGATATTAAAAATTGTACTAAAGGAAATAACGTTGTCTATCTGAGTTCGATAGAGACGGAAGGAAATAGTAGTAATTGTGAGTCTCGCCTACGCTTTACAGGGGTGACTGTACCGACGGAACGGGCAGCGCTCGATGGAGGACAGAGGGAGCTCGATTCAGAATTTTTGAGGAAAACTGTGCCTATGGAAAGGACAGAATCTTGTGAAGAAATTAATAATTGTGTTATTACTGAAAGCGTTGTCTATCCGAATCCGATAGAGACTAAATTATCAGCAGAAAATAAAATCAATTGTGTTGAAACATCGCATTTAGTAATAATGAAAGAAGATAAAGAATTTTGTTGTCAAGGACTTGTTGAAACCTTCGTACCTACTAAAATCGAATCAAATCAAAATACCAGTTTAAAAATTTGTGAATCATTAAAGAATGTACAAACGACCTGTACCCTTGAATCGTCAAAAGTAGAAAATATTAAAAAAGATAAAAATATAGAAACAAGTTTCGAAACCCAAAAATATAATTCAAAGTGGAATAAATTCATGGACATTTCTTTAATACGGAAGCTCAGTATATCAAATATTTCTCACAAAATTACGCCTTTTATACGCGAAAGATCGTGTTACGCGATATCTGAAGCTGTAATGCACGATCGATATGACCAAATCAAAGAATTATTAAGACTCGACGAATTAAGTAAAGAAGAAAGGAAAAGTATTGAAACCCTCTTAAAGGAAAGCTCTCATTTATATCAAATACCGGGAGATATGTTAACGTGTACTACTATATTGCAACATCGAATCCCCACAATAGACGATTTTCCTATAAATACGCGAGGCTATCGGTGGCCTGAGTGCACTAAAGAGGAAATCGGGAAACAAATTGAAGATATGCTCGAAAAGGGAGTAATCATACCTTCCACCTCACCATACAATTGCCCTGTGTGGGTGGTACCGAAGAAAGCCGACTCTCAAGGTAATAAAAAATGGCGAGTAGTATTCGACTACCGATCACTGAATGAAAAGACAGTCGCTGATGCTTATCCCATACCAAATATTAATGATATATTAGATCAGTTAGGAGGCGCACAGTATTTTTCAGTTTTTGACCTAGCGTCGGGATTCCATCAAATTGAAGTTTCAGCTGAAGATCGTCATAAAACGGCCTTCACTACACCGCGTGGTCATTATGAGTTCGTTAGAATGCCATTCGGGCTACGGAACGCCCCTCCTACATTTCAAAGAGCCATGGACCTCACGTTGAGTGGGATCCTCGGGAAAGGCGTATTTGTTTATTTGGACGACATTGTTATTTATGCTCGCAGTCTCGAAGAACATGAGAATATATATCGCGAATTGATTAAACGACTAGAAGCCGCGAATTTAAAATTGCAACCGGATAAATGCGAATTTTTAAAAAGAGAAGTCGCGTATCTGGGACACATAATCGGGAACAATGGAGTTCGTCCCGACCCTAAAAAATTAGAAGCAGTACGTGAATACCCCGTGCTTAAAAATATCAAAAATATTCGACAATTCTTGGGACTAACAGGTTATTATAGGCGGTTTATAGAAGGATACGCCAAGATCACAAAACCCCTGACATCTCTATTACGTAAAGAAAATAAATTCGAATGGGGACTTGAACAACAAAAGTCATTTGAAATATTGAAAGATAAACTTTGTACCGCTCCGGTCTTGCAATATCCCGATTTTTCTAAGCCATTCATTTTAACTACGGACGCGTCGGGTTATGCTATCGGTAGCATACTCTCACAAGGAGAAATTAATAACGACCATCCATGCGCCTACGCCTCTAGAGCTCTGAGTGAGGTAGAAGAAAGATACGATACGTATGAAAAGGAAGCATTAGCTATAGTATATTCCATACTTCATTTTCGGCCGTATTTATATGGGCATTATTTTACTGTAGTAACCGACCATAAACCATTGCTATGGTTTCGACGGGCAACAGACGGTAATTCAAAAATCTTGCGTTGGCGACTAAAACTCGCAGAATACGAATACGATGTAGTATACAAAGCCGGGAAAACTAATGTTAACGCTGATGCACTTTCGAGAAATCCAGTTGATGAAACAACCGCGAATGACGGTATTTTTATTATTCAAATAAATCCCTTAACTGGCAACCGTACGAAGGCTAAGCATCAATTGATGGATGCAGAGATAAATCGATTATTAGAAGAACAATCTGACGATGATGAGGATATTATGGAAAATTACCAGAATCATACATTACGGAATTACGAAATAGATGAATGTAATTGGGATCGGGAATCTGTTGACTCTAACGAGCAGCCTACGGAACTTATTTTTCCTCATGGGTCACTCGAAATATCATCCGACCACGAAACGTTTCAGGCGCGTATAGAAGACGAGGTGGATTTACCTGATACTTCGGTAAATAACCCAGGTACGTTTGAGCCTATAGTATATCCAGAAACATCTACAAGCAACACCTATTCTAGCCACAAAGAGTCGACGGAGGAAACTGTACTCGACGTTAGTAACCCCCGAAACGAAACGAGCGTGCTAGCTCAGAGAAAACGTACCCCTAAGCCTCTCGAAGTAAGCGATACCGAGTCCTCGAGCGATGAAGAACTCGAACTCGAAGCAACAAAAACTCGTGAGCCTCCCAAAGGAAGGATTATAGCCTCCAACATTAAACAATCACGCGACTTATTCCATACTCGTAGAGATAATCTGGTTTATTTTGTTTCTACCAAATGTGAACCTATTGATAGAGGAGCGATAGCACTCCGCGATAATAACGATTTTTCACATTTAAAAAATTTAAAGTTGAAAAAGCCTCAATCAATTGCAAAACGAAATAATAGATTCAATATAGCCCTACCAATCACCGACGATTCCGGTGAAGGACCCACATTAATCTTAGGAAACATAGTAGAAACATTGAAAAATGCTCGACATTTAATCGACAAATTATCACTCCCAACTATTGGTATCGCAAAATCAGATTTTATCTTGAATATACCTTGGGAAAATGTTATCGCACAAATTCGATTAATTTTTGCACAGAGTAAAGTAAAAATTATTATTTGTAACGGGCTAGTTAGACAACCCCTCGTAGAAGATCAGGTAAAAGTTATTGAGGAGATGCACTCTTCAGCTATAGGTGGACACAGAGGTGTCAGCAAAACATACAATAGAATCCGTCACGAGTATTACTGGAAAAATCTAAAAGCTGACGTTCAATTATATATTCAACGATGTTTACAATGTCAATTAAGGAAACTAATTCGCGTAAAAACTAAACAGCCAATGATCATAACGGATACTCCTGCCATCGCTTTTGATAAAATTGCTATGGATATAGTAGGCCCTTTACCGAAAACTAAACAGGAAAATGAGTATATATTGACCATTCAAGACCAATTAACAAAATACTCTGTAGCTATTCCTATACCTAATGCAAAAGCAGTAACTATTGCAGAAATATTTGTCAAACGTTTCATTTGTTACTTTGGATCGCCTAAGGCAGTGCTTACTGACCAAGGTAGCAACTTTTTAAGTAAATTCTTAAAGCAAATAGCGAAGTTGTTTAAAATTCGGAAAGTTAGAACCACCGCTTTCCATCCCCAATCCAATGGATCATTAGAAAGATCTCATCACGCACTTGGAGAATATCTCAAGCAATTTACAACGAAGCAAAGCGATTGGGACGAATGGGTCGAAATGGCTATTTATAATTACAATACAAATGTACACGAAGGTACTAAGCATACACCCTATGAAATGGTGTTCGGAAAAATAGCCCGAGTCCCCTCTGGGATGTCACCATCGGATATGGAGAAAATTGCTACATACGACGACTATTTAACCCAATTAGTCACGCAAATTCATGATATACAAGAACTTGGTCGAGAAAATTTGATTAAATCCAAGGAAAAATCGAAACAATATCAAGATCGTAAAATAAATCCGATTGAATTTAAAATCGGCGAACCAGTATTTTTGTTGAAAGGACCTAAACCTGGAAAACTTGGTGACCATTACACTGGTCCACACGAAATAACAGCTATATTAACAAAAGGCAATGTACGTATTAAACTTCCAAAAAGAGACGTGATAGTACACTCAAATAGATTAAGGAAATCAAAAATTCCATTGTAAGATTCTATCTTTAGTGATTGTTGTTATAAAAATTTAAATGATAATAATAACAATATTAATAGTAATAAATAAAATGAAATAAAGTAAAGGTTAGATTAAATTAAAGTTGATTCAGGAATAATAAAGTTTCATTAAGGAATATTTATTCAACTAGTAAAGTATTAACGCTATAGTAACAAACTTAAGAATATTAAAGATTTGCATGACTATAAAATTAATCAGTCACATTTATATGGAAGTATTAAGTTACACCCAAAAGAATAATAAATTAATAAATGAAAAAAAAAAAAGGGAGAAAAAAATATATATATACATATTTAATTAATAATCCATATATGTTTTCCCTAATAGGTAA
The DNA here is from genome assembly GCA_963942595.1 of Cylloceria caligata. Lineage (NCBI taxonomy): Eukaryota > Metazoa > Arthropoda > Insecta > Hymenoptera > Ichneumonidae > Cylloceria > Cylloceria caligata. The sequence continues at coordinate 70,521,174 of OZ012706.1, read as the reverse complement.
CGATAAGAATATTGATAACAAGAATCAAGTATAATTTTAGGAAATATGGTATTTCACTTAAACCAACCATGTGGAAGTATTACTATTGAGAAAAGGCCTGGTTTTTCAGTAGATCAAACATAGACCCTAGAACGTAGTAGTATTCCAAAGTAAACAAGTTGGACTTTTTACTTTAAGGACAGACTGGGAAACTCTGGAAATTACCACGACCGGATTCGAGACCTTGCAACAAATTATTAAAGGGGTAACGTACAAAAGAAAAACAGAAGTAAAGTTAGTAAAAAGTACGTAATAATAATAATAATAATAATAATACTTCAATAATACGATAGTAATATGCTAATAGTATTGATAGTCTCATAAAAATAAATTTTGATAGAAACAGTAATGATAAATCTTTCATAACAATAGTCGCGACATATAAGATACCTTAGTGTTTTAGGAATCAATAAATAATTTAATCCTCATAATTAAGCATAGAAAAAAGAATAAATAAATTAAAATAAAGTAATAATAATAATATTTCGTATAGATTAAGAATAACAACGATAGTTGCAACGATAATAATAATAATATTAATAATAATAACGTACCCACTTTTAAACTATAAATTGCGAATCTTGCGCATATTCATACCTTAATAATGTCAAGAAAAGGGCCACGTGGAAAATTTTTGTTTGAACAAGTCCGTTTAGACAGCTATCATAATTGGCCAGTTACATTTTTAGACCCCGTACAACTAGCTGCGGCAGGGTTTTATTATACTGAAATAGATGACGAAGTTAGTTGCTTTGACTGTAGAGTGATTATTAAAAATTGGGAAGTAGGTGATATCCCTATGAAGGATCACAGTAGATGGCAAGAACAATGCCGATTTGTACAAAGTATCCCCTGCGGAAACGTACCCATCGGAGAGGACCCACGAAAGATTCCTTTTCCTTGCGACAAGGAACGGTTCGACTCTCGACGGGAAGTAAGAGTCAACACGACCCCGGACTGTCACGACGACAGACCTCCTATAAGAAGTTCATTGACCCCATCATATCCAGCTTTTGAAAATTATAAAAAACGATTAGAAAGTTTCACCTTTTGGCCCGAAATTCACGCATTAGACCCTATACAATTAGCTTCCGCCGGATTTTTCTTTTCGGGAAAAGAAGACGAAGTAACGTGTTTTCATTGTGGAATAGTGATGGGAAATTGGGAAATTAAAGACGGTCCTTGGGAACAGCATGCTTTTTGGTACCCAAGTTGTCGGTACCTGCATATGACTTTGGGGATCTCCTCACCCACTCAATACCTTGGTAGGTCTCTGACCACGTCTAGTCCGCTGCCTCGTAGTCCTGTTACGTCCCGTGAGATCCTTCTCTTTTGCTCCTGAGTATAAGCCGGTCACGATGAGCGAGCGAAACAGCCAGGGCAGCTATCCTTTATATTTGAGTCATCTTCGTGTTTGACAGCAAAGAGGCAAGTCCGACCCCTCTTTACGGCGGGTGGTGCCTAGCTGGTATTAGTCATGATAGATAAGCTCTATGATTGCCTCTGTACCTGGTCATCCGCAAAACTCCCTAAACGTGACTCTCGGCACTAATAGTAAATAGAGATATGATAAGGAATAGGCTAAAAAGGAAAACTCGTTAACGAAGGTAAAGCAAGTTGAGTCATGGCAAATACAAAGGGGAGAATAGTTAATCATAAAACTAGACCAATGACTCACGTCTCTCGGAAAAGGGAATTGCTTTTCGCGAAGGTAGATAAACTAATTGTGAGTCATACTGACGTGATGGGGAGAACCAACCTTTGAAGAAAGGGGTTCGTCACCCAAGATAGAGTTCCATCCTAGTTCACGGGGTTTCCCTAATCAATACTTCTATTACACTCTAGGATATATAAGGAAGAGTTTTCACTGCACGAGTGCTCAGTTTTCCATCACTATTGCCCGCGGTCACGTCGCGTAACATATTTTATTCACAACGGCCAAGGTGCCTTTTCCTACTCTATCTCATCGAATATTGTATAAACACAACGTGTGTCTTGTGGATTACGTGCAGTAATTGTCTGCTAATATATATATGTTAACGTGTGCCGCGAAAGAGCCATTCTTCAGAATTATAATAGGCCAAGCTACTTTTATTGACAATCGTGTAAAACTTGTGTACGTTAACCTGTGTTTGTGAGTTGCGTATGATACGCCTTAAAATAAACGTTATGGTCAATTAATCAACCACGGCCAACGAAATACTTCTCCTTTCATCACCCACAAGGAAGCGCGAGATCAAAGAGAATCACCCGCAACAGAGATCGAGACCACGACCAAGGAAGGGAACTGTTACAAAAAAGGACACGTGACAACTGTATATCTTCGAGCCCAACTCTATCCGGAGCTCACCAGGTAAAATTCTCCTATTTCTAATCGGAAAAGGCGAGGTCTCCGTCCCCGCTGTAAAGGGCTGCCAAGCCTTGACGCATAAGCGAGACCGACCGTGTTCGCCAGACCCTAAATCTTGGGCCCGACGTAACACAGATAAAAATTTGGTGTCAGAAGTGGGATATAACGCCCTCACATTAGGAATGGAGAATGACGCTTGGTAGGACTCCTTCAAAGAAAACAGAAGGCGATAAGGTACCATCAGTAGTTGATCCTTCTATTAGTCCAGCACAGATTCCCCCATTAAACTCCAACGCGGGAGAATCATCATCTAACACAGATACTAGCAACGCGGGAGTAATAATCCAGTCAAGTCCTCCTGGACTAACAAATCAAGTCGACGACATAATTCAACAAATTGGTAATATTGGAATCATGAATCAACAAAATGAACCACGTCAGGCCGCAGCTGTCGTACCGGTATCGATTAAATACGCTCTTGAAGCGGTACCCATATTCGACGGGTATAATGTCCCCTTATCACATTTTCTAGAAGGATGTCAAGAGGCTGAGCAAATGATGCCCCGGGATGCTCAGCACAGTCTTACACTGATTTTACGAAACAAGCTTAGAGGAGAAGCTCGACGGGCTATACAGGGCGTAAAATTTACCACTATTACAGAATTCACCGATTTCTTGAAATCGCTATATGCTCCAGCAAAGTCAATATATCAGCTACAAGGTGAATTGGGAAGAATTTTTCAAAGGGATAACGAGGGTACTTTGTCATATGCAAATCGTGCCAAGGATCTTGGAAATAAAATTTTCGAAATTCATCAATCGAATCAACAAGCAGAGTTGAGTGAAGATGAAAAAGTTAGGTTAGATCTCGAATTGGTGGATTGTTTTATTCGTGGTTTAAGACCTGAAATAGAAAATAAAATAAGATGCGACCAGAATTTCGAAAACACAATGAAAAATGCTATCGAAATAGAACGCCAATTACGTGCGAGAGAAACCTTACGGAATAACCGGAATTTTAGAAATAATGACTATACCGAAATACGTAACTACGGAAGGGAAAAAATTAATGCTGTAAATTCACAACCTCAAATATGTCAAATCTGTAACAAACCAGGTCACACGGCCGATCGGTGCTTCCAACGATTCAACCGAAACAACACATTTACCCAGTCATACGGAACCAATAGATTTTCAGAGAATAACGACTCTAGACCGCGACAACGATACCAAAATCAACGATATCAACATCCTCAAGACGATTATCCGAGTGATTTTCAAAATCATGATTCACGACTAAATCCTGCGCGGAATGAACTGCCCACATGTCGCTATTGTAAAGCTATCGGTCACACGATAGAAGAATGTCGCAAGAGAGATTACTATAATTCTTCTAACCGCCAACCATCATATCCACAACCATCCCAACAAAACAGCCCCACGACTGTCCCACTGACAGGTACCTCTAACCAACAAATGGTTAGACGTTTAGAACCACCAGAAACAAATAATCGCGTAAATAAAAGAGTATCTATAGTTCCATCCGATGAAACCAGTGACATTCCCGTTGTCAGAATAAGTTCGGAAGATTTTGTAAGACCAGTATCACTAATGATCGATACTGGTTCATCACTAAATTTGATAAAAACTAAAGTTGTTTTACCTAAGATTCAAATAGACAAGAGAAAAGTGATAGAGATATGTGGTGTAACGGGAGGTGCTTCCACCACTCTTGGAATAGTCGAAATCCAAATTCTTGACACAAAGGTCGCATTCCATCTAGTCGACAGCGATTTCCCTATCGAAGAGGATGTGTTGATCGGCACTAAATTTTTCGAGTCACATAATGCAACTATATCTTATTCGAACAAAAGTTTGCAATGGGGAGCGAACGAAATTCCATTTCAAGAATTAGATTTAATATCGATACCTGCCCGCACCAAAACTAGTTTCTTCGTGCGAATTGGGAATCCCGAAATAAACGAAGGATATATCCCTCGAATACCAGTCGGCGAAGGAATATACCTCGGAGAAGCTATTGTCTCGAATAACGACGGTAAGGCTTATCTATACTTGACTAATACCACCGAGAAGGATGTCCAAATAGCAGTTCCAACAGTAGATTTACAACCATGCGAAGTGGCTTCTTATAAATATCCTGAAGGAAGCATTGGCATAAAAACCTTGTGGGAGAAATCGGAGGAAAATCTCAGTGTCACGAGGACTACACAAAGAACAATACCAGCGACGATTACAAAAGGAAATACGAGTTCAACGGACGAGAGGGAGGCAGAGCATGGAGAATCCCCGTGTATAGAAGAGCCTGTCTCATTATATTACAGAGAACAAAATATTCACGATGAAGCACCAAATGCAAACAACCGCGGAAATAAGTTTTATGATTCAGATCAAGAAGATTACGATCTTGACCAAAACTATTTATACTATCAATATGACGTGCAACCCTATGAAAGGCCTATCGATGAGTCACAAAGTTTTAACCAACAAATATCAAAAACCTACGAGAATATTGATGAATTCGATGATCGCTGTGTCTACAAGAATAACGATGAATTCAACAATCGCTGTGTCTACGAGAATAATGAAGAATTTGATGATCGCTGTGTCTACGAAAATAATGAAGAATTTGATGATCGCTGTGTCTACGAGAATAAGGGAGAATTTGATAATCGCTGTGTCCACGAAAATAATGAAAAATTTGACGATCGCTGTGTCTACGAAAATAATGAAGAATTTGATGATCGCTGTGTCTACGAGAATAAGGGAGAATTTGATAATCACTGTGTCTACAAGAATGATGAAGAAGTTGATAATCGCTGTATCTACGAGGATAACGACGAATTCGATAATCACTGTATCCACGAGAATAATGAAGAAGTTAAGAATCACTGTATCCACGAGAATAATGAAGAATCTAAGAATCGCTGTATCCATGAGAATAATGAAGAAATTAAGAATCACTGTATCCACAAGAATAATGAAGAATTTAAGAATCGCTGTATCCACGAGAATAATGAAGAATTTAAGAATCACTGTATCCACGAGAATAATGAAGAATTTAAAAATCGCTGTATCCACAAAAAAAATGACGAATTCGACGATCGCTGTATCCATGAGAATAATGAAGAATTTAAGAATCGCTGTATCCACGAGAATAATGAAGAATTTAAAAATCGCTGTATCCACGAGAAAAATGATGAATTCGACGATCACTGTATCCATGAGAATAATGAAGAAGTTAAGAATCACTGTATCCACGAGAATAATGAAGAATTTAAGGATCGCTGTATCCATGAGAATAATGAAGAATTTAAGAATCGCTGTATCCACGAGAATAATGAAGAATTCGACGATCACTGTATCCATGAGAATAATGAAGAAGTTAAGAATCACTGTATCCACGAGAATAATGAAGAATTTAAGAATCGCTGTATCCACGAGAATAATGAAGAATTTAAAAATCGCTGTATCCACGAGAAAAATGATGAATTCGACGATCGCTGTATCCATGACAATAATGAAGAATTTAAGAATCGCTGTATCCACGAGAATAATGAAGAATCTAAGAATCGCTGTATCCACGAGAGTAATGAAGAATTTAAAAATCACTGTATCCACGAGAATAATGACGAAATGCGTCAATCTTTGCCACAACGATACACCGGATCAGAAGCCGAAGGAGCTACTACCAACTACTACGCAGTAAAAACCACGCCGATCTACGTTACAAAATCTACGAATCGAGTCGAAAGGATTAAGGAGTTGCTGCGCTTAGATCGTCTAAATCCAGAGGAGAAGGAGTGTGTCGAACATCAAATCGAGGAATCTCTGAGCGTGTTTGGAGAGTCCGACGAATATATAATCGATTGTTCAGATAATGGAAGCAAAGACAGGAGTCAGGAACAGGAAGAGATACAACACCCTAGTAAAACAAGTACTCAGGCAAGCCTGCCTAACCCGGTCAATACGAATGAACAATTATTTATGAGGAAGGATAATTACTTATATTTTATCTCCGAAATCGGAGAGCAATGCGACGACGGCTCAAAATTCCTCCATCAGAGACGGGCCTTACCTCGATTTCGCCACTTAGAGATGGGAAGGATCTGTGTCGAAAAAAGTAACTCCAAACATCACGTAGGGATGGTAGTGAGAGATAAGAACGGTCTATTACTGAATAAACAGGAATTTTCCGGACTTTGCGAACACGCAGCAGAAAGTATAAGAAAGGCCAGACTACGGTCCATTAGCACGGCAAAAACCCGGGAAATCAACGGTATTCCATGGGACGATCTTTTATTAATGCTACGAAAGAGTTTTGGTAAAGCCTCTATCAAACTTATAGTTTGCCATGGAAGAATTCAATATCCACCAAACGAAACAAGGAAAGAAATCATGACCAAGGCTCACTCATCAACTCTAGGTGGACACAAAGGCATTACAAAGGCTTACAACCGAATACGTCAACGCTACTTTTGGGAAAATATGAAAACAGATGTCCAGGGATTCATCGAACATTATCTAGATTGCCAATTAAAAAAATTAGTTCGTGTAAAAATGAAGCAACCAATGGTCATCACGGATACGCCCGAATCATCTTTCGACAAAATAGCTATGGATAGTGTAGGGCCATTACCATCTACTGAGAGAGGAAACGAATATATCCTCACAATGCAAGATTTATTAACTAAAAATGTTCTCGCGATTGCGTTACCAAAAGCTACTTCAGCAAATATAGCGGATGCGCTAGTCAGATATTTCATTTGTATTTTCGGCGCCCCAAAAAAAATAATTTTAACAGATCAAGGCGCTAATTTTATGAGCGACCTGATGAAAGGGGTGGCCAAGAAATTCAGGATTAAGCAAATCAAGACAACAGCCTACTATCCGCAATCAAATGGCTCTTTGGAACGATCTCACCATACATTAGTAGAATATCTTAAACAATTCGTGAGTCGCGACGATGACTGGGACGAGCTCTTGGAATTAGCTACTTTCTCTTATAATACAAGTATTCACGAAGGAACTAGATATACACCATACGAATTGGTGTTTGGCAAACCAGCACGAACTCCTTCAAGCCACCCCTATCGACACCAATGACGATCCAGCTGTGTTGATAAACAACTATGGGATCAGCATACCCCTCCGTCCCACATCGCCAATTGAAGACGTCGCCGAGGTACCTGAGGATGCTGCACTGTCAGGAGCGATGCGTCAATATCTGGACTACCTTATGACGGCCCCATATGACGAACTTCCTGATCTGAGTCCAGTCGAAGAGGACTTGGACCAAATATTAGCTATGCTGGAGTAGACGCGTTCCTTTTCTTTTGTTTGTGCGTGTGTTAATCTGTTTAAAATTTAAGGTATAACTATATATATTATGTAGAGTAGACTTCATTTTCCTTTTTGTCTGTATATCTATCTTATATTGTATCTTCTAACGACGCTATGAAATAAAATTTATATCAATATGTTACAATGTATGAAAAAGGGAGAGAAAAAAAAATCGAGCGACCAAATAGAGTCAACGGAGATGTAACAAAAAAAAATTTTATCAATTAAAAAAAAAAAAAAAAAAAAAAAAAATATATATATATATATTATAATTAATAAAAAATAAATATATAAATTAACTTTTGATATTCCATGTGGAGAAAAAGAGAATTTCTTTTATCTCAAGTAGCTACATGAGGGCATGTAACCGGGTGGTAGCTTCACTAACACCCGTTTTGAGGTGGGGAGGTGTTACGTCCCGTGAGATCCTTCTCTTTTGCTCCTGAGTATAAGCCGGTCACGATGAGCGAGCGAAACAGCCAGGGCAGCTATCCTTTATATTTGAGTCATCTTCGTGTTTGACAGCAAAGAGGCAAGTCCGACCCCTCTTTACGGCGGGTGGTGCCTAGCTGGTATTAGTCATGATAGATAAGCTCTATGATTGCCTCTGTACCTGGTCATCCGCAAAACTCCCTAAACGTGACTCTCGGCACTAATAGTAAATAGAGATATGATAAGGAATAGGCTAAAAAGGAAAACTCGTTAACGAAGGTAAAGCAAGTTGAGTCATGGCAAATACAAAGGGGAGAATAGTTAATCATAAAACTAGACCAATGACTCACGTCTCTCGGAAAAGGGAATTGCTTTTCGCGAAGGTAGATAAACTAATTGTGAGTCATACTGACGTGATGGGGAGAACCAACCTTTGAAGAAAGGGGTTCGTCACCCAAGATAGAGTTCCATCCTAGTTCACGGGGTTTCCCTAATCAATACTTCTATTACACTCTAGGATATATAAGGAAGAGTTTTCACTGCACGAGTGCTCAGTTTTCCATCACTATTGCCCGCGGTCACGTCGCGTAACATATTTTATTCACAACGGCCAAGGTGCCTTTTCCTACTCTATCTCATCGAATATTGTATAAACACAACGTGTGTCTTGTGGATTACGTGCAGTAATTGTCTGCTAATATATATATGTTAACGTGTGCCGCGAAAGAGCCATTCTTCAGAATTATAATAGGCCAAGCTACTTTTATTGACAATCGTGTAAAACTTGTGTACGTTAACCTGTGTTTGTGAGTTGCGTATGATACGCCTTAAAATAAACGTTATGGTCAATTAATCAACCACGGCCAACGAAATACTTCTCCTTTCATCACCCACAAGGAAGCGCGAGATCAAAGAGAATCACCCGCAACAGAGATCGAGACCACGACCAAGGAAGGGAACTGTTACAAAAAAGGACACGTGACAACTGTATATCTTCGAGCCCAACTCTATCCGGAGCTCACCAGGTAAAATTCTCCTATTTCTAATCGGAAAAGGCGAGGTCTCCGTCCCCGCTGTAAAGGGCTGCCAAGCCTTGACGCATAAGCGAGACCGACCGTGTTCGCCAGACCCTAAATCTTGGGCCCGACGTAACAGTCCTACCACCCCTCCATCATCTCCCGTTGACAAAAATGATATCTCTAGACCCCTAACTCGCTGGTCGAAAACATCAAATCTATCCTCTTTATCCGTAACTGCACTCATCTCTAAATAAAATAAATAGAAAAAAAAAAAAAAAGAAAGAAACGAAAACATACATATATATATATATTTTTTTGTATCTATCAGTATGATTAATAAAACCTGCACACCCACGCATGCAAATAGCATATGTCGCAGGAAAAATAATACTGTATCACATATTAATCCAAATTTTATGTTCCATAGAAAAATGGTGAGCTTTAAACTGGAAATAAGATTCTGGAAGTCATTAACTCAAATATGCACCATTTAGTACTAGTTATTACAACAAGTTGTCTACGTGCCCCCTGAGTGGAAGGATGTGGCCACTGTCATCTTGGACGGGCAAAGAATCCTCCTCCGTTAACCATCTACGTGAAAAGACGACACCCTTCAACACCAGATTGGCAAGATCCATACTGTTCATCCTCAAGATCATCATACGTGCTTAAAACATTGAGAACCCCATGATCTCCAAGATCTTCAAAAAAGTTCGAGAACATCGAAAATTCGAAAAAAATTTTTAAGAACTTTGAAAATACGAAGAACTTCAATATCTTCCGACATTCGATAACTTCGAGAATTTCAAAAACTTTGAGAATTCCGAAGCTGTAATAACTTTGCGGGACTTTAAGAACTTCTGGAACTACAAACAGTTCAGCACTTGCACACTCCTGCGGCATCAGAAGAAAGAAGTCTGCACCTATCCCGGACCACATAAAATATATTACACATGACTAAACTGCTGAAGACCATTGAAACTTTCAAGAATTCTAAAACTTAAATCATCCGAAGAAATTCAACAACTTCATGAACTTCAGAGTTTCAATATCGCAAAGAACTTCAACAAATTTCAAAACTTCAAGAACTTCGAGAACTTCCGAGTTTTAATAACCTAAAAGAACTTCAGGAACCACTAGAACTTCAAACGTTCTAATAACTTCAAGAACTTCAAGAACTTCAAGAACCTCAAGAACTTCAAGAGCTTCTTCGCTAACAACGAGGCATCAAAAGCGTATGATAAAAATTATATATATACATTTAGCAATACATCGGCACCATTAAAATTCAATTAACCACATCAAGTGCTTGAGAAAGAACAATATTATGTCAAGTAATTTAAAAATGTAATCGCACTATCACTAGAGGAAGTAGGTAAATTTAGGAAAAGACGTATAACACGAAAGTATCTTATTAAGAAATAATTAAGCAGATAAGAAATCTGAAACAGAACCAAGTAGTCTAATAATGGAAATAATCCATCAATTTAATATAAAAGCAAATTAACCCGGGAAATAGATCCCTACGAGTGTGTAATTAATCAGTAATTGTATTCAGAGCAAGTTACGCATATTAATATAAAAAAAAAAAAAGATAAAATGAATGCGTATATATATGTCCACCATCTCTTTGCTACAAGTAAATTCAAAAGAGAGACAATGAAAGCTGTCACCAATGATAGATTCCAATTTAGTACATTGAAAAACATAATAATAGTTACTAATTGCAAAAACAAAAAGAAGTAATTGCACGTTCGTTATTTCGATTATTAGGTTTCTCCTAATAATCGTTTTAAGGGGGGAGGTGTTACGTCCTGACGTAACCATGCTCCAATATCTATTTTTCTTTTAAAGAAGATCATAAACCTGCATCGTTGTCGAGTCTTATAGCTACCAGAGATTATACAGGTATAATGACGGCGGGAGGGGTGAGGCCTGCAGGTACGCCGAGGCAAGGCAGTGGGGACACATGGTGCGCACCAGGAATGGACGGCCAGGTTCATCACTGTACTTGACAACGAAAAACCAAGAGTTGGTAGGCCACTGCCCCACTCTAAACGGCCAGCGTAGAGGGACTTGAATCTCGTATCAAGAGTTTTCCCTCTACGGCCGGTGGATATCATTGGCGGCGCGTGTCATCGAAATCTTTAATTGATTCATGTCCGCGTGTTCTATTGGTGACTGTCGGGTGGTCGCTTCCTTCCCCCGTCATATACCGTACCTGGCTTACGAAGATAGACTAACTGCCGGGGCAACCTTTTCGTTGCTTTAGAAGTCCCTAGATGCTATGACGAATGATGCAATAAACAAAAATATTACACAAAGATAGACTAACTGCCGTGGCAACGTTTTCGTTGCTTTGAGAGTCCCTAGATGCTACAACGAATGATGCAATAAACAGGAATATTACACGAAGATAGACTAACTGACGTAGCAGCGTTTTCGTTGCTTCGGAAGTTCTTATATCCGATGACGAATAATGCAATGAACAAAAATATTACACGAAGACCTATGTCTCATTAATGGTATTGATAGGAAATTGGAATTTGTTTTTGATTACAGAACACCAAAAGCCCAAAAGGCATTTCTTCAGAATCTCTGAACGTTTAAATATAAATTTAAACACAATCGTAGCAAAGATTTGGACTTCTTATGAAGTAAATATTTAAACTATGTTATATATATATATATATATTTAATAAGTAAATCAATAATTTAAAAGGAACAAACCATTTAAACGGGAGTTCGATATAAGAGCTAAACAATAATATCATACAGATAATCAGCGTTAAAATAGGATAGAATAAGGAAAAAACGATTCATATTGTAGATGGTAAAGATGACTCGAAGCTCGGGTCGCACCCGAGACGATGCCGTCTTTCCCGTCTTTCTCTGTGTTAACACTATAAGACGAGGAGTGTTCCCTCGCAACAATACATATTTATAGAACACCTACTTTGTGACCCAGTGTGACAGTAAGCAGCCTTTTGATATAAAATCATTTATACTAATGAACAATTTTGAGCTAAAATTATGATAGGAACTCAGAAGAGAAATGCTTACTTAAAAGGATACAAGAAATAATTGCCAATATGAAAATTTAACATTATAGGAAATTGAAAAGCCAATATATTGTTTTAACTAAACAATTAGGATCATGAGAGGATATGAAAACCATAGACAGTTTGTTACTATAGTAGTTATATATGCCCATTTACGTTACACATTATTAAGAATTAAAATAAGTTTAACATTATCGAAGAACTATATTCGGTATTAGTCATAAAAGGGACAGCGGAAGCGACTCGGATCTACAGCGCAGCGTGGCCCGAAACCCTCGACACCTAGCTGCCTGACCGAGGCGCTTTTCTCTCTCTCTTTCTCTATCTCTACGCGTGCCACCGAAGCAAGGAATAATCCTTCAACCACTTCGCGACATGTGGTATCGCCTCGCATGCAGCTCAAGAAAAGAATCAAAACGACGATGACGTCACAGCTAGAAGGAGAAAAAATGAATCATCGATAAAGTCCAAAGTCCGAGTTCTATTATAATCCCCGCATAGAAAATTAAGCCCTCCAGGACCTATATAAGGACGGGAAAAAGCCCGAAAAAAGGCAGTTGTAGTTAACAGTTAATAGTTGATAGTTCATAGTAGTCAGTCGCCGAGCAGTCAGTAGACAGCCCGTTGGCGATAATTACCGCGGAGGAACCCCACCCTGTAGAGTCAGCCAAAGTCCAGAGTGAGTACTGAAAATAAAAACGGTCGAACGGTCTAAGTTCGGTTTGAATGTACTTTTTCTCATTTTTAACCATACGGAATTTATCTAAAGCTTAGAAGAAATTGAATTTAATTGTTTTCTGCCGTTTTTGTTCAAGTCCACACTGTTTATTTCGTTTTACTGTTTTATCGAACAACAAGTATCGCGTTAAGTATATTGTATCGAGAAATAACGATCGCTCGCGCACGGTAATAGCGAACGTACGTGTATCAATTATTCGGTTATTTGAATAAAATCTAACAGCTTCACGATTCATCGAGTATAACGATTTCTTTTACAAACGATTGCCATTAATTTTCCCTTCCACGCATCAGTTACCAGCGAAACAACTTCACCAGGAAAACCAAACGTAAGTACAAACCCAATTTTTTTCTAATTTATTTTATCTGACATTTCCGTAAATTTTTCCCCAAGTGAAAGTAACCTACCACTTCCCTTCCCACCTAAAATCCCTTCCTCCGCGGGGTAATTTATCAATTTAGTTTATCGAGACGAGTGACGGGTTAACGCGAATAATCAACGAGCATTCTTAGCCCTGTCCCGAGTAATTTTCCGAAAGGTTAGACTCAAAAGGGGGCTTGCGTCTTCGGTGTTTCTCGTCAGGTGTGGTAAAGGGAGAATTTATTCTCCTTGACCAGAGTACGGAAAACTCACGCCGAAACGCCTCACACGTCTTAAATTTGTCGGTTCTTGTAAAAACACCGCGCGGATTTGACGTAACAATAGTACTAATTAGACCTAGGCACGTGTCCGATTCACTTATATTTTTGTTGAATCACGATATTCGACAAAACTTCTCACTAATTAACTGATGATCTCGATAGATCTCGAGATTTCTCACGTCTCTTCTCTATATCTCCTAGATATTACACACTCGTTTTTTTTTTATGCTTCTCTTAGAGTAACCACCGACTCTACATTTAGTATCTTTCTTTTGCCTTTTAGGATTTTCACTTTTTAATTGTACTTTCTACTGATCTTTTATTTTATTCTTCCTGATTGAGCCTTTCGAGCCAAGAGAGCTCCTCTCTCCCCGCCCCGACCTCTTATAGGCCTCCCTTCGCTGCAGTCCCCTCTGCCTATTTTTCGTCATAATTTCAAAATCTAACGCATCTCGTCGTCTTTTGCGATCCGCCGTCGCCGTGCTCACCGCCTTCCCCTCGCCGTCCAGCAAGGCCAGCTGGTCGCTGACCCGCTGTTTACGTCAGCGAGGGAATTTCGGAGCGGCGACAGCTCTAGTTTTTTTATCCGGGGCGATGGCCTATCGCCCGCGAACCTTGGTACATCTGTACTCGTTCGAATGCTCAGGTGTATCAAAACATTCTATCTTTGTCCCTCCTCTCTGCTCGGCATCGGACAGCCGTCGACTCGTGTCACTCACGTTTCACGGTCTCCTCGTATCCTTTCCTAACATGTTATATTTCTCTTCGGGCTCTCCAGCCGTTCACAATAATAATCGATGATTGAAAGTGTGTCTCTATTTTACGGCATCGATTAATATTGCACTTATCCCTACGCTCATGGGTGTAACTCTGTTACAATAGATATATTTTATTCGATAATAATATGTATTCTTGTTTTTATGTTGATGACCCTTAAACAGAGGCTTCGTTTTTTTGTGAATAAATAATCTACCCAATTAAACCACGGGCAACCGAAAAGTTTCTCGTGAATGGAGGTTGCTTGACTAACAAAATTATACTAAATACAAATTTATTACCCGCATAATAAACTAGTTTCCTTCGACAGCTCAGTTGACTGGTACGTAGCTCTCCACCTTCCTTCGAGATTTTTTTGACACTTCAGAATAGTACGGCTCAATACGTGAATATGGCATCGCGTGAGCCCCACAAGTCCGACATGTATCAGAAAATGTCGGTATGAGAATAATGTGCTACAGATTTTTAGCTCTGTCATTCACACTGTCGGATCAAGAACTCACTTGACATGAACCACCTCTTAAAGGATGTGAGACATACCATCCCCCTCGACCATCCCGATCTCAATAGGTATCAAAAACTGTTTACCTAATTTTTCGTGCAGAATGTTTCTGGACAAAATCAAATTAGGTTAAAGTTCGTAATGAATGAATGAAAGAAGCAATACCTAATTTCCTTGTATTCAAAAACCCCCGGCACCCTTAAAAAATAGGTAAACAGTTTTTGATACCGACTGCTGTGTGCGCTACACTGACTCAGAAGCTATGAGAGCGAGTGAGTAAGAAGCCATTGCTTATCATGATGGAGGGACAGAGGCAGACAGAAATATGCATCATCAGAATAAGAATATCAGTGCCAAAGGTAACTGAGGGGAAAGAGCAGAGTGGCTGCGCTGATTGAACGCGTTAGTCAATGTGTCAGAGAGAGAGAGAAGCGTCCGTCACGTGACTCAGCTTACGAGATAGATGCCTATAGTCGTTGATTTGTTCGATGTACCCAAGATTAAGCCGTCAATAATTTTCAAAATTCAACACGAGTCTTAATTAAGTAATTCTGAACGTTAGACGATTGTATTTGAAAACAAACTTTTTTGATATACTACAGATATAACATCGCATTAAAAAAATTCAGGCTCGCTTATGGACTTATCAACGATTAATTGTCCCACCCTCGATAAACTGTACATTCGTACCTACAGAGGCATATGGATGAAAGCTATATTTCGCGATTTTTGTTCTGTATTATAACTATGCTACGCTATATTTGTTCCGTAAAAAAACCTATGTTGAATCCAGTATTTTTAGGTTAGGTTGTTTTTATTATCCCCTCAGTCTCCGGACTGTGAAATATCGAGATTTGGAAAATTATTCTATGATACAGTTATTATTATTATTATTATTATTATACACGCGAAAATGAAAAAATTCGCTAATTTGATATATTACAGAATTTAATACAACCCAAGAGTATATGTAAAAAGAATATGTACATATTTATTCAAAGTATTTTAGAAGTGTATTTTACAGTCGAGCGATATATATTGAACTTGTATGCACCATATATTCACGACATATATACATATTATATACGACTTTTTGATAAGATGGATATCACTAATTTAAAAAATATATTGCATATATTTTTGCATATATTTCATATAAGGTATATAAATTTCAAATTTTTCATACGGCGAGTACCCCGAATTTCTCGCCTCTTTTTTCTACTTTCACACCTCGCCAGTCATCGACTCGGGATGTTTTCAACGATTTACCCCAGACTGGTTCGCAGTTCGCACAATTATCTAGAAACTGATGTAGCTTTCTCAGCTCATTGTATAGCTGATATACTATAATGTTTTATTAGCCCATTTCCTACCGCGGTCGCGTGTGCTAAGAAGTGCCCGATCCGGAACGACCACACGTTGGTAGAGCTCTAATGCGTCACTCATGGTGATATCTTACCGCAGAAGAACGAACTACGCGATCTGAGTATACTTTCATTTTCGGAATTATGACCCGTCGGAAAAGATATTTTCGGAACTTTGAATCTTCCAAACTGTGATGATCAGAACTTTGCCCTTTAAGAGAATTAATCTTTGGGACTTCAAGCCATCCAAAGTGCGATATTCGGAAATTTTTCCTGTCGTGGAATCTATTTTCGGAACTATGAACGTTGCGAACTGTGATTTTCGGAATCCTCAATCTTCGCAAATATGACCTTGCTGTTAAGTAGAACTTCAGACATTGAGGCTTTCGAAATGTTCGTTTTTCTCTAAATAAATTTCTAATCCATACAACTTTCTGAACTTTAAATTTTCTGAGCTTTGAATATAGTAATCCTAGCTGTTCAGGTAATAAACATGTCGTTTACGTGCACAATCGCTAACTGTGCACTATATAAATTAACGTTTGTGTCATTATCCTTTTAGAATTAACACCACTCTCTGTATGTCTTCATCGTTTCTATAAACGTTTGTTAATGTATTACATCGTAAAATCTTTCGGGTATGATATTACATTAGAAATTTTAGACCGTTGTATCTTTCAACGTTCGGAACTTTGAGCCCCCCCAATTTTTTCAAGTTTCGGGGATTCTTTGTAAAGGGTGATTTTTTTGAGGTTAGGATTTTCATGCATTAGTATTTGACAGATCACGCGGGATTTCAGACAAGGTGTCAAAGAGAAAGATGCTCAGTATGCTTTGACATTTCATAATGAATAGACTTACTAACGAGCAACGCTTGCAAATAATTGAATTTTATTACAAAAATCAGTGTTCGGTTCGAAAAGTGTTTCGCGATTTACGTCCGATTTATGGTCTACATAATCGACCAAGTGAGCAAACAATTAATGCGATTGTGACCAAGTTTCGCACTCAGTTTACTTTATTGGACATTAAACCAACCACACGAATGCGTACAGTGCGTACAGAAGAGAATATTGCGTCTGTTTCTGAGAGTGTTGCTGAAGACCGTGAAATGTCGATTCGTCGCCGTTCGCAGCAATTGGGTTTGTGTTATTCGACGACATGGAAGATTTTACGCAAAGATCTTGGTGTAAAACCGTATAAAATACAGCTCCTGCAACAACTGAAGCCGAACGATCTGCCACAACGTCGAATTTTCAGTGAATGGGCCCTAGAAAAGTTGGCAGAAAATCCGCTTTTTTATCGACAAATTTTGTTCAGCGATGAGGCTCATTTCTGGTTGAATGGCTACGTAAATAGGCAAAATTGCCGCATTTGGAGTGAAGAGCAACCAGAAGCCGTTCAAGAACTGCCCATGCATCCCGAAAAATGCACTGTTTGGTGTGGTTTGTACGCTGGTGGAATCATTGGACCGTATTTTTTCAAAGATGCTGTTGGACGCAACGTTACGGTGAATGGCGATCGCTATCGTTCGATGCTAACAAACTTTTTGTTGCCAAAAATGGAAGAACTGAACTTAGTTGACATGTGGTTTCAACAAGATGGCGCTACATGCCACACAGCTCGCGATTCTATGGCCATTTTGAGCGAAAACTTCGGAGAACAATTCATCTCAAGAAATGGCCCGGTAAGTTGGCCACCAAGATCATGCGATTTGACGCCTTTAGACTATTTTTTGTGGGGCTACGTCAAGTCTAAAGTCTACAGAAATAAGCCAGCAACTATTCCAGTTTTGGAAGACAACATTTCCGAAGAAATTCGGGCTATTCCGGCCGAAATGCTCGAAAAAGTTGCCCAAAATTGGACTTTCCGAATGGACCACCTAAGACGCAGCCGCGGTCAACATTTAAATGAAATTATCTTCAAAAAGTAAATGTCATGGACCAATCTAACGTTTCAAATAAAGAACCGATGAGATTTTGCAAATTTTATGCGTTTTTTTTTAAAAAAAAGTTCTCAAGCTCTTAAAAAATCACCCTTTATATGAGAGGGGATTATTGGCAGGAAAATTACAATTTCTACATCGAAAATCAGGAATATAATTCTAATTAAATAGAATTGGATTGAAAATGGAAGACGAGATGAGGAGAATGGGTCAAATCCACATTCAAAGGGGGATGGATTTTCTCGGTCATTATTTTTTTTTTGAGATTAAAAAATTAATTATTTTTAAAATTAAGGGGATTATGAAGAATAGAATTAATAGGGCTATCAATATAATAATTATTTATACTATATATTCTCTAGATTTTTTAATTGGATGTTAAATGTATTTTATTTTACTATATAAATTTAATTTATCAATAAGTTAGAATATAAACAAATAATCAAATAATATCAACGAAATGTCAATATCAAGAGCTAGTTTCAAATCTTGATGAAAATCGTGATGAAAATTTGAGATCTGAGATTAGGCTAATTTATAGGCACTGACGCAAATAAAAATTGTTTTAATTATTACATGAATTCCGTGGAATCCTGTAATTATAAAAAAAGTAGAGCCATAAATTGAATCTGATATAGTAAAAGAAGCTTCTAGATATTCAAAATATTGTAAATAAGTAAAAAATATACCTAAACAAATTGTATATTGAATAGTGAGTGAACATTTGAGCGTAATCACTTATAGGGGTTCTGATCACATTTCTTAGAAATATTAGAGGAAAAAGCTTAAAATCGTCCAAATTCTTTGATAGGATGTAGACCGAAAGAACATATGTAAAAAAATAATAACAGATATGGTAATTCCAAAAATAAAACCATTTATTGAGTAGGTCAGCGAAAAATCCTTAACTATTGACTGATTTATCTCGTAGGAGAAGATAAATCCCACGTACTCCTGACACAAAACCGATAGGGCAATTACATTCTTAGTTCAGTATTTTGCTTTCGTAACACCAGAAAATGTGGAAAAATGTGGAATTATTTATTAACACCAGTCAAATAATTTTCCAACAAAGGAAGGTGCAGGTTTTTGGATGCTCGTTCAGCTGAACCAAAAACCTAAACAATTTCTACTATCAAATATAAAATTATGTATTGCATCCATTATCGGCTACCAATCGGAGCGTTCCGAGAATGCATGCAGTAAAATATAAGTTCATACAATTATTCATTTAGACAACTTCGGATTAAAGCCCTACAAAACCAATAATGAACAAATTAAAACATTGGTTAAATATACTTTTGTCCACAGGATTTATACTCGTGACATTCAATCGACTTGAAATTTATCTACGCGAACATACATCAGGTTCAATCAATACGCAATGTTATAATATTGGACTCTCGTTATCTTGCGAGTCAAACTATCATTCACATTTCACATACGATATTATCAACTTCTTATAAATGTATCAAATCAACTCCACAACATTAATATGGACTCGAGAATTCTTCACAACATATAAATTGTGAATCCAATGGCTCACTCTTCGAATAGACACAGCATATAAATAAAACTCACCCGTCCCCAAGACTGATGGTACATAATAATATTGAATATAACCAAGGCAAGATCGGAGGAAATATCAGCAATGAATTCAGTTCTACGGCCAAAAAAGTTGTTTTTCACCAGTCTAAGCAACTGTCTATCTTGTCGTCTTCAAACGTCGCTTCGGTCTTGACGCCTGGGTATACAGAGGTCATAAATGCTCTCCTGAGCGACTGAAATGTCACCTTGGGTTATCTATCGTCATCCGAATCACTATGGTGGTTGATTCTTCCCCATAACTAAGGCGAGACCGACAAATATATGGTGGGTTGAGTACTCACTCACTTACGGTTTACCGATGATATTTTAGGTGGACTAATTCCATCAATCCAGGAGCCAGGCAGCGTGATTCAGGCATTCCCGATAGTGGTTGTAGAACATCGAGACGATGCGAAAGATTGCCGTTCTAGATACCCGTAAATGGTTTTTCACTTAGAAATCGGAGCCACCCCGAGTAGAAATATGAGCCGCCCCGAGTAGAAATATGAGCAGAACCGATGTTCGACTTATCGATATAATATATAAATGAGGAGCACCAATATTGTGCTGTGCTCTTGTCTACATGTTCGCAGCTTCCGTCAACGACTAACTCTAACCGCTTCGTCCCGGGGTTCACGTACCCGGACGCACTACACGCCATCGAATGCC
This sequence comes from Cylloceria caligata, assembly GCA_963942595.1. Lineage (NCBI taxonomy): Eukaryota > Metazoa > Arthropoda > Insecta > Hymenoptera > Ichneumonidae > Cylloceria > Cylloceria caligata. The sequence continues at coordinate 70,500,687 of OZ012706.1, read as the reverse complement.
GTTGAACCTATGCCGCAGAGGTGGCGACCCACCACGTAGAAATTCCGCACGGCGCGAAATATAAAATCATATTATGATACGTTACAAAACCTATCTTCATTTCAACTTGGACTAGATAGAACAGATAGAATACGATTAAACACGACTCTAATTTTTATCGTTTCTTTCCAGATTCTATATGATTCTTGAAGGTGGACTAAACGGTAATATAATATTTTCACAAGGTTATCATGTAGTAAGAACTTGCTTTTTTAAAACCATATTAAATTTATTGAACAGTGTAGATTCATTGGCTAGTAAGGTAATTTTGTGAATGTGCATAAAACTTTTCAGCCACTAGGTTTTTCATTGAACGAATGCTATAACGAATATAATTGAGTTTATCTGCATACGTACATTACAATGAAATGCTTCGCTGGTGATTTCACCATTCATACTAATCAATGTTGAACGTTTAATGAAGTACGCATGTAATTAAATTAATTTATTATTTACTGCATTCGACAGTTGAATTATTCCATTAAAAAGTATTACAATGAAATGTTCCAATAACAAGTGCACTAACCTGATAAAATAATCTTTTGGTTTAGAATGAAATTGTCTATAGATGAATAGTTTAAGGTGATGTGCTGTACCGACTGAATCGTTATGAGAGCAAATGAAATAGTACCATTGGCGATTGCGGGAGGAGCGAGAAACAACGATAGAAAATTGTGGCACATCACATTAAGAGTTCTTGGAATCTTTATTGAAAGACGATAATAAGAGCCTAAGAAAGTTAAGAGTTAAGGTGGTAGGTGCCACGACTAAAAAAACTGTCCCCAAGTGACTGCGAAGAAAAAGGCATTTGGGGGGTAAGAAGACGGTCTGTGGGAAGGAAAAAAAGTGAGGGAAATATACAGGGGAGAGTTTCTCGGTGCTGCTACTGCTACCATACCACTGGTTTGCGGTGAGAGACTGCTAAAAAAAACGACGAAGGATCATCCGGAAACATTTTGCGTTGAGCTGCCATAGTGCTATACTATGTAGTATATACTGATGGTGCTTTTAGTGGCGATGGTGATAGTAAAGCAAAGTATAGTGAATTAAGGTAGACGATGGCTCGGCTAGTACGTAAATAACCCACAGGTAAATTGGGCTCATGAGACAACAAGTAAATCGGGGTGAGCTCCGATTCACCCACAAGTACGCGTGCTTGAAGGCTTTAATTACGAGGGTCCGAAATATCATGCTCATGCGAATTTATTGATCGTCTAACTACAGAAGGGCGTATGAATTATGCTTATGCACATATGATACGCTTTCACGGCATATAGCCATATCGATATATACTATGCAACGTAGTGTCCTCTAAAGTATGTGAACTATAATAGGCTATGGCAATTTATACGTGTGTAATATGTGTCTGTGCGTGTATATATGACTAGGTTATATGTACTGGATCCAGTAGGCAATACACGAATAGTAACAGCAGTTAAACCATAAGTATGGGTCAGCCCTGCACGAGCGTGGGTCAGCTGTCAGTTGTTTGTCCTTAGCTGGCGCACGATGGCCCTCGGTCTAGCATAGTTTACTACCGGGTAGCCAGGGGGGTGGGGGCATTTGTGAGCTGCCTGTGCAGCCTGCATCCTCAGAATTCACGGCATCCCTTCCCGGACAACCCGGATCATATGTATATTCTTTCCCCTCTTTTTTTCTCATAGAAGAGAAACCGCGTCAGCTTGTTGGACCCTCGGCCCGGTGTCTTATGTGCTTGCTTCTATAACTGCTGCTGCCAGATCGGGCCATAGATTGTGAACTTTTGAGAAATGGATGTTTCATTGGTGAATTCTTCGGTCGTATTGGGATTTAGTTGTTTTATGGATTAAAAAAAAAGTCGCCTACCTTAAAATCATAATTTGAACGTGTGGTTCTCCTTTCTCTAGAATAGATTTTTTTTTGTTATTGATTTAAAAAAACTGATATTACATAAAAACTATAATATTATACTACTCTATGACGTTAATTTACACTATACATTATACGACATAAGAAAATTTGATCTGATCGTGCAGTCATTGGGTGAGTTAGGATATCAACATAAATTAAAATGATCTATCATCCAAAGCCACATCTTCTATATTTTACTTTCTGGGCTAATATTTTCCCAGATATCACTAAGAGAAATACAGTGTTTTTATTTTCGAAAAAAACTTTTTTTGCTTAATGACAAACTGTATATAGTTTCAACATTAGAAAAATATTTTTATGTTTTTAGGCAGTGATTCCTCAAAAAGAAGGCTTATTATTCTTGCCTTCCTGAATATATCTTTGAAACTGTTGAACCGATTTGGTTGTCCTTAATAGAGTTCCTTTTTTTCTATTCCTTGACAGACTTCTTTTTCTATTGCAATTTCTTGACAATGCGGGATGGACATTTTTTTATAATAACACATTTTCTTTATTTCAATGCCAGAACGCTATTCCTAAAGTGAGTCACTAGCCAGACAATTTTAAATGTAGGATTTTATAAAATAAACTATTAAATTTTTTTTTTAAATGCAAATAAGAGAAAGAATGACAATAGTAATACAAATATATTGAAATAAAAAATAAACGAATACTCACTCACAAGACATACGTTCCGTTAAACCGATCCGTTAGTGGGCAAACACTAACAAAAAGCGACTATCGAATGAAACATACACATTACCACGTCGGTAGTTAAGACATGAAACTCATATTAATTATTTAGATCTAAATTCTCTGAATAATGTAAATAGCACCTCCATGTGAGAAAAAGAGGTCCAAAATTAATTACCAATACAGTAAATATATGAAAAATAATAATTAAATTGAATCATTTATAGTCAAACTCAATGTTAACAAAAGTATTGAAATAATGATAACAAAAACAATCGTAACGAATTTATTACATACAGCACAGAGAATTATGATAATTTCATATCTACTTCGGTAACTTGCTAGATGATTTTAACTACTATGTATGAGGAAGAATGTAATATCACCGTAAGACGATGTACTACATATCGTTTTTCGCTCTCAAATCGCCACGTTTGCCAGAGAGATACCAGAATTTTCCCATCGCGAATTACTCCGCGGCAATCATTCTTCAAAACGGTGAACTGAGTCTTACAACTCTACAGTTCTACTGAAAGATCAATTGTGGTAGAAACATTTACATTCTAGTTTTCGATATTGAATGAGGGGTATCGAACACATTGTCTTAAGGCGAGGCGAAACCTCTGTACTTCACCTATGAGTGCGAAAGAAAAAGGCTGGCATGGCGGTCACGACGGAGTGAAAGAGAAGCAGCACATCTGTGTAAGTAAGGTTTCGCCTCGCCTTAAGGTGTAGTAGTACTACTCGGTTGATAAAGAAAACGGTAATCTGAATTTCTTTGTCATGGTTGATGACATGTAGCACATCTCTTAACCCTTAGCGGCCACACAGGGTAACTAGTTACCCCAGGCTCAGGAAAAGTGAAATTAGAGGTCTAAAACCTTTGAAATTGATACAAGTAACGTCATCTGCTGGTAGGAGACAAGTGTGAGATGTGACTCCATTTCATAGTAAGCCGAAAAAGCGCGTAGCGACGCTTTGAGCGTTCGTTTTCTCGGCGCGGGGTGACTAGTTACCCCTGTGTGGCCGCCACCGTTACTCGGCACAGATTTTTTTTTCAAATCGACTTGTTTGTGGTGTCAATAGGCAAAATAAAGGTAAGTTTTTGATATTCTAGTAAAAAAAAAAAAAATTCAATCCTAGTCGTTATGGAATATTGTCTGTTCCTGTGAAATAATTCAGTTTCATTTTTATATGATATTGTTTATTGAATAAATTTAGTGTACAATTGGTTCACCACCGTCCCTCTGCTGACCAGAATGTTGGATCAACCTTTCAACATGTCTATGAATGGAACTATCAGAAAAAATAAACCGGAGATTCCCATGGAGATGAAGTTACCGTCAAAGAATCCTCCTCAAACAAAGTTTTGTCACACCAAAGACATAACTTTACTTTCCCATGCAGCGAAGAAGAACAAAATCGTCTTGGTGGCTTCGACTTATTTCCATACCCAAGAGATACTTTCGATCAATTGTGCCACGCCTACTCAGTCGCTCGGAGGACGAACAGGTGGCTGATGCGAATTTTCTTCGGGATGCTCGATCAAGCAGCCGTCAATTCCCGCATTATGTGGAAACTCAAAGTCGGCGACGCAGGGGAATCTACTTCTGCGATTATCGTTCTAAAGAAACTGATTGCTCATCTCACCTTCCCGATGCTACACCAGAGATTGGCAGAACCAAGTCTTTGGAAAGAGCTACAGATGGTCATCAAGAGCATCCTAAAAATTGACAACAACCAAGAAATGAGCGACCTGGAAAAAGTTACCTTCGACCAAGCGCGGAGGTGCGTACTGTGTGACCGAAAGAAGGACAAAAAAATGCGTGTTGGATGTCCGGCCTGTAGAAGACCGGTTTGCGAGGAACATCGGTTCCCTTTGTACATGGTGTGTGCTGGTAAATAAAATAGGATTCAAAATAATTTTTTTTGTTTCAATATCATAAAAATTTTTTTTTTCACTTTTCTGTATGTAAATATGTATTTAAAAGCTAATAAAACACAAAAAAAAAAACAAATTTTATGATTTGTAATTTTTTAAATTTTCCCTCCAGTAATTTTGCAAAATAAATATACTCTTTAAATGATCGGCGGATACTGTTATTTTTTTATGGTAGTGGTATATTGTGACGTACTAACTATCTAATAACGCGCGTTGCACACTAAGGCATCGCTACCGCGCGTTACGTACACCAAGGAAGACCGGCCTATATTCAGCAACTCACGCCGCTCGGTACACACACAACAAAGCGCCGATACCGAGCGTCATTCACACAAGGGAGGCCGGCACGTCGGTGACCTAGTCCCGTTATTCCCTTCAAAAAGCACGAATAACGAAACGTTAAAAGACCAACGACGAATTTCAAAAAGTACCAAGGCTACCAATGAGCTACAGGAGATGGGCTACAGGACCACCACCAGCTATAGTTATACAAAAAGCATGGGCCAGCCGGAGGGGAGACTGGTATAAAAAGACCAGAATTTCGGCACTCGGGGAACAGTTTTGTTCGCAGGTCCCGCCAACGCAGAAGTCTAGGAAGGAAGAGCAGCCAACCCTCGCTAGGTGCAGCCGCACTAGTACCAAGAGAGCCCAGCTGTGGTACCTGACATACATCTTTGACGGGAAGCAGCTGAGCCAGTGCTGCGTTCGAGGCCAACGCACCGCAGATCCAAACAACAACAGAGCGGTCTATTTCTGTCTCTCCTTCCCTCACTCTGGCAGCCGAGGACAGCCAAATACACGGGCTAGGCTCTCGAGAACTAAAGATAATGATCGCGACTCATTAAAATATGGGATATAACTATCAATATGGCAAAGACCTATAAATAATATTAGCATAGGAAATTCAGTAGGGATATAAACGTAGATTAAAAGAAAAATATAAAAAGGCGATAAATACACAGGGTACGGCCCTGGGATATCAAGTAGCTGCGCATGCACCCAGAGTGCATCCCACTGACGCTCGATCATAGCGGCGGTCAGGTGGACGCGTGAGTCGACCTTTAAAAAATACCAGCCTCCCACCAACGGGCCTGTAGCGTTAGAAATTGAACAACTCAGCCGTAAAATCAAGCAACGGCCGATTAGTTACCGACGGTGCGCATGCTAAGCCTTTTACCTAGAGAACGCGACGAATAGATAAAAATTATCAAGCAGCGTTGATGTTTCTGTCGTAAATTCAATTCTATAGAATAGCTTCACATTAGGAACATATTATTTATCAACTTCTCTTTCCGAGCCATAGTGCATACTGTTAAATGTTACATCTCTATTCTCATAAATTCTTTAAATACACCCACGGACACGATTATAATTGCACTCGAGTGCCCAGGAATAATTGAATATAAGGCGCGAGGTAGCCATAATACCGAGAGAAAAGGGTTAGATAATTGAATTTTCTATTTATTTTTTCTGATGTATCACACAATTTTTATCTGTTTCTTTGAATAAACCCTACTTTTACCTACTACAAAAGCCTAAAATTACTTTCCTTCCTGCTCGAGTCCGAACAAGCCCTTTTAGAGTAATGTTAACGCTTAATACCGTTACATTTGGCGCCCGAACAGGGACTCGAGCATACGAAAAACGGCTGGTAGTGGGTGCCAAGTAGAGGAATTATGCGCTTTGAGTCAACGTTCGCAAATCGTTTAGTCCAGCAGGCACTGTTAGATGCAAGTCAGAAATTGAGCACATCTCTGTTAGAACGATCTCTCGCGTGGGAATCCACCACAGCAGACGGGCTGTTAAGACAGCAGCGTAGACAGGACCGTGAGGAAATTGCTCGTTTATCTGAGATTCCTGATATAACACGAACGATGGAATTAAACGAGTCCGATGTACAAAGGGAGGGTCAATCGACTCCAGTGTTAGGGAACACTCTCCCTGTTGTTCCTGATCCAGTCGGCATGAGTCAGATCATGGCCTTCTTACAAAACATGAAAGAAGGACAAGATGAAAAACTCGAGAGGATCCAGGCGAAATTAAACGACGCGAACGATTCTTGTATTTCAAGGACAGCAACGCTCAAGGAGGATATGCAAGGATATGTCGAGAGCAGCATACACCAGGTGAATAAGCGGACAGATAATAGAATCGAGGCAGTCCGGCAAGAGATCCTTAAAAAACAGGAGGTTATTAATGATTATCAGCGGGATGTCATTATCAACGAACAGGCAATCCGGGCAAGGCTTGAAAGGGAGATGGAGGAGGTCAAAGAGTGAATAAAAAGAAATCAGACTGTCACCGAGAATCACGCAGTAAGGATCGAGGAATTAGAGCGACGTGCTACCACTGGCATGGAAAATTCGGCTTGTGGATTCTCGATGTTCCAGGCAGGAAACCTGACTCGTTTTCAGGCGGTGTCACAGAAACCACCAAAATTTGCAGCCGATGGTAAACAACGGCCAATGAAATTCCTAAAAGAATTACAAGAATTCTGCGAGGCCGCAGGAACGGAAGGATCGGACGTGCGTTTCGTCATCAAGGACGCACTAGAGGGCCAAGCGAAAAATTGGTGGCATCTGGTGGAAAGTACTATCCATAGTTTTTCTGAATTTTCAACAGCATTCATAGCACGGTACTGGACCCGAGAGATGCAGGATAAAGTCCGAAGCAATCTCGAGTTCGGAACATATGATACCGAAGGCCAGAATCGTACGAAAGCCGAGTATGCCACGTTAATTTTTGGAAATGCTCGTGACCTTGAGGAGAAAATGTCTGACGAGACCATTATCCGTCACCTCGCCAGGCATTTTGATAAAGAGGTCAGGTGTGCTGTCAGGATCCGCCAGATCAGCTCGGTACCGGAATTCTTAGAATTACTGGAAAGCATAGACATGGCGGGACCTCTCAACAGCAAAAGAGGCTGTCAAAGGAGAGATTCCCAAGGACGCGGTGGACCAAGGGATCAAGGATGGCGTGGACCACCTCGAAATAAGTGGCAGGCGCCACGAGATTCGGAGAACCGGCCACGTTGGTAGGGCCATCCATATAACGGAAATGTCCGGCCACCAGCATGGCAGCAGGCGCCACCAGAACAACCGCCACGGTACCAAACGCCTCCACCTCCACCACGTGCTCAAGGGAGTTCTCAACCTGCGGCATGGCAACAAACGTTGCGCCCGTAGGAAAAATTAAGAAGGAAGAAAGCAAAAGACGAGGCGCAACGAAAATAAAAGAAAGGCAGACACAGAAAGAGGAGGCGCAAAGCGAGGTAGTGGAAAAGAAGAATAAGGGAAGGAAGGAACGGAGAATAACAAAAGAAAAGAAAGAAGAAGAAAAGTCGAAGACAGATAAGGAGAAATTTGCATGTGAGCCATCCAAAAGTCAAGCCCCTCTGAAGAATATTGGAAGGCCGAACTCATCGAGCTAAGAACAGGGAATTGCAACCCTTAGTAAGGCCGATGATCGGTGAGATGGGTCTAAAGAAGCGGCGAAAAAATGGAGCGGCAATGATCAAAATGCGAGAGATTACCCGGTCTTTACAGTCACCGAAGATCCACGGGAATTTTTACGAGAGGAACCGAGGAAGGAGGAAAAATGGTACGACGATGTACATCCTCGGTGTCCTGAAATTCCAGTGGAGGTCGAGTGGGTGACTATAAAGAGTCTGATTGACAGTGGCAGTGAAGTAAGTTGCATTTCAGAAGATTTTTTTTATCAATATAAAGAAAAATTTGAGAAATGCCCGACACTGCCTGTCACTTCAACAAAGGTAGTAGGAGCATTTGGCGGAGAAGCGGAGAGAGTGAAAAAACAGATCATGGTAGGAGCAAATACATATGGATCTAGAGGAGAGATCCAATTATTAATTGTTCCGAAATTGCTGCGACCGATCCTGATCGGTATTGACGGAATGATGAATCTTCAGATTTCCGTCGATGCTCGCAATAAATGTGTTGCGGTCTGAGATCTGGTAGTAGCAAAATTAATTAACGGATTATGGCAATTAGCTGATCCAAGCTCCATACCGAAAGAGGATGGTAAAGAGATCTGCACCATCCAAGAAGTACCACCAGCAATGCCTCAAGAATTCCAGTTATCGGAGAGGGAGTTCGAGGAGAAAATGGAGGAGTGTAAAGATCTCGAAATTAATATCGAAAATAATTTCAAGGCCATCGTCGAAAGAAATCAGGTGGTATTCGATAAAAGACCAGGAAGAATGTCAAGATATGTCCATCATCTGACGCTCAAGGATCCGAAACCATATTTTCACCGGTCGTATCCAGTAGCACTAGCACAGCGAGATAGGGTCCAACGAGAAATCGAGCGGATGCTCGATTACGGGGTAATACAAAAATCCGAAAGTATTTTTATTAACCCCTTAATGCGAGTCACAAAGGATGACGAGAGTGTTCGATTGTGTTTGGATGCCAGGGAACTTAATAATTACTTGGTAAACGATCATAATAATGCACCTCCTATCGAAGAGATTTTCCAGAGATGTGGAGGAAAATCAGTAATCTCGACATTAGATCTCACGAGCAGTTTCTGGCAAATTCCATTACACCCGGATTCCAGGAAATATACAGCATTCCAGCACAATGGAAAATGCTATGAGTTTACTGTCACGCCCTTTGGACTGAAGACAAGTACGGCGAGTTTAATTCGAGCATTAGACATAGTGCTAGACGAGTTAGATTTTGTCATAAATTTCGTTGATGATCTACTGGTACTATCGAAAAACCATGAGGATCTCACGCATCTCGAGATTCTATTTCTGCGATTTAAAGAGCATGGGATGACTCTAAAATTTAAAAAGTCACACTTCTTCCGACTAGAAGTGTTCTTTCTCGGACACATTCTCACGACAGGGGGACTTAAACCCGATCCTGAAAAGATAAAGGCAATTAAAGAATATCCGGCACCGAAAAATTTAAAACAATTGAGAGGATTTTTGGGTTTGATACATTTTTATACGAAATTTACCAACCGCCATGCCCACGAGAACGCTCCACTTCTAGAATTGCTAAGGAAGGGGGTGAGGTGGAAATGGGACATAACTCACCAAGAAGCTTTTGGCCGAGTCAAGCATTTATTCTGCGAAGCCGTGATCCTTCGATTCCCTGACGTGCAGAAGCCATACACACTAACAACGGATGCAAGCGGGTATGCACTTGGAGCCATTTTATCACAAGAGAATGAGCAAGGAGAAAGCGAGGTAATATCTTTTGCGAGTCGGACTCTGAAAGGCGCAGAACATGGCTATATGACTACTGAAAAGGAACTATTAGCTATGGCATGGGCTGTAGAAAAATTCAGAACTTATCTTCGGGGTGCTAAAATAAATATTAAGACTGACCGCAAGGCGTTAATATTTCTTAAAATATGTCGGTTTACGGCAGAAAGATTAATGCGGTGGGTCCTGTCAATCCAAGATTACGATCTAAATATAGAGCATCTCGAAGGAAGAAAGAACACTGTTGCCGACGCTCTGAGCCGTATGGAAGGAAACGAGGACACAACGAAAGGATTGGTGGTAATTGCTGCAACTCTGGCACGGAAGGCATCAAAAGATTTAATAAAAGAAATGAAGAAGATTGCAAAACATCAAAGGAACCAGGAGGATTTGTGTAGAATTATGGAAATTCTAAAGAAAAAAAACGACACCGAAGAAGAGAAGAAATTTTGATTACGAGAGGGCATTCTACAGAAACACACGAAAGCTCGTATCTGGAAAGTCGTGCTACCGAAATGTTTGGTTCGACAAATAATTTTGGAATGTCACGAGCTTTATGGGCATATTGGAGCCCGGAAGTGTTTCCGTATCCTCGATGAAGATTTCTCACATCCACACCTGGTAAAACTCACAAGGTCACTCATCGCATGCTGTGATATTTGTCAACGCAGCAAAGTTGCAGTACAGACAAATTACGCCGAAATGCAGAAGATTATTCCCGAGAGGCCGGAGGACCTAATATCAATCGATTTTTATGAGCCTCTGCCGACATCCATTGGAGGAGTAAAACACATCTTAGTCACAATCGATGCATTTAGTAAATACGTAGTACTGTTTCCCATGCGAAAAGCGAATACAGCAACAGTAATAAAAAGGATATTCCAAGATTATATTCCGCAGTTTGGGAAACCAAATCGTATCCAATTCGATCATGGTACACAATTTACTGCGAAAAATTGGTTAAAAAAATTGGAGGATGAAAACATAAAGGCAGTATTTTCTTCGATACGCCATCCTCAAGGTAATATTGTGGAACGAGTGAATCGAGAGTTGGGACGATTTTTTAGGACCTTCCTGAGGGATAATCATGCTGGTTAGTACAAATTGGTGCAGGTGGTGCAAGACTGCATAAATGAATCCCATCACGAAACCACAGAATTCACTCCAACGGAATTACAACGAAAGAAAAAACCAATCCGGCTGTGGAATAAATGGTTAGGAATACCAGCGAGCGAAGAGGATGATCCACTCACCTACGATGCCAAGATAAGGATTGCCAGAGAAAGAATTATAAAGAAAGGAGCAATGAGGGCCGAACGTTTTAACAGTACACATAAATTAACAACTTTCGAGGAAGGAGATGTGGTACTGGTAAAGGCACTCAATGTCTCTGATCCGGCAAACCAAATAACATCGAAATTTCTACCTCTCCGAGAAGGCCTATACGAGATAAAAAAATGCGTAAGATGAGCCACCTACGAACTCATGGACCCACTCACGAAGAGGATACGCGGAAAATTTCACGCCAGCTTGCTCACCATGTACCAAGTGTACCGCGGTGAAGAGGAAGACGAGGAAAAATAGGAGGGTGGAAAATAAATCGGACCATGTTGTAACGGGGTCACATGTTAAACAAGTATTTTCTACATATTTTATTACCCCGAACGGCAAGTAAGAGCAAAGAGTTGATTCGGGCATATTAGGTCGAGCACAGCGGAGCGATTATTTTATTATTATCAAACGATTATGAGAGTCGAAATTATATTTGGAGCGTCGAGTACAGCGGACGCTAGGCCGACGAACCCGGACCTAGTATAAAAACTAGTGTCGTCACGCCTCTGGAATTCGCTCGTCGCCGAAAACAGCAGGTCAGCGACCAGCTGGCCTTGCTCGGCGACGAGGGAGAGCCAGGGGGGGGGGGGGGGCATGACAACGGTATCGCAAAATCGAGCGAAATGGGACGAATTTTAAAACCGAAGTCTCAAATGACGTAGTGGGAACCGGGGTGGGGAGACGGCTATAAAAGCGCTTGCACCGGAAGGAAGGCTCTCTTATTATTCAGTATCACGAGTTTAACTAAAGCGAATTGCGAGTGCATTAGATTTCAAAAATATTAAAAGTAGAAAAAGGCGGAATATATCGGAAATTGATTAGTCGCAGGGTTGAAAGCGGTATAATAGGAGAAGTAGTTAGAAATAATCAGGATAGGGATAGATGAATAATTATAAGCAAAGAAATGAAGTGCATCGGATAAGAAAATAGTATAGAAGAGAAAAAATTTACGAGTGCGGATTTTAAACTGGTCAGAACTATAGGAACTGCCTTTCATGTGCGAGAAAGTGAGAAAGGGCGAAAAGTGAAATAAGTGTGAGAGAGCAAAGAATTGTAAACAGAGTTGTTACACTCTGTCGAAAGAGTATCTGAGGCGTGTGGATGTGTGTGTGTGGCTCACGAGCCAAGACCAATGCATAGGCCTGTAACCGAAGCCCCTGACGTGAATACCAAGAATTTCTGTTCAAATAAGTAGAAATAATAATAAATATAATCGAGGGAATTCCCTAATTTTGATACCGAGTGGAATATCGAGTTAGGAAAGGTAAATGATAGTGATAGGTAGGATTAGAATGCATCGAATTAATAAATATGAATAAGCAAATCCCGGATAGAAAGATATAAATGATAAAGTGTGTCAGAGTGAAACAGGAGTAAAAGAAAAAGAATTGTGAATCGAGTTCATACACTCGGTAGAAGGAGCGAGTGAGAGACGAGTGACTGATGGTATGAGTGTGTTGGTGTGTCGAGCGTACAGCAATACTGCGGTGCGAAGAGAATAAGAAACTCTCGTGGATACCAAGTATAGGTGCATACTAAATAATATTAGAATCGTCGAAGTAATTGCTAAAATTGCGGAATTAAATGGTCGTGCTAGAAAAATTCGAGTGACCGGAATGAACAAGTGACATTGTATGAAATTGTTTCTCTCTTTAATAAAGCCTCACTGTCAACCACTACGAAGTCTCTATTGATTAGTTATGTGTCGAGCCCAAATCCCCACGATAAATAAAAATATATGTTAACGATAAAACAAAAAATAAATAAATAAATAAGTAGATAACAATAATAATAAAAAATAGGAATAAGAGATAGAATTTAAATACTAAGAATATTTTTGAGATAATGATAATAACAGATGGAAATAATAGTAAATAGAGAAAGAGATAGAAAGAGATACAAATAAAGGGATAGCAGTAAGAGGAATTTATCGACAAATATAGAAAAGAGAAAGAATATTTTTGAATAATGAGAATATAAATAGGAATTAAGTGTAGGCAAGTAGCTATAAATTAGGAAAAGACTTTTCAAAACCTCGAACAACCATCATCGTAGAGGCATCTATGAAGGAAAAGGATTACTCAAACAGCAATCGGCCGGAATATTACCTACCTGACATAACTTCGAAAGGTAAACAAAGGCAATATTCACGAATGATAACAACATCGGAATACGCCATCGATCTAACACCTAGGACCGATAATGAAGATCCAGAGGAGTCAGGCAGAGTAAAAACATAGAAGGGGATTTTATAACGAAGAGAATTAAAAAATTGTGATAACTCGGGCTATAGACAATAAGCATGATATGGGTAGGTACGATACACACACCGACACAGACGGATTGTAAGTGTCGGGTGTGGGGTACCGAGGCGGTCACCGTCAGTACAGGTCGAGGCACCAGCCAGACTGGCCGAAACCTACGATACTCACGGGATAATAAATATATATATAACACAGAACGCCCACGAGTAAATGATTATCACAGTGGCGACGAGGATGGGATCTTATAAATTAAATAAGTGAGAATAGCATGCTCAGTGTAGATGATAGTATCGACTGGGATACACTTACTCCGTTGGTGTACAGTGGACAGACTACGTGGGTGTATACGTTACCGAAAGTAAAACTCTTGAAAATCTGTGAAAAGTACCAAGTGGAGGGACGAGAAAGCGAACGAATAGACGTAATTCGGAAACGATTAGCGATATTCATAAAAGAGCGAGGCCCTTTCATCGGGTGGCTAGACGAAGTAAAAACCGACATCACGGAAATTGAAAATCGCGAGATGACTTCGTGGGTGGGACACATCGAACCGTTCAGCAAAGGAGGAAATTGGAACGCATTCATACAGCAATTAGAAGCGTTCATACAGTTTAACGCAGTGGGCGCGGAAAAAAGAACAGCGCTGCTATTAACGCAAATATCGCAGGAAATATTCGCAGAAATTCCGGCAATCTGTGAGAACGAACAACCGCTAGCGTTAGCATATGAGACACTCAAGGGAAAGCTTGAAACACATTATAATCCGAAGCCAAACAAACAGCTACAGAGATTCGCGTTCCGAGACCGTAAGCAAGGTAAACACGAATCGATCCAGGATTTCATAACAGACCTGAGGAAGTTAGCATTGAAATGTCAATTCAGTGCCACAGAAATAAACAATCAGCTGAAGGACCAACTCATAACGGGTGTCCAAAACCAACAAGTGAGATACGAATTGTTGAAAGCGGCGGCCGACGCTTCGCTCGACGAGGCGATTAAAATAGCGCAAACCGTGGAAATAGCGGACGCGAAGGCGGCGGGGTTCGGGCCGCAAAAGACCGGGGGAGTTCAAGCAACAACGGACACCGCTGAAGTATATGCGATACAATCGAGGCGGTTCGGAGCCACACCACCTGGAAGGGGGATTGTCAACGGGCGAGGGGCACAGAGAGGACGGGGAACATCATATCGGAACGGAGAACGGCCGCTCCACGAAGGCCGAGACAGATCTAGAGAGAGTGAACAAATGTGTTATTGCTGCGGGGGCCGAAATCATATTAAACTGGAGTGCTCGCTTAGAAATAAATTTTGCAGCGAGTGTGGGGTAAGAGGACATATTTACAAAATGTGCAGACGCAGAGGCACCACGGGAACCAGAGGCTTCGTGCGGAATCAAAACTACATCGGGACCGAAGACCTAGCGGAGACGAAGGAAGACCAGGAACGAGAAGACACTTCCGACAGTGACCGATTCTCTAGCGATTTTTTCCCAATGCGGGCCAGGGATGTGGCAGAGAGGGAGTTAATAAAAAAAATCGAGCCACAATTCGAGACAATCATAGTGGATAACATACCGTTAGAAATGGAAGTAGACTCGGGGGCGGACGTATCCGCTATTTCCAAAGAATGCTATAAAAAGTTTTTTTCACGAACGCCAATGCAGCCATCAATAATATCTTTGCGCGCGTACGATAAGCAAAAATTACCAATAGTAGAATATATTCAAATCGAAGCAAAAAAAGATAATGTTAAGATAAAAGAAAACCTGTATGTAGTGGAAAAAGGCGGTAGGCCGATCCTGGGCCGAATCTGGCTGCATGAATTCGGGATGTGGCCACTATCATTTGAAAAAAAAAGTACAGAACCGAAATACTACATAAAAAACACAGCGGGTCAAAACTTGAACGCGCGCGAAAAAAGAGAGACAGAGAAAAAAAATCTTCGGGAGAAGTTTCCTAAGGTTTTCCAATCGGGGATCGGAAAGTTTACGAAAGGTGAATTAAAATTAACATTGACCAAAGACGCACACCCCAAATTCTTGCAGCCGAGGAAAATACCATGGGCACTACGTGATAAGGTCGAAAAGGAATTATTAAGATTACAAAAGCTTGAAATTATTTCAGCAGTCGAATTTTCGGACTGGGGGACGCCAGTGGTACCCGTTTTAAAAAATAACGGCACAATTCGACTATGCGGAGACTACAAAGTAACAATCAATAAATATCTCAAAATAGATCGATATCCCCTTCCCCGAGTCGAGGAAGTATTAGAAACCTTACGAGGGGGGAAAATTTTCTCAACATTAAATTCATCAGAGGCGTATCAACAGCTACCGCTGTCACAAGACTCGCAAAAACTAGTGGTAATTAGCACACACATAGGATTATTTAAATACCACAGACTACCATACGGCGTCTCCACAGGACCGGGGTCATTTCAGAGAATTATGGTCACATTACTACTGGGTATCCCGGGTACAATCGTATTCATCGACGACATCATAATATCGGCACCAAACTTAGCGGCACATTTAACTAGAGTACGGAGAGTGTTGAAACGACTAAACGAAGCGGGGCTCAGACTAAAATTCGAAAAATGTAAATTTCTGGAGGATGAAGTTTGTTATCTGGGGTTCCAAATTAATAAAGAAGGTATACGGCCACTTCCGGAAAAAGTAAAAAGTGTAAAAAACGCGCCCAGACCGAAAGACGTATCGCAATTGAGAAGCTTCTTAGGGTCAATAAACTATTACAGTAGATTTATAAAAAACATGGCCCAAAAATTACGGCCTCTCTTCGCATGTTTGGAGAAAAATAATTTCGATTGGACAAAGGAATGCGACGAGACGTTTGAAAGCATAAAACAAGAATTAACCTCAGAGCAAGTTCTAGTTCATTTTGACCCCGATAAGCAAACGGTCCTCACGTGCGATGCGTCCCCGTATGGAATAAGCGCGGTGTTAGCACACAGAAATGAAGCAGGATTCGACCACCCTATTTGTTTCGCTAGCCGCTCTCTCACAGCCGCGGAACGAAATTACGCGCACCTCGACAAAGAAGGACTGGCAATAATATTCGGAGTACGTAAATACTTTGAATACCTGTACGGAGGCCGGTTCACATTGCAAACCGACTCGGCGGCGCTGGCCCGGATATTCGATCCGGAGAAATCGGTCCCTGAGATAGCGGCAGCGAGACTACAGCGATGGGCGTTATTCCTGGCACCATTCCAGTATGAAATAAAACATATCCGTGGATCCAAAAATTATGCCGATTGGCTGAGTAGGCTACCATTAAATGATACAAAAGATAACGCAAAAGAATTCTCCATTCTGCAGAATTCGATGTACACTAACTTAGACTTAGTTCAAGAATACGACTTCGCCACGTTGGACTGGAAAGCCATACATAAATATACCCGCGAGGATGTAGTTTTAAGTAAAATACTACGATACTGCATGGATGGCTGGGGAGAGTGGGGAGAAAATCAACCGAAAGATGAACTCTTAAAGTTATTCTGGAATAAACGGGAAGCGTTATCGGTAGATGACAATTGCGTCATGTGGGGACATCGGGTAATTATTCCGGATAAACTACGAAAAGTGGTATTAAAGGAACTACATCATAGTCACTTCGGAGTTACGAGAATGAAGTCACTAGAAAGATCATTTGTGTGGTGGCCGGGAATCGATAAAGAAATAGAGACAATCACACAAGAATGCCGACCGTGCCTCGAAACGCGAAAAACACCACTAAAAATAGCGCTAACACCATGGGCGTGGCCAACGACCCCTTGGCACCGTATTCATGCGGACTTCTTGGGTCCATTTCTAGGAAAAACCGTTTTAATCATAATAGACAGCCACTCAAAGTGGCCAGAGGCAATAATTATGTCATCGATGAGCGAGATAAATACAATTAAAGCATTCAGAGACGTATTCGCG
The DNA here is from genome assembly GCA_963942595.1 of Cylloceria caligata. Taxonomy (NCBI): domain Eukaryota; kingdom Metazoa; phylum Arthropoda; class Insecta; order Hymenoptera; family Ichneumonidae; genus Cylloceria; species Cylloceria caligata. The sequence continues at coordinate 70,483,348 of OZ012706.1, read as the reverse complement.
AGCCACGGTTACCCGGCACACTTGGTTACGGATAATTATTCCACATTTGTAGGAAGAGAATTCCAACGACTCATGAAAAAAAGTGGAATCCGACATAGCACAACGCCCACATACTTCCCCGCGACCAATGGTGCGGCGGAAAACTTCGTGGATACGTTCAAACGAAAAATAACGTGCATGACTAAAGACGGTATCTCGTTTGAAAACGCGGTCACGAAATTTCTATTTGACTATCGAAGTACCCCGCACGCCACCACACAAAAGACTCCAGCAAGCCTAGCATTAGGGCGAGAATTAAAAACGCGATTTTCGTTGTTACGACCAACACCCACGAGCGAGCGGATAATAACGCAGCAATCGAAACAAATAAAAAACTATCCCTGGAGGAAACAAGTGCAGTTTGACGTGAACGAGGCAGTAATGACAAAGAAATACAGTCAGGGGGGGAAAGAGTCATGGACACCGGGAACCGTAGAGAAAGTGTTAGTGCCGGGTGTAACGTATATGATAAAAGTTGAGAACGAGAAACCGTGGAAAAGACACGCGAATCAGCTTATTAAGTGTGGAGTGGCGACATGCGAAAAGCCACCGGGGGCTGACACAAAACAAAACAAATCAAACGAAACACCGCAGCCACCAAACCGCCGATCGGAACGGCTACAGAATAAGAAGGGGGAGGTGTGATAACTCGGGCTATAGACAATAAGCATGATATGGGTAGGTACGATACACACACCGACACAGACGGATTGTAAGTGTTCGGGTGTGGGGTACCGAGGCGGTCACCGTCAGTACAGGTCGAGGCACCAGCCAGACTGGCCGAAACCTACGATACTCACGGGATAATAAATATATATATAACACAGAACGCCTACGAGTAAATGATTATCACAAAAATTTATAAAATTTTTTTTATAAAAGAAGAAATTAGGAGTAGTACCCGTACCGTCGTGGGGCAAAGGCTGTAGACCACTGGCCAGCAACAAAGCACCAGGTCCCCGAAAAATTTCTGAAAATGGAAACATGCACCAGTAACGCAGTAAAAAATTGGAAACTAAAAAAAAATAGTTTTCAAGAACGAAAGGAAAACCAAAAGCTGGAAAGCAATCTTGACACATCGGAGGACGGAAATCACCATAATCAAACGATGGGATATAATTTATCCGATCGACCAAGACGGTTGTACTATCCTGACAGACGACAACATCAAAGGTTGGTGTCCGGGCCAAAATTCAAAGCAATAGAGATCGGGACAAACGAATTTCTCTCACGATATGACAGGCGAACGTTAGTTCAAAGCCAGACAGCACCGAGATAACAAGAAAATAATGTACCAAAACTATCCGGTCGGCGGGCTGAGTGGGACGTATCCAAATATCGAAATATTAAGTGTGGCGGTTCCTCGAAGGATTTATGTATACAAGGAGGACCCGGAAGGGGTGAGAGAGCAGCTCATCGGATTTTACGAAGCCTTGGAAGGACCAGAAGAACTGCAACCAGAAGGTGCCTTCCTGGGGGCATCCATTCTTTGCCGCCAAAACGGGAAGTTCTATCGGGCCATCATAACGTCAGAAGCTCAGGAGGATGGCCGCATGCTAATCTGGTTGGGGGACATCGGAGTGGATGTGGCAGCAACATTGAGCAACTGTTTTGTGCCACCATACCACGCCTACCATATCGCGTTGCAGGCCATCCCGGTGAGCCTCCACCAAACTGCCCCCCCCCCCCCCCCCAAGGACGTTGGACAAACCATGGCGTCTAGCAGCTCCACCACCTGCTCCAAGGGGGAGGCTGGAGCATGGTCGTCTTCCAACACCATACTGGAGCCGAGGCCCGATGGGTGGAAATGTGGAGGAACGACGAAAACAGAGGCGTGATACTCCTCAGTGAGGAGCTGATCCGTCTCGGTACCGCAGTACGAGCAGACAACCCATTGAATTTTGATTGGGGAACGGATGGGGGCCGATGGCTCGATCCGTATCTGGAAGAACAACCAACGGACTCAGGTTATGAGAGCGGATCTCATCACCTCGAGGGCGACAACGATCGGGATTCAGAAAACACCGAGGAAGATGTCAATTGGGAGGACTTTGACATCGACGAAAATTGAAACGAATATATACAGAAAAAATGTCCTAAAAAAAAAACTTTTAATATAATTTCAAAATTATCTCGTTTGTGAGAGAAAACAAACAAACATGTACAAGATATTACATATGATGGTAGAATAGAATATAGAGTTAAAATTTTCTTTACCGCTGTATTAATAAATAAATAAAAAAGACATATAGCCGAGTACCCGTTACTTATAGTCGTAGAACCCTCGATGCAACTAGACTTAGATACTAAAAAAAAAGAAAAATATATAATAAATTAATTAATTTAAAAAAAAAAAATCTCTTTATATAAAAATAATAAATACATATTATATAATAAATAGAAAGAAAAAAAACGACAATAAGGATGATAAACCAAAAAGATCCAAAAGTGTCGAAATTGAGAGAATTAGCAAGAAGAAACAAACAAATGCAAATAAGAATCAAAACCATAGGAGGCAACTGCCAGATGAAGAGAGAGAAAGAGAATAGTTTCGACACGAAGATCCTCGATTCACCGGTACACTGGTTCCCCTCGGATCGGGGGACAATGTGACGTACTTACTATCTAATAACGCGCGGTGCACACTAAGGCATCGCTACTGCGCGTTACGTACACCAAGGAAGACCGGCCTATATTCAGCAACTCACGACGCTCGGTACACACACAACAAAGCGCCGATACCGAGCGTCACTCACACAAGGGTGGCCGGCACGTCGATGACCAAGTCCCGTTATTCCCTTCAAAAAGCACGAATAACGAAACGTTAAAAGACCAACGACGAATTTCAAAAAGTACCAAGGCTACCAATGGGCTATAGGAGATGGGCTACAGGAGATGGGCTACAGGACCACCACCAGCTATAGTTATACAAAAAGCATGGGCCAGCCGGAGGGGAGACTGGTATAAAAAGACCAGAATTTCGGCACTCTGGGAACAGCTTTGTTCGCAGGTCCCGCCAACGCAGAAGTCCAGGAAGGAAAAGCAGCCAACCCTCGCTACGTGCAGCCGCACTGGTACCAAGAGAGCTCAGCTGTGGTACCTGACATACATCTGTGGCGTCACCGACACGCCAAACTTCACCACCTATTACCGACAAAGCCAACTTACCCACGCTACCAGCACTGCCATCCGCCACACAGCATGCGTGCACCTCGGATGCACCGCCATGCCACCGACGGAAGCAATTGTTAATTCCACGCCCGGACTTCTAGCGAGATTATCCTCGCGGTCCGGTAGTCTAGTCTCTCTTTGCTAGAGTTACTGTAAGCGTTGTTCTAGTCACTACACTTGTAGCGTACCAGGCAATCTATATATCACCCACTATTCGCGTCCTTTCTCTAACGCGTCTTGTTGATTATCATGCACGACTGTTGTAATAAATATTCGTCAATCATTATCCACGAGTGTCTACTCAATTATTATAGATGAATCAAATATCTATACATCTTTGACGGGAAGCAGCTGAGCCGGTGCTGCGTTCGAGGCCAACGCACCGCAGACCCAAACAACAACAGAGCGGTCTATTTCTGTCTCTCCTTCTCTCACTCTGGCAGCCGAGGATAGCCAAATACACGGGCTAGGCTCTCGAGAACTAAAGATAATGATCGCGACTCATTAAAATATGGGATATAACTATCAATATGGCAAAGACCTATAAATAATATTAGCATAGGAAATTCAGTAGGGATATAAACGTAGATTAAAAGAAAAATATAAAAAGGCGATAAATACACAGGGTACGGCCCTGGGATATCAAGTAGCTGCGCATGCACCCAGAGTGCATCCCACTGACGCCCGATCATAGCGGCGGTCAGGTGGACGCGTGAGTCGACCTTTAAAAAATACCAGCCTCCCACCAACGGGCCTGTAGCGTTAGAAATTGAACAACTCAGCCGTAAAATCAAGCAACGGCCGGTTAGTTACCGACGGTGCGCATGCTAAGCCTTTTACCTGGAGAACGCGACGAATAGATAAAAATTATCAAGCAGCGTTGATCTTTCTGTCGTAAATTCAATTCTATAGAATAGCTTCACATTAGGAACATATTATTTATCAACTTCTCTTTCCGAGCCATAGTGCATACTGTTAAATGTTACATCTCTATTCTCATAAATTCTTTAAATACACCCACGGACACGATTATAATTGCACTCGAGTGCCCAGGAATAATTGAATATAAGGCGCGAGGTAGCCATAATACCGAGAGAAAAGGGTTAGATAATTGAACTTTCTATTTATTTTTTCTGATGTATCACACAATTTTTATCTGTTTCTTTGAATAAACCCTACTTTTACCTACTACAAAAGCCTAAAATTACTTTCCTTCCTGCTCGAGTCCGAACAAGCCCTTTTAGGGTAATGTTACCACTTAATACCGTTACAATATGTTGTGCGTACAATCCTAAAATGTTAGTCCTTAATATTTAAAAATGGCGGAGTAATGAATTTTTGTCTGAGAAAAGCCATTCTTGCTGAATTTTCACATATATGACCAGTGTTTAGAACGCCATCCATAAATTGACGGATAAAAATCATTTGAAATGTTAAAAAACTCTTCAACAAACATGAAACAATCGGTTAGAAGTCTTAAAACACCCATATGTGTTGTACAACTAAGTTCTTCAGCGTGGGGTAATGAGTTACCCATGTTGCCGCTATGTGGCCTGGCTGAGGTGTGGCCGCTAAGGGTTAAGATGATCTGCTACCACTCGGTCAGTAACAAAATTGTAATGTAAATCTTCCTGCTATAACTGATCTTTCTGTAGAGCTGTAGAGTTATGAGACGCAGTTCAATGTTCTCCTTTTTCCTAGCGTTCTGAGAGTAACTTACTAGTACAACATGTAGAATATAATGTTGAGATTAAAATAAAAAAGGATATTAATTATAACTATCATTAATTAAAAATCAAAGATTTAGAAGTTTTTTGTTTCAAAATTATATTGATCATGTAATTAAATGTTGGTATCTTCTTATGATATTACACATAACTATTTGTCTTATAGACATTAGTGATTTTTTGTTTCTTGGAGCATAAAAATAACATAAGATAATTACGAGGGTCGATCAATAAATAGTTGGCCTTGCGTCATCTGTTGGTCGAGGAAAGAAATCAATAGCGACATTTAGTAGTGCCATCCTTAACATGACTGTTGTTAAAGATTCAGCTCGCTGCGATGTTTAGTTTGCATTTGACAGCGTCGAAAGACAAACAACTTTTATGTTTTTACAAAAATGGAAAAAATTGAGAATCGTGCAGTATTTCGATTTTTGTTTTTGAAAAAGAAAACGACAATGAAATCAAAGCGGAGCTAGACAAAGTTTATATGGATCTTGCACCTTCGTTATCAACCATTAAATATTGGACAGCTGAATTTAAACGCGGTCGTACGAGCATTGTTGACGATGAACGTCCAGGTCGTCCAAATGAGGTCGTCATACCAGAAACAATTAAAAAAGTCCATGATATGGTGTTAAATGATCAGAGACTAAAAGTGCGTGAGATTGCTGAGGCCACAGGCATATTATATGGCTCAGTGATTTCAATCCTGAGTGATCAGTTGGGTATAAGAAAGTTATCCGCAAGATGGGTGCCGCATTTGCTCACTTTCGACCATAAAAGAGAATGTGTAGCTGATGGCTAAAATTCATAAATTTGAATACGAATTGCTTTCGCATCCACCGTATTCTCCAGATCGACTACTATCTGTTTCCGAACCTGAAAAAAAAATGGCTTGGCGGAAAGAGATTTGGTTCCAGAGATGACCTCATCACCGAATCAGAGATCTATTTTAAGGACCTTCCAAAATCGTATTATTCGGATGGCATCAAAAAATTGGAAAATCGTTTGAATAAGTGTATCGAGCTAAAAGGCGATTATGTTGAGAAATAAAAAGATTTTTGTCCAAAAAAACGCGATTTTCTTTACCAAGCCGACTATTTATTGATCGTCCCTCGTACAATACGAAGATACGCTTTTTTTTCTTCTTTGTGTTTTTATTTAGATATTATTATTATTATTATTATTATTATTATTATTATTATTATTATTATTATTATTATTATTATTATTATTATTATTATTATTATTATTATTATTATTATTATTATTATTATTATTATTATTATTATTATTATTATTATTATTATTATTATTATTATTATTATTATTATTATTATTATTATTATTATTATTATTATTATTATTATTATTATTATTATTATTATTATTATTATTATTATTATTATTATTATTATTATTATTATTATTATTATTATTATTATTATTATTATTATTATTATTATTATTATTATTATTATTATTATTTTATACAAGGAGTTGCGGAATCCTTTTTACGGATATCCTCCAGTCTTTTGAACTGGGGGGGGTATGTGGGACTCCCAAAAAAATAGGCCTACCCACTAAACCGCCCTCTCCTTGTTGTCCTCCCCCAGACCAGGAACTATTTTGGTATTACTTCTGGCTGGGGGTTCTGTCCGTGTTCGTCCGTTCGTCTTGCTGTCTGTAACCTGTCGCATCACGTCAGTCTGTCTCCTCGGTTAGGTGAGGCAGCCGTCTACGTTTTTTCGTCGCAGTATCTTCTCTGTATAGGTGGCAACTAGTTGCCACCATTCTGTCGAGTGGAGCATCACCTGAACAATGTTGTCCGGGGTGATGCTGCCAACAATCGTCTCCAGTTCCAGTCGGAGTCCTGTCCAGCGGTCGCACACAAAAAATGTGTGTTCCGCGTCGTCTCGTTCGTGTCTACAGTACTGACAGTCTGGCGTCCGTACTCTGTCCATGTTGTAAAGGTACCGTCTGAAGTAACCGTGCCCCGTCAGGAACTGGGTGACGTAAAAATTTACGTCCCCAAAATCCCTTTCGATCCACGGTCTCAGGTCCTTTATTAGTCGTCTTGTCCAGTTGCCTGTCGTCCCTTCTGTCCAGCGTTGCTGCCATGCCTGGATCGTCCTGTCCCTTTCTGTCGTTGCGACGTCCTGTCGTCTTGTGTCCGCGCTTCTCCCGTAGATCCTCTTTCGCTCGAAAGCTAGGAGGTCCACGGGGATTACGCCGGCCACCACCAAAACTGCTTGTGCAGAGACAGTCCGATAGGAGCAGGCGATCCTCAGCGCACCCTGTCTTTGTACCGTCGTCATTGCGTGGGAGTACTTCTTTGTCTTTAAGGCATCTGCCCAGATCTCCGCGCCGTAGAGGAGCATCGAGTGAGTCGTCGACATTAAAAGTCTCCGTTTCCCCGGTCTCGGTCCGTTCGTGTTTGCCATCAGGCGGCTTAAGGATGCCACCCTTTCGGCCGCCTTCCGGGCTGTCCGCTGTACGTGAGGCCAGAAAGTCATCTTCGTATCTAGGGTCACCCCCAGGTACTTGATTTCCCCTCCAGCTACTATCTCGTCTGTCCCGACCTTCTTAGGTTGTCTCGTCAGTATGCGTTTCCTTGTGAGAAACACCAGTTCCGTTTTTTCCGTTGCGAGTTGAAGTCCGTGGTCAGTCATCCATCGTCCGACACGTCTCATCGTCTGGTTTAGTTTGTACTGTGCTAATTCTGGAGACCGCTCGACGATCACCGCCGCCACGTCATCGGCGTATGCGACGAGTTGAACATCTCGCGGTAGCTCCAGTCTCAGCAGGCTGTCGTAAATGCTGTTCCAGAAGTCTGGTCCCAGTATGGATCCTTGGGCGACCCCCGCGGTGATCTGTCTTGTCACCTGTCCTTCGATTGTCTCGTAGGTAATTCGTCTGTTTCGTAGGTAATCTTCCACTACTCGGGTCAGGTATGGTGGAGCCCTGAGGCTGTTTCTGAGCGTCTCCAGTATGTCCTCCCACCTGGCCGAGTTGAAAGCGTTCCTAACGTCAAGTGTTGCCAGCAGCACGATTGGTCGCGCTGCGTGACAATGTCTGTCTGTGTCTCGGAAGGAGTCTACCACCTTCTGGATAGCTCCAATCGTGGACCGGCCCTTCCTGAAGCCAAACTGTTGGTCGGACAGGCCTCCCCCGGTCTGTATCGCGTCCGTTAGTCTTGGTCTAAGTAGCTGTTCGTAAAGTTTTCCTGTCGTGTCCAGTAGGCTCAGCGGCCGATAGGCTGACGGCGTGTTGGGGTCGCCCTTACCCTTGGGGATAAGGACTAGCCTCGCCGCTTTCCATCGGTCACTGAAGGTTCCCGTCGTCAAGCACGTATTGTATAGGTCGAGAAATATATCCGGCCTCAGGTTGACCATCAGCCGGACAATCTCCGCCGGTACTCCGTCAGGTCCTGGCGCCTTACCCGTCTTCATCGCATTGGATGCTCTGGTGAGCTCCTCCGCAGTGAATTTGGGGGGTGTCGGTGTCCCGTTGTCATCCGTTGCGTACGTCCGTATGGGGTGTGTAGGAAAAAGTCCGTCCACAATTTGTCGAGTGGTTTCAGCATCTTTGAGTTCTGGTGAGACCCGGGTCCCTAGTTTACCGGTCACGTACTTGTAACCAGTGCCCCATGGGTCCCGGTCCACCTCCTCGCAGAGCTTCCTCCAGCACTGCGTCTTGCTGTCTCTGATAGCGTTCGTCAGTCGTTTCCGTGCTGTTTTGTATTCGGCCTGGAGGGTTTCCCTTTCAGGTCTCCCACCAGCCCTCGTGGCCCGTCTTCGGTTTGCCAGACAGATCTTCCGGAGTTCGGCGATCTCGTCCGTCCACCAGTATTGTGGTTGTCTGCGTTGTCCGTAATGTCGTTTTGGCATGGTGCTATTGCACAGCCGTTCCGTCAGTTTGGCCGTTTCGTCTGCTAGTCTTTCCGCCCTTAGCCGGCCTGTCAGCTCTAGGGGGACGTTTGTTATCGGCGCCGGCACTGCCGCCAGCTCTTCCGAAAACTTCCGTACGTCAAGTTTGTTCGTATTCCACCGCGGGGGGCGCTGAATCCTCGTCCGTGTCGTCATTGTCCGTTCTCCCACTTCGAAGACGATGTACTGGTGGTCGCTGGCCGTGTAGTCCTCAACCACCCGCCATCGCCCTACCCGTGGCAGTATTCTGTCTGACGTCATCGTTACGCCTGGTATGGAGTCCCCAAATCCTGGTCGTCTGTATGTCGGTGTGTTTCCCGTATTTGCTACCACTAGGTTCAGCCTTGCGGCCATCTCCAGTAATAGTCGTCCCCGTCTGTTCGTCGCAGTCATGCCCCACTCGACCGCCCTCGCGTTGAGGTCCCCCGCGACCACGATGTCACCAGGCAGATCCCTAACTCCGTCTTCGAGGAGCGCCACCTTTCTCTCAAACTCCGCCGCGACGCAGTTCGGGGTCAGGTAGACGCTGACGTACGGGATCGGGCGGCACCCCTCACCCAGATAGCAGCTGTCTCGTTTTCGTTTGTGATCCACGTCTGTGTCGTCCGTTTCCTGTATGGTTCGCACAGTATCAGTATGTCGGCGTCGTGTTCATCGGCTATCTGGGGTAGAAGAATGTCCGCTGTCCTGCTCCGGTTCAGGTTTCCCTGAATTACGGTGTCCATCTTACGGCCTCCCTTTTGCGCTCCTCCAGCGCAGCCCGGAACACCACGCACCTCCCGGTTCCCGCGAGGTGCGCCGCGTCTCCGTGCCCCGCCTCGGAGCACAGAGGGCAAGCCGGTCTGTTTTTACAGTCCGTCGCGTAATGTCCCGTCTCGCCGCATTTCCTGCAGCTTTTTGTCCGATCCGTGTTCGTGCAGTTCGTCTTTGTATGTCCGTAGCCCAGGCACTTGTGGCATTTGGTCACCGTATTATTATTATTATTATTATTATTATTATTATTATTATTATTATTATTATTATTATTATTATTATTATTATTATTATTATTATTATTATTATTATTATTATTATTATTATTATTATTATTATTATTATTATTATTATTATTATTATTATTATTATTATTATTATTATTATTATTATTATTATTATTATTATTATTATTATTATTATTTTACAAGGAGTTGCGGAATCCTTTTTACGGATATCCTCCAGTCTTTTGAACTGGGGGGGTATGTGGGACTCCCAAAAAAATAGGCCTACCCACTAAACCGCCCTCTCCTTGTTGCCCTCCCCCAGACCAGGAACTATTTTGGTATTACTTCTGGCTGGGGGTTCTGTCCGTGTTCGTTCGTTCGTCTTGCTGTCTGTAACCTGTCGCGTCACGTCAGTCTGTCTGCTCGGTTAGGTGAGGCAGCCGTCTACGTTTTTTCGTCGCAGTATCGTCTCTGTATAGGTGGCAACTAGTTGCCACCATTCTGTCGAGTGGAGCATCACCTGAACAATGTTGTCCGGGGTGATGCTGCCAACAATCGTCTCCAGTTCCAGTCGGAGTCCTGTCCAGCGGTCGCACACAAAAAATGTGTGTTCCGCGTCGTCTCGTTCGTGTCCACAGTACTTACAGTCTGGCGTCCGTACTCTGTCCATGTTATAAAGGTACCGTCTAAAGTAACCGTGTCCCGTCAGGAACTGGGTGATGTAAAAATTTACGTCCCCAAAATCCCTTTCGATCCACGGTCTCAGGTCCTTTATTAGTCGTCTTGTCCAGTTGCCTGTCGCTCTTTCTGTCCATTGTTCGTGCCAAGTCTGTATCGTCTTGTCGCGTTCCGCGACCGCCGCATCTTCCCGTCTTATGTCCACGCTTCTCTCGTAGATCCTCTTTCGCTCGAAAGCTAGGAGGTCCACGGGGATCACGCCCGCAACCACCAAGACTGCTTGTGCAGAGACAGTTCGGTAGGAGCAGGCGATCCTCAGCGCACCCTGTCTTTGTACCGTTGTCATGGCGTGGCAGTACTTCTTTGTCTTCAGGGCATCTGCCCAGATCTCCGCGCCGTACAGGAGGATCGAGTGGGCTGTCGTCATTAGGAGTCGTCGTTTTCCCGGTCTCGGCCCGTTTGTGTTGGCCATTAGGCGGCTTAAGGATGCTATCCTCTTAGCCGCCTTCTGGCATGTTTTTTGTATATGAGGCCAGAAGGTCATCTTCGTATCTAGGGTCACTCCCAAGTACTTGACTTCACCTCCGGCCTCGATTTCGTCCGTCCCGACCCACATGGGTAGTCTCGTCTGTATGCGTCTTCTGCTAAGGAAAGTCAGTTCTGTCTTTTCTGTCGCGAGTTGTAGTCCATGGTCCGTCATCCAACGGCCCACTCGCCGCATCGTCTGGTTCAGTTTTTGCTGTGCCAGGTCTGGAGATCGCTCGGTGATCACCGCCGCCACGTCGTCAGCGTAGGCGACAAGGAAAACGCCAAGCGGCAATTCCAGCCTGAGTAAGCTGTCGTAGAGTCCGTTCCAAAAGTCTGGTCCCAGTATGGACCCCTGTGCAACCCCCGCGGTGATTTGTCTCGTCACCGGTCCTTCAGTCGTCTCGTACGTGATCCGTCTGTTTCTTAGGTAGTCGCCCACCACCCGAGCCAGGTAAGCCGGAACCCCGAAGTTGCCTTCAAGCGCCTCCAGGATGTCAACCCACCTGGCCGAGTTAAAGGCGTTCCTGATGTCCAAGATCGCCAGCAGAACGATTGGTCGCGCTGCATGGCAATGTCTCTCCAAATCCAGGAAGGAATCGACCACTTTTTGAATCGCTCCAATCGTTGATCGTCCCCTCCTGAAGCCGAACTGCCGGTCTGAGAGGCCTCCGCTGGTCTGTATCGCGTCCGTCAGTCTCGGTTTTAGTAGTTGTTCATAGAGTTTACCCGTTGTGTCGAGTAAACTCAGCGGCCGGTAGGCTGACGGCGTATTGGGGTGGCCCTTACCCTTAGGGATAAGAACTAGCCTTGCCGTCTTCCACCGGTCACTGAACGTTCCCGTCGTCAAGCTCGTGTTGTACAGGTCAAGAAATATCTCCGGCCTCAGGCGAACCATCAGCCGGAGAATCTCCGCCGGCACTCCGTCTGGTCCCGGCGCCTTGCCAGTCTTCATCGCGGCAGTCGCTTTGAAGAGCTCCTCCGCGGTAAATATGGGGGCCGCCGGGGCCTCCGTGTCGTCTGTCACGTTCGTCCGTATCGGGTGGGTCGGAAACAGTTTGTCAACAATTCGTTCTGCGGTTTTGGCATCTTTGAGTTCAAGTGGAACTCGGGCCCCTAGTTTGCCAGTCACAATTTTGTAACCGGTTCCCCAGGGGTCTTCGTTCACCTCCTCGCAGAGCTGCTTCCAGCATCGCGTTTTGCTGTCCCTTATGGCGTTCGTAAGTGTTTTTCGTGACGTCTTGTAAGTGGCTTGGAGGTTTTCCCTTTCGGGTCTTCCCCCAGCCCTCGTAACTCGTCGGCGGTTCGCCAAGCAGAGCCTGCGCAGCTCGGCTATTTCGTCCGTCCACCAGTATTGTGGTTGCCTGTTTGGTCTATGTCGTCGCTTCGGCATTGTGCTGTTGCACAGCCGGTCCGTCAGTTTGGCCGTCTCATCCGTGAGTCTTTCCGCCCTTCGCCGGCCAGTCAGTTCAGGGGGGACTTTCGTCATTGGTGCTGGTGCTGCCGCCAGCTCCTCCGAAAATTTTCGTAAGTCGAGTTTGTTGAGGTTCCACCTCGGGGGGTACTGGGTCCTCGTCCGTCTCGTCGCCGTTTGTCCTGCCACTTCGAAGACAATGTACTGGTGATCGCTGGCCGTATAGCCGTCGAAAACCCGCCACTGTCCTATCCGTGGCGATATTCTGTCCGATGTCATTGTGACGTCAGGGATAGAGTTTCCAAACCCTGGTCGTCTGTATGTCGGTACGTTTCCCGTATTTGCTACTACCAGGTCTAGCCTTGCGGCCATCTCCAGCAGCAGCCGTCCACGTTTGTTCGTTGTTGTCATTCCCCACTCGATCGCCCGCGCGTTGAGGTCTCCCCCGATGATAACGTCTCCAGGCAGATTCCTGATTCCGTCTTCAAGGAGCGCCACTTTCCTCTCGAAATCCGCCGCGGTGCAGTTGGGTGTCAGGTAAACGCTGACGTAAGTGACAGCGCCGACCCTTGCCCAGACGTAATCGTCCCCGACACCGCAGTTAACTATTCGAGATTGGGCAGCGCCCCTCACCCAGATAGCTGTGGTCTCTGTCTCGTTCGTAATGTACGTTTGTGTCGTTCTTCTCCTGTACGGTTTGCACAGGATCAGAATGTCGGCGTCATGTTCGTCAGCTATCTGTGGTAGTAGCATGTCTGCTGTCCTACTCCTGTTCAGGTTTCCCTGAACTATTCTGTCCGTCTTCCGGCCTGCCTCCTGCACTCCTCCAGCGCAGCCCGGAATACCGCACACCTTTCGGTTCCCGCAAGGTGCGCTACGTCCCCGTGTCCCGCCTCAGAGCACAGTGGGCAAGCCGGTCTGTTTTTACAGTCCGTCGCGTAATGTCCCGTCTCGCCGCATTTCCTGCAGTTCTTTGTCCGATCCGCGTTCGTGCAGCTCGTCCTTGTATGTCCGTAGCCCAGGCATTTGTAGCATTTGGTCACCGTCAATCGTTGTCGTAGTCGGCATCGCACCCATCCTATCCCGATCCGGCCCCGGTCCAGCAGCACCTCGGCTTCCCGCGTCTCGAGGTCGCAGACCGCCATGTACTGCTCGGCCCGGTTCGGGCCGAATATGTGGACACCAAAGTCGCCGTCTCGTCCCGTTTCTCGTCTCAGCGCCCGTATCACGTCCTCCGCGGTGGTAACGCAGTCCAGGTCCATGATCTCCAGTTGCACCCTAGAAGTCACGGTCCTTACACTGCCCGTGTCCCCAACCGCGTCCTGTAGTGCGCGCTCAAACTTTTCTCGTCCGTCCGTGTCTGTCTGTATCTTGATGAGACACCGTCCGTCCTTGGTCTTCTTTAGAGCCATCACCTGTACATGACTGCTCGTCGGGTCGACCGTCGTCCTTATCTTCCGTACGATGTCCGAGTACGTGTTGTCTTTCCCAGGCTTGACCAGTACAGCCGTTCCCCTATGTTTGGGGGTCGGTCTGCGCTTTTCAGCCTGGGTCGGTATGTTCGTCTCGTCCGTTTTGTTTTTCGGTTCCGTCGTTTTTTTCTTCTTTTTTCGTTTCCTCACGGTTGTCCAGGTTTCGGCCTCCTCCGTTCTTGGGGGTGTCTTCTGTCGGGCCTCTGGTGGGGTCTTCGTCGTCTCCCGTTTCCGTTTCGTCGGTCGCGTCGCCGGTTCCGTTGTCTCCGTTTCTGTCTCTGTCAGGTCGTCTGCCATCATTTGTCCCTTCGAGGCTGTCCTGCTTTGCATGTTTAGCGCAGCGTCGGCGGCCTCAAGAATCGTCTTAATGCCGGTTTTTACCGCCATATTCATATTTTTCTGTATTGCCGCTGCCTCTTCCATTTTCGTCGCGGTCTCATGAATGAGTTGTAATAACTCTGTCAAATCGGGCTCGTTCCCACTGTCATCGTCGAATGAGGAGGTTCCAGGTTTTTCTCGATGCCTCCTTATATTTCCGACGACAGGTGGAACCGTTTTACCCTCTTCCATGGGTGGCGGTGTCGTTTCTCTCTTTCTGTATCTTAATTTCTTTTTCTTCTGATGTAGAGATCGATCTTCCGTGCCTGTTGACGAACATGACTGAAGTATACTTCTCTTTCTCAGGTTGACACTTTCGGTCACGTTCGCCAAGCTATCATCGTTCGACTCTCCCCCGATGTTGTTCGTCGCGAGTTCTCCGATTGTCCTGAGCTCTTCCTCGGTCGATGTTTTTTCCAACTCCTTCTTCTGCTTAGGTTTTATTTCTTTTAAAAGTTTCTCCATATTAATCCCACGAGTAGGTCGGAATGTAGGTCTGCCTAGGCAGAGCCGCCTTGTCTAGGTAAGGTGTAAATACTGCAGGGTTCCACCCGGTGCCCTGCAGGGATCGTTCGCGACCGCTTTAGTTTACATCATTGCGGCCATGCAGCCGTAGGCACGATGCCTTCCACCGTAGCTTTTGATGTTGTGTGTTCTTAGTCTGCCTGCTCCCCCTGAACCTGTACGGTGAGGGAGCGTCCGGTGGTCCTTTCCCCTTGTTGATCAGTGCCAGTCGCACGATCTTCCAGCGTGTCGGAAATACTCCTGACGCTAGGCACATGTTAAACATCCGCAGAAGCACGTGCGGGCAGCTATCGGCCATTGCCTTCAGAGCTTCGGTGGGAATGCCATCCGGACCTGGCGATTTCTTGTTCTTTATGGAGGAGACAGCCATGGTCAGTTCTTGCTCGCTGAAAGCGGGGGGAACCTGGTCTCCGTCTAGAGCTGTCGAGTATCTCCTGGCAGGGTGTACTGGGAAAAGAGTATTCACGATGGTGTCCATCGTCTCTGCGTTCAGCGGAGCTTCCGCTCCCACTCAGCCGAGCTTCTGGGTAACCAGTTTATACCCTCTACCCCAGGGATCGTGCTCGATTTCCTTGCATAAATCCTTCCAACTTCGTGTTTTGCTTTCCCGAATAGCCTTGGTGAGTCGCTTCTTTGCTGCCTTGTGTTGTGCTGAGATCAACTCCGCATCCAGCCTCGATCGGGCTCGCTGTGCCCTTCGGCGCAGTTTGAGGGCTACTCTCCACAGCTCAGCTATGTCGTCAGACCACCAGTACGCCTGACGCCTGCCCTTCCACGGTCGTTTTCGGGGCATCGATGCTTCGCAGGCTCGTGTGATAAGCTGCATCACTCCGCTCACCATCTCGTCCGTCGTAGCCCTGTCAACACGCTCATCAGGCGCGGACGTCACGCCCTCGATCCCATGACGTAAGGATGCGTAAAACTTCCTTCTGTCCATTTTGGTGACATTCCATCCGCGTGAATTTCGGGTTCTCCTTTGTTGCCTTCTTTCGCCATGTATCTCGAATGTGATGTAGTTGTGGTCGCTGGCCGTATAGTCCTCCATTACCCTCCAGTCTCTCGCTCGAGATAGTAGGCCTTCCGATATCAGTGTGATGTCCGGTATAGAATACCCAAAAGCTGGTTGCCGATAAGTTGACGTCTTTCCTTTGTTGAGTACAATCAGACTAAGTCTTGCGGCCATCTCTAGGATTAATCTGCCTCGACTATTCGTGTGTGGCATACCCCACTCTATTGCGCGCGCGTTCAGATTTCCGGCTACGACCATGAGACCTGGTAGATCGCGGATGGTATCTTCCAGCGCTTCAAGCTTGTCCTCAAATTGTCGAATGCTGTCGTTTGGAAAGAGATAGCAGCTAACTATCGTCGTGTCTCCGTGTTTTATCCAGACAAACCCGTTTTCAGCTCCGCTGCTGACGACTCTGATCTTCTGGGTATTGGTAATCCAGATTGCAGCGGTTCCCAAACGGTCGATGTGCCAGGATGTGGGATCTCTGCTTCGGTATGGTTCGCTGATGATTGCAATTTGGACGTCGGTCTCAAAAGCGAGCTGCGTCAGCAAATCATCAGCGACCCTGCTTCTGTTGAGATTGCCTTGTAGGATCTTCACTTTCTACATTTTTTCATCTCGTCCAGGGCTTCCCTGAAGGTTGCGCAAGCTCCTGATCGTGGGATATGGCCAAGCTGGTTTTTGCCTCTTTCCGCACACAGATAGCATTGATGGTCTTCTTTGCACTTTACAAGTCGGTGACCCTCTTTTCCGCACTTGAAACAGGAGTTCGTTCTGTCTGGTCCCTTACACGCCCTCCTTGTGTGTCCGTAGTCAAAGCACCGGAAACAGCGCTGCACTTCGATCCTGTGTCTTATACGACAGTTGGTCCAGCCGACTTTGATGCGGCCTTTCTCCACTGCTTTTAGTGCTGCCGCCTCGTCCAGCTCAACCAAAGCTTTCCGTTGTTCTCTCGAGTTTGGCTTAAAAACTGTGACCTTGATATCCTCCATGGCGTTTTCGGCCCCGATGTGACGCTCAATAGCCTCTTTCACCTCTTCTTCTGTTGAGAAAGTGTCAAGGTCGAGAATCTCAATCTTCAGATGCGGGTTGAGTCCCCGGACTTCTCCTTTCTTCCCCACTGCCGTCTGGATAGCCTCTTGCAGTGTCCCCTGATCCTCGGATCGACTTAGTTCCAAGAGAACTCCACCATCGAGTGTCTTGCAGATTTGGCGGACATCAGTCCCCAGGTCCTCGGGATGCACCTCTTTTCGGATCATCCCCAGAATCTCCGCGTACGTCGCCCCAGCAGCTGGTTTAATTACGACTGCGTTTCTTCTGGGGTTGTCCCGTTTTCTTCTCTTTTTTCCGTCTCTCCTCTTTTTCGGTTTCCGTGCTTCATGGAGTTCCCCCGGAGGTTTTGCGAGCATCCGGTTGTCCGTCGTTTTCTTCCTCGTCACCGTTCGCCATGGCTGTGCTGGCTGTGCTTCCTTCGTCGATTCTTCTTCCTGTTGTTCCGGCCCCAGCGGACTCAGCGGCGATGTTTTGTGGCGTTTCCGAGCGGATTGGATTTTTAGTTCGGGTTCTGCGCTTTCCACGTTCCTGGGTCAAGCCGCCTTGCTTTCATTTTCCTTTATTTCGCGGACCGCGTCCACACACTCCGTGATCTTTTCCTATATTGACGTCCATGCTGATGGTCTTCTGCTTATTGACAGCATGTCGCATGTTTCGCAGATACTTCTGTATAGTGTTTAAATATTCCTCCTCTTCGTTGTGCGCTTTCTTCCTTCGCTGGAGAGGGTCTGGGGTCCCTTGTCCTTTGCCTGCTATTTCCGTTCGTTCTCCTGCCTTGTTGCCCGAGCCAACGGTTGAAAATTCCTCTGCGAGCTGCGTTCGTTTGTCAGGCGTTCCGTCATTTTTTGTTGGTAGAAACTACTTGCATTTCGCTCCTTTGTTGTCGGATTTTCTGTGCTTTTCCTCGTAGTTTTTGACCCTAAGCTAGCCGAGGCTCCCACCGGCTTCGGGCTGTCGTTTTTGCAGTATTTTGATGACGACGTCTGCGAGCTTGCTTTCGCACTCTGACCAGACGCCGATACTGGGGATCCGAGCACCTGCACTGGAATCGATTTTCCTTTATCAACCTCCATCTAGGTTTTTGAGTCAGGGTACCCACCCCTAGTCCTTTAGTCCGTGATTGTTTATTAATTACCACCAGAGCCCTTATATCACAATTTACCAGCTCCTGCACTGGGTTTCCCCCTATCCGCCACCTGGGAACGCGTCGGGTAGCCTGGACGCCAGCCGCCGATTTATTATTATTATTATTATTATTATTATTATTATTATTATTATTATTATTATTATTATTATTATTATTATTATTATTATTATTATTATTATTATTATTATTATTATTATTATTATTATTATTATTATTATTATTATTATTATTATTATTATTATTATTATTATTATTATTATTATTATTATTATTATTATTATTATTATTATTATTATTATTATTATTATTATTATTATTATTATTATTATTATTATTATTATTATTATTATTATTACCCCTGCGGGATAGGGGTTAGAATATTCCCGAGGTAAGGTATGCCTGTCGTAAAAGGCCACTAAAATCCAGGGGAAGGAAAACCCCTACAACAAACCAATTATGAGTTACAGCGAACAAGGAAAAAAGTTTACGGTGCAGGGGGGGGGATACCCCAATACCGGCGTCGGCAGGGAGTGGGCAGGCGGGCTCCCCGGCGTCGAAAACAAGCGACCGCAGTGCTACATTGGTGGATGACTTGGCTAACGTAGTATACAAAGCAACAAGCGAGGAGAGCCGTCATCCTACGAGAACACGGGGAAAGAAGGGTGATCAGAACAACAGCGCACTGATGTTTAACCTCCCTCATAACGGGACGGATATCAGTGCGAATAAGGAGCAACACGGCGCCTTCAAAGCCTTGTAAAGAAGATGATCCAGGCGACCACCGAACAGCGGAATGTCAGCATGGACATCAAACAAGGATTGCAGAAGCTGGAGGAATCCTTGGAGGCCATTTCAGCATCCAGATTAGAGAGGAAGAAGATTGAAGCAGAATTGCGGAAAATACCACCGGGAGGCAGACGACTAGCCGCACAATCTTCGAATGGAGGAATCCAGAGGTCACAACACCTAACCAGCCCAGGAGGAGGATCTCCTGTACAACGGGCGGATAAAAGATCTAAGCATGGAGAAACGGAAGGTGAGTGGCAAGAACCTCGCTGCAGAAAGGAGAAAGGAGGCGTGGTCAAGGCCAACAATAGAAAAGCCAGAAGAGCTGCAAAGAATGACGAGGAAATACCGGCGACGAGGATGAAAACAACTCCACCGGAACGCCAAAGAGAGCGGATCAAACGCATCCGGGATAGGCCGCGCGGCGAAGCCGTTCTTATCAGGCTGGAAACAGGGAAAACCTACGCAGAGATACTGAAGGACATCCGCGCCAAAGTAAACCCTGCAGACACGGAGACGGACATCAAAGCCATCCGTCAGACTCACAAGGGTGAAATTCTGCTGAAGCTAGGGAGCAACCAATAAATAAGGACGTCTTCACCAAGGCCCTGAGAGATGCACTGGGAAGTATGGGCAAAGTCACCGAACTCATCCCGAAGATGACCCTCGAGATTAGAGACCTCGACGGAGCAACTGAAGAAAAAGATGTGCTTGACGCCTTGGCACGCGAGTACCCGGGTCAAGTAGATAATGTTAAAGTCCGAGTGCCCAAAACGATTTACAGGGGCCAGAAAATCGCTCTTATCGAGATAGATGAAATAAAGGCAACCGAACTCATCCACAAGGGCAAGATCAAAGTTGGCTGGGTCAGCTGTAGAATTCGGAAACGGATATCTGTAATGCGGTGCTTCAGGTGCTTGGGGCATGGGCATCAAGCCAAAAACTGTAGTGGCCCGGATAGAAGTAAACTCTGTTTTAAGTGTGGTGAAACCGATCGTAAAGGCGCTAAGTGCGATAGAGAAGCGCGGTGTGTTTTGTGCGCGGACAAAGCACAATCGTCCCACGTGCCGGGAACAGGGAAATGTGCCGCTTTTCGGAGAGCGTTAGAAAGTGCTAAGAACAGGAGCCCGAAATGACAAGGGTATTTCAAGGAAATCTGAACAGGAGCAGGACGGCCGACGACCTCCTGACACAACTGGTACGCGAAAAAAAATGTGATGTGATTATTATCAGTGAACAATATCGTGATAAAGTGAATACGAGCTGGTACGCGGACAACCTGGGCACTGCAGCCATTTGGGTCCCGAATCCCGGAAAAGGAAGAGTAGAAGATCACGGAAGGGGAAACGGCTTTGTCTGGATTAAACATAGGGACGTTTACTACGTGCGCTGCTACTTCACGCCCAATGAAGGCATCGGGCAATTTGAAGAGAAGCTCAACAGCCTGGAAGACAAACTACGGGACATGGAAGAAAAAATCATCGTAGCTGGAGATTTTTATGCGCGAGCGATTGAATGGGGTATGCCGCATCCGGATGGCAGAGGCAGACGAGTTATGGAAATGGTTTCACGACTAAGCCACACAGTGCTCAACACCGGTTCAACTGCGACTTTCCGACGACCAGGCTACAGGGGAACGATACCGGACATTTCGTTTGCATTGGAACGCGCAGTGCCATGTGTGAGAAAATGGACGGTGATTGAAGACTTCACAGGCAGCGACCACCAATACGTCACGTTCGAATTATTTGAACGAGGAAACGCACCAAGGATCAGCAGGGACCTACCACCAAGATGGAACGTAGCCAAAATGGGCGAGAGGAAACTGCGTATAGCGATACTCAACGGACGGAGAATCTCGATGCGCGTTAAAAACCCAAGTGCAGAAGAATTAGTGAACGAAACGATGCAGCTAGTATTGC
This sequence comes from Cylloceria caligata, assembly GCA_963942595.1. Taxonomy (NCBI): domain Eukaryota; kingdom Metazoa; phylum Arthropoda; class Insecta; order Hymenoptera; family Ichneumonidae; genus Cylloceria; species Cylloceria caligata. The sequence continues at coordinate 70,462,593 of OZ012706.1, read as the reverse complement.
AAGCGTGCAGAGCATCGATGCCGAGAAAGCAGCGACCAGCAAACAAGCAGGCAGCGTACTGGTGGACCGACGAGATCGCCGATCAGCGAAAACGATGCCTCCGACTGCGAAGAAAAGCAACCCGATTTCGAAGAAGGAATCCTGATGAGGCAGCAGTCATCGCGGCTCAATACAAGGATGCCAAGAAGATCCTACAGCGTCAAATTGGCCGCAGCAAGACGGAGCGCTGGAATTCCATTATACAGGACGTGAATAACGACCCGTGGGGATTGGGCTACAGGATAGTGACGCGGAAACTAGAAGCTTTCTCCTAAGGAGAGAGCATGGACCTGAATAGGATGAAAAACATCGTAGATACCCTATTCCCGACTCACCCACCGAGGAGCGAAAAGGACCTCGACATCAGGGTTGAGGACATTACGTCATTTAACGAGGAGGAGCTGATGGACGCGGTCAAATCACTGCAGAACAGGAAGGCCCCAGGACCCGACGGCGTACCGGCAGAAGTGTTGAAGGCGGTCGCAGGCGCCCGCCCGAAACTGCTTCTCGATATGTACAACTGCTGCCTGAAGAGCGAAATTTTTCCCAAACGCTTGAAGACTCAGCGTCTGGTGTTAATCAGCAAAGGCAAAGGAGACCCTAACTCTCCGTCAGCCTACAGGCCACTGTGCATGTTGGACACGGCCGGGAAATTGCTGGAGAGGATGATCAAGCCGCGACTACATACAGCTATACGGGAAGCAGGTGACCTGTCCGATAGACAATTTGGTTTCAGGAAAGGACGATCCACGGTAGACGCAGTTCAAGAGGTGATGAGTACAGTTAAGGCGACGCGGGAGAGCAACCATTACTCCCGAGAGATCGTGGTATTGGCTACGCTCGACGTGAAGAATGCCTTCAATTCAGCAAGATGGTGCGACATGATGCAGGCGCTAAAGGTAAATTTCCAGGTACCAGCATACCTCCTCGCGATGGTGGATGATTACTTAAAAGACCGAGTACTGCTCTACGACACACGAGAAGGGCAACAGAGAAAAGTCATCACCTCAGGCGCAGCCGAGGGATCGATCCTCGGGCTAGATCTCTGGAACATCTCGTAGGATGGAATTCTACGGAAGGAAATGCCAGATGACACATACCTGATAGGATACGCCAACGACGTAACCGCGGTCATCACAGCAAGAGACCCCGAAGCGGCACAAAGGCGTCTTAACCAGATCATGAGGCGGACGCACCAATGGATAAGGGACCACGGCCTCAGCCTAGCCACGCAGAAGACGGAGATAGTAGTTCTCACTCGGAAGAGGATACCGAACATACTGCGCATGCGCGTCGGAAGCGAAGAAGTGGAAATAAAAGGGCGCAGTGAGGTATCTCGGCATCACCCTGGACACCAAACTAACCTTCTGGGAACACATCAGGAAAGCGACAGACAAAGCGGCGACTATGGTAGCAGCACTGAGCCGTCTCATGGCAAACGTGAGAGGACCAACGATCAGCAAACGTCGGCTTCTGATGTCAGTGACGCACTCGATTCTTCTGTATGGAAAAGAGATCTGGGCGGACGCACTGGAAGTGGAAATCCGAATGAAGCGTATAGCCGCGGTACAAAGAAGAGGAGCCCTGAGAGTGGCCTGTGCATACCGAACGGTATCAGGACCGGCGGCCCTGGTCATTGCTGGAGTGGTACCCATTGAGCTCCTCGCGAGAGAGAAGAAACGAGTCTACCTTCGACGAGCTGAACACGATCGAAAACAGACGAAGAACCGGGAGAGGGATCGCACCATGGAGTTTCGCAGGGCATGTGGGACAGTGACGCAAGAGGAAGATGGACAGCCAGACTCATCAAACATCTGGCCCTATGGACAAATCGTAAACATTGGGAAGTGACTTTCTACCTGGCCCAACTATTGAGCGGGCATGGCTTCTTTAGCGCATACCTTCACAAGATCGGGAAAGTGGAAAACCCGCGATGTATCTACGGGGTTTCTGAACGTGACGACGCTCATCACACCTTCTTCGAGTGTAATCGATGGAGGGGGGAGAGGGAAAGGATGGAGGAGTCACTAGGTCTTATCACCCCAGAGAACATAGTGGCATCGATGCTGATCAGCGCGGAGAAGTGGGATGCGCTGACAAATTTTGCTGAAACAGTTCTACGCCAGAAGAAACGAGAAGAAAACAACAGAGTAATAGCCGGAGCAGACAACAACTAGTTGGACATCGTGAGCATAGTGAACAGTGCAGTGCGAGAAAATAGTGCCAAGTCCAGTGAACCACAGTGAAGTGACACAGTGAAAACAGTTAGGGCATCAGCGTGTCAGCGAATGGAATTGGGCAGAGAATCACAGCTTGCGCTGGACCGCGGCCAAAAGCAAGCAGGAAAGAATGAAGAGGCCTGGAAGGCAAAGGAACAGAACAACGCTGACGAAATGCGGAAGCGGTTCCGGGGTCATTACACAACATCTGGAAAAAGGGTTGGTGGATTTTAGTGGGTACAAATCCCACACTTTGAGGAGTGCGGTCCTTCCTCTCTGTCTTTTTAAAGATTTTCCACCACACCTCGAAAAAAAAAATATATATATATATTGTAACGGTATTTTTCTCCCGTTCACATGTAATTTTTATTTTTCGTGGGGTTTTGGGCTCGACACATAACTAATTAATGTAGACTTCAAGGTGGTGGACAGTGATGCTTTATTTAAGACAAATAATTTATAGCCAAACCTCACTTTTTTAAATTACAATCATTAAAATTTTCGAGGATCTTCCTTTACACTTGGTATGCAACCGATTATTTCCGCCATTTATTATCTTATTGGTGATGCGCGATTTCTCGGTATTACTCGGGAGTCTGTTATGGTTCGTAGCACAGTTTCACTATACCTATGTTCAATACGCCGCTATATCAATACCGCACCGCTCGCTATCTTTCCTCGCACTCACTCCTTCGGTCAAGCGTCTCAGCTCTCTTTTCTGATCCTCTCGCTCTGACTCTAATGGTGCTCCTTTCTCGCTCGGTGTTACACGGTATTATCGGATATTTGTCGCACCGAGATTTCGCTTTCTGGTTATGCTACTTCGCATTTTCTCTTTTTATAGGGTGTAGGAACCCTATTCACAATTCTTTTGCTCTCACGCTTCTTTCGCTCATTCACTCGTACTTATTTATCCTATGTTTTAATGCTACTTATTCTATATTGAATTACAATTATCCTATCTTCTATATTTCTTAATTCTATCTTTTCGGTGTCGAAAATCAGGGAATTCCCTCGATTTTAGTTATTATTATTTCTGCTTATTCGAGCACAACTTCTTGGTATTTCGGGGCTCGAGCTACGGTTATGGGACGACGCCTCGGTATTCTCGCCTCACACACACAGACACACCGCACTACTTGTATAGAGTGTAGAAACTCTATGTACAATTCTTTGCTCTTTCTCTCTCGTCTTACTCGCACTCGGTCTCCTTTCCACTTATGCGATTTTCGTTTCTCGAGTCTCTCGTCGGTTTAAATGTCCATACCTCTTCATCTTATTCTATGATTATAATTTTGGTGCACTAATTCCAATAAACGATACTCAAAGACTACTGAATTACACGGATTTATTTTCCTCCGGATCTACTCTATTTTATTTATTAATTACCTACTTTTGGTTATTTGTGGATTTCCACAACTATTATCGGTTACTTTCTCTGCTTTTAACACTCCCTCGTCTATCGACACCTTTCACTGGTTTTATATCTTTTCATACGATTTCCGTACCTGTTCCGTTTTTACATCTTCGCGAAGAGAGCTCCTCTCTTCCCGCACCGGCCTTTTATAAGCCTCCCCTCGCCTCAGTCCCCTCTGCCGATTTCCCTATCATCATTTAAAATATAACGCATCTTCAGGCTTTCGCGATACGCCACTGCCGCGCTTACCGCCTTCCCCTCGCCTCCCAGCAAGGCCAGCTGGTCGCTGACCTGCTGTTTTCGTCAGCGAGGGAATTTCGGAACGGCGACAGCTCTAGTTCTTATATCGGGGCAATGGCCTATTGCCCGCAAAACCTCGGTACTCTTGTACCGAGTCTAATTTTGTAGGTGTTTTCACATCCTCTCGGCTCTTACGACCGTTCGACATAAGAAAATAGGCTAGAGAGTGTAACTCTGTTACAATATATATATTATTATCATTATTATATTGTAACTGGTATTAATCATTTTTCTTCTTTTTCGTGCAGTTTTACTTTTCCGGAGAGTGCCAGCTACAATGTCCTAATGAGACGTTTCACCGTTTTACTCAAGTCCTGTTTTTTAAAAGTCCTACTCATACCTCCTACAATTAATTTTTTCAAAGCTTTCATGTCAGGATACTTTAAATTGTCTAAAACATCGAAAAAAGTGGCTTAGACCAAAATGTATAGATACGTGTGTTTTATTTTTGTTGTGAAACTCTAGTTCTCTTAATTTTTCAGATATCACGCTCAAATTGGTTCACATGTAGACTGTCGTTAATTTTCATTCTTAATTTTCTTTTTGCGCTTCCTCACACAAATGATCAGATAATAAACTGAAATTTCTTATACAAATGAATTAATAATGAGCTATGATTGGCATAAAATTTAGGGCAAACCAATTAAGTGGTTGAAATTTAATGGGATTTTTTATTTTCTAAAAAATATCGTTTGTACTTTAGCTTGCGGCAATTTCACGACACCAGGCCGAATATTCATACATAAATTGACTAACATTCAGCAATAATTAGAATAGAATTTGATGAGAATCGATGAAGGGATTAAAATTTTTCGAGAATTTAAGTTTTTGGATAAAATATTTGTAAACACTATCTCGAGTGAATTTTAAGCTTGGATGCTGCAATTCTCCTTCTATTTTTGCGATGGATGATTGTTGAGGAGAAATTGGTTTGCCCAGAACAAATCTTTCATTATGAAGAAGCCAAAATTGATGAACGTACTTTCTCATGGACGTGGCTGTGCAAAAGATAACCGATAACGGGAAAATATTATAATTTACAAAGTTGTATTTTGCATCTTCTCTTCAGTAATGTTATTTTAATTCTAATTATTGTTCTTATTTAAGCTATTGAATACGGATTTTTATTCACAATCTATAGTGTCAATATATACATTGTAACGGTATTAAACGTTAACATTGCCCTTAATGGGCTTGTTCGGACTCGAGCAGGAAGGAAAGTAATTTTAGGCTTTTGTAATAGGTAGAAGTAGGGTTTATTCAGATGAACAGATAGAAATTATGCGATACATCCGGAAAATGCATAGAAGATTCAATTATCTGACCCTGTTGTTCTCGGTATTTTGGCTACCTCGGGCCTTACATGTAATTATTCCCGGGCACTTGAGTGCAGTTACAATCGTGTACGCGGGTGAATTTATAGAATTTATGAGAATAAAAATGTAACTTTTAATAATATGTTCGATGGCGTGAAAAGAGATGTCGATAAACAATATAATTCATAATGTGAAGATATTCATTAACTAATATTGAATAAACGAAAAATAAACGTTGCTTGATAATTCTGTTCTACCCGCCGCGTTCCTTAGGTAAGAGTTTTAGCACGCGTACTGTCGGTAACTAGCCGACCGCTGCTCCTAGTATCGAGACTGTCCTTGTGTCTACTACTGAGTCGTTTGATATTCCCTATAGGCCCGTCGGTGGGAGTGGATTTTTTTGTTTCGAGGTTGCCTTGCGCGTCCACCCGACCGCTGCTACTATCCGGCGTCCGTACGATGCATTCTGAGTGCATGCGCAGTGTCTCGGTATATCAGGGCCGTACCCTGTGCATTTATTGCCTCTTTATTCTATATTCGATCCCTATTGAATTACTACCGTAATTCCCTGGTTTTTAATATGAAGATCTTATATCTTCGTTATTTAAAATATTTCGGAACGTATTTTGTGTCAGAGAGAGAGAAGACCGTTGAGTTTGCTTGATTAGATAGCTCCGTCCGCGGCTACTAGTGTGAGGAAGAGAGACAGCGATAGACCGCTCTGTTTATGTTTGGGTCTACGGTGCGTCGGCCTTGAACGCAGCACCGACTCAGCTGCTTCCCGTCAAGTATGTGTGTCAGGTACTACAGCTGGGCTCTCTTGGTACCAGTTCGGCTGCACCTAGCGAGGGTTGGTTGCTCTTCCTTCCTGGTAGCTGGACTTCTGCGTTGGCGGGACCTGCGAACAAAACTGTTCCTCGAGTGCCGAAATTCGGGTCTTTTTATACCAGAGTCCCCTCCAGCTGGCCCATGCTTTTGGTATGACTATAGTTGGTGGCGGTCCTGTAGCCCATGTCCTGTAGCCCACTGGTACGTCATTTTAAAAATCGTCGTTGGCCTTTTAATACTCCGTTGCCTGTATTTTTCAAACGGAATAACGGGACTTGGTCACCGATATATCGGCCTAATGGTGTGAGTGACGGCTCGATAGCGGTGCGTTGTTGTGTGCGTACCGAGCGTCATGAGTTGCCGAGTATAGGCCGATCTTACTTGGTGTGCGTAACGCGCGGTAGCGATGCCTTAGTGTGTGCACCGCGCGATCTCAGATAGTTTGTATGTCTCAACATAAATTTTCACCAAGTGTAGTTAATAAGCAACATATACTTGACAATAAGTGCTTTCGATGTTTTTAGTTGTGTTCATAACTTTTTGGACGTATAGGAATCAGCTCACGTAAATATATCTATTTGTTTAAAGTTTTTTGACACGTTTTCTCATTTAGTTTAACATCTGAGAAAGTATGTCTCGTAGAGCGAAAATATAACCCATTCGGAGAGAATATGATAATTACTCCAGGATTTTTCCCGTTTTGCAAATTGTGGAAAAATGGAAACGCTTTAGAGAAAGTCTCAGGTTTTCGCAATTAATTCTGAAAACATGTTCAGCACTTTTCAGAATAATAAGAGATTAAGACAAGAATTCTGGGATATGGTTTCACCGAGGTAAGTGTTGCGATATAATAGATCTATGCAAGAGTGAGCACATTTAACTCTATCTTTCTTGTAATAAACTGCATTCTCTATTATTAGACGCTACCATGATTTAATTCATTTATATGTTCCCATTTAATGTGTATGAAAGCAGAGAAAAAGAAGACCTGACACTTTGACTCCTCAGCGACGGCGAGTAAATGACTTTTGGTACATTTGACCTTTGCCTATGTGTATGACACTTCCCAAAAAATAGATTCTCTATAAAAAAATGGCACCAAGAACATTCTGTACGAAAAATACATTTACTCCCTACAAAACCATTAAATGAATAAAAAGGTCATGTCTCAAAAAAGATTTGAAATCAATTATAGTCACCAGGTCCGGAATCTATTTATAACAAAATATTTTTTAATAAAAATAAATTTAGTTTAAAAAATCAAAGAAATTTTATTTCAATAATTTTTTTTTTTCAAATACAAATAAAACTTGGCGCGTTTCATTTCAACTATACATAATGAAAGAAACACGGGAAGTGTTTCAACTATAAATTATCTAAGAAAGACGGAAAGTGAAACGTGTCAAGCTTATTTGTGTTGGAAAAAAAATGTTTATAACATTTTTTATATCAGGAGTACAAATTGAAAATGCGGGATTTTTTTCTATTTTTGAACGTTTATTCTGAAAAAATGGTAACAAATGAATTATTCAAAGTATTGTCCATCGCTAGCCACAACTTTTTCCCATCTTTCTGGCAATTTACGGATACCGTCGCGAAAAAATTCGGCCGGCTTGGCTGCTATCCAGTCATCGACCCATTTTTGGGCTTCTTCGTAAGAATGGAAGCGCTGGTCAGCTAGGCCATGTGTCATCGATCGGAAAAGGTGGTAATCGGAAGGAGCAATATCTGGGCTATACGGCGGGTGGGGTAAGACTCCCCATTTCAGCGTTTGTAGGTATGTTTTGACCGGCGCTGCAACATGTGGCCGAGCGTTGTCATGTTGCAAAATTACTTTGTCGTGTCTTTGCTCGTATTGTGGCCGTTTTTCTTTGAGTGCGCGGCTCAAACGCATCAATTGAGTTCGGTATAGTGCTCCTGTGATGGTTTCGTTCGATTTCAATAGCTCATAATACACCACACCCAGCTGGTCCCACCAAATACAGAGCATGAGCTTGGCGCCGTGAATATTTGGTTTGGCCGTCGATGATGATGCATGGCCGGGGTAACCATATGATTTTTTGCGCTTCGGGTTATCGTAATGGATCCACTTTTCATCACCAGTGACAATGCGATGCAAAAAACCCTTCCGTTTTTGCCGTTCGAGCAGCAGTTCGCATGCAAAAAAACGGCGCTCGACGTCTCTCGGCTTCAGCTCATACGGCACCCAATGTCCTTGCTTTTGGATCATTCCGAGGGCTTTTATACGATGGGAAATGGCTTGTTGTGTCACTCCCAATGAATCTGCGAGCTCTTGTTGAGTTTGACACGAGTCTTCATTGAGTATTGCCTCCAATTCAGCATTCTCAAACTTTTTCACTTGGCCCGGCCGCTCTTTGTCCTCAACGTCAAAATCACCACTTCTAAACCGCACAAACCATCTCTCGCACGTTGAAACCGATGGAACATGACTCGGATAAGCCTCGGAGACCAATCGATGTGCTTCAGCAGCACTTTTCTTCAAATTAAAGAAGTAAATTAAAACTTCCCGCAAATGCTGTTTTGTTGGCACGAAACTCGACATATTGAGAGCTCAAAAAAACTATGAATTTGACACTGCGACAAATTGACACATACTGAAAATTAAAGCTATAAGACGTAGCTTTGACATGAACATAGTCACAGTACTGCCTGATGCGTATAGCGTTAGTAACGCCATCTGTTATCAAACCCGCATTTTCAATTTGTACCCCTGATAGAATTTTTTATAATTAATTTTTGACTCCAAATTAATTTAAAAAATAAATTTTTTTATAAATAGATTCGAGATTTGGTGACTATAATTGATTTCAAATCTGTTTTGAGAAATGACATTTTTATTTATTCAATGGTTTTGTAGGGAGTAAAGATATTTTTCGTACAGAGTGTACTTGGCGCCATTTTTTTTTATAGAGAATCTATTTTTTGGGTACTTAACTTCATTTTTAAAATTATTATTTAACGGAAATTTGTACACAGGACAACGGCTGATACTTTTTCTTATTCATATCATCTATCGTTCAATGAATCACGCACCTGTCAGGAGTTAGGAATAACGCAATGCAGACTAATGACAGTTAGGAATTGCGGTGGATGGGACGAAATTTTGTTTGAAATTTAAATATAGCTAAAGATGAAATAAAAAGAATTTATATAATGTTATCGAACAGTGTTATGTATAGTATCTACACTAGGACCTCGATAACTGGAACAGCGGCGGGACTGACACCGCATCACATTTGCAGAAATCTAAGATGCACAAGCTCCGCCCATGCTGACAATAAGCATCTGACACAGACACTAGCAGTGCCGTACCAAGCGCCCAGATCTCCTCTTTACTCAGTTGCACGTCGTTTTGTTTATGATTGCAACATTTTTAAATTAACGAAAAAAAGTGTACGAAAATAATTCTCAAAAATATGCACGCGAGATTTAATTGTCGCCCTATTGAGTACTTTTATCAAAAAAGTATTGAACTGGTTGAATTTCATATTTTGGTAGTGTTTATTTCAATACTACATTCCATGTATGAAAGAAACTTTTTTCTTATTAGCGAAATTAGTATTGAAAAAAAATCAACAATATAGACGGGTTTCCATATCAGGCTACACGGCCGGATGGGGGGGGGGGGGGGGGGAACAGAGGCTGAAGTCCCGGGGCCTTCACAAGAGAGGGGCCTCCACAATATCAATTTGTAGGTAAAATTTGCTAACGAATAGTATGCAAAATTTGAAAAAAAATCACTAGAGTTCTGACAAAGACAAAAAGTTCTTACACTTTGATGAGGCATTTGAAAAAAAAAATTTCAAATCGTATTTCTGTCAAAATGAATGGGAAACGCCAAACACGATGAATGCACTACTGCATACGCATCGATAATAGAATGTATATTCCAAATTCGATTAAGTCATTTTTTGCCGTTTCTGCAAACACTCTGTCGATCTTTGCCCATATTTGCCTATGTCGTCAGTCATGGCGTTAACAAGGTTCGAGACTGAGTGGCGCGGTTGCCGCGTGGGATCATGTTACGTCCAGGTAATAAACACTTATTAATTTGCCCTGTTTTTGACCTTAACTACGGCTAATTGGTCAGGGATCCGGGCTAACGTTTTGATGAATTATTTACTTCTTAAGTTGTTCTAATTTTGAATAAACGTTAAATCGCGGATCTGCTGTTGGAATGAATTTAGCCTGGAGTTTTCTCGACGCAGCTTTGTGCACTCCACGCTTCTGCTTTCCTATGAGACGGTCAGATGCCACGGAAAGGAATATAAACGCAGAGTCCGCGGTGGTCCGCGTTACTCCTTGTTCGGAATAGATTTAAAGAAATGTGAGAGTCCGCGGTGGTCAGCGTTACTCCCGAAGTTCAGAGATTGGAAATGGTGAGTCCGCAGTGGTCCGCGTTACTCGTCGAGGTTAGAGATTGGAATGGTGAGTCCGAAGTGGTTCGCGTTACTCGTCGAGGTTAGAGATGGGAATGGTGAGTCCGCAGTGGTCCGGGTTGCTCGCCGAGGTTAGGGATTTGAGGGTAATCACTAAGAATATACAAGGATTTCTCCTTACTCACTATTACTTTTACACTAGCTAGAAGAGTTTTAATAGACTTTAAAGATCGGAGAGAACTGACTAAAAGGACCACACTTCGGCCCTTTTATACTATGTCGATGCTCCTTCCAGTGCTATTCCCAGGGGTTGGAGACGGCGAGTTCCTCTGGCCCAATTGGCTAGGAACTCCCCGTCTCCCACACTCCTGGTGCCTTACAAGGAGTCTGCCCTTACAATATTTCTTATCTCATGTGGTGATAGGGGTTGGAGAGGGCAAGATTCTGGTGCTGGTTGGTTCGGTCTTGCCATCTCCCACGCACCCGATAGAGGGATTTTTACCCCTTATCTCAAACGAGCGAGGGGCCTGTTTCCCTGCTTTCTTATCCTGAGCCCCCACTGTAGCGACTCTGGCTGAGCCACGCAGTGACGTCAAGAGTGTTGCATATTTGGGGACGTAACATCTCCCCCCTGAGATCAAATGTCGGCGTAAAGAAATGTTATAAAGGTGACATTTGATAAAAGGTTGAAGTTATATAAAGCAAGTAGAATGTATTAGTGAATTTAAGTTTGGTAACGAGTTACGTATTGTGGATTAAATCTAAAAGGGTTACAAAAATATCTTGTTTTATTACAAGTGTATCTTGAACGTTTTTCGACGTAGCTGATCTTGTAGACTCTTTATCTCCTTAATGAAAAGTTCCTGATGGTTTGCTCTGTTGTTGGCTGGTCTTCGTCTTGGGTGGTCGGTATACGGATTTCAGTGAGTTCTTGCGATTCCGCAATGTCTTTTGCTCCAGTTGGGTTTTTATTTGCGTCTCTCCTCAAATGTAGAAGGAGATGCATGACTGAATCCCAGATGGCTCCAAGTAGAAATAAAGACCATCCGTATACAGTATGTAATGCATAACCATGAATGATTGTATCCACGATGATTTTGATAGTTCTGATTAGAACTATTATCCCGATGATCCCAGCACTCGCGGTTCCGAAGAATACGAATTGGCCCCACATGCTGTTCCATACGGAATTAACGAGGTCTTGTAGTCCATCTGTACCCAACATATTAGAAACTGCTAGGCCCTGAGACTGAATTGGTTGTCCAGAAACTCCTCGGGCGATCGTATTCAAAACAGCAGGTTTTTCGATAGGAAACATGATATGGTCCCTGAGTTTATCGAAATCCTTCTTTGTATATATTCCGCTTGTTGCCAAGGATGTTGGGTCGGTGTACTTCCAAGTAGGTTTGGTCATTGGCTTGATGACTGTTGGTGGCAAACTCTGTATTGGTCCAGGGAACATTTTATACCAAGAGTCGGCCAGGAGATACTGCGTCGGAAGTAAAGCGTCATAGGTTATTTCCGCTCCTGTTTGCATGATAATATGTGTCCGTGGTGACAGAAATAAGCCTTGATTCCCTCTGGACACTGGTAGTTGATGATAACAATTTCCAGTTCGCCGTATCGTAACATCGACTGGGATACACTTGATAATGTGAACGACCTCACCCGCGACTACTGCCATGTATCCAGGTCCCTTCATCAGGTGGTAGGCGAATTCGTCAGGTGACTGACAATGAGTTGCGATGACGAGAGCATTCCTCAGTACTTGCTGTTCGAGGTTGCATCGTTGGGTCAAAACGTCAAGATACAATTGATTGATTTGATTTCGAATATGTTTTTCGACAAAAGTAAATTTTGAGTTCATATACGCAAATATATCTAGATTCTCTCCAATTATTGGTCTGGGCTTGGCGAATGTTTCTCCTTTTCCAGTTTCGAATATAAGTAATTACGGATGTTCTGTGCGTATTAACGTGTAACCGCACAACAATTTTTCTGATTTCTTTGTTAATGCAAACGTTGTATCTTGAGTTGAAAGAGTACAGACTGTTTGGGAATAGGTGTGACCCACATCTTTTATTCTTTTTGCTATCCCTTCGTACAGTGCATCGTACCTATTGAATTTGCAACTATCGTCTGGTAATGAATCCCAAAAAATCTGTCCTCCTTCGAGATCTATGCAGTTTTGTTCCGTAAATAGGCACGTTGTTCCAGATTTTAGATTAATTCTATTTGCGTTCAAATTTACGGTGGCTTCATACTCTACTAGGGTGACTTTAACCGTGCCTTGCACTACTACATCGTCTCAGCTTCCGTACGCATCGGAATACTGTGACCCGTGACAAGATCCGTCGTTTTCTACTGATCCTGCTAAAGTTATACTACGAGTCGTCGTTTGGTTTTTACGTACGTCAATAATGAGAGCATTCCCAATTCTATGTATTCCTGAGATGTGTAATTGTTGACAGGCATCCCGTGACAAATCTGACAAATATTCTTACTGCCCATATGCCACAATTGACACATGCGAACTCATTCCGCAATAATAAATGATTCGATGTATTTCCTTACATTGGATAACCTTGTTGTGTGTAAATTCGTTTAATTGTAATAATTGAATATAGATCGGATCTGCGATGACTTCAGGTTCGGCTATTCTGCACTGGCCCATATGTATTAGTGATACAGTAGTTATATTTCAATTTGACGATCCGCAGTCGTATACGATAATCGCGGATGTTTGTACTACTGCCCATAATAACAATGTTAAGCTTAACATGCCCATAATTATTTTAAGACAGTTGTTATGCCGGTACCGCGTGATTGGATAACTCGGTAATCGGTCTAATAGTAAAAAGGTATTATCTTGGGATCGTTTGCCGATTAGGAGAAGGAACTCGAGTAACTTGCGTACACGTGAATTTATGTAGAAATGGAAGTGTTTATTATAGGCAACGGTAACGTTCCGTTGTCTATTTAAAAGTCGATAAAAGAGTAATACAATAAAATGTGGTTTTGAGCCCGTACGAGGAACCAACCTCTCGCGTTTGAATCTACTAATAGAGTGATTCCGGCAAACGCTGTTATTCGTCCCTTTGCCGGAAATCGAGTCGAAATGAATTTCATAATCAACGTTGCTTGCAAATTCCTGCAAGTCGTTGCTCGAGCGCGTAGCAGTCATTGCTCGCAGCTCGTTGCTTACGTTTGCACATTGTTTCTACTTCGGTGAGTAGCCTCACGCGAAGAAGGAACAATGGCAAAATAATAAAATGTTCGGGGTACAACACAGTAACAGTTTTATTTATTAACTAGTCGAAGTGTATGTCTACGTAATTAATTGTTCAATCTTTTTCTTTCGCCTTCTCCGTTCGTTGGAATTTTTTTTGCTCAAAATAAAAGAATTAAATAATATTTTTTTTGTATTATTGAATTCACTGGAAATTTCTATCGTGTGATATAAGAGAGACGTAATCTATTAGTATTTACAGCTCGAGATTTGTTTTTAATTTGAATTTTGATATTTCCTTTTGGATTTGCTCTAGAACCTCATGAGGGCCAGTATAATGGTCTTCTAATTTTCCAGGTTTAGGCCCTTTTTGGAAAAACACAAAATCACCGATCTTTAAAGTCTGAATATTTATTTTTTTATCATAAAATCCCTTGGATTTGATTTTAGCATTTATTAAATTGTCTCGAGTTAGATTTTGAAGTTCATGTAAACGAGTTACTAAATTTGTGAGATAGTCATCGTACGTGATCTCGAATTCGTTAATTAGAGGATCACTGGATGGGATTCTTGCTAATTTCCCGAAAATTAATTCGAATGGAGTGTGTTTAGTTCCCTCATGTGTGCTTGTGTTATATGAGAAAGTACCAAGTTCCAACCAATCACCCCATTCCTGTCCCCGATTTGCAAATTGTTTTAAATATTCCCCCAGGACATGATGGGATCTTTCAATGGAACCATTGGATTGAGGATGAAATGCTGTAGTTTTGAATTGCTGGATTTCGAATTGTTTTGCAAGACTTTTCAATACCTTGCTGAGATAGTTGCTACCTTGATCGGTAAGAACAGATCTTGGTGCTCCAAAAATGCAAATAAATCTTTTCACCAAGGCATTGCCTATCGTGACTGCTGTTGCGTTTGGAAGAGCGATTGCCAATGAATACTTTGTTAGTTGGTTTTGGTTTGTCAATATAATTATTCGTTATTATCTTTTGTTCTGGCTAGAGACCCTACAATATCCATAGCAACCTTGTCGAATGCCGATTTAGGCGTATCTGTATTTATCATTGGATTTTTGTTTTTCACTCGAACTAATTTTTTTAATTGACACGCCAAACAATTTCTTATAAATTGTTGTATATCTAACTTCATGTTTTCCCAACAATAGCGCTGCCTGATTTTACGAGTTTTTGAAACTTGTTTGTGTCCACCAATAGCAGTGGAGTGCATCTCCTTAATTACTTCGTTACGTTTTGATGGCTCTACATGTTGAATCGTTCTAGTACAAATAATTATTTTAGTTGTTGTCAACTCACTGTTCTCACATAAAAATTTGTCGAATTGTTTTCCAGTCTATTGTCTCTGTTTCGTTTGTTTTGGCAATACTGATTGTCTTTATCTCTTTTTGATTTAGGATTTCTACTAGACTCCGCAATGTTTTTTCTATGTCAGCCATTACGATTGATAGTCCCTCTTTGAATCTACGTATCGGCAAACCGATATGGATTTTATTTTTGTGCCCCGGAAAATCGTTCCGTCCTACATCGCATGGTTCTCCGGTTTCTGAGATAAAATACGCATAATTATCCCTTCTCATGAATAATTGGTCCTTGGATTCTAATATATTACGCGGACGTCGAATTTTCCCTACTGCATTGTGCTCGTTGATTCCTATTGCCTCTGTTCCTCCCCCTTCATCTTCTTCCTCCTGTCCCTGTTTTTCGTTATTGCTACTATCGTTCGCGAATTCTGAATCACTTGATTCATTTCTTATTTTGTCGTAACTTGTCTGTACTGCTTGTTGAGTTTGTTTTGACCGATCGTTTTTATCTGTGAGTTCTTTATTTTTATATTTGACTTTAGTTTTGATAGCTGCATCAACCTGATCGTCTAGCTTATCTCGCAACCTCCGGGGTTCCCTTCTATTTCGCGTACTTTTTCTTAATCGTAATTCGCTTTCTTTGGATTTTGGTTCTACGTGAATGACAGCTTGAGTAACTATTTTGTTTGTTAAATTTTCGTTATTTTGAATGGCATGAACATTTAATTCTACTGGATTGCGAGATAAAGCGTCCGCATTTACGTTCATTTTTCCTGTTTTATAGATTATATCATACTCGTGATCCCTCAATTTGAATCTCCATTTCGTTACTCAAGAGGTTGGACCTTTAGAATTTTCTAACCAAACTAGTGGTTTATGGTCAGTGATTATTGTGAATTTCCTCCCGTAAATATATGGATGAAATTGTTTAACGGCGTAAATTATAGCTAGAGTTTCTTTTTCATAAACCTCATAATTTTTTTCTGCACCATTTAAAGTTCTTGAAATGTTGGCAATCTGTAAATCTTTTCCTATTTCACTTTGGGATAATATGCCTTTGATCGCATATCCCGATGCACCTGTGGTAATTAGAAATTGTTTCGTAAAATCTGGATGATTCAGCATCGGTACTTTGCATAAAATTTCTCTTAGTTTTTCAAAAGCTGAGTACTCCCTTTCTCCCTACAAGAATAAGGTATCCCTCTTCAAGAGGTTCGTTATCGGTTTGGCGATTTTAGAGTATCCTTTTACAAATCTACGATAGTATCCGGTTAACCCTAAAAATTGTCGCACTCCCTTAACGTTTCTGGGAGCTGTATAGCTTTTTACTGCCTCGATTTTCTTTGGGTCTGGTTTTATTTCTTCTTCTGTTGTTAAATGCCATAAATAAGTGACCTCTTTACGCAAGAATTCGCATTTATCTGGTTGTAATTTGAGATTAGCTTCTTTCAGACGGGTTATCAATTTTTTAAAGTTAATTTGGTGTTCTCGCAACGACGATGCATAAATAACAATATCATCTAGATAAACGAACAGCTCTATTCCTTGTAACCCGCTTAAAACACGATCCATTAATCTTTGGAAAGTCGCTGGTGCATTTTTTAAACCGAAGGGCATTCGAGAAAACTTATAATGTCCAAAGGGTGTTGAAAAAGCTGTTTTGTGGGAATCTTCTGGTTTTACATTAATTTGGTGGAACCCAGATGCAAGATCGAATACTGAGAAATATTTAGCTCCACTAAGTTGATCTAAAATGTCTGTGATATTTGGTAAAGGATATGAATCCCTGATTGTTTTTTCGTTGAGTTCGCGAAAATCGAGTACCATCCTCCAACGTTTATTACCTTTCGAGTCTGGTTTCTTTGGAACAATCCATACATGACTGTTATATGGCGACTGGGAAGTTTTAATTATGCCTCCGTCATACAATTCTTTTACTTGTCGCGTGATATCATCCTTATGGAATTGTGGGTAGCGATATTGACGAGTATTTATTGGATGCTCGTTGACTGTAGTTATGGGGTGTTCTAATCGTGTAGTAGCCCCTAGTTTTTCTCCTGGAATATAAAATTGTTCCGCACTTTCCTCTAATAATTCATCTATGCTTTCTTTTTTCTCGAAATTTCGATGTTCGAGGCGTGGTAGGCTTTTAATTTTTTGTACACGGTTTGCCTGTTCTGCATTTTTCGCGATTGTTAGGCAGAGCGTGCTTGATTTAGAAGAGTTAGTAGAGTTTAATACACGGATTTCCTGTTCGGTATTTTTCGAGTTTTTCAGGCAGAGCGTGTTTGATTTAGCGGAGTTTGTAGAGTTCGATACACGGTTTTCCTGTTCGGTATTTTCCGAAGTTTTTAGGCAGAGCGTGCTTGATTTAGAAGAGTTAGTAGTGTTTGATACACGGTTTTCGTGTTCGGTATTTTCCGAAGCTTTCAGGCAGAGCGTGCTTGATTTAGAAGAGTTAGTAGAGTTTGATACACGGTTTTCCTGTTCGGTATTTTCCGAAGTTTTCAGGCAGAGCGTGCTTGACTTAGAAGAGTTAGTAGAGTTTGATACACGGTTTTCCTGTTCGGTATTTTCCGAAGTTTTCAGGCAGAGCGTGCTTGATTTAGAAGAGTTAGTAGAGTTTTATACACGGTTTTCCTGTTCGGTATTTTCCGAAGGTTTCAGACAGAGCGTGCTGGATTTGGAAGAGTTAGTAGCGTTTGACACACGGTTTTCCTGTTCGGTGATGTCCGAAGTTTTCAGCCAGAGCGTGCTTGATTTAGAAGTGTTAGTAGATTTTGTAGATTTTGTTGAGTTTGTTGATTTAGAGAATTTTGTAGAGTTAGTATTCTTATTCTCTTTAAATTCCTGAAGAGTTAAAGTCGGAACTTCGATTTCAATATCTTCCTCTCTCGTGTTTTGATTTTGGTGTACGCGAAGCCTTGTGTATTTGTGACGAGTGCTCTTCCGAAATATACAGTAGCGGACAGAAGTTTAAGACGATGAATTACAATTTGGTTCATAGATCTGTCATACAAGTACTAACGTTTCTTTCGGCTTGTTGTTTTTTTACAATACATGTGTACGTTTGACCTTCATAATGTAGAAGTCTCGGTCGTCAAATGTAAACAATATAGATTATACAATTTTTTTTTCCTTCCAACCATCTGTAAACAGCGGACATTAGTTTAAGACGATCTGTCGAACAAGATACCCGTAGTCGATCCACGCAATAATTTGATATATTAATACTGTAAATAGTTTGTGGTGTATCATCCAGTGTCTTAAGTTTAATTACGTACGAAAAGAGTATGGGTAAAACCCGTAATTTGTCATCAACTGAACGAAAACTAATCGTGTCTCTACGGAAGCAAAATGAGACATTTTCTTCAATTGCAACTCAAATGAATCGATCAGAAACTTCTTGTAAGCAAGCGTGGTACAAGTTTGTGAAGACTGGGGACTATTTTGATCGACCAAAAAACGGTAGACCGCGGAAAACCACGCCAACGCTGGATCGTCGGATTCATCGATTAAGCGAGAGAGATCGTTTTCGTTCAGCAGTCGATATCAGAGCTGCAATATCCAGTAATAATAATGCACAAATTAGTGTAAGAACTGTCCGAAGACGATTAGACGAATTCAATTTGAAAGCACGAAAGCCACGGAAGAAGCTGATGCTCAGTAAAAAGAATAAAAAATTACGACTGCAATTTGCTAAGGCTCATCGGCATTGGACAAGTGAGGATTGGCAAAATGTGCTATTTTCGGACGAATCCAAATTCAACCGAATTTGTTCTGACGGGATACTGTATGTAAGACGTCGAATTGGCGAAGATTTAAATCCTCGATGTGTTTTACCGACAGTTAAGCATGGAGGTGGAAACGTAATGGTGTGGGCATGTTTTTCTCGCAATGGTCCTGGACCAATACGCCGAATTAATGGAATCATGGACCGTTTTCAATACTTGGATATATTGAAAAATACTATGTTACCGTATGCCTACGAAAATATGGGTGATAATTTTATTTATCAACAAGATAATGACCCAAAGCATACGGCTCGGGTAGTGAAAAGTTTTTTTCAAGATGAAAAAATCACTTTATTACCGTGGCGGTCGCAGTCGCCGGATTTAAATCCAATTGAAAACTTATGGTGTACCATAAAAAGAAGGGTTCAAAGAAATAAACCAAAAAATTTTGACGATTTGTACTCTTTGGTTAAAAAAACGTGGAATGAAACAACTGTGGACGACTGCAAAAAATTAATTGATTCAATGCCTCAAAGATGTGCTGATGTGATAAAAAATAATGGACTGTGGACAAAGTATTGAAGGGAGGAAAATATCTGTATATTTTCTACCAAAAAATATTTTTTTACGTATAGTCTTTAACTTTTGTCCCCAAAGATATCAAACAAATTTATGTTTTCTTTGTTTATTGTATCTAATGTTGTTACGCGCAAAATTGAATTTATGTAATAAATATATGAATTAATGATTAATTAGCTAATACAAAAAAAAATCCACTGAGTCAATTCTTTTCATAAAAAAAAAAAGGATTACTTTTTTTTTCCTCTCCGTCTTAAACTTTTGTCCGCTACAGTATGTTCTCCGATTTTTAATTTTGGTAGATAACCTTCCGAAATTTCTTCGTTCTTTACTCTTATATAAAATGTTGAAATTGATCGCGCTGGAACTGTTACTATTTCTGCACTTGAAAATTAAGATTTGTTATCCCTCCAATACAGACAGTGTCCTTTGTAATCAATCGTGGTCTTGTATTTTTGAAAGAAATCGTTACCCAATATCCCAGCTTGTTCAATCAGAAAATTATTCGCAACAATATGGAACACGACTGGACATCCTAAGATGTCTACCGAGAAAGACCCTAGGGTTTCTACGAGGGATGCCGTTATTCCATGTAACTCCAATATATCTAGCTGATCTATTTGAGACTCTGACCGGACATATGCCTTTTTTACAAGATTTGGTTCAGAACCAGAATCGACCATTAATTCCACTGGGGAAATTACGACTGATGACTCTATCTGTATCGTTGGGAGTCGGCAACGCCGTCTTGAATTGACGTGTGCTATTCGGAGTCGTCTGTGTGTATGTTCTCAGTTACTATGAGTGTTTTGTGTGGGGCTTGTTTTTGTTGCGTCTCCGGGGTTGCCCCGATCCTCTGGAGACTGCTTGAGTTTGTTACGTCAAAATCGCGGCCTATCTTACGAACCCACGAATTTAACATAGATTTCACGTTTCGGTGTATCTTTTCCGTGCTCTGGTCAAAGAGAATAAATTCTCCCTTTACCACACCCGACGAGAAAATACCGAAGACGCAAGTCCGTTTTTGAGTCTAACCTCGCGGAAAATTACTCGGGATAGGGCTGGAGTGCGTTTTCTTCTTGGTTGGGGATAATCACTTCACGAATAATGGGGAGGGACTTGAATGACAATTTCACGCGGAGCAAGATTTCACTTTAATTGGTAATTGAAAATTATACCTACGGTTGTTTGTTGCTGTGGTTCTTGCGGTTGAACGTTGGTTGGAGGTAGATTAATGTAGTCAGACAGACTCAAAATCGAACGTAGGCGTTGGTGCGTATTAATAATTATTTATTGAAATAAAACTACATGAGTAGTTAAATGTTGCACGTTCAATATTCCCGATTTTACAAGCGTTAATAATTATAAGTACTGTACTCTTACTCTGTACTACTTGAAACTATACTTTGTGAAAATTAAGCCGTGGTGAAAAATTATCGTTCTGTACTACTTTATTTCCCGGCAAACAGTACTACTTGTTGCCTTGGAAAAAGTCTAATTCACTGCCGGTGACTTATTGACTGCCAGGCTAGTGATTAGTCTACTTAATCTACTTAACCCCCCGTGAAACTGTGTTACTTGACTCCCCGTGAAAAAGTCTTACTTGACTCCCCGTGAAAAAGTCTTACTTGACTCTCCGTGAAAAAGTGTCGCCGGCCGATTTTCGCGGCCTTTTATAGGGCTCCTGAGCGTCGAAAATTCTTGTCGTCAAGCGCGTAAAAGAAGAGAAGGGATAAAACCCTATCCTGATTATAAGAATTTCCCCGTGGTCTATCTCGACCATACACGTATTCATTCCCCTTACCCCGCAGAGTAGCTTCTCGACATGCAGAGCCATAGATCTATGCAAGTGCATCGGTATGGTGCGCTCTGATTTGTCAGCGCGATGTGCTACACAGAGGACCACGCGATTAGGTGAGGGAACGCGTTCAAGGCGTTTTTCCCCTGAAAATGAGGCGATTTTTACCACCCCGCTTCTTGGCCTACTTTCGATAGAGTTTCCTAGTTTAGGTAATATCCTTATGCTCGCTTCTATGTAGATGTGTCTATGGTAATGGCTTAGTTTTTCAGCGTTTGTACGGAACTTAATTAAATCCTTCACATGAAACCACTAGTAATAATTTTGTTACAGATTCTGTAGTTAACTTCGACGTATGCAACCTGATTTCTGCGTTAATCTCTTACTAGTATAAATGGTTTTGTTGAGTTATGGCTTATTCCAAGCATCATTGGTTATTCGTTAAATTAGTAATTACTCTACTTATAGCTAATAAATTTTCTTAGATAATTTGTTAGTTAGACGTTAGATTTCTTATAGTTAATAAGTTTTCTTAAATAATTTGCTAGTTAGACGATTATTCTCGTACTATAGAAACGAGAGCGAGAGAGAGAGAGAGAGAAGGATTTTACTTGAGAACGACTCGTCTAACTTGGTTACTCGTACATTTCGTTCGTACGCAAGTCGGCTAGATCGCCGTTCAGCCCTAGCGATAAGGCGTTCGTCGTGGCGCAGTGAGTCGCCCAGCCTCGCTTTCCTGCAGAGGAAGCTTTATTGAAACGCGTTACCGTTTTCTCTCTTTCTCGATTCGTTTTACTTTAAGTATTTAGCTGTAAAACAATCTTAACATTTCATTTTATCCTGTCTATATATGTGTAATGTATTCCATATAAATAACTTGATGGTAAAACAAGTATTTCTATTGTAACGGTAAATTTGCTCCTCAACGCACCACGTAACATATGACTGGTCCAAGTTATTTTTCCTTCCTTTTTATTTTCTCTTTCGAGATGGGCGCCAGGCGCTTTCGCGCCGGAAGGAAAGATACCGAGTTGGAAGACCAGTCTCGACCCAGGCCAGCTACAGCTGTTCAAGGCAGAGTGGGTGGTTCGGACTGTCAAGCCACTTCTTAGTCAAACAAAAATAAAATAAAATACAGATAAAATCAATTAAGTAAAATAATCCCTTAAAATCCACGAACCAAGTCGAATGATAACATATGGCCAATAACCACGACCGAACGAAAACGATCCAGGGAGTCAGTTAAAGAAATAATAGTACAAATAAATAAATAATAAGAGATAAATAAATAAAATGATGACAAGAAATAATTTTAGACAACCGCAGCAGGCACGGGACTTACAAACTTCTTTATTTTTCCAATAGACATCAATTTAGAATTTAACTAAAATGTCCCGTAAAATTAGTTTCTCCGTTTTTAACAATCTTCCAAATCCAGTCCGGTATCTTAACTTAAATTTTTAATTCAACGGCAACAGTTATCCCGCTCGCTCTCTCTCACTCGCATACCCTGCAGATGTTATATATCCTATCTCGCTTGTTACGAATCTCGAGTAATATTCCCCGACCAAACCAAATATTCGGTTGTCTCAACGCCCAGCTCGCGGTACGGCCTATTGCGAGCTAATCCCCAAATACATTAAAAAAAACCATAACAACGGGACGTCGGAAGGTCACGTACGCGAGGGTCGACTAGTTCAAATCTCCTGTCTTGAAAATCGCAAGCAAGCGACAGCTAAGATGTCGGGAACGACGACTGACTAATAAACCCCCCCCCCCAAATTATATAAAAAGACAATGAGAAAGTCCCAATTAAATTACTGACGTCCGAAATAACGATAATAAGAATAATAAATAATAATAACAATAATAACCGAACTAATAAAAGCAACGAACAATTTAACGAAGTGAGATACGCTACCGACCGTACAAGTCCCTCTAGACCAAGTACAACAGACGGGACGACGGCCGAACTCGCACTCCTTCCGAACGCAAAACGAAAAATAATAACGTACTGTTCGATAGAATCGGAAAAAAATAAATAAAGTATATTAAATTACGGTACGTCAGTCTAATTAAAACCAAAACGTTAACGCCAAGCTATCCAAGGCCATAAAATGAGTCAAAAAGAAATAAACTAAGTCATATAAATCTAAGTCAATTATTCGGTAAAATCCGCGACGCGGTCTATCCCGTTCCAATCCCACACAAACCAATTAACAAATCCAAAACACTCCGGGATAACGGCCTAACGCGCGCACGGTTTAACCGTCCTCAAAACACAATTAAATAATACGGTGACTTTTTCCCGGTTTCTACCAGTGACAGGATCTCGAAGTTACACTCTATAGGCGCCGCGGTTCCCGATACAAATTAATACTCTGCACGCGGTGTGCCGTAGTCGCAGGGGTGACCAAGCTCGAATAAATTTCGAACACACCAGTTAGATGATAAATAATAATAAAATAATAAAATATTAGCCAAAGACCGCAGAAGGGAAGAGAGCTCACCGGGACGATGACGATGCGATGTTCCTCGAAATCCGGGAAACCTCGAAAGATGTTGGAGGAGTCTTCCTGATTTTCCTCGAGTTACGAAAGTTGATCGTTTAGCGTTCTGATGCTGGCTTGAGGAACCACACTCTGTTCCTTGCCTCGATAATAATTTGTGGGACTTCGAAAAATAAAGCGGGACACCGATAGACAGTAAGCTACGTCTGGTTCGCTCAACGGTCACCGGAAAAAAGCCCCGAGGTCCTGCCGGCACGCGTGCCCGTAACCTATGATCCCCACTTAACCCGCTAAACTCGGTTAATTGGGGGAACCGGTGTCGCACGCTGACCGCGACTAGCGCCTCAGCTGGACAATGTATTCCTTAGCGATAGACAATTCCAACGTTGCGCGTAGCCCAGCAGATGACTCTCGGAGATACATAGATTCCCGTGAGTCGACGGCCGCTAAGGATGGAAGGCCGCGTACTCTTTGGTGCGTCGTCGGGAACGTGGCATATTCCGACCAAGAAAACATAAAATATCGGTCCGAAGTTCCCGAAGTCGTCCCATTGCTCTCCTCTCCCTCGTACTCCCTCTCCATCCCTCGGTCGTATCGAACGCGTTATATATATAAAAAAAATACAACAAAAAAAATAAAAATAAAGAATAAATAAAATACGAAAATCATCCCCTGCAGCCCTGAGCGATCGTGCTGGTAGCCGTTGAGCGAGGAGGACGTAGCTCGAATATTCTGCCACGTTACACTATGCATGGAAACGAGAGAGAGCGAGAGAGTTCTTCTCTTGAGAACGACTCGCCTAACTTGGTTACTCGTACATTTCGTTCGTACCCAAGTCGGCTAGGTCGCCGTTCAGCCCTAGCGATAAGGCGTTCGTAGTGGCACAGAGAGTCGCCTAGCCTCGCTTTCCTGCAGAGGAAGCTTTATTGAAACATGTTATAGTTTTTCTCTCTTTCTCGTTTAGTCTTAATTATGGATATTCAGCTGTAAAATAATCTTAACATTTCATTTTATCCTATATATATATGTATAACATATTCCATATATATAATTTACTAGTAAAACAAGTATTTCTATACATGAAAACGAGAGAGAGCGAGAGAGTTCTTCTCTTGAGAACGACTCGCCTAGCTTGGTTACTCGTACATTTCGTTCGTACGCAAGTCAGCTAGATCGCTGTTCAGACCTCGCGCAAGGCGTTTTCGTTGCGCGGAGAGTCGGCCAGCCTCGCTTTCCTGCAGCAGAAGCTTCATTGCAACTCAATTTTAGTCTCATCTCTTTATCGTTTTTCTATCTGTTTTTCGCTATCTTACCATAAATTAATCCTAATATTTCCTTTATCCTTTCTATATAGGCATAACATGTTCTATATATTTATGATGGTATTTTTACTATAAATTCCAATATTTTACGAGAGACATGTTAATATATAGGCATAACATGTTTTATATATTTATGACGGTATTTTTACTATAAATTCCAATATTTTACGAGAGACATGTTAATATATAGGCATAACATGTTTTATATATTTATGATGGTATTTTTACTATAAATTCTAATATTTTACGAGAGACATATTAATATAATCCCAAGACAAAAGGGGAATTAGTCCTGATATACTGATCTTTTTTCTATTACCCGACTATACTTGGTAAGCTCATTGATTCGATGTGGGTTGTACTCGTATTCGAGTGACAGCCCTGGGTAGTTTCCATATGGAAGCATAATTGTTCTTTTTGCTGCTGATATTTTACCTACAGTATTCGTGTGAACATTTTAATAGTCATAACTCTTTCGTTTAAATCAACAGTTCCTCCACTTTTGTTAATTGTTTCGCTTAGTTAATAATTGTTCGTGATTTCATCATCTTTGTAAAGAGAGAGAGAGAGAGAGAGAGAGAGAGAGAGAAGATTTCAGGCAAGAGCGAGAAGAAAGGGTGCGGTCGCTTGGTCACGTGATAGCGTTTCCCTCCAACCGCTCCCTTATGACCAACAACACCCCGACGGCGACTAGCCGAACCCCTGGTCTAGGATTGAGGGTAAGGCCGCGCTGAATCATAGATCCATAAATGGCAGTCGATAACCGGGTCTACGCAGTAGATCCCATGGTTTGAATGTTTGCCTTTTGACCGGGAGCGCCGAAAAATTCCATCCTTACAAGATTAACTCTTCACGGGAGACGGTCGGTAGAGCCGCATCTTCACCCTGTTCCAATCTCCGTCGCTAAAATCGCTCTCCTCTCTTCTTAAGAAGTTCGAGAATGAAGGAAAAATTTGGGAAGTTACTTTTACTGTAGCGAAACTAAAGCAGGAGAACTTTAACGTAATCGAAATGAAAAAGCTAAACGCGACGTTACGTCAGGACGTAATACCTCCCCCCTTAAAACGATTATTAGGAGAAACCTAATAATCGAATCCGAGGGTGAAGCTAACAATTTTCCAATTATGCTTGTCGTACTATTCTTTTTCTTTTAACGACTTGTCTCTTGCAAAATCTTGGAATTTGTATGTGGTATTAGCTTTTGGTTCGTACCATGACGAATTCGTTAGACACAAACAAAACGTTACTTTTAATAGAGAAAGGATATTTGATTGGCAACGGTTTGGCCATATTGCTATTCTTGCTTTGGTTAAATATTGTCCTACGTTAAGTGTATGTATATGTGCGATTATATTTCTTCGGATTTGTCCGTACTATGCTTAGTAGGAATATTATATGGTCCTAATTTTTAACTCAATTATTTCGTTGCTTCATATTTCCCGACAAAAGGTGTTATGTTATTGTACTTATACATGTGTCCCTTTATTTATGGGCATTTGTATTTCTCTCTTTTCCTTTTCTAATATTTTCTTCGCTTGTTTACTTTGTTTATTCGCTTCTTGATTTTACTGTTGTATTTTCTTTTCTTTGAAATGTCTAACCCCTTTTTTTTCTTGCAACCGTACAATAAGCTAAGTGAATTCTTTTCTTAAATGTTACTTATGATTAAATAACGGTGAATATTGAACGTGACTTCCTGGTTACAGTGTATGTGTTCTTAATTCTACTTCTTCTTATAATTCGTAATCTTTATCCAAATATTTGCTTCGTTAGAGTATTTGCTCTTTCTCTCTTTTTTGTAACTCAAATATTATTTATGTCTAATGACACGGTTAAAATATCCTTTTCCTCCTTTTCTTATACCACACATCGGAGTGGTTAACTTGATTTGAATAATAGCAACTGACGTGTGTAAGAATATGTAGGTATGAATTTTCTCATACAGACTTGGTGTTAATTCAATAGCTCGTGGACGTTGGTTTCTGAAGTTCGTGAAATTCTTGGAGTTCTTGAAGTTCTTAGCCCTTTTGAAGTTCTTGACGTTCTAAGCGTTTTGAAGTTCTTGGCGTTCTAAGCGTTTTGAAGTTCTTGATGTTCTAAGCGTTTTGAAGTTCTTGGCGTTCGTGAAGTTTCTTTAGAGTTGTTGGTGTTCGTGAAGTTCTTAAAATTTTTGTCCATATAATGCTGGACGTTCGTGTGGATTCTCGTATTGTCTCGCCTTCATGATGGTTGGCTCCATGAGATTTGGTATAAGGATTCAACGATCGTCTAGTATAAACGAATGCTTCCCTTTACTCTGAGGAGATGTAAATGTTTGGTTGAGATATCCAGGGCAGTACGGTGGCCCTCGGAATGAGTGACTTGTAAACTCTTGTGTCTGTGAAACATAATGTGCATTACTAATATGCGATATCATAGTGTGATTAACGATTATTATTATTATTATATATCTTTTTTTTCCTTTGCCTTTTTTTTTTATATATTATTTTATTTTATTTTAAGTATATATATTTATATATATATATATTTTTTTTCTTTTTCTTTTTATTCTTATTCTGAGAAAGAATGCAACACCCCCTTTTTTTTTTTTTAAGTGCGAAAAGGCATAAATAAAATAATTCTGTGTATTATGAATCAAAATATATATGTAAGGGTATAGTTATATAGTTTTAACTCAAAATAGATTCACTTACGTGAGTATTTGGTGTTGTGAGAAGTTTTCCTTGCATTATTCCTTTGCTTATGCATTTTTTTTTTTTTTTTTTTTTTTTTTTATATTCACCATTTGTGTAACGAAAGTGTTACCAGGGTCCTATTATGGCGTTTTTGAATAGTCACACGACTTGTTGATAAGAGAGTGAATGTCGTCGGTGGGGGCTTGTGGCTGGTGGCGTAATGTAGAGTCGCTGTCCAACAAGTAATTCACCAAGTTTTGGATCGTAATCTGTTCGGTACTACGGGGGGCTTTGGGAATAGGAAGGGGAGGTATTGGAGACACAGTGGTGGGACTAGTGACTGGTCTTTCCAAATTAGAAGATGTGGGTATCTTGGTCCTGCTTCTAGTGACAGGGCCAGGAATCATACTTGCGAGTAGGATGCTTTTGGAGTCTTCTTCTGTATCCATTGTTTCTATGGGTGTTAAAATGTTTCTGGGATCTGTCGTACAGTTGCTAGGAGATATCGTCTGTTGAGTATCAATACTGCTAAGGTTTTCGGTTTTCCAGGCTTTGGAAACGGAAGGGGGTGGGACTGAGTAAATGTGCAATTTGGGTGACTGGAGGTAAAATATTTTCAGAAGATTCTTCGAGTAAAGGGTTCGAGAGATTCGAAGACTGGGGTGTGTTTCCCTGAAGATCCGGCGGGTTTGTTTCCTTTTCCCGAATCGCTTCGTATTGGATTCCGAAAGGGTGTTGTGTAACAGGTGCTAGTGTTTTACCGATCCAGGTATATGATACACCTCCTAATTCGATTTTCCCTGGTGCTCTGGAGATTGCAGTCTGGATCCATGAGGACATTTTTTTCTGGGTGAGGCTTCTCCATTCGGGGGGGACCCAAATGCCTGTTTGGCCTTCGACATCTGGTTGCCAATAGTGCGTTAGGATTTGTAAGTTGAACGCATCAGGGATTGCTCTGCGGTTCGTACTGATGTGTAGTCTCCTGCCCTTGGGTCGCGTGTCGCTCCACACGTGCGGCACGTCGGAGGAAACCGGCCACCCGTCGAGGCCCGGTAAAGGTATTAGGGTTATATCTTGCCCGATTGGGACCAGTATATCTATATGCCATTGGTAGTAAATATTTCCCAACAATATGTCTTCAAAAGGTTTGTCTCGGAGTTGATGTGTCCAGGACTTGAGAGTAGAGAAATCGATGTCTCTCCACTCGGGGAGCACATATAAATCAAACGTTTTTCTGGCAAGGTCCAACCATAACCTGATCCGCCAGTAGCAGTAAATTCTTTCTGCTCCTGGTATAGTTCGTCGCAGTCTGAAGAAATGTAATCGTATGGGCAATGCTGGTTTTTTCGGGTCGTTGTGCTTTGGTTGCTGTTCCTTATGACGGAGCTCTGCGTTCCCTTCATAAATCCATTGAGACATGGCGGTAGCTAAGATGGTTAGTATAGCTGTGATTACCGACTTTCCAATACTAATTTAGTATAATTATTCGTTATTGACCACACATTTATGATTATTTATTATTAAATTCTTATAATTATTCGTTATTGACCACACTCTTATGATTATTTATTATTAAATTCTTTATTGATCAACGTCAGTTTGTTATTGTTACTCTATTGTGTTATTAGTTCCCTTCGTGCACTGACGCGGTGGATCCCGGCGTTCTATGACCTGGACGGTCAACAATTAGAGGGGGCTTCCTCAGTAACTTGGACAGAAGATATGTTGTGTTTTCTGTTAAGGGAGATAGAGAAGGGCCTTTCGGAGGAGGAAAACGTGGAACGGGCCATAGCGAGGGGGCGTCAGACACGGCGCAATGCCAATTATGAGTGAGTAACGATGAAACCATTACACGCTCATTTTGTCTACTTTCCCTTTATGTATTGTAACGGAACGCCATCATGGCGCTCCGCTACCATAATAAAACCATAATCACCACCCACACATCTAGCCTACGCAAGATGTGTAGAACGCCAGTAGGACTAGGACAACATAACATTAGAATAGGTACACACCGCCAAGCGAAAGTACCCACCCTAAATCAGCATGGCGTCATATACAGGCCCCACCTAGAAACAAAATTTATTATCAAACAAACAGAGCTCGCAAGAAGCTCGCACAAGAAGAAGAGGGGCCGGCCCGATCAGCACGCTACAGACCAAAGATCAAGCGTAGTACACCCGCCCAGTAGGAAGCAGGCGGAACGACACATAACAACAAACGCCTTACACAGCTAGGAAGACATAGCCCGCTTCATCCGTTCAAGCCAACCACACCACACCTACACGATGTGCGGAGAACGCCACGATACGGCGAGATTATAAAAGAATTTGTGGAACTCTAGAGATTCCACAAACTTTCACGAGTAAAACGACAAGGGGATTTCACATGAAACCTCACCACCTGCCCCCACTCAATGATCGAACATTAATAACAAAATAAAGGAATAAAACGAACCTAAACAGTACAACAAACAATTAACAAATCAATACTAGGGCAAGCCCTAACCGGATAGAATACTCTATAACAAAATAACACAAAAACCAGGAAAGACAGCTAGAAAACACGTGGTAAAACACCAAACTCACGATTATTAAACAAATCTAGCGTAAACCAAATCAGAACGTAAACCAGGAAATACATACGAAACATCAGCAAAACCACACATAAAAATAAGTGGTTAAAACATGCATTAAACAATAAAAAGCTCTCAGGAAAAGTTTGAACCTCCTGCGGGTAGCAATGTAACACAGGCCAACAAATTCAACCTCGCTTCAAACTCAGAGAAGACAAAGCCCGGCTAATATAGAAATAACGGTATACCGATACACCGCCCCGCACCTCCTTCACCTAGTTATTGAAGGGCGACAAACATCACGTGACATACCCAAAAACACCCCCTCGGGGCCCAGCCACTAAACTATATAAACCACGACCGGACAAGCCTCGAGGCTCTTGTTGAAAATCTGTTCTTCAAGACGAAGCGCTGCCCGACAGCCACTATAAATTCATTTTAAACTCAGAATGTAACACGAAAAGCAGGCTTTCGATCAAACGATTCCCCTGCATCGCGCCTTGGCCATCGTTTGACCGAACGCAGCTATCTTGATAAAACTAACAGTTTGGGAAAATTATTGTCATAAAAAGTATTCATTCTCTCAATCGATTCCCTGGCATCGCGTCCTGGCCGTCGGTTGAGTGAACGAATTATATAGGATACACTGCGAGGAAAGGGCTCCCCTGCATTGCGCCTTGGCCGCCCCCAATCGCAGCGTTAGGGCACTCTGCATTAACGTGTCCCCACGCATAGCGCCGTGGCTACTCGTCTTCTGTAGAGTGGAGAAGCACGTGTGTCTCCAGGTTCAGGGAGTGGCATCCCGGCTTGTTGCACCACGCGCCACCGATTCGTAGGGTGTACCTGCGTGGGTGGCACCACGACAGGGCCAGCACCAACTACCTCCTGTGACGAACGAATACCTCAGCCAATTGCATCAATTAAAAAAACCTAATAAGGTGGCTTAATTGAGAGCAACTAAAGGCTCCAGTATCCGGGGTATAGGAAGAGCTAGTTGGTCAAGCTGCGAACCCGGTATCGGTTGTGAACAGCGAGCTATAGAAAGGAACCCAAAACAATAACAAAGACGAGTAGAGAAAGGTAGTTGAATTCACACTTCTTCCCCCCCTCGCACTACACTCGAGTCCCTACTAGACACTCACTGCGTAACCATCAGAAAGGCGTAACTTCACACAGCGGATCACGTATACGGGCGTCTACCAAACAATAACACCCTCTAGCACGACAACTAGCTAGACGTCCAATGATTAAAAACAAGGCCGACCAGTACTTCTAACGAAGGTACAAAGGAACGCCCCGTATGAGGACCAAGCCGGCAACGAATAAAGATAGGCCATACACCGCACGCCTCACATAAAGACACGCGAAGCTCTGACCAATCAAATCCTAGAACTTCAAAATTCAAAATTATAAATTCTTTAGATAAATTGAGTGTTAAGCTCCGTGCAAGTGGTGTCTAATCACTTCACGAATGGTAGAATCGAACCCGATTTGAGACTGGAAATAATTCCATTTACGTAGTTTTAGAACTATGCGTTTAAGCAAACGCGACAACCCATATAGTAAAACAAATTGAGTGTTAAGCTCCGTGCAAGTGGTGTCTAATCACTTCACGAATGGTAGAATCGAACCCGATTTGAGACTGGAGATAATTCCATTTACGTAGTTTTAGAACAATGCGTTTAAGCTAACGCGACAACCCATACAGTAAAACAAATTGAGTGTTAAGCTCCGTGCAAGTGGTGTCTAATCACTTCACGAATGGTAGAATCGAACCCGATTTGAGACTGGAAATCATTCCATTTACGTAGTTTGAGAATAAGGCGTTTAAGCGAACGCGACGACCCATATAGAAAAATAAATTGAGTGTTAAGCTCCGTGCAAGTGGTGTCTAATCACTTCACGAATAGTAGAAGCAACCCCGAATTTAGACTGGAAATCATTCCATTTACGTAATTTAAGAAAAGCGCGTTAAAACAAACGCGATAACCCATTTAGAAAAATAAATTGAGTGTTAAGCTCCGTGCAAGTGATCTCTAAACACTTCACGAACGATAGAATCAAACCCGAATCGAGACTGGAAATTATTCCATTTATTATAGACACACCTAGAGGAAGCAATTCCACATGCGTAGCCTGTAGGAAAAATTCTGTAAGATCGTACCACCAAGATCATCCCACCAACATCCTTCCTACCTTGTCTGAACTAACCAAAAATCAAAATATCAAATAAATTCCGTGCCCTCAGCACCATAAATAAAAGAAAGAATTACCCAATCAGTCAAAAGACCAATGATGAGAGGGTAACAAAATCGCCGGTCTCACGAGGACTAATGCGATACGATAAAAAACCTAAACTGAGGTCTCACAAACAACAACAATAAAAAATAAAACAATAACCAAATAAATTCATCCCATATCCATAAAAACAAAGACATTTCTCACTCCATCCAGCCCAGAGCACGAATCAGTTTCGAGCTAACCCCTTCCTCCACACGATCTCGATGGAAACCGATCTCGATGGAAACGAAAGTAAAACTACGCGATTTAACGCCACCTCACGAAAAGACGCGTTTAACAACATAGGTTGAAAAGTGTGCAAAATCGCGATACGTTTCAGTATATATATCAGTTCTTAACTTTCTTTTCTCTCTTTTTTTTTATAGGTTTCTCTATGGAGAGGATTCATGGGAATTGCACCATTTCTTTGCGGAAGACTGGGATTGACAATTCTTCATTTTCGTGCCTGAATTTATTTTATGTTTGAAATTTACGTTGTATCTTCTCTCCCCCTTTTTTTTTTTTTTTTTTTTTTTTGAAATTTAGTTTGTACTGGATATATATATATGCATTGTAGTGGACCGAAGGGCGGGGGAGAATGGAAAGCTACGAATTTTTTAAATAAAAGAAAATATACAGGGTGCGCCATCTCAATCTGGTCGATGGAAGTATTGAATAACTTAGAGAATTTTCAACAGATTTCACAAAGTCGTATTTTTTTATTAAATTTGATTCATTACAATTTATTTTGATTAGTTTCCAAAGACCACATCGATCAAATGTCCGCCTTTATTACTGAGACAAAAATGAGCTCTTTTTTCGGCATTTTCCATTGTATTTGCCAGCGTCTCGGGCGATATCGCTGCGATTTCGGCTCGAATGTTGTTTTTTAGCTCCTCTATGGTCTTCGGCTTGTTGGCATAGACTTTACTTTTTAAAAATCCCCACAAGAAGAAGTCCGGTGCAGTCAAATCCGGCGATCTTGGTGGCCAGTCAATATCACCTTTCTATGATATCACACGTCCTGGGAACTTCCGACGCAAATAATCCATTGTTGAGCGCGCAGTGTGACATGTCGCACCATCTTGTTGGAACCAAAATTCCTTAAGACCTTTTTCACGCATTTGTGGTAAAACAAAGTGTGCCAACATCCACCGATATCGATCCCCATTGACAGTTTCACCAGCTCTGAAGAAAAATGGTCCAATGGTGGTTTTTGAGCAAACACCGGCCCAAACTGTCACTTTCTCATCGTGCAATGGAGTTTCGTGAATAATATGAGGAATATCGGTGCTGTTACGTCAAATCCGCGCGGTGTTTTTACACGAACCGACAAATGTAAGACGTGTGAGGCGTTTCGGCGTGAGTTTTCCGTACTCTGGTCAAGGAGAATAAATTCTCCCTTTACCACACCTGACGAGAAACACCGAAGACGCAAGCCCCCTTTTGAGTCTAACCTTTCGGAAAATTACTCGGGACAGGGCTGAGAATGCTCGTTGATTATTCGCGTTAACCCGTCACTCGTCTCGATAAACTAAATTGATAAATTACCCCGCGGAGGAAGGGATTTTAGGTGGGAAAAGAAGTGGAAGGTTATCTTCACTTGAGGGAAAATTTACGGAAATGTCAGATAAAATAAATTAGAAAAATTGGGTTGGTACTTACGTTTGGTTTTCCTATTCACGTTCACTATTACCGTGCGCGAGCGATCGTTATTTCTCCATACAATATACTTAACGCGATACTTGTTGTTCGATAAAACAGAAAAACGAAATAAACAGTGTGGACTTGAACAAAAACGGCAGAAAACAATTAAATTCAATTTCTTCTAAACTTTAGATAAATTCCGTATGATTAAAACTGAGAAAAAGTACATTCGAACCGAACTTAGACCGTTCGACCGTTTTTATCTTTATTGATATTTTCAGTACTCACTCTGGACTTTGGCTGACTCTACAGGGTAGGGTTCCTCCGCGGTAATTATCGCGAACGGGCTGTCTACTGACTGCTCGGCGACTGACTGTACTATGAACTACAAAATTGAAATGTCGATTTGATACTGTCTGTTTCGGGCATTTTCCCGTCCTTATATAGGTCCTGGAGGGCTTAATTTTCTATGCGGAGGGGGTTACAATAGAGCTTGGACTTTGGACTTGTCGAAGATCCAATTTTTTCCTTCTAGCTGTGACGTCGTCGTCGTTCGATTATTTTCTTGAGTTGCATGCGAGGCGATACCACATGTCGCGAAGTGGTTGAAGGATTATTCCTTGCTTCGGTGGCACGCGTAAAGATAGAGAGAGAGAAAACGAAAGAAAGAGAGAGAGAGAGAGAGAGAGAAAAGCGCCTCGGTCAGGCAGCTAGGTGTCGAGGGTTTCGGGCCACGCTGTGCTGTAGATCCGAGTCGCTTCCGCTGTCCCTTTTATGACTAATACCGAATATAGTTCTTTGATAATGTTAAACTTATTTTAATTCTTAATAATGTGTAACGTAAATGGGCATATATAACTACTATAGTAACAAACTGTCTATGGTTTTCATATCCTCTCATGATCCTAATTGTTTAGTTAAAACAATATATTGGCTTTTCAATTTTCTATAATGTTAAATTTTCATATTTGCAATTATTTCTTGTATCCTTTTAAATAAGCATTTCTTCTTCTGAGTTCCTATCATAATTTTAGCTCAAAATTGTTCATCAGTATAAATGATTTTATATCAAAAGGCTGCTTACATTCACACTGGGTCACAAAGTATGTGTTCTATAAATATGTATTGTTGCGAGGGAACACTCCTCGTCTTATGGTGTTAACACAGAGAAAGACGGGAAAGATGGCATCGTCTCGGGTGCGACCCGAGCTTTGAGTCATCTTTACCATCTACCCAATGACCAATATGAATCGTCTTTTCTTATTCTATCCTATTTTAACTCTGATTATCTGTATGATATTATTGTTTAGCTCTTACATCGAACTTCCGTTTAAATTAATATACCGACGAGCCTAAACTAGATTCACACACCAACTCAGAGATCCATACCACACAGCACACACACATATAAACAAACTACCGTTACCCAAAATATATCAGGAGTACAAATTGAAAATGCGGGATTTTTTTCTATTTTTGAACGTTTATTCTGAAAAAATGGTAACAAATGAATTATTCAAAGTATTGTCCATCGCTAGCCACAACTTTTTCCCATCTTTCTGGCAATTTACGGATACCGTCGCGAAAAAATTCGGCCGGCTTGGCTGCTATCCAGTCATCGACCCATTTTTGGGCTTCTTCGTAAGAATGGAAGCGCTGGTCAGCTAGGCCATGTGTCATCGATCGGAAAAGGTGGTAATCGGAAGGAGCAATATCTGGGCTATACGGCGGGTGGGGTAAGACTTCCCATTTCAGCGTTTGTAGGTATGTTTTGACCGGCGCTGCAACATGTGGCCGAGCGTTGTCATGTTGCAAAATTACTTTGTCGTGTCTTTGCTCGTATTGTGGCCGTTTTTCTTTGGGTGTGCGGCTCAAACGCATCAATTGAGTTCGGTATAGTGCTCCTGTGATGGTTTCGTTCGATTTCAATAGCTCATAATACACCACACCCAGCTGGTCCCACCAAATACAGAGCATGAGCTTGGCGCCGTGAATATTTGGTTTGGCCGTCGATGATGATGCATGGCCGGGGTAACCATATGATTTTTTGCGCTTCGGGTTATCGTAATGGATCCACTTTTCATCACCAGTGACAATGCGATGCAAAAAACCCTTCCGTTTTTGCCGTTCGAGCAGCAGTTCGCATGCAAAAAAACGGCGCTCGACGTCTCTCGGCTTCAGCTCATACGGCACCCAATGTCCTTGCTTTTGGATCATTCCGAGGGCTTTTATACGATCGGAAATGGCTTGTTGTGTCACTCCCAATGAATTTGCGAGCTCTTGTTGAGTTTGACACGAGTCTTCATTGAGTATTGCCTCCAATTCAGCATTCTCAAACTTTTTCACTTGGCCCGGCCGCTCTTTGTCCTCAACGTCAAAATCACCACTTCTAAACCGCACAAACCATCTCTCGCACGTTGAAACCGATGGAACATGACTCGGATAAGCCTCGGAGACCAATCGATGTGCTTCAGCAGCACTTTTCTTCAAATTAAAGAAGTAAATTAAAACTTCCCGCAAATGCTGTTTTGTTGGCACGAAACTCGACATATTGAGAGCTCAAAAAAACTATGAATTTGACACTGCGACAAATTGACACATACTGAAAATTAAAGCTATAAGACGTAGCTTTGACATGAACATAGTCACAGTACTGCCTGATGCGTATAGCGTTAGTAACGCCATCTGTTATCAAACCCGCATTTTCAATTTGTACCCCTGATAGTTATACTGCCAAGCTGTATAACTATAGTCTCAAGATACATTGAAGACTCATCTACAAGCAACACGCCAAATTATTATAACCAAGAAGAGGATATTAACGGGACAAATGGGCTACAGGAGATGGGCTACAGGACGACTAGGAGATATAGTAATACCCTGCTATACCGGCAGATGTGGAAGAAGAGCGGGGAAGTCGGTATAAAAGGGCACGACAAACCACAGTCGAGGAGCATTCTGTTCACAGACTTTCGCCAACATCCGGAATCTACCAAAGGAGGACCACCTAATCAACCAAAGGAAGACCAGCTAATCGACCAAAGGAGGACCAGTTATCCAACTAGAAGAAGGACCACCTAGTCAACCCAAGGAGAAGCATCTTCAACTGCAACATCTCCAAGGATCAGGCCTGAAACCGCTGGCCCAGGGAAAAACGAACATCTCCAAGGCCTACTACGGAGCCATCAGTCATCCAAGTAGTCCAGCATCCCAGCCTACAAGATCTTCCATCGAAATTACAACAAGTGGTATGGATCCAAATTATATTAAAATCCAGAGGGACTAAAAAACGCCATAGAAACTAGCTAGGGCCGCTCCTGTAGCATTTCCGATGCGCCGATGCACCGAGGATGCACCGCGCTGACGCCTCCACCGGAACAGCGGCGGGACCAGCGAGTAGATCGCTCAGCCAGAGGAGCTCGAGTGAAAGCTCTGTCCCCACTACAGTCCACGCGCTATAGATATAGAATAGGCTACCTCCAGACACCGAGAAATAATAACAGAGGCGATA
Source organism: Cylloceria caligata (assembly GCA_963942595.1). Lineage (NCBI taxonomy): Eukaryota > Metazoa > Arthropoda > Insecta > Hymenoptera > Ichneumonidae > Cylloceria > Cylloceria caligata. The sequence continues at coordinate 70,424,893 of OZ012706.1, read as the reverse complement.
TAGATATAGTAACGATGGCAAGCCCAGCAAGCGCGTTCTATGTGTAGATACAATACCACCAAATAACTATAGAAATACTTTATTAATTCAAGATAAAATCTCCTACTTCATGCGGACGCGATTATAGAGGCATGCGTAAGCCCGGGTTAAATTCTTGTTGTAAGGTACATAATCACCAAAATTAAGGAGCATATTTAAATTTTACACAAACTATTTCACTTTACTTGTATTATTTATTAAATGTGTATAATAAACCATACTTTTACCTAATACAGAAGCCTATATTAATTTCCTCCCTGCTCGCGTTCGAACTAAAACCCTTTAAGGGTGATGTTAACGTAAAATACCGTTACATTTGGCGCCCGAACAGGGACTCGAGCATAGGAAAGAAAGGCTGATATTGGGCTATAAGTATGAGTTTTGAATCAATATTCGCTCAGAGACTGGTGCAACGGGCCGCACTCGACGCTAGTGGCGAACTTAATACATCACTACTAGGACGCTCTTTAGAGTGGGAATCCACAACAGCGGACGGTATCTTAAGGCAACAACGACGGATTCAAGATCGGGAAGAAATCGCTAGGCTATCCGAAATTCCGAACGTAACGATGGAAGCCAATTTAACAGATGAACTCCAGGAGGGGCGATCTTCGCCAAGGCTAGGGGATACTCTTCCGGTCGTCCCAAATCCAGTCGACATGACCCAAATCTTGGCACTCCTGCAGACAATAAAAGAAGGCCAGGATGAGAAATTCGAACAACTGCAAACCAAACTAGATAACGCCAACGATTCCTGTGTCTCGAGGACAGCGACACTCCGGGAAAATCTGAAGGAGCACATCGAACACAACATACTCGAGAGTGACAAACGGACGGATACGAAAATCGAGACAGTCCGTCAAGAAATAACCGAAGAGCAGGATGTCGTTAATAAGTACCACAGAAATATAATCGTCAACGAGCAACGGATTGTGGCCCGACTAGACAAGGAGATGAAAGAAGCCATGGAACGAGTAACTAAGAACCAAAACACGACAGAAAAACATGGAAATAGGATAAAGGCACTAGAACAGCGTGTCTCCTCAGGCATAAATAATTCCGCCCATGGTCTGTCCACTTTCCAGATAGGAAATATTACTCGTCTCCAGGCATCTACGCAAAGAACTCCGAAATTTGCGGCAGACGGCAAGCAACGGCCTACAAAATTTCTTAAAGAACTACAAGAATACTGTGAGGCTGGAGGAATTGAGGGATCGGACGTACGCATCGTCATACAAGACGCACTGGAGGGCCAAGCTAAGAACTGGTGGCATCTCGTGGAAGGTAGCGTGCATAATTTCTCGGAATTTGCAACAGCATTTTCTGCACGCTACTGGACTAGAGAAATGCAAGACAAGGTCCGTAGCAATCTGGAGTTCGGTACATACGACACAGAAGGACAAAGTCGCACCAGGGCAGAATACGCCTCTCTCATTTTTGGCAACGCGCGGGACCTTGAAGAAAAAATGTCGGACGAAGCAATTATTCGCCGCCTAGCCCGACATTTTGACGAAGAGGTGCGATGTGCCGTCAGGATCCGACAGATAAACAACGTCCAGGAATTCCTCGAGCTTCTCGGAAGCATCGATATGGCGGGACCTCTTAATAGTAAGAGAGGACACCAGCGGCGAGACCTTCAAGGACGCGGGGGACCAAGAGACCATGGATGGCGGGGACCAACGAGGAACGAGTGGCAACCACCACGAGTCTCTGACAACCGACCACGTTGGCAGACCCCTCCAAATAATGGCAACGGTGGATATACAACATGGCAGCAGGCGGCACAACGACCACCACAGCCATACACCACTCCCCCACCTACGCCACAAGGAGCGTACCACCAGGGAGCGGCACCATGGCACCAGCCACCTCCACCACCACCAGTCAAAAACGAACGATACCAACAAACAAATGCGATCCAGGGATATCCCCCTGGACCATTTATAATCAACACCATGACACCAGAGATACGAGCACAACCGAGCGGATCCCAAAATCCAAATCCGGGAAACGCTTAGACGTTGCGCCCGTACAAAAATCCGAAAGAGAAAAACGAGGTGCAACGACAAATAAAAAGGAAATACAAGGACGAAAGGAGGGAGTAAATGTAGAAAAAAGAAAGCAAAAAAGGAAGGAACGGAGAGCGTTAAAAAACGAAGAAAAAAAATCGAAGACAGACGAAGGGAAAATCGCTAGTGAGCCATCCAGTAGTCAAGCCATCCAAAAGGATATCGTGATGCTGAAATCATCGGAACGGGAACAAGGGATCGCAACCCCAAGTACCTCTAATGATCAGCAGGAGACATCCAAAGGAGAGGCGACACGAAAGAGCGGCAATGACCAGGATGCGAGGAAGTACCAAGTATTCACAGTCACCGAGGACCTTCGAGAATTTCTACGGGAGGAACCAAAGAAAGTGGGGAAATGGTATGATGATATACACCCCCGGTGCCCGGAAATTCCAGTAGGAATCGAGGGACTATCCGTGAATAGTCTGATTGACAGCGGCAGTGAGGTGAGCTGTATTTCTGAGGAATTTTTTAAACAATATGATGAGAAATTCGAGAAGTGCCCCACACTGCCAGTCACTTCGACAAAGGTAGTAGGAGCTTTTGGAGGGGAACCAGAAAAAGTAAAAAAACAAATAATGGTTGAGGCGAAGACATACGGATCAGAAGGAGTGCTGCAGTTACTGGTCGTCCCGAAATTACTACGACCTATCTTAATTGGGATCGACGGAATGTTAAAACTACAAATTTCCGTCGATGCTCACAGCAAATGTGTAGCAGTAAAAGATAAGGTCGTAGCAAACCTTGAAAACGGTTTGTGGAAATTGGTAAAACAGATCACACAACCAAAAGAAGGTAGTAGAGAAACTTGTGCAATACGAGAAGAATCTCTACCAACACCCCTCGAATTCCAATTATCGGAGGTGGAATTCGAGGAAAAGATGATGGAATGCCACGATCTTGAAACGAAGATTAAAACAACTTTTAAACAAATCGTTGAAAAGAACCAGGAAGTTTTCGACCGAAGGCCAGGAAGAATGACTAAATATGTATCATACATCGCCTCATACTCAAAGATCCGAAGCCATATTTCCATCGATCATATCCGGTGGCGCTAGCACAACGAGAGCGAGTCCAGCAAGAAATCGATAAAATGCTCGACTACGGTGTGATACAAAAATCAAACAGTATTTACATAAATCCATTAATGCCGGTAACGAAAGCCGATGAGAGCGTGCGACTGTGTTTAGATGCCAGAGAACTAAACAACTATCTGGTAAATGACCACAACAACGCACCACCCATCGAGGAAATTTTTCAGAGGTGTGGAGGAAAATCCGTCATTTCCACGTTGGATCTCACTAGCAGCTTCTGGCAAATTCCACTACACCCAGACTCTAGAAAATATACTGCTTTTCAGCACAATGGAAAGTGTTACGAATTCACGGTCACACCGTTTGGATTAAAAACCAGTACGGCTAGCCTAATTCGAGCACTGGACGTAGTGTTAAGCGAATTAGATTTCGTCATTAATTTTGTCGACGATTTACTAATATTATCTAGAGATCAGGAAGAGCATCTCACGCACCTCGAGATCCTTTTTCAACGTTTTAAGGAGCACGGAATGACACTGAAATTCACAAAATCACACTTTTTCCGTAAAGAAGTATCCTTTCTAGGCCACATTCTCACCACGGACGGACTCAAACCAGATCCAGAGAAGATACGGGCTATTAAGGAATATCCTGCTCCGAAAAATTTGAAACAATTAAGAGGATTTCTCGGTTTGATAAATTTCTACACGAAATTCACAAACCGACATGCACACGAGACCGCTCCACTTTTGGAATTGCTAAGAAAGGGAGTAAGATGGAAGTGGGAACCAACACAACAAAAAGGTTTCGATCGAGTCAAAGACCTGTTCTGCGAAGAAGTCATCCTGCGATTTCCAGACACCAGGAAGCCATATATCTGGACAACCGATGCCAGCGGATATGCACTGGGGGCCATACTATCACAAAAGAACGAGGAAGGAGAGAGCGAAGTCATATCCTTCGCCAGCCGGACTCTTAAGGGGGCAGAACATGGGTACATGACCACCGAAAAAGAGTTGCTAGCAATAGTATGGGCCCTAGAAAAATTCAGGACATATATACGAGGTGCTGAGATTCAAATAAAAACAGACCACAAAGCATTAATCTTCCTCAAAACATGTCGATTCACGGCAGAACGATTAATGCGGTGGGTTCTATCTATTCAGGATTATAATCTGAGTATAGAACACCTCGAGGGACATAAGAATACGGTTGCTGACACTCTGAGCCGAGTGGAAGGATACGAAAAGAACAATCGAGGAGCAATAGTAATCGGAGCAACCTTGGCACGAAAAGCTTCGAAAGAATTAATAAAGGAAATAAAACAAATTGCGAAACTTCAAAGAGAACAAACAGATCTTGGGGACATCATGGTATTTTTGGAGAAAGAAGAAAACACTGAAGAAGAAAAAAAATTCCGCCTCCAGGAAGGAATCCTCCAGAAAAAGACCAAAAATAAAATCTGGAAGGTCATGCTGCCAAAATGTATAGTGCGAAAATTAATCATAGAATGTCACGAACTCTATGGGCACATTGGAGCAAGAAAATGCTTTAGAATTCTCGACGAAGACTTTTCGTATCCCCACTTCGGAAAATGCATCCGATCGCTATTGGCATGCTGCGATATCTGCCAACGCAGTAAGGTAACAACACAAACAAATTTCGCTGAAATGCAGACAATTATTCCTGAGAAGCCGGGGGACTTGATCTCTATCGACTTCTATGGACCACTCCCCACCTCGACAGGAGGAGTAAAACATATTCTCGCTACCATCGATGCATTCAGTAAATATGTGGTATTGTTTCCCATGCGGAAGGCGAACACGACGACGGTGATAAAAAGGATTTTCAACGACTATATCCCACAGCTTGGAAAACCAGCACGGATCCAGTTTGACCATGGTACGCAGTTCACCGCTAAAAACTGGTTAAAAAAACTAGAAGAAGAGAAAATAAGAGCAGTATTTTCCTCTATCCGTCACCCTCAAGGGAACATCGTAGAGAGAGTAAATCGAGAACTAGGACGATTCTTCCGAACATTCTTGAAAGAAAACCATGCTGGGTGGTATAAATGGGTGCAAGTAGTACAAGACTGTATCAACGAGTCCCACCACGATACCACCGAATTCACGCCCACTGAATTACAACGAGGTAACAAACCGGTAAGACTGTGGAACAGATGGTTAGGAATACCGGCAAGTGAGGAAGACGACCCTTTGACCTACGAGGCTAAACTCCAAATTGCACGAGAAAGAATAATAAAAAAGGGGGCAAAGCGGGCCGAACGATTTAATGCCACACACCGACTAACAAACTTCGAAGAAGGAAGTTTAGTATTAGTGAAGGCTTTAAATATATCGGATCCCGCAAATCAAATCACCTCGAAATTCTTGCCTCTACGAGAAGGTCCATACGTCACAGATAAGTGCGTGGGTCTAGCAACATATTTGTTAATAGATCCACTCACTAAAAAGGTCCGAGGAAAATTCCACGCCAGTCTCTTGACCAAGTATCGTACGGAAATAGAAACAGAAGAAGGAGACAACACAGAGACAAGTAGAAATAAATAGAATAAGAACAACCAAAATTAGAATAGTAAACAGACTAGAAGAAAAATCGATCATAGGCTTAAAACAAGAAATTTAAGAAAAATAAAATTAGATATAAGAAATTAGAATAAGGAATTTCGATTGTGGATTCTAAATTCACATCCAATAAAAATAAATTCAAAATAGTAATAAGAATAAATAACAATAAATCATAGAGTTAAAAATAGATAGAAGAAATTAAGATAAGAAATTTCAATTGTGGCAGGAAGGATAAAAATAAATTCTCTAGAGATAAATTAAACAGGCAGTATCACGGGTCGATCAGCAACTCACCAAAGATAAACAATCGACCGAAGGATCGAGAAGAGACCGTCCCTACTCATTCACCGAGGATAAACAAACCCCCTCTAAACGAACGACGATCGGTAATAATAAAATAACCAAGGACCGATAAATAGTATCGAACTAAACGCTGGCAGGTGATAAGGAGGAAAATTAAAATATCAACTCAAATCAAATAAAAATGCAAATAAAACATAACGAAATCTGGGAATTAAGAAAAATTACAATAAAAAACAAAGGAATTAAAAGTTGGCGAGGAAAAATATCAAAAATTCAACATAAAAGCAACCGATGGGATTTAAAATATCCCATAGACAGCGACGGTCTTATAATAATCACAGACGATAACATTCGAGGGTGGGAACCGAGAAACAGAGAGGGGATGGATAATCACGTCGAACACCCAAATTTACACAGAAACAATTAGTCTAAATCGAGCCATCGACGAAGAATATCAAACATGTACAGAAATTACCCAGTCACAAGTTTCGTGGGAGAATACCGAAACATAGAAGTCCTGAGCGTTGCGACTCCTCAAAGACTTTATATCTACAAAGAAGATGTTGAAGGAACCCGAAACAACTTCATTAACTACATCGAGGACCTCCCCATGGATACACCAGGACTCAGACAACTCACCGAAGGAGAAGATTATATCGGGAGAGACATCCTATACAGATTCGATAACAAATTCTATCGAGGGCTGATGACCACGGAGGAAGGCCAGGATGGAAATATTTTAATATGGTTGGGTGACCTCGCCATCGATCAGGCAGCCCAAATCCAGGACTGTTACACGCCACCAGAGGAAGCGGTACACATAGCTTTTCAGGCCATCCCGGTCGGGATAAGCCAAATCCAACCCCCGGGACAGCAATGGACAGAGGAAGAACTCTCCCAAACCAGAAATATCCTCTATGAACACACCTGGAACGCCATAATCCACGAGACCGAGACACATGCAGAAGCAAAATGGATGGAGTGTTGGAGGGCGACTGAAGGAGGCGAAATACGCCTACTAAGCGAAGAATTAATCCGACAAGGCGTAGCCATCCGAGGACCAAACCCGCCGTACTTCGACTGGGGCACGGACGGAGGAATGATTTTGGACCCTCACTACCAGGAAGAGGAATCGGAAGATTCCGGATACGAAACAGATTCCGAAGCTGATGAGTGGGAAGAAATGGAGATCGACGAAGAACAATAAAAATAAATAAACCCACCTAAAAACATATAAAACTTAGAGATAAAAAGAAAATAAACGAAACATTATTTCTGTAATCCTGTCTACAAAAATTATTTAATGCCACACACCGACTAACAAACTTCAAAGAAGGAAGTTTAGTATTAGTGAAGGCTTTAAATATATCGGATCCCGCAAATCAAATCACCTCGAAATTCTTGCCTCTACGAGAAGGTCCATACGTCATAGATAAGTGCGTGGGTCTAGCAACATATTTGTTAATAGATCCGCTCACTAAAAAGGTCCGAGGAAAATTCCACGCCAGTCTCTTGACCAAGTATCATACGGAAATAGAAACAGAGGAAGGAGACAACATAGAGACAAGTAGAAATAAATAGAATAAGAACAAGTAAAATTGAAAATAGTAAAAAGAATAACAGAAAACTCGATCATAGGCTGAGAACAAGAAATTTAAGAAGAGTAAAATTAGATATAAGAAATTAGAATAAGGAATTTCGATTGTGAATTCTAAATTCACACCCACTAAAATAAATTCAAAATATCAATATATATATATATATATATCTAATTATCTCTTTTTTTTTCTTTTTCGAAATAACTTTAGCCGACTTGGGTTTACCTTGGCCCGTTTGGAAGTGAGGAAGCTTGTATAAATGCTTGGTTGATAGCCAAAACTATTATCACTTCTTCCAGGCGGGGGTTTACCAGGTGTTCTTGTCGAATGAGGGGGGGGGGGAGAAAACGGGTAGTATTATACTAGAGTTTGTGTTACCGAGTCTGAAGTCTGCTCGATGAAGTTAGTGTAGGGGTTTTGCGTTATTGTCGTGGTTACAGCCTTGGGCCGTCCCGGTGGTGGGATGTCGTAAATATATTCTTTTGAGGAAGTATTCGAGTTATTCAATGGTTTAGGATTAATTGATGCAACGGGGATGGGTGAGGATGGTACTTGGTATATAATTTCTTGAAGGCGTATTCCGGTTTCCGGAGTTTCCATAGATACATAGCTGTCAGAGGCATAGTCTTCCTCTATCCCTGGTACTGTTCTATATCCTGCGTAGGTTTTGCGAAGAGAGAGAACGCAGTTAATTGCAACGAAAAGACTCAGTACAGTCATTAGAATTATTCCTCCAAAAATGAGAATTTTGACAAAAGTTTGTTGCTTAGTTATAGTCAGCTGGTGAGTATCGGCTTCCGCCAGGTAACATTTTATTTCGGCTAGACTAATACCGAATGGTAAGGATCCCGATTCTGTCAGGGGAAATGTTGTAGGTGTCAGAGTGGACCAGGGGTCTGCTTGTAGGTGCAATTGAGGTTTCTTCAATAGAGGCAATAATTCTGTGATGTGTAGCGGAGTCTTGGGTTGGGGCGATTTTCCAGGTGTTTCCTCAGACAAAGGTGATCCTAACATGGTTACGTGGTCGTTATTAACGAAGCATCCTGGCGATATTCGCATGATTCCTCTTCCCCAAATTTCAATTTCTTGAATTTCACTGTTGCAGTTGACGTACATTTTTTTCGGTTCTGGAAGGGAGTATAACCATTCCTTGGTCGTCTCGAGTTGCTTCCAGTAGGGGCTCTGTTCTTTGATAATTCTGATATTGCAGTCGTCATACACCTTGCTATTTTCGTTATTCAAAATCATCACTTCGCATATTGGGTGAGAAATAGCGTCGAAAATTATATAATTTGGTGTGCATATTTGGTAGGTGTCTAACCATAAACATTGTTGTAACTCCGCTGTGCCAAGCAATGCATATTTATCATGTTCTTTGGAGAGCATCAAATACGTAGCTCTTGGATAGACATATGCTGTTCCTTCCGTGGTGTTGCTGATGATTTGGGACATAGGAAAGGGGTTAAGCTTGTACAGAGAATACAGGTTAGGGTTTACCAAGGGGATGTGTATAATAATGATAATTTTTCCATCGTAATAGTTTGCTGAAACTCGAGAAATTCTTGATATGGTACTTGAGTGTATATCTGTTAATGGTATCGGTACAGCAAATCGTGATTGACTCTCTTTTATGTCTCGAATAACCGATTCCCAGGTAGCAGGGTTCAACAATTCTGAGTGGAGGAGTCCTAGATTGGCGTAGTATACGATGTCCGTGAGGGTTCGTAGACTGGTGAGGTAAGCATCGGCGACCAACTCGACGTTCTTCCTCCATTCCAAAAGACGCGTTGTGTACAAAATGCGAGGGTTGTTTCTCGTAAATACTTCTCGTGCCATTTTCCAAGTTTGGTTATGAATTAATTCCATAACTTTAATTCGGGGATTGATTGTTCGAAATTTTGAGTTTATTATGTGCGTTCGATTTTCCAACAGGATCATGATCTCTTTGCGTTCTGATTTTACATAATTAATTTGAGCATTATAATAGTCAATTTCGGTTTCAGTGGGTGTCAAACTCAGTGTTTTACGAGCTGTCCCTATAAAATCCAATGGTATTCTGCCCGTGTCAGCAAAATTACTGTATCCTAATTCCCTGGCGAATGACAAATACTTATTGATTTGAGTGATCTTATATTCTATATCTTCCTTATTGATATAAGTATTGCAATATTCGTATAAGAAAGGATAGCAATCTCTTTCCATGGTGTCTAGTGTTAGGTCGGCAAAGCAGGGTTGATGATTTTCGAGCGGTTGTAAATCCAGATAAGTGACTAATTGCCATTCTGCTTGTATTAAATACGTGTCTCTTTTAGGTTCGTAATATAGTCCCGCTTCGTCCTCTATTTGTTTTAGCTCGATGTTCGGCAGGCCCATACCTCCTTTGAGGGTGAGTAGGACGAGGATGAGCAACATTTCCTCGGGATGTCAGTCCTTGAATCACAAATATTACAGCTGTCACACATACACACATATATATATATATCTATTGGTGTATTAGATGTAATATATATATAATGTGTTTCGGGCACTAGTGCGTTTAGTGTGAATGCGGAGTGGGGGAGTCGGGGTTTTAGCATGGGTGTACGAGGGTGCAGTTATTAACACCTCTCGTTATTAAGCGAACCGGCTTGGTTAGGAGGACTTAAAAATTACTGGGAGGCTAGAGGGGGTAGTGTAGGTCTTTTGAATATACGGGATTAAGAATGTGGGGTCTTGGGAGAGGAAACAGCTCAGTTCGAATTCGAAGCTCTTCCTGTAAGATTTTTTTATTCTTGTACGTTCCGTCAGTGGTGCTAGATCGATTCTCCTGTTACTTTACGTGTGGTATCTTTGAGATGGCTCATTCGTTAGACTATAATTTACGTCGTACGTTGGTGATTTATATAGATTCGTTGATGGAGTATCAAAATGATAGCTTCTTTTGCGATCCAGACCGTGAATTTCCCCTACCGAGGAAGGATTATGTGCAATCACTACGGCGGATGTTGGTTCATTTAAATGAAATCGGGTGAGTCTGTGATGACGTGTGATAATATTCCTTGTTAAAATAACTTGTAGATTTATTTTTCTTTATTTGATTACTTTGTGGAGGAAATCGAGTTAGAACACAGTTGTTTTATTATTGTTATTATCATTATTTTGACTGTTGTCTAAAAGAAGTATATAAAAAGAAAAAGGAATTCTTAATTAAATTATTCGTTGCTGTAGGTGGGAAGAAGTGCCTCTCGTAGGAATTGAGACTTTCAATTTGCGACAATTATTTGAAATGGAACCACTATCGGTGTGGCTAAATGTGGGATCTGCAACACTGTGGGTCCCAGAACATTATAATATTGACGGGAGCTGGTTGGCGACTTTGACGAAGGAAACTTGGACAGTCGAGATGTTGAAATTTGTACTGGAGGGGATGTCGCAAGGATATCCGGAAGAGTCTAACGCTTTCGAGGCTATATCTTGGGGGTGGCGACAAAGAAGGTTCTTGGGCAATGAGTAAGAAAAATTATGGTTATTTTGCGTTGGTACTATAGTGCTTACTTAAAGATATACGTATATTTTAACAAATTATGTTTAATATTTGTATTTTTATTCTAGATGGGTGGAAAACGAAAAGACGTTGGGATTAAAACTTCTCTTTGGTTCTAGTTCCCCTCCGAGCGGTGTATCGTCCCATTAACCGGGGAAGCCATGAGTTCTCAGTTTTTACCTTGTAATAAGAAAGAATGAGGTGTAAAACTTTTGAAGGAGAAAAATAAACAAAAATATAAATATGGATGAAGAAAAAAAAAAAAAAAATTTTAAATGCAGGCATGCAATTTCTAATTTGTTTTGGTTTGTTTCCTTTTAACGATTAGTGGGAATGCATGTCAGAGTGTGGATTACTTCTAAATGGCATATATCGCATGTAGTTTCGTTTCTTTTACAACCAGAACACAGATTAGGGTGTAGGTAAGGTATGAATATGCCTTCGCCAGGTCGCAGTCGGCAACATCGACATAGGTCGAAGTCTAGTAGCGTGTCACTAGTGGTCGTTATTGACAAAGATGATAAATCCAGTGTTTCCGACCAGGGAGTCGGGGGTCGAAAGAAATCGTTTCTGTCAACAGGAGAGGGTGGTGGGGTAGTAGGACTACGAGGCGGTGGACAAGACGTGGTCAGAGACCTACCTAGGTATTGAGTGGGTGGGGAGGTCCCCAAAGTCATATGCAGGTACCGACAACTTGGGTACCAAAAAGCATGCTGTTCCCAAGGATCGTCTTTAATTTCCCAATTTCCCATCGCCATTCCACAATGAAAACACGTTACTTCGTCTTCTTTTCCCGAAAAGAAGAATCCGGCGGAAGCTAATTGTATAGGGTCTAATGCGTGAATTTCGGGCCAAAAAGTGAAACTTTCTAATCGTTTTTTATAATTTTCAAAAGCTGGATATGATGGGGTCAATGAACTTCTTATAGGAGGTCTGTCGTCGTGACAGTCCGGGGTCGCGTTGACTCTTACTTCCCGTCGACAGTCGAAACGTTCCTTGTCGCAAGGAAAAGGAATCTTCCGTGGGTCCTCTCCGATGGGTACGTTTCCGCAGGGGATACTTCGTACAAATCGGCATTGTTCTTGCCATCTACTGTGATCCTTCATAGGGATATCACCTACTTCCCAATTTTTAATAATCACTCTACAGTCAAAGCAACTAACTTTGTCATCTATTCCAGTATAATGAAACCCTGCCACAGCTAGTTCTACGGGGTCTAAAAATATAACTGGCCAATTATGATAGCTGTCTAAACGGACTTGTTGAAACAAAAATTTTCCACGTGGCCCTTTTCTTGACATGATTAAGGTATGAATATGCGCAAGATTCGCAATTTATAGTTAAAAGTAGGAAATGTTATTATTATTAATATTATTATTATTTTCGTTGCAACTATCGTTGTTATTCTTAATCTATACGAAATATTATTATTATTACTTTATTTTTATTCATTTATTCTTTTTTCTATGCTTAATTATGAGGATTAAATTATTTATTGATTCCTAAAACACTAAGGTATATCATATGTCGCGACGATTGTTATGAAAGAATTATCCTTACTGTTTCTATCAAAATTTATTTTTATAAGACTATCAATACTATTAGCATATTAATATCGTATTATTGAAGTATTATTATTATTATTATTATTATTACGTACTTTTTACTAACTTTACTTCTGTTTTTCTTTTGTACGTTACCCCTTTAATAATTTGTTGCAAGGTCTCGAATCCGGTCGTGGTAATTTCCAGAGTTTCTTAGTCTGTCCTTAAAGTAAAAAGTCCAACTTGTTTACTTTGGAATACTACTGCGTTCTGGGGTCTATGTTTGATCTACTGAAAAACCAGGCCTTTTCTCAATAGTAATACTTCCACATGGTTGGTTTAAGTGAAATACCATATTTCCTAAAATTATACTTGATTCTTGTTATCAATATTCTTATCGTTACCTATTAGGGAAAACATATATGTATTATTAATTAAAAAATATATATATATATTTTTTTTTCTTCTTTTTTTTTTTTTCATTTAGTAATTTATTATTCTTTTGGGTGTAACTTAATACTACCATATAGATGTGACTGATTAATTTTATAGTCATGCAAATCTTTAATATTCTTAAGTTTGTTACTATAGCGTTAATACTTTACTAGTTGAATAAATATTCCTTAACGAAACTTTCTTATTCCTGAATCAACTTTAATTTAATCTAACCTTTACTTTATTTTATTTTATTTATTACTATTATTATTGTTATTATTATCATTTAAATTTTTATAACAACAATCACTAAAGATAGAATCTTACAATGGAATTTTTGATTTCCTTAATCTATTTGAGTGTACTATCACGTCTCTTTTTGGAAGTTTAATACGTACATTGCCTTTTGTTAATATAGCTGTTATTTCGTGTGGACCAGTGTAATGGTCACCAAGTTTTCCAGGTTTAGGTCCTTTCAACAAAAATACTGGTTCGCCGATTTTAAATTCAATCGGATTTATTTTACGATCTTGATATTGTTTCGATTTTTCCTTGGATTTAATCAAATTTTCTCGACCAAGTTCTTGTATATCATGAATTTGCGTGACTAATTGGGTTAAATAGTCGTCGTATGTAGCAATTTTCTCCATATCCGATGGTGACATCCCAGAGGGGACTCGGGCTATTTTTCCGAACACCATTTCATAGGGTGTATGCTTAGTACCTTCGTGTACATTTGTATTGTAATTATAAATAGCCATTTCGACCCTTTCGTCCCAATCGCTTTGCTTCGTTGTAAATTGCTTGAGATATTCTCCAAGTGCGTGATGAAATCTTTCTAATGATCCATTGGATTGGGGATGAAAAGCGGTGGTTCTATCTTTCCGAATTTTAAACAACTTCGCTATTTGCTTTAAGAATTTACTTAAAAAGTTGCTACCTTGGTCAGTAAGCACTGCCTTGGGCGATCCAAAATAACAAATGAAACGTTTGACAAATATTTCTGCAATAGTTACTGCTTTTGCATTAGGTATAGGAATAGCTACAGAATATTTTGTTAATTGATCTTGAATGGTCAATATATACTCATTCTCCTGTTTAGTTTTCGGTAAAGGGCCTACTATATCCATAGCAATTTTATCAAAAGCGATGGCAGGAGTATCCGTTATGATCATTGGCTGTTTAGTTTTTACGCGAATTAGTTTCCTTTATTGACATTGTAAACATCGTTGAATATATAATTGAACGTCAGCTTTTAGATTTTTCCAGTAATACTCGTGACGGATTCTATTGTATGTTTTGCTGACACCTCTGTGTCCACCTATAGCTGAGGAGTGCATCTCCTCAATAATTTTTACCTGATCTTCTACGAGGGGTTGTCTAACTAGCCCGTTACAAATAATAACTTTTACTTCACTTTGTGCAAAAATTAATCGAATTTGTGCGATAACATTTTCCCAAGGTATATTCAAGATAAAATCTGATTTTGCGATACTAATAGTTGGGAGTGATTATTTGTCGATTAAATGTCGAGCATTTCTCAATGTTTCTACTATGTTTCCTAAGATTAATGTGGGTCCTTCACCGGAACCGTCGGTGATTGGTAGGGCTATATTGAATCTATTATTTCGTTTTGCAATTGATTGAGGCTTTTTCAACTTTAAATTTTTTAAATGTGACAAATCGTTATTATCGCGGAGTGCTATCGCTCCTCTATCAATAGGTTCACATTTGGTAGAAACAAAATAAACCAGGTTATCTCTACGAGTATGGAATAAGTCGCGTGATTGTTTAATGTTGGAGGCTATAATCCTTCCTTTGGGAGGCTCACGAGTTTTTGTTGCTTCGAGTTCGAGTTCTTCGTCGCTCGAGGACTCGGTATCGCTTACTTCGAGAGGCTTAGGGGTACGTTTTCTCTGAGCTAGCACGCTCGTTTCGTTTCGGGGGTTACTAACGTCGAGTACAGTTTCCTCCGTCGACTCTTTGTGGCTAGAATAGGTGTTGCTTGCAGATGTTTCTGGATATACTATAGGCTCAAACGTACCTGGGTTATTTACCGAAGTATCAGGTAAATCCACCTCGTCTTCTATACGCGCCTAAAACGTTTCGTGGTCGGATGATATTTCGAGTGACCCATGAGGAAAAATAAGTTCCGTAGGCTGCTCGTTAGAGTCAACAGATTCCCGATCCCAATTACATTCATCTATTTCGTAATTGCGTAATGTATGATTCTGGTAATTTTCCATAATATCCTGATCATTATCAGATTGTTCTTCTAATAATCGATTTATCTCTGCATCCGTCAATTGATGCTTAGCCTTGGTACGGTTGCCAGTTAAGGGATTTATTTGAATAATAAAAATACCGTCATTCGCGGTTGTTTCATCAACTGGATTTCTCGAAAGTGCATCAGCGTTGACATTAGTTTTCCCGGCTTTGTATACTACATCGTATTCGTATTCTGCGAGTTTTAGTCGCCAACGCAAGATTTTTGAATTACCGTCTGTTGCCCGTCGAAACCATAGCAATGGTTTATGGTCGGTTACTACAGTAAAATAATGCCCATATAAATACGGCCGAAAATGAAGTATGGAATATACTATAGCTAATGCTTCCTTTTCATACGTATCGTATCTTTCTTCTACCTCACTCAGAGCTCTAGAGGCGTAGGCGCATGGATGGTCGTTATTAATTTCTCCTTGTGAGAGGATGCTACCGATAGCATAACCCGACGCGTCCGTAGTTAAAATGAATGGCTTAGAAAAATCGGGATATTGCAAGACCGGAGCGGTACAAAGTTTATCTTTCAATATTTCAAATGACTCTTGTTGTTCAAGTCCCCATTCGAATTTATTTTCTTTACGTAATAGAGATGTCAGGGGTTTTGTGATCTTGGCGTATCCTTCTATAAACCGCCTATAATAACCTGTTAGTCCCAAGAATTGTCGAATATTTTTGATATTTTTAAGCACGGGGTATTCACGTACTGCTTCTAATTTTTTAGGGTCGCACAGTAGACGCAGAGCCCGAAATCGTGGCAGAAAAGTCAGAAAAAAATTTTTACAATCGGGATATTTAGCAGGCAGTCAGGTAGAGGACTAATGGCTGCGTTAAATTGTAAAAGGGGAACCTTTTTCACCGTATACCTTCGTCGCTGCGTCAGTTGGAAGTTAGCCTTCGAGACGAGTGTTCGCATCGCGCGCTGAACGAGCGAAAACTACCGTGACTTATAAAATCGATAACTTTAAAGTGAAGTGTTTTAAATCAATCCGGAGACATGGATACGACTTCTGGAGGTATGTAGAAGATATTTTTACATTGGTTGAGTTTAAAATAAATATGTAAATTATTGAAGTGTAGTATAAACTACTGCATAAATAAAGTGAAAGAATTTTGTAAACTTATATTTTCAACTATCCGAAAAGTTATACTTTCTGCCATATTCTGCGACAGCCAATGTCTAGGCCTTTAGTTTATTATATAAGCTTGCGAAATTAACAGGAATTAGCTGCCTAGAGCTGCCTAACTTTGTCTGTTATGGTTTTTGGCAACGTAAAACAGGCGGTTGCCGACCGTGCACGCGCGCGCGGCGCCATACGCCATGCCATGGGGCCATTGAACAGCTGCTACTTGAGCAATAGGACTATATCCATACATATACCATATATAATATCAGGAGTACAAATTGAAAATGCGGGATTTTTTTCTATTTTTGAACGTTTATTCTGAAAAAATGGTAACAAATGAATTATTCAAAGTATTGTCCATCGCTAGCCACAACTTTTTCCCATCTTTCTGGCAATTTACGGATACCGTCGCGAAAAAATTCGGCCGGCTTGGCTGCTATCCAGTCATCGACCCATTTTTGGGCTTCTTCGTAAGAATGGAAGCGCTGGTCAGCTAGGCCATGTGTCATCGATCGAAAAAGGTGGTAATCGGAAGGAGCAATATCTGGGCTATACGGCGGGTGGGGTAAGACTTCCCATTTCAGCGTTTGTAGGTATGTTTTGACCGGCGCTGCAACATGTGGCCGAGCGTTGTCATGTTGCAAAATTATTTTGTCGTGTCTTTGCTCGTATTGTGGCCGTTTCCTTTGAGTGCGCGGCTCAAACGCATCAATTAAGTTCGGTATAGTGCTCCTGTGATGGTTTCGTTCGATTTCAATAGCTCATAATACACCACACCCAGCTGGTCCCACCAAATACAGAGCATGAGCTTGGCGCCGTGAATATTTGGTTTGGCCGTCGATGATGATGCATGGCCGGGGTAACCATATGATTTTTTGCGCTTCGGGTTATCGTAATGGATCCACTTTTCATCACCAGTGACAATGCGATGCAAAAAACCCTTCCGTTTTTGCCGTTCGAGCAGCAGTTCGCATGCAAAAAAACGGCGCTCGACGTCTCTCGGCTTCAGCTCATACGGCACCCAATGTCCTTGCTTTTGGATCATTCCGAGGGCTTTTATACGATGGGAAATGGCTTGTTGTGTCACTCCCAATGAATCTGCGAGCTCTTGTTGAGTTTGACACGAGTCTTCATTGAGTATTGCCTCCAATTCAGCATTCTCAAACTTTTTCACTTGGCCCGGCCGCTCTTTGTCCTCAACGTCAAAATCACCACTTCTAAACCGCACAAACCATCTCTCGCACGTTGAAACCGATGGAACATGACTCGGATAAGCCTCGGAGACCAATCGATGTGCTTCAGCAGCACTTTTCTTCAAATTAAAGAAGTAAATTAAAACTTCCCGCAAATGCTGTTTTGTTGGCACGAAACTCGACATATTGAGAGCTCAAAAAAACTATGAATTTGACACTGCGACAAATTGACACATACTGAAAATTAAAGCTATAAGACGTAGCTTTGACATGAACATAGTCACAGTACTGCCTGATGCGTATAGCGTTAGTAACGCCATCTGTTATCAAACCCGCATTTTCAATTTGTACCCCTGATATATATATATATATACATATATATATACAAAATACAAATTCAAGTAAATCATTTATATATCTATTTTTGTAGACATACAACAATACATATATATGTAAGTATATACTGAAGTAATTAATTTGAATCGTCACATTTTATTTATATTTGATACATTTTTATTATATATATGGGTATATATGGGGCATTCCACGCCAAATCGGACAGTTCAATTTTTTTTCCCTTGATTTTGTCATATTTTCATGTACTCATCAAAAATCGGCTTCTGGTACATTTTGAGATGTTTTTGGTCACCCGTTCAAAAAATATTTGTTTATGTTTTTTTGCTCATAACTTCTTTCATAATAGTCTAAATTCAATTTTTTTTTCATAACTGTTGTTTTTTATGTACTTTTCAAAAAAAAATACGAATAATTATTGCGGCTACTTATTTGTTACAATAATTAAAATTCATTAAAATTTTGATCTGATCCTTCAACACAAATTCTATACAATTTTATGTCTTTATTACAGGGTCCCATTACGAAGGAGTACATTTGACGAGGAAAGAATTATATCTTATTATAAAGGATAATTTGAACGATAATTTCGCTACGTTATAGTTTGGCTTTCTGATTCGCAATCAGTCACGTTCACAACCCGCGTATATCAATTTTGTTCAATTCAATTATAATAATTAAAATTCAAATAACTAATGCAAGTTATATATCATTGTATACGAAAACGTCATACTGAATAAGTAAATTATTTCATCCTTTTTTGAGTGGTACGGCAGGAGGGAGTTTTTTTGAAAATTTTTAATTTTTTTTAACATACTTGTCCGCCATATTGGATCAGCCATTTTGTTTACAATAATTTGGCTTTCGGATTCGTAATGAGCGACCCTCAAAACCCACATATGGCAGTTTTTGTCAAGATCGGACACCTTTTTAACATTCATGTCCGCCATATTGGATCGGCCATTTTGTTTACAATAATTTGGCTTTCGGATTCGTAATAAGCGACCCTAAAAACCCGCATATACCAATTTTTGTCAAGATCGGACACCTTTTTAACATCCATGTCCGCCATATTGGATCGGCCATTTTGTTTACAATAATTTAGCTTTCAGATTCGTAATCAGCGACCTTAAAAACCCCTGCATACCAATTTTCATTCCGATCGGAGGTTATTTGTATTTACTGCCACGATTTCGGGCTCTGCGTCCACTGTGGGTCGGGACGAACTCCATTGTTCCCGATTATGTGTCCCAGATACGCGACTTCTCTTTTTAAAAATTCGCATTTATCCGGTTGCAATTTTAAATTCGCGGCTTCTAGTCGTTTAATCAATTCGCGATATATATTCTCATGTTCTTCGAGACTGCGAGCATAAATAACAATGTCGTCCAAATAAACAAATACGCCTTTCCCGAGGATCCCACTCAACGTGAGGTCCATGGCTCTTTGAAATGTAGGAGGGGCGTTCCGTAGCCCGAATGGCATTCTAACGAACTCATAATGACCACGCGGTGTAGTGAAGGCCGTTTTATGACGATCTTCAGCTGAAACTTCAATTTGATGGAATCCCGACGCTAGGTCAAAAACTGAAAAATACTGTGCGCCTCCTAACTGATCTAATATATCATTAATATTTGGTATGGGATAAGCATCAGCGACTGTCTTTTCATTCAGTGATCGGTAGTCGAATACTACTCTCCATTTTTTATTACCTTGAGAGTCGGCTTTCTTCGGTACCACCCACACAGGGCAATTGTATGGTGAGGTGGAAGGTATGATTACTCCCTTTTCGAGCATATCTTCAATTTGTTTCCCGATTTCCTCTTTAGTGCACTCAGGCCACCGATAGCCTCGCGTATTTATAGGAAAATCGTCTATTGTGGGGATTCGATGTTGCAATATAGTAGTACACGTTAACATATCTCCCGGTATTTGACATAAATGAGAGCTTTCCTTTAAGAGGGTTTCAATACTTTTCCTTTCTTCTTTACTTAATTCGTCGAGTCTTAATAATTCTTTAATTTGGTCATATCGATCGTGCATTACAGTTTCAGATATCGCATAACACGATCTTTCGCGTATAAAAGGCGTAATTTTGTGAGAAATATTTGATATACTGAGCTTTCGTATTAAAGAAATGTCCATGAATTTATTCCATTTTGAATTATATTTTTGGGTTTCGAAACTTGTTTCTATATTTTTATCTTTCTTAATACTTTCTACTTTTGACGATTCAAGGGTACAGATCGTTTGTACATTCTTTAATGATTCACAAATTTTTAAACTGGTATTTTGATTTGATTCGATTTTAGTAGGTACGAAGGTTTCAACAAGTCCTTGACAACAAAATTCTTTATCTTCTTTCATCATTACTAAATGCGATGTTTCAACACAATTGATTTTATTTTCTGCTGATAATTTAGTTTCTATCGAATTCGGATAGACAACGCTTTCAGTAATAACACAATTATTAATTTCTTCAAGAGATTCTGTCCTTTCCATAGGCACAGTTTTCCTCAAAAATTCCGTATTTTTTTCTATCTCTATCGAATTCGGATAGACAATGCTTTCAGCAATAACATAATTATTAATTTCTTCCAGAGGTTCTGTCCTTTCCATAGGCACAGTTTTCTTCAAAAATTCTGAATCGAGCTCCCTCAGTCCTCCATCGAGCGCTGCCCGTTCCGTCGGTACAGTCACCCCTGTGAAGCGTAGGCGAGACTCACAATTATTACAATTTCCTTCCGTTTCTATCGAATTCGGATAGACAACATTTTCTTCGTGAATACATTTATTAAAATCATCATTACTTAACCCGTTATACCCCATTGGTATCTCTGCTTTTATCGAATCTAGAGAAACAACACTTTTTCCGTGAACACTGTTATTACAATACTGAAGGGATTCTGTCCTTTCCATAGGCACAGTATTTCCCAAAAATTCTGAATCGAGCTCTCTCAGTCCTCCATCGAGCGCTGCCCGTTCCGTCGGCACAGTCACCCCTGTGAAGCGTAGGCGAGACTCACAATTACTACAATTTCTTTCCGTTTCTATCAAATTCGAATAGACAACGTTTTCTTTAGGTACATTTATCTTTACAGGTTCCATACAAATGATATTTTCAGTTAGATTCGACGTGTAGATTTCCGTAAGGCTTTGGGCTTCGTGTTGCAATTTCTCAAATTTTCCTTCTACTTTTACTTTACAATCCTTCGTACTCAATATATTTTTTTCCAAACCAGTTTCACAAGTGATTTTAATTATTTCCATACAATTTTTTATTTCTTCTTTTACATTTTCCAAAAAATTTAAAATATTCCCTGAGGAATTTTCAGTATTTCTGCGGGGTATTGCCTCTACAGGGAGCTTAATCTTATCTGACAGAGATAAATCCTCTTGATCATTTCCTTTTATATTGTCTTTATTTTTTAATTGACCCAACCTCTTAGAAAGCTCGGGATTCTTTTCCCATTTACTTGAATCGTTTCTAGGATCTCTTATTTTTGTTCTATGAAGTAGTTCCTCCGATGACACTAATTCTAGTACTGGTACCTGGACTTGAATCGTATGCTTGTTGCTATTAGTTACGTAAATATAAGCTTTACCATTATCATTAATGACGAACCCGCTTTCTATGTTTATACCTTCACCTGCATCCAGGGGAGGCAGATAGCCTTCCCGTAAATCCAAATTTTTTACTCTCACGAAGCACAATTTGGTGGACTCTGCAGGGATAACAATAGTTTCCTGAGTTGCAAATGGTATTCTTACATTCTGCATTTTCAATTGTCTTTTCTCGTAATCAATTTTCACGCGATTGCCGTCGAGGTATTCCGACCCCAATATACCAGCTTCCTTTATGGGGAAGTTATTGTCTACAACATAGAAAGTAGCGAAACGTCCGAAAATTTGTACGGTAATATTACCCAAAGTTAAAATTGAATTTGTTGTGATTCCATTTAGTTGAAGAATTTCTCCGCGATTTATAGAGATGTGGTCACTTACAAATTGTTTCTTTAGAATGTTCGGACCGGCTCCAGTGTCAACCATAAGAGTGACAGGAGATATTATTTCCGATGCCGTTACCGTAACCGTCGGGACGCTACTTTCTCGATGTAGTTGTACATTAAAAATTCGAACTACTCGCGATTGGGATTCTCGGCTGTGATAGAAATTACATGGATTGGATGCATTCTCTGCGGGATCTCCCCAGGCACACCCGTACTCGGAAGACCGCCGCCGTTTCCCGAATTTTCGTATTTATTTTCTTTAATACGTCGGACGGGACATTCCCGTATAAAATGACCTGGTTGTTTACAATGATAACATTCCCTACCCATCTCGGTGGGTCTGACATCATTATTATCCAAATTCCTTCGGTTATCAAACCGATTGTTAATCAACGGTTGTGAATTATTATTGCGAAAAGGACAAATATGGGCTCCATGGCCCTCTTTTTTACATATGTGACACCGAATGTTACTTGAATTCTGATATTGAAGATTCTGCGGTACCTGTTCTCGTGGGAAGGACATCAATTTAGGGGGGGTCGGAGGGAAACGTGAACATCTATTAGCCAAATGACCATAATTTTTACAAAGTTGACAAAGTAGAGATATATTTCCCTGTTCTTTCCTTTCCGGAGGAAAAATTTTATAACAACGATCGGCAGTGTGTCCGCGTTTATTACAGACCTGGCATATAGTAAGTAAAGAGGCTTCGAACTTGGATTTATTGTTATTTAACGGGGGAAAGATTTTAAAATATTTGTCGGCCGAATGTCCAGTCTTCTGACAGATCTGACACATGCTCGGTCCCTTATCGATATTTCCAGAATTTTGTGGACTGACATCCAATGCTTGGTTAGACTTCTGGGTCGAGCATTCTTTAGCACTGTGCCCTTTTTTATTGCACAGCTGACAATACACTTCCTCGCTTGCTACTACGTGTATTCCCCGTTTCGCCTCAGGTTTATTTACCTTTGAACCCGAAGTTTCTAGACCACCACTACGCAAGGCTGCCTGTGACACTAAACCTTTTTCTGTTTGAACCGCGAGTTTAATTAATTCATCAAGATTATTGTTCGGACGTAGACGTTGTTCGATTTCCGGTTTTAATCCGTGTAAAAAACATGCCGGAAGACTTTCCTTAGTGTTATTAATAAATGCGGCAGTCAAAGGATTATTTTCTTTCGCATCATAATTTTCGAGTATTAAATTTCCCAAGTCCCTTACGCGGTTGGAATATGCAATGACGGATTCATTTTCTCTTTGATATATGGATCCCAATTCCCCTTGGAGCCGATACACGTTTCGCGTAGGTGCATAAATATCTTTAAGAAATTTACCTAGTTCCTCTATTGTTTCAAAATTTTGCCCCTGTATGGTGCGACGAGGTTCGCCGATTATTCTTATGCGAACTGCTCTTACTAAATTTGATTCGGCTCCTGGCCCCATCATAGCCAAGACTTCTTTGCATCCTTGAATAAACATACCGAGTGATAAAGAATGACCGTCATGATTCGGTAAGGCATCTCGAAGAGACAATGTTTGATTATTATTAACCATTATGGGAGGTGTATTTGGTGGTGAGTCGTTAGATTTAATTAAATTTTCAGTAGCAATTTTTATTGGCGGTATTCTATTCAATGTCTTGTCTGGGCTGGAGTCTCTGATCATGGGATAGGTAGAGCAACTGGGAGTGGGCAAATTGTATTCCGGCAAAAGATGTAATTTCTTTACTAAATTATTAGGTTTTTTAGTATGTGCGGATTCGTAAATTGACGTTAATGTGGATTTTTCACGATTCTCAATTATTCCTTTTGGAGTTGATAATAATTCTTTGTCGACAAGGGAAGGTGATCTAGAAATAGTTTCGTCAAAAGGAGTAGATCCGCTTAATGGTGTGTAAAATATATCGCTGTTAGCTGAAGGGATTATACTAGGCGTAGCGCTAGCAACAGTCGAGGGGGTCTGCAACGGTGTTTCCGTGTTTTCGGGTTCGCTTAGAGACTCGAAATTCTCCACGATACTTTCGAGGGGTTTTATTGACCGACCTAGGTCTTCGTTACGGGGGGTGGGGTATACTAGTGCTGGAAGATATTCGTTGATCTCGTCGTCTGGCCTTATGACAAACCCGACTAATGACAAAGGGTTATTTGAGGACTTTGCTTCTAACGTTTCCTTCAATTGACTCGTAAATTGGTTTAAACTTTTGTCGTCAGAAAATTCTCTGATCTGTAAAGGACTATATTCCGGACTATAATATTTTCCAAAATTGCTTTCTATAATTTCAACTGTATCGGTTGAACTTGTCTCGTCTTCTATATTTTCTTGGGATCGAGTGATGATAATATTGTCAGATGTTAACTCAAGTGATTGTATGTTACTGTCTTGATCAAACTTTACTACTTTCGCTTTATGGGTGACAGTTTCGGTTAACTTGTCCGAGTCTACAGTGGACACAACAGAGCTCTTATTTGAACTGGGGGAGGAGGAAATTTTTTCGGAAATCGGAGTTGGTAGCTTGGGAGGTGAATTACTGGGACTATTACACGGGGACTCGGTTATAGTTTCAAGTACAAAATTTTCAGAATTATCCTTTGGCAGCCTTTTTCTTCTTTCCTCAGGATACTCGTGGATTATAGACTCATCAATTCTTACCTTTGAACGAGTTGACCTCACTTATAATGTATTGTATACAAGTGTAATTTTTGGTATACAACATCAAAGAGACATGCAAAAATACATAAGATTATTATTGAGGTAGAAATTGGGCAGGAGAAGAGAATAGGAATGACTTTCTTTTTATTACTTGTAACGGAGAAGAATTATAAAGTTTTATTCTTTTATTTCGTTTCCAAATTTCCTTGAGCTGAAATCAAATGTGGTTTTTCCTTCAGGAGGATAACTTTATGTTCATTCAACGATTCGATCTTAGTGTTACTATCGGGTGATAGCGTATCCCGTCTATCGAGTGAGCTTCGTAATCAACGACAAGTTTGTCTAGAAATTTTTTTCGCTCGATTTCTCAGATTTGCTTAAGGCGTTTTATTCTATATTCACTCGGTATCTCTGTGTCGACGCCCTGTGTGACTTTACTGCTGCTTGCTTCGTACGTAATTTCCCTTAATAAATATGGTATCTCTTCGTTAGAAAGGCCCGTGCAATCTGCCTTTGCACTGTCTGAAGGATTTTTATACTTCTTTGTTTGTTCACCTAAAGGTCCCTGAAAACCTGTTATTTTTTCTCGGTTAAGGAAAATACCTTCGTTATCTTTCGTAGATTTGATGTTAGAGACTCCAAAATTCTGCTTGTTATACGATTCACTCACTGTTACTGTTAAAGGACGATTCGTCTTACTAGAATTTAAATGTCTATTCCTTTCTTGCCTCGAGTAGTCGTTATGTACTGCAATTGTGTCGTCGCAATCTTTCTTATATTCAGTTATTTCTTTTCC
The DNA here is from genome assembly GCA_963942595.1 of Cylloceria caligata. NCBI lineage: Eukaryota > Metazoa > Arthropoda > Insecta > Hymenoptera > Ichneumonidae > Cylloceria > Cylloceria caligata. Next base: position 70,399,348 of record OZ012706.1, on the reverse strand, counting down.
TTCGAGAGGAATAATTCTATTATCGCTTTCTATTTCAATATTAGAGGCTCTAAACCCTTGCTCGTTACACGATTTGCACGCAATTATTGGAACTTGGTACTGTTCTTTTAAGATTCGTTGTTTTAATCTCTGCGCTTGAATTTTCCTTCCTGCTCTATGGATTTTAGGCATGGATGAATGATTCGGGTCAATAGAGGTGGGGTAATTGTTAGAATAAGTAAGTAGTATGTGTAGTTATGTCTGTCTTGTTGGTATAATGTGTTTCGTGAGCGAACCTTGCCAGCCTTAACCCCACTTACGCGAGGAGCTGAAACATAGGATTTCTCTCACTAGTGTAATGTGTTTTGTGAACGAGCCTTGCCAGCCTTAACCCCACTTACGCGAGGAGCTGAAACATAGGATTTCTCTTCCCTAGTGTAATGTGTTTTGTGAGCGAGCCTTGCCAGCCTTAACCCCACTTACGCGGAGGGCTGAAACATAGGATTTCTCTTCACTAGTGTAATGTGTGTTGTGAGCGAGCCTTGCCAGCCTTAAGCCCACTTACGCGGAGAGCTGAAACATAGGATTTCTCTTCACTAGTGTAATGTGTTTTGTGAACGAGCCTTGCTAGCCCCGAACTCACTTGCGTGAGGAGCTAAAACATAGGATTTCTTTTTACTAGTGTAATGTGTGTTGTGAACGAGCTTTGCTAGCCCCGAACTCACTTGCGTGAGGAGCTAAAACATAAGATTTCTCTTCACTAGTGTAATGTGTGTTGTGAACGAGCCTAGCTAGCCCCGAACTCACTTGCGTGAGGAGCTAAAACATAGGATTTCTCTTCACTAGTGTAATGTGTTTTGTGAACGAGCCTTGCTAGCCCCGAACTCACTTGCGTGAGGAGCTAAAACATAGGATTTCTCTTCACTAGTGTAATGTGTTTTGTGAACGAGCCTTGCCAGCCTTAACCCCACTTACGCGGAGGGCTGAAACATAGGATTTCTCTTCACTAGTATAATGTGTTTTGTGATGGTTGTGTTGTTAGTGATACGTGCGCGGGCAAACTGGTTGCCCAGGTGTTAGGTTGAAAAAAGGATAGTTAAGGTAGGGTTTACAGAATGCTGACCGCTGCACAGTGGACGCAGAGCCCGAAATCGTGGCAGTAAATACAAATAACCTCCGATCGGAATGAAAATTGGTATGCAGGGGTTTTTAAGGTCGCTGATTACGAATCTGAAAGCTAAATTATTGTAAACAAAATGGCCGATCCAATATGGCGGACATGGATGTTAAAAAGGTGTCCGATCTTGACAAAAATTGGTATATGCGGGTTTTTAGGGTCGCTCATTACGAATCCGAAAGCCAAATTATTGTAAACAAAATGGCCGATCCGATATGGCGGACATGAATGTTAAAAAGGTGTCCGATCTTGACAAAAACTGCCATATGTGGGTTTTGAGGGTCGCTCATTACGAATCCGAAAGCCAAATTATTGTAAACAAAATGGCTGATCCAATATGGCGGACAAGTATGTTAAAAAAAATTAAAAATTTTCAAAAAAACTCCCTCCTGCCGTACCACTCAAAAAAGGATGAAATACTTTACTTATTCAGTATGACGTTTTCGTATACAATGATATATAACTTGCATTAGTTATTTGAATTTTAATTATTATAATTGAATTGAACAAAATTGATATACGCGGGTTGTGAAAGTGACTGATTGCGAATCAGAAAGCCAAACTATAACGTAGCGAAATTATCGTTCAAATTATCCTTTATAATAAGATATAATTCTTTCCTCGTCAAATGTACTCCTTCGTAATGGGACCCTGTAATAAAGACATAAAATTGTATAGAATTTGTGTTGAAGGATCAGATCAAAATTTTAATGAATTTTAATTATTGTAACAAATAAGTAGCCGCAATAATTATTCGTATTTTTTTTTGAAAAGTACATAAAAAACAACAGTTATGAAAAAAAAATTGAATTTAGACTATTATGAAAGAAGTTATGAGCAAAAAAACATAAACAAATATTTTTTGAACGGGTGACCAAAAACATCTCAAAATGTACCAGAAGCCGATTTTTGATGAGTACATGAAAATATGACAAAATCAAGGGAAAAAAAATTGAACTGTCCGATTTGGCGTGGAATGCCCCATATATACCCATATATATAATAAAAATGTATCAAATATAAATAAAATGTGACGATTCAAATTAATTACTTCAGTATATACTTACATATATATGTATTGTTGTATGTCTACAAAAATAGATATATAAATGATTTACTTGAATTTGTATTTTGTATATATATATGTATATATATATATATATTATATATGGTATATGTATGGATATAGTCCTATTGCTCAAGTAGCAGCTGTTCAATGGCCCCATGGCATGGCGTATGGCGCCGCGCGCGCGTGCACGGTCGGCAACCGCCTGTTTTACGTTGCCAAAAACCATAACAGACAAAGTTAGGCAGCTCTAGGCAGCTAATTCCTGTTAATTTCGCAAGCTTATATAATAAACTAAAGGCCTAGACATTGGCTGTCGCAGAATATGGCAGAAAGTATAACTTTTCGGATAGTTGAAAATATAAGTTTACAAAATTCTTTCACTTTATTTATGCAGTAGTTTATACTACACTTCAATAATTTACATATTTATTTTAAACTCAACCAATGTAAAAATATCTTCTACATACCTCCAGAAGTCGTATCCATGTCTCCGGATTGATTTAAAACACTTCACTTTAAAGTTATCGATTTTATAAGTCACGGTAATTTTCGCTCGTTCAGCGCGCGATGCGAACACTCGTCTCGAAGGGTAACTTCCAACTGACGCAGCGACGAAGGTATACGGTAAAAAAGGTTCCCCTTTTACAATTTAACGCAGCCATTAGTCCTCTACCTGACTGCCTGCTCAAATATCCCGATTGTAAAAATTTTTTTCTAACTTTTCTGCCACGATTTCGGGCTCTGCGTCTACTGTGCGCTGGTGTAACCGAGCCGGAGAATTTAATGGGTAAGGTAGGGTTTTGAGGACGATGTCTGCTGGTCTAAGCGAGACGGTGGATTTGTTAAAGGTCTGTGGCAGAAAGACCAGCACGTGCAGGCGGAGGTGCAATGTTATGAGCGGTGGACGGAGGTGAAGGATTCTAGTGATCGCTCGAGGGGGGTGTTAAGATGAGCAACGTAGGAGTGAATAGCAGAACTGTTTTGTAATTCTATTAATATTTTCCGAATTGTATGCCAACTGTTTTAACGCTTGGTAGATTGACAGATTTTATGTAAATGATAGTACCAAAAAGTTAATGTTACGGAGCGAATCGTATAAAAACAACACAAGAAGTCTGATGTTTGTCTGGTTAAAACGAATATAATCTTACTCTCTATAATTAATATTTGGTGAAGCTATTTTCCTTGTAGTTCTCCTCACGTATGTTTTAGCAGTTATTCTTTCTTGCTGTTTTATTCGTTCTAAACCAAGTCTATTTAAGAAAATTTCCGGCGTGACTTCTTCAATGAGCTCTTGTGCGAGAACCTCGAGTTCCTTTATACGCACTTGAAGTACAAATATCAGGAGTACAAATTGAAAATGCGGGATTTTTTTCTATTTTTGAACGTTTATTCTGAAAAAATGGTAACAAATGAATTATTCAAAGTATTGTCCATCGCTAGCCACAACTTTTTCCCATCTTTCTGGCAATTTACGGATACCGTCGCGAAAAAATTCGGCCGGCTTGGCTGCTATCCAGTCATCGACCCATTTTTGGGCTTCTTCGTAAGAATGGAAGCGCTGGTCAGCTAGGCCATGTGTCATCGATCGGAAAAGGTGGTAATCGGAAGGAGCAATATCTGGGCTATACGGCGGGTGGGGTAAGACTTCCCATTTCAGCGTTTGTAGGTATGTTTTGACCGGCGCTGCAACATGTGGCCGAGCGTTGTCATGTTGCAAAATTACTTTGTCGTGTCTTTGCTCGTATTGTGGCCGTTTTTCTTTGAGTGCGCGGCTCAAACGCATCAATTGAGTTCGGTATAGTGCTCCTGTGATGGTTTCGTTCGATTTCAATAGCTCATAATACACCACACCCAGCTGGTCCCACCAAATACAGAGCATGAGCTTGGCGCCGTGAATATTTGGTTTGGCCGTCGATGATGATGCATGGCCGGGGTAACCATATGATTTTTTGCGCTTCGGGTTATCGTAATGGATCCACTTTTCATCACCAGTGACAATGCGATGCAAAAAACCCTTCCGTTTTTGCCGTTCGAGCAGCAGTTCGCATGCAAAAAAACGGCGCTCGACGTCTCTCGGTTTCAGCTCATACGGCACCCAATGTCCTTGCTTTTGGATCATTCCGAGGGCTTTTATACGATGGGAAATGGCTTGTTGTGTCACTCCCAATGAATCTGCGAGCTCTTGTTGAGTTTGACACGAGTCTTCATTGAGTATTGCCTCCAATTCAGCATTCTCAAACTTTTTCACTTGGCCCGGCCGCTCTTTGTCCTCAACGTCAAAATCACCACTTCTAAACCGCACAAACCATCTCTCGCACGTTGAAACCGATGGAACATGACTCGGATAAGCCTCGGAGATCAATCGATGTGCTTCAGCAGCACTTTTCTTCAAATTAAAGAAGTAAATTAAAACTTCCCGCAAATGCTGTTTTGTTGGCACGAAACTCGACATATTGAGAGCTCAAAAAAACTATGAATTTGACACTGCGACAAATTGACACATACTGAAAATTAAAGCTATAAGACGTAGCTTTGACATGAACATAGTCACAGTACTGCCTGATGCGTATAGCGTTAGTAACGCCATCTGTTATCAAACCCGCATTTTCAATTTGTACCCCTGATAATTTTTCTAATGGTCCCATATAATGGAGTACAACTTATGAATATGTATATATATATATATGTATATATATATACATCCACGTATATGTCTTTCAATACAAGTTTTATCTTCTCTACCCCTTTTTTTTTTATTCACCAGTCATTATCGAATATTAGTTTCCACATTTGATTTCCACAAGGTCAATTTACTTACGAAGAAGGCTTGCCGTATAACTTGAATTATAGCTGGTATTCTTCTAAAAAGATGGTAAATTTTTATGAAATGGCTTGGCTCGATAAAATTCACTAAAAAGAAGAAAAAATCTATTTGTGTGAAATAAATCAACTCTTAAAAAATGCAATAAAAGGGGAAAGGTTAGAATTTATGAATTAGATCGTTTTATAAAAACTCAGTAGTAAAGAATGATCGTTTTTCATGAAGTGCATTGAATCGTTAAATTCAATAAAAAGTAAAAAAAAAAATCAATTTCTTTAAAATAAATCAATTCTCGAAAATTCGGTAAAAAGGGAAAGGGTGGATTTTATAAATTAAATCGTTTTCTAAAACCTCTGTAATAAATGATGATAAATTTTCATAAAATGCATTGAATCGTTAAAATTCAATAAAAAGTAAAAAATCAATTTCTTTAAAATAAATCAGTTCTTGAAAATGCGGTAAAAAGGGAAAAGATGGATTTTATAAATTAAATCGTTTTCCAAAATCTCAGTAATAAATGATGATAATTTTCCTGAAATGCGTTGAATCGTTAAAATTCAATAAAAGTAAAAAATCAATTTCTTTAAAATAAATCAATTCTCGAAAATGCGGTAAAAAGGGAAAGGTGGATTTTATAAATTAAATCGTTTTCCAAAAACTCAGTAATAAATGATGATAATTTTCATGAAATGCATTGAATCGTTAAAATTCAATAAAAAGTAAAAAATCGATTTCTTTAAAATAAATCAATTCTCGAAAATGCGGTAAAAAGGGAAAGGGTGGATTTTATAAATTATATCGTTTTCTAAAAACTCAGTAATAAATGATGATTATTTTCTTGAAATGCGTTGAATCGTTAAAATTTAATAAAAAGTGAAAAATCAATTTCTTTAAAATAAATCAATTCTCGAAAATGCGGTAAAAAGGGAAAAGGTGGATTTTATAAATTAAATCGTTTTCGAAAAACTCAATAATAAAGAAGGATTATTTTTCGTGAAATGTATTGAATCACTAAAACTCAATAAACATTAAAAAATCGATTTTCGAAGATTAAATCGGTTTACAAAACCACGGTAAAAAGGGCAAAGTAAAAATATTTTCTTTTCAGTTGATTCTTTAACACAATATTAGTTCGAACAAAACTAACACTCTAAAATCCCGGACGAGCCCCCAGAATTTGTTACGTCAAAATCGCGGCCTATCTTACGATCCCACGAATTTAACATAGATTTCACGTTTCGGTGTATCTTTTCCGTGCTCTGGTCAAGGAGAATAAATTCTCCCTTTACCACACCCGACGAGAAAATACCGAAGACGCAAGCCCGTTTTTGAGTCTAACCTCGCGGAAAATTACTCGGGATAGGGCTGGAGTGCGTTTTGTTCTTGGTTGGGGATAATCACTTCACGAATAATGGGGAGGGACTTGAATGACAATTTCACGCGGAGCAAGATTTCACTTTAATTGGTAATTGAAAATTATACCTACGGTTGTTTGTTGCTGTGGTTCTTACTGTTAAACGTTGCTTGGGCGTAGATTAGTGTAGTCAGACAGACTAAAAATCGAACGTAGGCGTTGGTGCGTATTATTAATTATTTATTGAAATAAACTACATGAGTAGTTGAATGTTGCACGTTCAATATCCCCGATTTTACAAGGGTTAATAATTATAAGTACTGTACTCTTACTCTGTACTACTTGAAACTATACTTTGTGAAAATTAAGCCGTGGTGAAAAATTATCGTTCTGTACTACTTTATTTCCCGGCAAACAGTACTACTTGTTGCCTTGGAAAAATTCTAATTCACTGCCGGCGACTTATTGACTGCCAGGCTAGTGATTAGTCCTCTAGTTAACCCCCCGTGAAGCTGTGTTACTTGACTCCCCGTGAAAAAAGAGTCGAAGTTGACTCCCCGTGAAACTGTGTCGACGGCCGATTTTCGCGGCCTTTTATAGGGCTCCTGGGCGTCGAAAATTCTTGTCGTCAAGCGCGTAAAAGAAGAGAAGGGATAAAACCCTATCCTGATTATAAGAATTTCTCCGTGGTCTATCTCGACCATACACGTATTCATTCCCCTTACTCCGCAGAGTAGCTTCTCGACATGCAGAGCCATAGATCTATGCAAGTGCATCGGTATGGCGCGCTCTGATTTGTCCGCGCGATGTGCTACACAGAGGACCACGCGATTAGGTGAGGGAACGCGTTCGAAGCGTTTTTCCCCTGAAAATGAGGCGATTTTTACCACCCCACTTCTTGGCCTACTTTCAATAGAATTTCCTAGTTTAGGTAATATCCTTATGCTCGCTTCTCTGTAGATGTGTCTATGGTAATGGCTTAGTTTTTCAGCGTTTTTACGGAACTTAAATAAATCCTTCACATGAAACCACTAATAATAGTTTTGTTACAGATTCTGTAGTTAACTTCGACGTATGCAACCTGATTTCTGCGTTAATCTCTTACTAGCATAAATGGTTTCGTTGAGTTATGACTTATTCCAAACATCATTGGTTATTCGTTAAATTAGTGATTACTCTAGTTATAGCTAATGAGTTTTCTTAAATAATTTGTTAGTTAGACGTTAGATTTCTTATAGTTAATAAGTTTTCTTAAATAATCTGCTAGTTAGACGATTATTCTCGTACTATAGGAACGAGAGCGAGAGAGAGAGAGATAGAGATTTTACTTGAGAACGATTCGTCTAACTTGGTTACTCGTACATTTCGTTCGTACGCAAGTCGGCTAGATCGCCGTTCAGCCCTAGCGATAAGGCGTTCGTCGTGGCGCAGAGAGTCGCCCCAGCCTCGCTTTCCTGCAGAGGAAGCTCTATTGAAACGCGTTACCGTTTTCTCTCTTTCTCGATTCGTTTTACTTTAAGTATTTAGCTGTAAAACAATCTTAACATTTCATTTTTTCCTGTCTATATATGTGTAATGTATTCCATATAAATAACTTGATGGTAAAACAAGTATGTCTATGCATGGAAACGAGAGAGAGCGAGAGAGTTCTTCTCTTGAGAACGACTCGCCTAACTTAGTTACTCGTACATTTCGTTCGTACCCAAGTCGGCTCGATCGCCGTTCAGCCCTAGCGATAAGGCGTTCGTAGTGGCACAGAGAGTCGCCTAGCCTCGCTTTTCTGCAGAGGAAAATTTGTTGAAACATGTTATAGTTTTTCTCTCTTTCTCGTTTAGTCTTACTTATGGGTTTTCAGCTGTAAAATAATCTTAACATTTCATTTTATCCTATATATATATATATATATGTATAACATATTCCATATATATAATTTACTAGTAAAACAAGTAATTTTATACATGAAAACGAGAGAGAGCGAGAGAGTTCTTCTCTTGAGAATGACTCGCCTAGCTTGGTTACTCGTACATTTCGTTCGTACGCAAGTCAGCTAGATCGCTGTTCAGACCTCGCGCAAGGCGTTTTCGTTGCGCGGAGAGTCGGCCAGCCTCGCTTTCCTGCAGCAGAAGCTTCATTGCAACTCAATTTTAGTCTCATCTCTTTCTCGTTTTTCTGTCTATTTTTCCCCATTTTACCATAAATTAATCCTAATATTTCCTTTATCCTTTCTATATAGGCATAACGTGTTCTATATATTTATGATGGTGTTTTTACTATAAATTCCAATATTTTACGAGAGACATGTTAATATATAGGCATAACATGTTTTATATATTTATGATGGTATTTTTACTATAAATTCTAATATTTTACGAGAGACATATTAATGTAATCCCAAGAGAAAAGGGGAATTAATCCTGATGTACTGATCTTTCTTCTATTACCCGACTATACTTGGTAAGCTCATTAATTCGATGTGGGTTGTACTCGTTTTCGAGTGACAGCTATGGGTAGTTTCCATATGGAAACATAATTGTTCTTTTTGCTGCTGATATTTTGTCTACAGTATTCGCGTGAACATTTTAATAGTCATAACTCTTTTGTTTAAATCAACAGTTCCTCTGCTTTTGTTAATTGTTTCACTTAGTTAATAATTGTTCGTGATTTCATCATCTTTGTAAAGAGAGAGAGAGAGAGAGAAGATTTCAGGCAAGAGCGAGAAGAAAGGGTGCGGTCGCTTGGTCACGTGATAGCGTTCCCTCCAGCCGCTCCCTTATGACCAACAACGCCCCGACGGCGACTAGCCGAACCCCTGGTCTAGGATTGAGGGTAAGGCCGCGCTGAATCATAGATCCATAAATGGCAGTCGATAACCGGGTCTACGCAGTAGATCCCATGGTTTGAAAGTTTGCCTTTTGACCGGGAGCGCCGAAAAATTCCATCTTTACAAGATTAATTCTTCCCGGGAGACGGTCGGTAGGGCCGCATCTTCGTCACTAAAATCGCTCTCCTCTCCTCTTAAGAAGTTCGAGAATAAAAGAAAAATGTGAGAGGTTACTTTTACTGTAGCGAAACTAAAACAGAAGAACTTTAACGTAATCGAAATGAAAAAGATAAATGCGACGTTACGTCAGGACGTAACAAGACGAAAGTAAATTATGTTAATGAGGAGACTTGCCTTGGCTCCACAGGGGTGTCTGTGCCGTCGAAACGGGCAGCGGTCGTTGGAGAATTAAGGGAGCTCAGCTCAAATTTTTTGGGACAATCTGTGCCTATGGAAAGGACAGAATCTTCTCAAGTATATGAAAATTATGTTCAGGAAGAAAACGTCGTTAATTCAAATCCAATAAAAACTAAAATATCGGCAAGAGATAGCGAGTCTAATTGTGTTAATTATGCGGGTTGTTCGAGCTTCACAGACGTAACTGTGCCGACTGAACGGACAGATTTTGTTGGAGATATGCGAAAACTCGATCCAGATTTTATAGGGATATCTGTGCCGATGGAAAGGACAGAACCCTTTGATGTCATTAACAATTACAATGAGGAATTTAGAAAGTCAACCAAAGAACAAATACTCCGAGAGAATAGAAACATTGAAACAATTGAATCAGTAAAGTCAATAATTCAGATTTTACCAAAGCATCAGAGTCAATAAAAGAAGAAATAACGATGGAAAATAAAAAAGTACTTTGCCAGAAACCTGTTGAACCTTTCGTGCCTGTAAACCATTGCGATCGAACTGTCAATTTTGAAAATTATGAAGACCCGAAGAATTTACGAACAATTTGTACACTTGAACCGTCAAAAAAGGAAACTATTATAGTCAAAATATTAAAGATAAAGATACACGTTTGAGAAGCGAGGAACATAGACCGAAAACGTATAAAATCATGAACGTTTCGTTAACACAAAAACTCAGTATAGCTAATATCACTCGCGAAATCCAGCCATTCATTCGCGAAAATTCATGTTACGTAATATCAGAATCGGTAATGATCGACCGCTATAATCAAATTAAGGAATTATTAAGACTCGCCGAATTGAACGAAGAAGAAAAAGCAAGTATCGAGACGCTTTTAAAGGAAAGCGCACATTTATACCAAATCCCAGGAAATACGTTTACATGCACCACTATATTGCAACATCGCATTCCTACTACCGATGATCTTCCTATAAATACTCGAGGATTCAGATGGCCAGAATGTACTAAAGAAGAAATAGGCAAGCAAATAGAGGATATGCTCGGTAAAGGAGTAATAATACCCTCTACCTCGTCATACAATTGTCCTGTCTGGGTCGTTCCCAAGAAAGCCGACTCTCAGGGTAATAAAAAATGGAGAGTCGTGTTCGATTACCGATCGCTGAACGAAAAAACGATCGCCGACGCGTACCCCATACCCAATATCAACGACATATTAGATCAATTAGGCGGTGCACAATACTTTTCTGTATTCGATTTAGCATCAGGATTCCATCAGATAGAAGTCTCTCCAGAAGATCGTCATAAGACCGCATTTACTACGCCACGTGGCCATTTCGAATTCGTTAGAATGCCGTTCGGCCTTCGGAACGCCCCTCCGACGTTTCAAAGAGCAATGGACCTCACACTAATTGGGCTCCTCGGGAAAGGACTATTTGTTTATTTGGACGATATTGTCATTTATGCCTACAATCTCGAAGAACACGAGAAGATATATCGCGAATTAATTAAATGATTAGAAGCAGCAAATTTAAAATTACAACCAGATAAATGCGAATTTTTAAAAAGAGAAGTCGCGTATTTAGGACATATAATTGGGAATAACGGAGTTCGGCCCGATCCTAAGAAATTAGAAGCTGTACGTGAATATCCCGTACTTAAAAATGTTAAAAATATTCAACAATTTCTGGGATTAACAGGTTATTATAGGCGGTTCATAGAGGGATACGCCAAGATATCAAAATCCCTCACGACTTTATTACGCAAAGAAAATATATTTGATTGGGGACCCGAACAACAACAGTCATTCGAAATTTTAAAGAATAAACTTTGTACGGCTCCAGTTTTGCGATATCCTGATTTTTCCAAGCCTTTTATTTTAACGACAGATGCATCGGGTTATGCTATCGGTAGTATACTTTCACAAGGAGAAATTAACAACGATCATCCATGCGCTTACGCCTCGCGAGCTTTGAGTCTAGTCGAAGAACGATACGATACCTACGAAAAGGAAGCATTGGCTATAGTATACTCTATACTTCACTTTCGGCCATATCTGTATGGGCACCACTTCACTGTAGTAACCGACCATATACCGCTGTTGTGGTTCCGACGGGCTACAGATGGAAATCCTAAAATCCTGCACTGGCGACTGAAACTCGCCGAGTATGAATACGATGTAGTGTACAAGGCCGGAAAAACTAACGTTAACGCCGACGCGCTCTCAAGAAACCCCATAGAGTCATTGACTACCACAGATGATATTTACATGGTTCAGTCGAACCCTCCAAATAGTCACAGTAAAAATAATCAACGCATCTTATCAGACACCGATATAGCTCGACTATTAGAAGAAGATTCCGAAGAAGAAGAAAATCTAAGCAACGATGTCCCTGGAAATCTCGGTTATCTTAATGATGTAGAAGAATGTGACTGGGTACGTGAGTCGGTTGATCCTTTCGAGCGGCTGGAAGACATAGCTTCTCCATACTGTGAGAGGCGAATCTTTATGTAGCTCCCATTTATATCTTTCGCGCCGAATTTCGATGAGTCCAAGAGCTATAATCGATGTATCGGACTCATCGAGATATTATATCCGCGACCGCGCATGATCTAACACATAAAGTAGGTGTACTGGGTAATAAGCTCTGGGTGCTCACACTCTTTCTCTCTGGGGACGTCGAGTGAGAAGGACGCTTCCACATTCAATAACGAGGACCTCACACTTTCATGGGACGAGAATTATTATACATATTTTCGTGGACCGGCTAGGCCAGCCAAATCACCCAAATCTCCTACTTTCAACGAGGTCTGAGAATCCGCGAGCCCCAGAGTCTAAAAGAAAGAGCCTGCAATCAATCGATCCCGATCTCCGAATGTAAAGATAAGTTAAAAATCTCTACAAGATTAATTTTTATTATAATGTGAATTGACGAAGGCAAGCGAGCCAAAGAAATAATGTGATGAGTGAGTGACGAAGGAGCGAACGAAATTTTGAGAAAGACTGATATAGTTAACGCGAAAACCTTCTAAACAACTTATGTTTTCTCATTCTAACTTGATATATATATGTACATATAATAAAATATAAAATATCACAATTGGCGCCCGAACAGGGACTCGAAATAAATGCGTACCAAATAAATTGAATATCTTTGTGAGAATGTTGGTTTTATATGGCTGAAGATGAGAATAAAATTTATGTGACTAAATCAGGCAGAATTACAAAGCAAACTTCTATTGACTTTAGATACCGAGAAAGGAGTAAGAGTAAACAAACAAAAATGCCTGTGACACCGAAAGATAGCGTGACAAACGGAGACGAGATTCGTCGACGTGAAATGGAACAGGAACGAGAGGATTTGAACAGACAGCGACAAGAAATAGAGAAAATGCGTCATGATCTCCAGATTCAACTTGCAGGCGGTCAACACACACAAACTCAGCAGAATTTGGTAGACACACGCAGTAGTGCTGAGCAAGTTAACGCCGAGCAGATTTCGGCGATTATTGGTAACGTACAGAATCTACATTTAGACATTAAAATGCCAAAATTTGGTAACGATAATGAACAGAATCCGGTAGAATTTTTGGAGGGGCTGGAAAATTTTTTTAAAACAAAAAATATAAAAGCGGATCGAAAGTTATTGGTAGCGGAACATGCGTTAGAGGATAAAGCAAGTCTGTGGATGGACTTACATAATAATATTGAGAATTATGAAAATTTTAGAGAACTTTTTTTTTGGCGAATTTTATTCAATACCCATAAGGGTTTATTTTTAAAATTCCTGGATGAGCAAAAGATATGAAACTCGAAATGAACCAATGCAAACGTATTACTATCGTCAAGTGAAGGAATCAAGATATTTTATTCCAAAATTAACAGCATATGAAGTAAACTATAATATCATCCAGCAATATCCCGCGTGGGTAAAAGAAACCTTAGCTACAATCGACTATTAAGACGATAAAGTTATCGGTCAATCACTTGCAAATCTTGATGGTGTTAGGATGGAACGAGAACGCGAAAATAAACATATACTTAACAATGGGTTTCAACGATATCAGGCTCCGAAAATTAAACAGCTTCAATATAGCTCGTCGTATCCTATAAGTCAATATAGGAATCACAACAAACATAGGTACAATCAGGCGCAGACACACTCGCGTTATATAAATAACTATCCACAAAACAACTCCCAGAATTATCATTCAAACTACAACCCACGATTCGCTATGCCGGATACTAGTCTTCCCCCACCAACTAGATCGATAGTGGTCAATCATCGACCGATGGAAAACATGAGAAATGCCTATGACAATCCGAATTCGAATAATTTAACCTGAATACCGATGCGATAAATGTAGGTCCTTTGTCGCGTCGTCAAGACTTTGCTATCTCTTGCCGATATTTTAGTTTTTATTGAATTTGAATTAACGACGTTTTCTTTTTGAACATTATTTTCATATACTTGAGAAGATTCTGTCCTTTCCATAGGCACAGATTTTCCCAAAAAATTTGAGCTGAGCTCCCTTAAGTCTCCAACGACCGCTGCCCGTTTCGACGGCACAGACACCCCTGTGGAGCCAAGGCAAGACTCCTCATTGACACAGTAAATGTTCGTCTCTATCGAATTCGGATAGACAACGTTCTTTTTATTTTCACAACTTAATTCGGTACACCTCATTGGTGTCTCTGTTTTTATCGAATTCGAACAAATAACACTTTTTTCCTGAACACTGTTATCAAAATATTGAAAGGATTCTATCCTTTCCATAGGCACAGATTGTCCCAAAAAATTTGAGCTGAGCTCCCTCAATTCTCCAACGAGCGCTGCCCGTTTCGTCGGCACAGACACCCCTGTGGAGCCAAGGCAAGTCTCCTCATTAACACAGTTTACTTTCGTCTCTATGGAATTCGGATCGACAACGTTTTCTCTAGATACAATAATCTCTACAGGTTCAATATAAGTGTTCTCCTTGCTCGAATCCGACGTACAAAGTTCCATAAAATTTCGCGAACTAGACTGCAATTTTTCAACTTGATCTTCTATTTTTACTTTACCAATTTCTTTACTTGATTTTTCATTTTTCACACGGTTTTCGTAAGCTTCTTCAATAATTTCTGAACAATTTCTTACTTCTTCCTTTATAATTTTTTTCACAAAATCAACCATAGAATCTCCGCGGGGTAGTGTCTCTGATAAGAACGCATTCTTTCCCGTCGGAATGAATTTTTTTCCAATATTTTCACTTGAATTGATTTTATCTTTATTAGTTTCATGACTCAGTCCGTCCGAGGACTTATTTTCTTTTATTAATTCAACATTGCTTGTTACCTGTTGTTCCTTTTTCGTCTTTGAATCTTCAGTAGATTCTCTTATTCCTGTACTGTGAATTAATTCCTCCGATGACATTAACTCTAGTACTGGTACCTGGACTTGAACCGAATACCTATTGCTATTTGTCACATAAATGTAAGCTTTACCATTATTATTAATGACAAACCCGCTCTCTATGTTTATACCTTCACCTGCATCCAGGGGAGGCAGATAACCTTCCCGTAAATCCAAATTCTTTACTCTCACGAAGCACAATTTGGTGGACTCTGCAGGGATAACAATAGTTTCCTGAGTTGCAAATGGTATTCTTACATTCTGCATTTTCAATTGTCTTTTCTCATAGTCAATTTTCACGCGATTGCCGTCAAGGTATTCCGAACCCAATATACCAGCTTCCTTTATGGGGAAGTTATTATCTACAATATGGAAAGTAGCGAAACGTCCGAAGGCTTGTATTGTAATATGACCCAAAGTAAAAATTGAATTTGTTGTTATTCCATTAAGTTGTAAAATTTCTCCGTGATTTATAGCGATATGTTCATTTACAAATTGTTTCTTTAAAATATTCGGCCCGGCTCCCGTATCAACCATAAGAGTGATAGGGGATATTACTTCCGATGCCGTTATCGTAACCGTCGGAACACTACTTTCTCGATGCAATTGTATATTAAAGATACGGACTACTCGCGGTTGAGGGTCGAAGCTGCGATTGAAATAGTACGGATCGGATGCATGTTTAGCGGAGTCTCCCTGGGCGCACCCGTACTCGGAAGACCACTTCGGTTTCCCGTACTTCCATATGTTGCTTCGTTCTCCCTTCGAGCGGGGCACTCACGGATAAAATGACCGGGTTGTTTGCAATAAAAACATGGTCCTGTTGAATTCATGGAGTTATTATTGAAATTATTAATATTTCCGCGATTTTCCGATCGATTGTTATTTAAAGGCTGGGAATGATTGTTACGATAAGGACAAATATGGGCCCCGTGGCCTTCTTTTTTACATATTTGGCACCGAATATCGCTAGGATTTTGGTATCGGAGATTGACTGGTACCTGTGTTTGCGGTAAAGACATTAGTTTGGGGGGGACTGAGAGTGATTGAGGACATCTATTCGCTGTGTGTCCATGATTTTTACAAAAGTGACAAAACATCGGTGTATTTCCCGACTCCTTCCTTTCAGGAGGAAAAATTTTATAACAACGGTCGGCAGTGAGCCCACGCTTGTTACATACCTGGCATATAGTGAGCGGAGGACCGTCAAAGACGGATTTATTATTATTTGAAGGGGGGAAAATTTTAAGACATTTGTCGGCCGAATGTCCTGTTCTTTTACAGATCTGACATATGATAAATGAAGGGGCTTCGAGGCTAGATTTATTGTTATTTGAAGGTGGAAAAATTTTAAAACATTTGTCTGCCGAGTGTCCAGTCTTCTGACAAATCTGACATATGTTCGGTCCTTTATCGACATTTCCCGTATTTTGTAACCCAACAGCCAACGCTTGGCTATTCTTTTGAGTCGAACATTCTTTAGCATTGTGCCCTTTTTTATTGCACAACTGGCAATGCACTTCTTCGCTTGCTACCACGTGTACTCCTCGTTTCGCCTCGGGCTTAGGGACCCTTGGACTCGACGTTACTTGCTCACCGCTACGCAAGGCTGCTTGGGACACTAAACTCTTTTCGGTCTGCACTTCTAGCTTTATTAATTCTTCAAGATTATTATTAGGAGTTAATAGTTGTTTAATTTCCGGTTTTAAACCGTGTAGAAAACAAGCTGGAAGGCTTTGTTTAGTATTATCAATAAAAGCGCCAGCCAAGGGATTATCTTCGCTCGCATCGTAATTTTCAAGTATCAAATTTCCCAAATCTCGTACACGATTCGAATAGGCAATAACAGACTCGCTTTCTCTCTGGTATATTGATCCTAATTCACTTTGCAACTGATATACATTTCGCGTGGGTGCATAAATATCTTTGAGAAATTTACCCAAATCTTTTATTTTTTCAAAAGTTTGCCCTTGTATAGTGCGACGGGGTTCGCCAATTATTTTTATGCGGACTGCTTTTACTAAATTTGATTCGGCGCCTGGCCCCATCATGGCCAAGGCTTCCTTGCATCCTTGGATAAACATCCCCAATGACAAAGTATGACCGTCATAATTCGGTATGACAGCCAATGCATCTCGAAGAGACAACGTTTGGTTATTATTAACCATTATGGGAGGAGGGTCGGGTACAGGGTCGCTAGTTTCAAGAGAAAAGTTCACTGGTGGTATTTTACTGGGCTTTTTATCTGGACTCGACCTTTTTCCCGTGGGGTGGGAGGAACAACCGGGAATAGCAGGTTCGTATTCCGACAGCAGGTGTAAATTTTTCAACAAATTCTGTGGTACAATGTGGGAGGGTTTAATTATTGATTTTAATTTAGATTTTTCACAAGTATTCCTTCTTCCTGTTGAAGTGGACAGTGTTTTATTATGACTCACGAGGAGCGGTGTTCCGATGGGTGAGTTGAATGGGGTAGACCCCCCTGCAGGAGTGTAAAATATGTCGCTGGAGTTCGAAAGGCCTAACGCGGGCGTGGTGACTACGGGGTTCGGGGTAGTTATGACTGGTGTATTCGTACCTGTCGTCTCGTGTGCAGCGGGCTGCAGCTCGACGTCTTTTACAATATGTTCGGGGGATGCGGGGATCTGAACTGGGATTTCGTTACAGGGATCTCTATATATTACAAGCGGTAAATATTGGTGACCAGGTTCTTCCAAAAATCCAACCACAGACAATAAATTGTTTCCTGATCTCGCTGCAAGTGTTTCTTGCACTCGATTCGTGAATTGCTCAAAACTTTCTGAATTCTTTGAAATTTCTTGAATCTGTAACGGACTATTTGCTGTACTATAATTATCAAGATTGTCTGCTAAAATTTCTTCAGTACTTGAAGAATCACTTGCTTCCTCGCAATTTATTTCCGTTTTTGTAATAATTAAATGACTTGACGTTAATTCCAAGGATTGTATACGACTATTTTCGTCTACTTTAATTAATTCCGGATTTTCTTGATTAATGTCGCTACTTTTCTCTGTATCCGCAATAATTTCTCCCGTTGGATTCGTTGTGGAGGGAGTCTTGGGATGCGAACTGTTAATACTTTCGTCGGAAGATTCTTTGGCTGTTTCAAATCGGGATTTAGGAGGGCTCTGTATTCGAGATTTCTTTTTTCGGTCTTCAGGATAATCATGTATTACATTATCATCAAGTCTTACCTTTGATAAAGTTGAACTCATTTATGATGTATTTTATATAAGTATAATAATATATTTGCTCTCCTTTTTTTTTATACCGCATCAAAGAGACATCCAACAATACATAAGAATATTATGTGAGTAAAATTGCGCAGGAGGAGGAAATAGGAATAACTTTCTTTTTGTTACTTGTAACGAGGAAAAATTATGGAACTTTATTCCTTTAATTTTGTTTCAAAATTTCCCTGAGGTGAAATCAAATGTGGTTTTTCCTTCAGGAGGATAACTTTATGTTTATTCAACGATTCGATCTTAGTGTTACTATCGGGTGATAGCGTATCCCTTCTATCGAGTGAGCTTCGTAATCAGCGACAAGTTCGTCTAGAAATTTTTTTCGCTCGATTTCTCGGATTTGCTTAAGGCGTTTTATTCTATATTCACTCGGTATTTCTGTGTCGACGCCCTGTGTGACTTTACTGCTGCTTGCTTCGTACGTAATTTCCCTTAATAAATATAGTATCTCTTCATTAGAGAGGCCCGTGCAATCTACCTTTGCACTGTCTGAATGATTTTTATACTTCTCTGTTTGTTCACCTAAAGGTCCCTGAAAACCTGTTATTTTTTCTTGGTTATGGAAAATACCTTCGTTATCTTTTGTAGATTTGATGCTAGAGACTCCAAAATTCTGCTTGTTATACGATTTACTCGCTGTTACCGTTAAAGGACGACTTGCTTTATTAGAATTTAAAATTCTATTCCTTTCTTGCCTCGAGTAGTCGTTATGTACTGCAATTGTGTCGTCGCAATGTTTCTTATATTCGGTTATTTCCCTTCCTTCGAAAGGGATAGTTTTATTATTACCTTCTATTTCGATATCAAAGACTCTAGGTTTTTGTTCGTTATATGATTTGCACGCAATTGTTGGAACTTGGTACTGTTCTTTTAAGATTCGTCGTTTTAATCTCTGCGCTTGAATTTTCCTTCCTGCTCTATGGGTTTTAGGCATGGATAAATGATTCGGGTCAATAGTGGTAGGGTAATTGTTAGAATAAGTAAGTAGTACGTGTAGTTATGTCTGTCTTGTTGGTATAATGTGTTTCGTGAGCGAACCTTGCTAGCCTTAACCCCACTTACGCGAGGAGCTAAAACATAGGATTTCTTTCACTAGTGTAATGTGTTTTGTGAACGAGCCTTGCTAGCCTTAACCCCACTTACGCGAGGAGCTAAAACATAGGATTTCTCTTCACTAGTGTAATGTGTGTTGTGAGCGAGCCTTGCCAGCCTTAACCCCACTTACGCGAGGAGCTGTAACATAGGATTTCTCTTCACTAGTGTAATGTGTGTTGTGAGCGAGCCTTGCCAGCCTTAACTCCACTTACGTGAGGAGCTGAAGCATAGGATTTCTCTTCACTAGTGTAATGTGTTTTGTGAACGAGCCTTGCTAGCCCCGAACTCACTTGCGTGAGGAGCTAAAACATAGGACTTCTCTTCACTAGTGTAATATGTTTTGTGAACGAGCCTTGCTAGCCCCGAACTCACTTGCGTGAGGAGCTAAAACATAGGATTTCGTTCACTAGTGTAATGTGTTTTGTGATGATTGTGTTGTTAGTGATACGTGCGCGGGCAAATCTGGTTGCCCATGTGTTAGGTCGAAAAGAGGGTAGTTAAGGTAGGGTTTTTAGAATGCTGACCGCTGGTGTAAGCGAGCCGGCGAATTTCGAAAAGGCTGATTTTTTCGGAATAGATGAGGTAGGGTTTTTAGAATGCTGACCGCTGGTGTAAGCGAGCCGGCGAATTTCTAAAAGGCTGATTTTATCGGAATGAATGAGGTAGGGATTTTAGAATGCTGCCCGCTGGTGTAAGCGAGCCGGCGAATTTCTAAAGGGCTGTGGTAGAAAGAGTAGCACGTGCAGGTGGAGGTGCAATGTTATGAGGGATGAATAGAGGTGAACGATACTAGTGATCGCTCGAGAGGATTGTTAAGATGAGCAACGTAGGAGTGAATAACAGAACCGTTTGTAATTTAACTTATATTATCAGAATTGTATGCCAACCGTTTTAACGCCTGGTAGAATGATTGAATATTTGTAAATGACAGTACAAGGAAGTTAATATTACGGAGCGAATCGTATAAAAACAATACAAGAAATCTGATGGTTGTTTGGCTGAAACAAATATAATATTACTCTCTATAGTTAATATTCGGGGAAGCTATTTTCCTTGTAGTTCTCCTCACGTATGTTTTAGCGATTATTCTTTCTTGCTGTTTTATTCGTTCTAAACCGAGTTGACTTAAGAAATTTTCTTCCGTGACTTCTTCAATTAGTTCTTGCGCGAGAACCTCGAGTTCCTTTATATGCACTTGAAGTTCCACTAATTTTACCAATGGTCCCATGCAACGGAGTACAATTTAAAATTATATATATATCTATCGACGTATATGTCCTTCAATATAAGTTTTATCTTCTCTACTTTTTTTTTTTTATTCACCAGTCATTATCGAATATTAGTTTCCACATTTGATTTCCACAAGGTCAATTTACTTACGAGGAAGGCTTACCGTATAACTTGAATAATAGCTGGTATTCTTCTAAAAAGATGGTAAATTTTTATGAAATGGCTTGGCTCGTTAAAATTCACTAAAAAGTAAAAAAAAATCAATTTCTGTGAAATAAATCAACTCTAAAAAATGCAATAAAAAGGGGAAGGTTAGATCTTATGAATTAAATCGTTTTCTATAAACTCAGTAATAAATGATGACAAATTTTCATGAGGTGCATTGAATCGTTAAAATTCAATAAAAAGTAAAAAATCAATTTCTTTAAAATAGATCAATTCTCGAAAATGCGGTAAAAAGGAAAAAGGTGGATATTATAAATTAAATCGTTTTCTAAAAACTCAGTAATACATGATGATAAATTTTCATGAAATACTTTAAATCGTTAAAATTCAATAAAAAGTAAAAAATCGATTTCTTTAAAATAAATCAATTCTCGAAAATGCGGTAAAAAGGGAAAAGGTGGATTTTATAAATTAAATCGTTTTCTGAAACCTCAGTAATAAATGATGATAAATTTTCATGAAATGCTTTGAATCGTTAAAATTCAATAAAAAGTAAAAAATCGATTTCTTTAAAATAAATCAATTCTCAAAAATGCGGTAAAAAGGGAAAAGGTGGATTTTATAAATTAAATCGTTTTACAAAATTCAGTAACAAAGAGGGATTATTTTTCGTGAAATGCATTGAATCACTAAAACTCAATAAAGATTAAAAAATCGATTTTCGAGGATTAAATCGGCTTACAAAACCACGGTAAAAAGAGCAAAGTAAAAATATTTTCTTTTCAGTTGATTCTTTTACACAATATTAGTTTGAACAAAACTAACACTCTAAGATCCCGGACGAGCCTTCAGAATTTGTTACGTCAAAATCGCGGCCTATCTTACGAACCCACGCATTTAACATAGATTTCACGTTTCGGTGTATCTTTTCCGTGCTCTGGTCAAAGAGAATAAATTCTCCCTTTACCACACCCGACGAGAAAATACCGAAGACGCAAGCCCGTTTTTGAGTCTAACCTCGCGGAAAATTACTCGGGATAGGGCTGGAGTGCGTTTTCTTCTTGGTTGGGGATAATCACTTCACGAATAATGGGGAGGGACTTGAATGACAATTTCACGCGGAGCAAGATTTCACTTTAATTGGTAATTGAAAATTATACCTACGGTTGTTTGTTGCTGTGGTTCTTACTGTTGAACGTTGGTTGGGCGTAGATTAGTGTAGTCAGACAGACTAAAAATCGAACGTAGGCGTTGGTGCGTATTAATAATTATTTATTGAAATAAACTACATGAGTAGTTGAATGTTGCACGTTCAATATCCCCGATTTTACAAGGGTTAATAATTATAAGTACTGTACTCTTACTCTGTTCTACTTGAAACTATACTTTGTGAAAATTAAGCCGTAGTGAAAAATTATCGTTCTGTACTACTTTATATCCTGGCAAACAGTACTACTTGTTGCCTTGGAAAAATTCTAATTCACTGCCGGCGACTTATTGACTGCCAGGCTAGTGATTAGTCCTCTACTTAACCCTCCGTGAAACTGTGTTACTTGACTCCCCGTGAAAAAGTATTACTTGACTCCCCGTGAAAAAGTATTACTTGACTCCCCGTGAAAAAGTATTGCCGGCCGATTTTCGCGGCCTTTTATAGGGCTCCTGAGCGTCGAAAATTCTTGTCGTCAAGCGCGTAAAAGAAGAGAAGGGATAAAACCCTATCCTGATTATAAGAATTTCCCCGTGGTCTATCTCGACCATACACGTATTCATTCCCCTTACTCCGCAGAGTAGCTTCTCGACATGCAGAGCCATAGATCTATGCAAGTGCATCGGTATGGCGCGCTCTGATTTGTCCGCGCGATGTGCTACACAGAGGACCACGCGATTAGGTATGGGAACGCGTTCGAAGCGTTTTTCCCCTGAAAATGAGGCGATTTTTACCACCCCGCTTCTTGGCCTACTTTCAATAGAATTTCCTAGTTTAGGTAATATCCTTATGCTCGCTTCTCTGTAGATGTGTCTATGGTAATGGCTTAGTTTTTCAGCGTTTTTACGGAACTTAAATAAATCCTTCACATGAAACCACTAATAATAGTTTTGTTACAGATTCTGTAGTTAACTTCGACGTATGCAAC
Organism: Cylloceria caligata; assembly: GCA_963942595.1. Classification (NCBI taxonomy): domain Eukaryota; kingdom Metazoa; phylum Arthropoda; class Insecta; order Hymenoptera; family Ichneumonidae; genus Cylloceria; species Cylloceria caligata. Next base: position 70,376,459 of record OZ012706.1, on the reverse strand, counting down.
CTGATTTCTGCGTTAATCTCTTACTAGCATAAATGGTTTCGTTGAGTTATGACTTATTCCAAACATCATTGGTTATTCGTTAAATTAGTGATTACTCTAGTTATAGCTAATGAGTTTTCTTAAATAATTTGTTAGTTAGACGTTAGATTTCTTATAGTTAATAAGTTTTCTTAAATAATCTGCTAGTTAGACGATTATTCTCGTACTATAGGAACGAGAGCGAGAGAGAGAGAGATAGAGATTTTACTTGAGAACGATTCGTCTAACTTGGTTACTCGTACATTTCGTTCGTACGCAAGTCGGCTAGATCGCCGTTCAGCCCTAGCGATAAGGCGTTCGTCGTGGCGCAGAGAGTCGCCCCAGCCTCGCTTTCCTGCAGAGGAAGCTCTATTGAAACGCGTTACCGTTTTCTCTCTTTCTCGATTCGTTTTACTTTTAGTATTTAGCTGTAAAACAATCTTAACATTTCATTTTATCCTGTCTATATATGTGTAATGTATTCCATATAAATAGCTTGATGGTAAAACAAGTATTTCTATGCATGGAAACGAGAGAGAGCGAGAGGGTTTTTCTCTTGAGAACGACTCGCCTAACTTGGTTACTCGTACATTTCGTTCGTACCCAAGTCGGCTAGATCGCCGTTCAGCCCTAGCGATAAGGCTTTCGTAGTGGCACAGAGAGTCGCTTAGCCTCGCTTTCCTGCAGAGGAAGCTTTATTGAAACATGTTATAGTTTTTCTCTCTTTCTCGTTTAGTCTTACTTATGAATATTCAGCTGTAAAATAATCTTAACATTTCATTTTATCCTATATATATATGTATAACATATTCCATATATATAATTTACTAGTAAAACAAGTATTTTTATACATGAAAACGAGAGAGAGCGAGAGAATTCTTCTCTTGAGAACGACTCGCCTAGCTTGGTTACTCGTACATTTCGTTCGTACGCAAGTCAGCTAGATCGCTGTTCAGACCTCGCGCAAGGCGTTTTCGTTGCGCGGAGAGTCGGCCAGCCTCGCTTTCCTGCAGCAGAAGCTTCATTGCAACTCAATTTTAGTCTCATCTCTTTCTCGTTTTTGTGTCTATTTTTCGCTATTTTACCATAAATCAATCCTAATATTTCCTTTATCTTTTCTATATAGGCATAACATGTTCTATATATTTATGATGGTATTTTTATTATAAATTCCAATATTTTACGAGAGACATGTTAATATATAGGCATAATATGTTTTATATATTTATGACGGTATTTTTACTATAAATTCCAATATTTCACGAGAGACATGTTAATATATAGGCATAACATGTTTTATATATTTATGATGGTATTTTTACTATAAATTCCAATATTTTACGAGAGACATATTAATATAATCCCAAGACAAAAGGGGAATTAGTCCTGATATACTGATCTTTCTTCTATTACCCGACTATACTTGGTAAGCTCATTGATTCGATGTGGGTTGTACTCGTATTCGAGTGACAGCAATGGGTAGTTTCCATATGGAAGCATAATTGTTCTTTTTGCTGCTGATATTTTACCTACAGTATTCGTGTGAACATTTTAATAGTCATAACTCTTTCGTTTAAATCAACAGTTCCTCCACTTTTGTTAATTGTTTCGCTTAGTTAATAATTGTTCGTGATTTCATCATCTTTGTAAAGAGAGAGAGAGAGAGAGAGAGAGAAGATTTCAGGCAAGAGCGAGAAGAAAGGGTGCGGTCGCTTGGTCACGTGATAGCGTTCCCTCCAACCGCTCCCTTATGACCAACAACGCCCCGACGGCGACTGGCCGAACCCCTGGTCTAGGATTGAGGGTAAGGCCGCGCTGAATCATAGATCCATAAATGGCAGTCGATAACCGGGTCTACGCAGTAGATCCCATGGTTTGAAAGTTTGCCTTTTGACCGGGAGCGCCGAAAAATTCCATCTTTACAAGATTAATTCTTCACGGGAGATGGTCGGTAGGGCCGCATTTTCACCCTGTTCCAATCTCCGTCGCTAAAATCGCTCTCCTCTCTTCTTAAGAAGTTCGAGAATGAAGGAAAAATTTGGGAAGTTACTTTTACTGTAGTGAAACTAAAGCAGGAGAACTTTAACGTAATCGAAATGAAAAAGCTAAACGTGACGTTACGTCAGGACGTAACAAGTTTCCCTGATTACGCATTTTGTTATTATATTCTCGTTTCCTACATTCTTCTATACTGTGTCCCTCCTTTTTACAGTATCGGCATGATTTATCATTATTATTTTTTTTATTGGAAAGGTTTACGTTCGGTATTAGACTAGACTGGTTGTGAGTGTTCGTCGAGGGTCCGGTGCCCTGATGCCTATACCAATAAGTGGTGGCAGTATGTCAGGGCCGCTCGCATATCTGGCATACCGTGGGCCCTCTTGACGCTGACCCTACCGATCCATAGCGGGGTGCAGCCTTATCTATGGGTTGCGTTTTACGCAGATCTTTGATTGCTGTCTGTTTTCTGTCAATATTTAACGCGTCTGTCCCGGCGTCTGTGAGGGTCTCGTACGTCCTTTTTATTCGTATCTGTATTGTGGCATATTCACACATATCATCGTAGGTACTCATGAAATGATTAGCGACGAGATAGCACGAAATACATTAAACGAACACGGCTAGAGCATCGATCGTTATTCAAGCGACTAGGGGAACCCAAAAGTATACTCAAGTCATATAAAAACACCTCAGCGAAAGACTCGGTACACAAGTACCGAGGCTGGCGGGCAATAGGCCATTGCCTCGAGATAGAAAAACTCGAGCTATCTCCGAAATTCCCTCGCTGACCCGAACAGCAGGTCGACAGCAGGCAGCGACCAACGGATTTCGCCAAGTGGTGAGGGGAAGGCGGAGAGCGGGGCAACAGCTCACCGCGTCAGCCAAGGAAGGCGTTAGATTCAAAAATTATGATGAAAAATGTACAGAGGGGACTGAGGTAAGGGGAGGCATATAAAAGGCCGGTGCGGGGACAGAGGGGCTCTCTCTTCCTTCAATTCTGCAACGACTCGGTCCTTTACTGCCAGAATCCTCTGTTGAGCGTCAATCGATATTTTCAAAACTAACATCCCATCGATCCCGATCAACACTGGTCTCACCAATTTCGGCACAACCAGTACCTGCAGATCACCACTCGACCCATACGTTTGCATATTTACCATGATCTGTTTCTTAATTCGGGCAGTCTCCCCACCAAACGCACCAACCACCTGCGTCGACGTCACAGGTAGCATCGGACATTTTTTAAATAATTCCTCATTTTCTTTTAAAAACAATTCTGAGATACAGGATACCTCACTACCACTATCTATTAAACTCATCTTCGATATCCCCGCAACTGTGATCGGTATTTCTGGACATCTCGGATGCTCCTCGTCGTACCATTTTCTCGAGACACCTTCCGCCTCCTCGCACAAAATTTCCCGTGGATTTTCCATGAGTGTGGAACACGTCACCTGCTTTGCCTCTTCCTCATATACCACCCTCGGTGCTGGCCCTCTGATATCCGGTACTCTCAGAATTCTAGCATCGTTTTCAGGACACACGCTTCCTTTATCTTCACGTGTGCTTTTACCGACTTCCAGAACTCTGCTTTCCACGTATTCAGCCTGCCCTTGCCGTCCGGTGTTCACTCCTTCATCTTCCTCCACTTCTTGTCCGCTACGCCTGCACTGTTCGTCTCTTCTCCGCTGATTCCTCACTCTCTTCTTCTCTCTCTTCCTCGCGTTCATCTTCTGTCTGATACTCTTCCTTTCTTCATTTTTAAACGTTGCGCTCCGTTCCTCTATGTTGTTGTTTATTTTTCTTTTTTCCTCGGGCGCAACGCTTATGCGTTTCCCGAATTGCTATTTTCTACTCCCGAGCATTCTGGTACTGGTTCTCTCGGGATCGTGTGTGCCACGAACGGACCCTGTATCCCACGATTTAAATTGTGCACTTGACTCGCCGGCTGCTGCTCCTGTCTCGGCAACTCCGGTCCCGCCGGCCTGTTGTTTTCCGGCCTCTGAAATCCTCCTGAACGATTTTCTGGCCAACCCGGTCTCGATGGTTGCCATGGCCCGCTATTTTGCCATGGTGGTCTATCCCCCCGATCACTTGGCCGTTCTGGCGACCATGGACCACCGTTGCCGCCATTGTTTGCAGCATTTGCTTGATTTCCAGAACGATTATATGGGTGTGCCGTCTGCTCTCGCACCGCTCCTCTATTAAAGTTCCTCTGCGGCTCTTGAGACGCGTATCCCCCGGTACGACCAGTCACTCTTCGGTAATTTAGTGAGCCTGCCACGTCCGTGCTCTCTAGGAGTTCCAAAAATTCGTCGATATCGCAGATTTGTCGAACTCTTACAGCACTTCGTACCTCTTCATCAAAATGTTTCGCAAGACGACGTATTATATCTTCGTCGCTCAATTTTTCACTCAGATCCCGCGCATTTCCGATAACCCGCGTTGCATATTCGGCCCGTGTTAACGACTGGCCTTCGGTATAAAAAGATCCAAATTCCAAATTCTTCTTTACCTTGTCTTGCATATCACGAGCCCAGTACCTCGCACGGAATTTTTCTTCAAATGTTTGAAGGTCGTGTACTGCGCCCTCCACCACGAGCCACCAATCGTTCGCCACTCCCTTCAAAGCAGTTCCGATGGCGTGCCGAATTTCCGTATCCTCGATCCCACCCGCGATACAAAATTCGCGAAATTCCTTCAAAAATCTCATCGGTCTTTCCTTCCCATCACCATTATAGGTCGGTGGTTTTTGAGCTGTCGTATATAATCGTGTGACATTCAAACCTCCTCCGATAGTTTGTCCGAAACTCATCGATCTATTCGTTCTTCGTGTCGACTCTTCTAATTTTTCGATCCTTCTATTTTGGTTCTCGGTAATTTCTTGTGCTGCTCGGATTTCGGCCATCATTTCCTGTGTCCTTTTTTCCAATTTTTCCATAGTCACCTTCTGACCCGCGACCTTTTGTTGGATATAGTTATTCGTGACGTTTTGATTTTCCAGTATGTTTTCCTGCGCTTCTCTGATTTTTCTATCCGTCCGGCACTCTACTGCTGCGATCCCTTCTTTCAAAGCATCCTTCGTGGCCTCCTTCAGACTCGTTATCTTACTTAGACACTCGTCTCGAATCTCCTGCTGCGTCTTTATTATTTCTGCGAATTTTCCGTCGCTTCTCTCCTCCATTTTCTGCAGAAATTGCATCAAATCCCCTACACCGATCGGATCCGGTGGAATAGTCACAGTCCCGTCATTTTGCCTCGGCGTACTGCCATTTCCACTATTTATTCGGTTACTTTCTAAATCCTCCGATACGTTTTCATTCTCTGTTATTTGCGTAATTCCAGATAAACGTTGGATATTTCTCCGATCTTTCTTTCGCCGGTCATCTAACAGGTGATCAGCTGTCGTGGATTCCCATATATACGCTTCACCACCTTCAGCAACCTCATCATGCCGATGTTGTTCCTCCAAGCTCTCCATCATTCGCAACTCTTCGAGCTCTGTCGAGAGATTCGCTTGATCGCCTGTTTCCATACTTCAATTTTGCTGAATTTATTCTTCTAACGCACGCCCTATGTAACCACTGCAGTCCTTCTTAGTTGTGTCGAGCCCCACGTTGGGCGCCAAATGTAACGGTAATTTTTCACGTTAGCATATATTTTTATTTTTCGTGGGAATTCGGGCTCGATCACAGGACTACTTAATTTAGACTTCTTAGTGGTTGACAATAGGCTTTTATTCCAGGAAAAACAATTTCGTGAAAACGGCACTTTTTAATTTCGGGCACTCGATTCTTATATGATGTTCGTCTAATTTCGGAATTTCAGCGATTATTTCGACGATTATACTTGGTTTAATGTTTACCTCCCACGGAATTCTCGTATGCTTCCTATTTCTCTTGCACCGTAGTGTTGTCGTACGCTTGGTGCACAGATATTTTACATCCGTAGCTCTTACGCTTCGCATTCACTCTTTTTATAGGGTGTATAAACCCTATTTACAATTCTTTGTCAGTCACCCGTCTTTCACTCATTCGCGCGTACTTATCCTTCCTATGTTTTATACGACTTATTCTATATTTAATTACAATTATCCTATCTCTGTATTTCTTAATTCGATCTTTCGGTCTCGAAAATCAGGGAGTTCCCTCGATTTTAGTTATTATGATTTCCACTTATTTGCACAGCAATTCGCGGAATTCCGGTGCTCGGGCTCCGGTTGCGTCGCTACGCTTCGGTGTTTCACTTCTCACACACACACCTCAGATTCTCAGTGTACAGAGTGTATGAACTCTGTTTATAATTCTTTCCCTTTCGCTCTTATTCTGTGCTCGCTCTTTCTCACTTCCACTCGCACAACGGATTCGGTCCCTGGACTTTCGCTCGTTTAAAGACCGCACTGTTCAATTTATACTTATATAACCGGTTTTCTTATTTCTATGCACTATTCTAGATTATTAATACTTATCAGCTACCGAATTCTATGTATTAATTTATCTATAAATCCACTAGATTATCCCGTTTAACGTCCTAATGAGTAATCATGTAATGCTACACACTGTTCGCAGATATTTCTATGCACTCATTAGCTTTCAATCGACAAATTCTCTCACAATCTATACCCTGTTAAGCTTTACTAAACTGCCTAACAGGAAGATGGCGACATATAGATCCGGGAATTTTTCATTCAGGTATACCAAGTAAGATATGTGCCGGCGTGGAGAGAGAGGATAACCCTGAAGGGGAAGAGACCATCAGCTTGACAGAGGAGGAGTTTGAAGAAAAAATGAAAGAGTGTCGGGATTTGGATCCGCAAGTCAAGGAAAACTTCAAAAGAATCGTCGAAGAGAGAAGAGAGATTTTTGATAAGATCCCTGGAAGGATGACGAAATATGAGCACCGACTGGTGTTAAAAGATCCGAAACCGTATTTCCACCGTGCGTATCCGGTCTCATTGGCCCAACGGGAGAGAGTACAGAGGGAGATCGAAAGAATGCTCAAGATGGGGGTTATCCAAAAGTCCGAAAGTGTCTACATAAATCCTTTGATGCCGGTCACGAAGAGCGATAATTCGGTTCGCCTCTGTTTAGATGCTCGGGAGCTGAATAATTATTTAATAAATGATTATAATAATGCACCCCCCATTGAGGAAATTTTTCAACGGTGTGGTGGAAAAACAATAATGTCAACGCTAGATTTAACTAGTAGTTTCTGGCAAATACCGCTTCATCCGGAATCGCGAAAATATACAGCATTTCAACACAACGGAAAGTGCTATGAGTTTACAGTTACACCGTTCGGTTTGAAAACTAGTACGGCTAGTCTAATAAGAGCCCTTGATGTCGTTCTCGAAGGCCTGGATTTTGTTATTAATTTTGTCGATGACTTATTAGTCATGTCAACATCGTATGAAGAACACCTGGATCATCTACAGAAATTATTTGAGAGATTTCATCTGCATGGAATGACCTTAAAATTTAGTAAATCACATTTTTTCCGGAAAGAAGTGATTTTTCTCGGGCATATCCTTACCACGGAGGGACTAAAGCCGGACCCTGAGAAGATAAGAGCGATACACGAATACCCACAACCTCGGACGATAAAGCAATTAAGAGGATTTCTAGGGCTTATAAATTTCTACACTAAATTTACAAATCGACACGCGCATGAGACAGCCCCATTATTGAATCTCCTACGGAAGGGGATACGGTGGGAGTGGAATGAGGCCATGGAAAATACATTTAAAAAAGTAAAAGAATTATTTTGTCAAGATGTGGTACTCAGATTTCCGGACACAAGAAAACCGTATACTCTTACTACGGACGCGAGTGGCTACGCGCTTGGGGCGATTCTGTCACAGGAAGACGAGGACGGAGAAGTAAGAGTGGTGACTTTTGCCAGTCGAACATTGAAAGGAGCAGAGATGGGATATATGACCACCGAAAAAGAATTACTAGCAATTGTGTGGGGACTACAAAAATTTAGAACATACTTGAAAGGAGCACGGATATTCATTAAGACGGACCACAAAGCGTTAATTTTTTTGAAGACATGCCGATTCACCGCTGAAAGACTAATGCGATGGGCATTAGCTATACAGGACTACGATCTACAAGTCGATCATGTCTCAGGAAAAACGAATGTGGTGGCGGACGTATTGAGCCGAATGAGAGACAACGGGGACGCATCCCTGACTGAGAAGGATAGAATTGTGCAGATCGCGGGAATTTTGGCCGAAAAAATTCCACGCGAATTAGCGAAAAAATTGAAGAACATAAAAAGCATACAGAAAGAGCAGGAGGATTTACGGATCATCATTGATTTACTGGCCGTCGGAAGAGAAGAGACAGAAGAACAGAAGTACCGACTGAAAAAAGGAATTTTACAAAAAAAATCAAAGACCGGAACTTGGCGGGTGATAATACCAAAAAGTATGATTCAAGAGATGGTAAAGACGTGCCACACCATGTATGGACATCTGGGTGCGAAGAAGTGTTCACGAATACTAGAGGAGGATTTCACATATCCACATCTAGCAAAGATGGTCCGGAATTTTCTAGCTACTTGCGATGTGTGCCAGAGAAATAAAATCGCGGTGCAGACTAGTTACGCTGCGATGCAAAATATAATACCAGAAGGACCGGGAGATCTAGTGTCCATCGATTTTTACGGGCCTCTACCTGTCTCGGTGGGTGGGGTGAAGCATATCCTGGTGACACTGGATGCATTTAGCAAATTCGTCGCTCTATATCCCATGAAGAAAGCGAACACGTCGACTGTGATTAAACGAATATTCGACGATTATATTCCGAAATATGGCAAGCCACGGAGAATTCAGTTCGATCACGGAACGCAATTCACGGCTAAAAACTGGTTACAAAAACTCAAGGACGAGGGTATCATGGCTGTATTTTCCTCAATACGACACCCCCAAGGAAATATCGTCGAACGAGTGAATCGAGAACTGGGAAGATTTTTCCGAGTTTTCTTAACAAATAACCATGCAGGTTGGTTTAAGTGGATAAGAGTAATCGAAAATTGTATCAACGAGAGCCATCACGACACAACAGAATTTACACCGTTGGAACTACAATGCAAGAGGAAGCCGCTACGGGACTGGAATAAACAAATGGGCATATTGCGAGACGAAGATGACAGAATAACATACGAAACGAAAATCGAAATTGTGAGAGAGAGAATGAGAAAGAAAGGCCTGCGTCGGGCAGAAAAATTCGATGCAACACATAGGTTAACGAATTATGAAGTAGGCGATCTGGTGCTTGTAAAAGCGCTAAATGTATCAGATCCATTAAAACAGTTAACATCCAAGTTCATGCCCTTATACGAAGGGCCATATAGAATTAAGAGATGCGTAGGTGTAGCAACTTATTTAGTTATAGATTTAGATAATAAGAAAGAGCGTGGTAGATTTCACGCGAGCATGTTTAAAAGATATCGGACAGAGACAGAAAAGACAGAGAAGAAAGACGAGGACACAACCAGGTCAGCTAGCATGGAAAGAAGGGAGACAGCACGAGAGACAAGTACGCGAAACAATAACAACGGGGTAATGCTAGTTCAAATAGAGTCGACACCAAAACAGCGATCGGGAAGCCTCGGACTCGGGATCGAGCTCTGACGTCACGGTCAACGGTATTCCCAAGAAGAATGCTCCGGTTTCCAAGGAAGTAGGGTGACTCGAATGAAGAGGAACGAAAAATAGAACACCTAATTGGCTCGTACGAACAACTTGAGGGGAATGTAACCATCAGAAGGAATCCGTGCACGGGGATGGATATAAAAGGAAGGGACCCTACCACCGCTCCACAGAACAATCGAACGATTAGCAGAAGCGAAGATAAAGTGATTACCAGTGCGAAATTAATACAGTTTTTTTAAAAAAAAAAAAAAAAAAAAAAAAAAAAATATGGCTCGATACATCGAAAACCTGGTGGAATATTTGATCCCTGGGGAGCCGAACACCGCAGAGGTGATAAGGGTGGACAGCCCAAGCCGTTTCTATATTTGGAGAGGAGACGAAGAGCATCGGCGGGAGGCATTCCTGCGAAGCGTGGCGGAGACCCCACGGGACCACCGTCAAGTCCACGCCATTCTGGAGGAGGAAGCATATCCCGGGAGAGCGGTGCTTTTCTTACTGGTGGACGAAGAAGACCCACGGAAGCACTCGTTCTTCCGGGGTACGTCATGAGGAGAAGGAGCGATGGGAGATACTGGATCTGGTTGGGCGACCTCGCTCGGAGAATAGCGGTGAACATGGACACGCTCTATACCCCGCCGCCACTTTATTTGGGGGAGCCTTATTTTGCCGTCGCCTGTGGCATGGATCGACTGAGTCCGAAGGGGGCCGAATGGTCAAAAAGGGCCACGGATCGGTTCATCGAGTTGACCACATCGGAGACCATCGATCTGTATGTGAATGAACTGGATCCGACGGTCGAGGCCATCTGGGTGGATATACACGTGACTGCCAACAACGAAGGATATGACGTCGGAGAGACGTTGATTCAGATGGGCGAAGCGAGGACGAGCGAGAGGAACCCAAAGTACGATTTTGGCAGCGACGGAGGGTTCCTTGGAAAACATTTTCGAGAGGAACGACGAAGAGAGAGACGGGAGGCGACCGAGGGCGGTCCGACAATGACAGTTGGTGAAGAACGGGATTCTACGGAGGAGTCGGGATACGAGACAGAGGACGAATGGTCGGAGACGGACGCTGGGCGTGAGGAAGAGGACGAGGAAGTAATGCAATGGTTGGCGACACCAGAACCAGACGAGGCGACAGAAATGGCCTTGATTGAATGGGGAGTGTTGGAAGGAAACGAGACTGACGAGACGGACGGAGACGAGGACAAAGAAAATGACAGCGACGGACAATAAAAAAAAAATAATAATAATAATAATAATAAAATAAATAAAATAAAATAAAAAAGATAACATGCTCGTGTTGAAATTCATTTGTGTTTTGTTTTTAAAATAAGAGAGCGTTTTGTTTAGCTATAAGTAGAATATAGGAAACCGACTAGAATTTAATATTAGCAATAAGAAATTGTGCTGTCCTAGTTGATAAGCAGAAGCCAGGAAAAGTCGGTTGAGGAAACAAGGCGCCAAAAGAGAGAACTTGGTAGGTATAAAAGAAAAATAATAATGAATAATAATAATAAACATAATAGAAGTGAATAGGTATTTAGCTGGTAGGGAATTTTGGAAGAAGTTGCGTCGGCAGCTTCTTCAAAAAGGGGGGATAATGTGGCATATCCACACATATCATCGTAGGTACTCAAGAAATGATTAGCGACGAGATAGCACGAAATACATTAAACGAACACGGCTAGAGCATCGATCGTTATTCAAGCGACTAGGGGAACCCAAAAGTATACTCAAGTCATATAAAAACACCTCAGCGAAAGACTCGGTACACAAGTACCGAGGCTGGCGGGCAATAGGCCATTGCCTCGAGATAGAAAAACTCGAGCTATCTCCGAAATTCCCTCGCTGACCCGAACAGCAGGTCGACAGCAGGCAGCGACCAACGGATTTCGCCAAGCGGTGAGGGGAAGGCGGAGAGCGGGGCAACAGCGCACCGCGTCAGCCAAGGAAGGCGTTAGATTCAAAAATTATGATGAAAAATGTACAGAGGGGACTGAGGTAAGGGGAGGCATATAAAAGGCCGGTGCGGGGACAGAGGGGCTCTCTCTTGTCTTTTAGGCAGTTTAGTAAAGCTTAACAGGGTATAGATTGTGAGAGAATTTGTCGATTGAAAGCTAATGAGTGCATAGAAATATCTGCGAACAGTGTGTAGCATTACATGATTACTCATTAGGACGTTAAACGGGATAATCTAGTGGATTTATAGATAAATTAATACATAGAATTCGGTAGCTGATAAGTATTAATAATCTAGAATAGTGCATAGAAATAAGAAAACCGGTTATATAAGTATAAATTGAACAGTGCGGTCTTTAAACGAGCGAAAGTCCAGGGACCGAATCCGTTGTGCGAGTGGAAGTGAGAAAGAGCGAGCACAGAATAAGAGCGAAAGGGAAAGAATTATAAACAGAGTTCATACACTCTGTACACTGAGAATCTGAGGTGTGTGTGTGAGAAGTGAAACACCGAAGCGTAGCGACGCAACCGGAGCCCGAGCACCGGAATTCCGCGAATTGCTGTGCAAATAAGTGGAAATCATAATAACTAAAATCGAGGGAACTCCCTGATTTTCGAGACCGAAAGATCGAATTAAGAAATACAGAGATAGGATAATTGTAATTAAATATAGAATAAGTCGTATAAAACATAGGAAGGATAAGTACGCGCGAATGAGTGAAAGACGGGTGACTGACAAAGAATTGTAAATAGGGTTTATACACCCTATAAAAAGAGTGAATGTGAAGCGTAAGAGCTACGGATGTAAAATATCTGTGCACCAAGCGTACGACAACACTACGGTGCAAGAGAAATAGGAAGCATACGAGAATTCCGTGGGAGGTAAACATTAAACCAAGTATAATCGTCGAAATAATCGCTGAAATTCCGAAATTAGACGAACATCATATAAGAATCGAGTGCCCGAAATTAAAAAGTGCCGTTTTCACGAAATTGTTTTTCCTGGAATAAAAGCCTATTGTCAACCACTAAGAAGTCTAAATTAATTAGTCCTGTGATCGAGCCCGAATTCCCACGAAAAATAAAAATATATGCTAACGTGAAAAATTACCGTTACAGTATGTCTGGTTTAAGACCGTCTAGAAAACTCTCGACGCACTCGCTTTCTGTTGAAGCTCTGTCTGCGTCTGACAAAACTCCGTCGTTATTGCTTTTATATGCCTCGAGGATATGGTTCCCTATTTCTCGAACCCGATTTATGTATTTTATTATATTTTCGTTTTTTAACTGAATTAAACCTCGTAATTCGCAACGCACTTGGTTTACGGTCCTTGCAGGTGAATATATCCTCTTTCAAAATTTTGTTAACGCGTTCAGTGTTTTGAATTTGTTACCTTCAATTGATCTCTTCGCCTCCCCTATAATTTTTGTCCTAATTAATTTAACTAAATTTATTTCGGCGTTAGAGGGAAGCATTACCAGTGCTTCCTCGCAGCTTTCTATAAATTGATGTACGGGAATGTTTTCCTGTCGAATTCTAAAACTACTTCGACTGCATCTTTAAGAGATACAATTTGTGAATTTCCCAAAGGCATTTCGTCGGGTAATTGTGAATCGGCTGGGTTTAAGGATTGGGTGTACGTGGTTCCTGACTCGTTACTCGTTTGTGGGATTTCGGTAACTGTTTTTTTATTTGGAGTATGTTTAATTGGCATTTTTTACCTTCAAATCGTTATTACAATCCCACCGCTGTCACCAAAAATAGGTATGTTACGTCCAGGTAACAAACACTTATTAAATTGCCCTGTTTTTGATCTTAGCTACGGCTAATTGGTCAGGGATCCGGGCTAACGATTTGATGAATTATTTACTTCTTAACTTGTTCTAATTTTGAATAAAAGTTAAATCGCAGATCTGTTGTTGGAATGAATTTAGCCTGGAGTTTTCTCAACGAAGCTTTTGGTCCTCCACGCTTCTGCTTTCCCATGAGACGGTCAGATGCCACGGAAAGGAATATAAACGTAGAGTCTAAAGATTGGAGAGGTAAGAGAGGTTTAGAGATTGGAAATGGTGAGTCCGCAGTGGTCCGCGTTACTTGCCGAGGCTAGAGATTGGAATCGTGAGTCCGTAGTGGTCAGCGTTACTCGCCGAGGTTAGAGATTGGAATGGTGAGTCCGCAGTGGTCCGCGTTACTCGCCGAGATTAGAGATTGGAATGGTGAGTCCGCAGTGGTCCGCGTTACTCGCCGAGGTTAGAGATTGGAATGGTGAGTCCGCAGTGGTCCGCGTTACTCCCTGAGGTTAGGGATTTGAGGGTAATTACTAAGAATATACAAGAATTTCTCATTACTCACTATTATAATACTTTTACGCTGGCTAGAAGAGTTTTAATGGTCTTTGAGAATCGGAGAGAACTGACTAAAAGGGCCACATTTCGGCCCTTTTATACTATGTCGATGCTCCTTCCAGTGCTATTCCCAGGGCTTCCTCCCCGTCTCCCACACTCCTGGTGTCTTATAAGGAGTCTGCCCTTACAATATTTCTTATCTAATGTAGTGATAGGGGTTGGAGAAGGGAAGATTCTGGTGCTGGTTGGCTAGGTCCTGCCATCTCCCACGCACCCGATGTACTAGAGGGATTTTTACCCCTTATCTCAAACGAGCGAGGGACCCGTTTCCCCACTTTCTTATCCTGAGCCCTCACTGCAGCGGCTCTGGCTGAGCCACGCAGTGACGTCAATAGTGTTGCATACTTGGGGACGTAACAATCCCCAATACAAGCGCCACTCGGTTAAAATCCCGCAAATCTGAGAGATTCACATTACATTGTCTTATTTAGTGGTTTTATGAACATTGTGTAATGAATATAAGATTCATGTCCATATAAATTTCTTATGACACACGTAAGTATTCTCATATTAACATTGTGATCTATAATATAAATCGAATAGAATATTTAACACGTTCGTCGCCCAGGGTGAAGTAGTCAAGTTTTTCGCGGGGCCCTAATGCTACTGACGGAGCGCCACAACGTAAACAGATGGATAATCGGGAATACCAACGATGCAGATACTTCAATCAGTCGAGAAGCATACTTTTTTTGATTAGCACATCAGTGATTTTTTATCCTCAAAATGTTCGTTGCATGGCGTAAAAGTATAATTGATAGTGAGGAGAGTAGTGATGAAGAAGTAGTGAGGTTTAGAAGAAAGATTTTAAATAGAATTTCATCGAGTTCAAGCTCGGATTATGAGGAATCATATGGAAGTGAAGACCTTGACGAGATGTTGGGAAAGCTTGCTGTAGAACTTGCTAATACACCGTAACATAATGTAATATTTTATCCTAAATAAAATAATAAAAAGTATAGTTGTTAAAAATCAGCTGGCATACGGCGATGGATATTCGCCGTGCGTCGACCTGTTGCTGCCGGGTAGTGTGCTGCGCTCGGCTATCACGAAGAAAGCCGAGGCAGTGTCTCGCAGGCATGCTAATTAAGCGAGAGGCTGTCTTTCTCGCTTGACTTCAGCATCGCACACCGGCTGTCTCGCTCACTTGACATCAGCGTCGCACAGCGACGCTTTTGTAAAGCACAGCCATCTTGAGATTATTAGACACTTCCGACTTTTTCACTATCTCACCGAATCTGCTCATCATTTTCGTGCTCACCAGGACTCAAATAAACGGTAAGAGTACACCTTCATAATTTATCTAAATTCAATGTTGGTGAGGCGAGTATATTTCATCGGTGCATCCTCATAAAGTCTCACCGCGTGGCGTGCTCTGCAGCGCAGGCTGCACCACGTTCTCCTCACAAAAATTACAGCACACAATTAATAATTGTGTGCTTTCCACAAACTTCACTGCTCAATTAACATTTATTTAATTTGCACTATTTTTTGATATATTTTTTTTGTAGTGAAAGGAAAAAACGTAGAATAAACCGCTTTCTCTACATACTCGTAAATCTTTAGTCTCGTTATCTTTTCCCCTGCCGCGAGTGAAAACTCATTTTTTTTCGATATATTTCAGATTCCATCTACCATGACTACCTGGAACTCTCAACAATAATGTGTATATTATAATATTTTTATATTTATATTTCAGTGCTTATTCCATTTAATCCCTTTTAAAATTTCAATAAAAAATCCTATTTAACTAGGAACCATACCCGTCACTCAAATATGGGTGTTGTGGCAACGAACGTGTTAACTGCGCGTGTTATTAAGAAAATTTGATATTTTTCTTAATACATCAATCTGAGAGTTTAGAAAATGAAATCATAAAAACAGGTTATAAAGTAAGTATAATTAATTAATTAACGTGCCGTTTTTTGTGAGTTAGTTTATTTTATAATTTATAGGCATATTATGTTCAAAGGCCAATATTTAATAGTTAATTTATCAGGTTTCATTATCACAGCTTCCAGCAAGTTCGAATAATTAAACTCTTGAATATATGGTTTTAGCTGTTTAGATAAGGTTTTAAAATCCAATGGAGATGGCGCTCTCACGAATTAACGTACGTTAATTTGAATTTGAGATAATTCTCTTTTCTGCTTTTGTGGTTCTTGTTATTTGAGTATATACACGTGACTGGATAGGTTTTAGTACATAGCTGTTCTATTCTTTTTTTTTCGATATTTATTCGTAACCCCTGTTTGTGTTCTTACATCCCATACCATCTCGTTTACCTCACTTCGCTAATTTTCGGTTACTGTTCGATTATAAATTCCACGATTATTCCTTTTATCGGTTAGGGGGTTTCCTTTTCCAATTGCATGTTTTCTTAGCCTTCCTTTTATAGTGGAATCATGTGTGACCATCACAAAACTCCTCGAGTATTTGCAAGTGGTTTCCAGAAGAGGAAATTGCATGCGGAACGTGAAAAGAGAACCGAAGAAACTTTAGCTAAAACACCCAAATTGACTAATTATTTTATTACTTCAAGCAATCAAGACGTTTTGCGAGGTCCTAAAAATACAATAAGATATTCAATATTAGACGAATATTTGGTGGATACAACCCAAGATAATCCAACTAATGTACCAGGCAAAATCACAGAATCTTTGAAAAATTGTGAACAAAATCAAACGCAAGTGGAATTTTTTTAAGTTTCAAAAATGACGTTGGTCTTTGGCCCAACCCTATTAAAGAAGAGATGATCAGATATTAGGCGGATAAAGGTTCCATCAAACTTCAAAATTGTGATGAAGAATTGCAGAATTCAGTTCTACAAGATCAGTCGCGACATGATTCAAACTTTGTTCAGAAATGTTCAAAGAATATGTTCACACGACGCAATAAAAATCAAGAAACCGTCAACCGATTTTGACTTTGTTTTTGTCCAATTACGGGTAAAATATATTGTTATGTGTGTAAATTAATGTACACTTAAAATACGAAACTAAGTGGGGAAGTCTTTTTCGACTGGAAGCATGCATCTGATTGTCTCTCCGAGCATGAGATTTCAAAGACTCACTTGGAATCGGTAACGAGTTTAGCGCAACGGACAAAAGTCACAGGACGCATCGATCAAGAACTAGCGATACAAGAAGCAGAGCAAGTTCAATATTGGCGTAAAATACTCAGAATTATCGTCAGTACTATTAAATTCATTGCTGAACGTGGATTAGCCTTCCGAGGTGATGACGAAATTATTGGCTCACCGAGAGATGGAAAATTTCTTGGTATTCTAGAATTGCTAGCGGAGCATGAACCACTTCTCGCAACCCACATCAAAGAACATGCAAACAAGAGGAATGGTCGTGTCAATTACCTTTCGTCTACGATTTGTGAGTAACTGATCATTTGGATGGGTGATAAAGTTCTCAATGAAATAATATCAAGAATTGAAGAATCAAAGTATTACTCGGTATCAGTGGACTCCATGCCTGACGAATCTCATATTGATCAACTGACTATAGTTGTTCGTTATATAGAAAAATCGTTGCCAAAAGAAAGATTTCTGACCTTTTTACCAAGCTGCGGCCATACTGGTGAAGCCACAGCAAACGCTTTACTTAAATTTTTAGACGACCATCAAATTGACATACTCGATTATCGCGGCCATCCATATGATAATGCTGCAAATGTGAGTGGCAAATACAAAGGGATGCAAGCTCTCATTTTGTAGATAAAGAATTTATGGGTGTTTGTACCATGTTGTGGTCATTCTTTTAATTTTTAATTAACAGCTGAATCCGCTCGATTATATGAAAGCGCAAGACACTAACCTATCACCAAAAGAGAAATTTAAAGTGTCAGGATTTATCCCAGCGATCGATCAGCTATGTGTTGCTCTAAATCAGGGGTCTCCAAACTACGGCTCGAGGGCCACATTCGGCCCGCGGACAGATTTTGGACTATTTCACTTTTTACCACCGGCAACAATGATAATATGGTTTTGGCCCTCGGAACTTACTGGAGTAATCAGTATGGCCCTAAGGCTAGAAAGTTTGGAGACCCCTGCTCTAAATGAAAGACTGCATGCATATGATGCAGTACGTTCGCGATTTGGATTTCTTAATCACTTAGAGGTGATGGACATGCAAATTTGTACGCTGCAGCAAAAGAATTGGTAAAAGTTTACAAAAACGATTTAGGACCTAGTCTTGACAATAAGTTGGTCCAATTTGTATCATTGATCGATTTATACGAATAGGACTATCAAAAGAACCAATCTAACGATCTGTTCTATTATCAAATGCTTGAAAATAAAAATTTCAGAGTTACATTCCCAAACATTGAAATTACATTGAGAATGTACTTACAAGGAAGAATACTTTGGTGTCCCCCTCCGATTTTGATGAAACTCACGTATGTTGTAGAGCATCGAAAACTAAAAGACACGTATTTTTTTTATCGGCGGACAAACATTTCTAAGGGGTGAAATCGCTCTTTAAAGTTAGGGGTGATTATGCAATTTCACCCCTGCAAATGAATTTTTTTCTTCAACTTCACGTGGAATTTATATTGTCTTCAATGAGGAGTATTTTGGTTTTTGTTTCATTAAAATCGATTGACGCCTTCTGGGTGAAACTGCATAATCACCCCTCGACATGCCTAACTTTGAAGGGCGATTTCACCCCTTAGAAATGTTTTTCCGCCGATGAAAAAAAATACGTGTCTTTTAGTTTTCGATGCTCTACAACATACGTGAGTTTCATCAAAATCGCAGGGGGACATCAAACTATCCTTCCTTGTTAGTGCTGATGGTGTCGAACTATACTGGATTTATTGCGGGAGTTGGATTTCACCGAACTCTTTTATGATTTTCGTCAAAAATAGGTCGCAAAGTTCTATTCGCCTAACGATATAATTTAATTTAGTTTATTTTTTGTATTTTACGATATCTACATATGTTCGTTGGAAGGATTTTATTTGTCTCGCAATAAATTATTGTAACACTGTAAAAAAGAAAATTGTTTATCTTGTTTGAAAAATAATTAGAGGCCTTCCACCTCTTCATTACCCCAGGGCCTCCACACCTTTGAATCCGGCCCTGTCAGGCTGGTCTCATTCACACGTTATGTAGAGAAATTGCCCTTTGTAGCCCACAGAACAAATCGTGAAAGACTGTAAATAAATGAAATTACATCTACAACCCATAGCTGTATGGTTTGATAAATACAAGGTGTACAAGTATGAAATGCGGATTTTTTTCTTACAAAACATGTTAAATTCGGAAAAATGATAAAAAGTACTTTATTTAAAGTATGCTCCATCGCTTGTTATACACTTTTTCCATGTTTCGGGCAATTTGTGAATACCACGCCAGTAAAAATCTTCCCCTTTTGCTGCGAACCATTCATCGAGCTATTTTTTCACATCTTCGTACAAACCAAAGCGCCGCTCAGCAAGTGCGTGATCCATCGATGGAAACAAGTGGTAATCGACAGGAGCCAAGTCAGGTGAGTAAGCCGTATGGGGTAGAACTTTCCAGCTGAGTTCTTCCAACGTTTCGCGAACCGATCTTGATGTATGTGATGGAGCATTGTCATGAAGAAAAATAACTTTGTGTTGCCTCTTTCGGTATCCTGGCCTTTTTCAAGCAGCGAACAGTTCAAATCGGTCAATTGTTGTTGGTAACGTTTAGTATTAACCGTTTTCCCAGGTTTTAACAGCTCATAATAGACCACGCCCCTCACGGTCCTACCAAACACGGAGCATCGTCTCCTGCTACAGCGATTCGGTCTTGCGGTCAATGTGGATTGTGCTCTTGGGTCAACCCATGATTTTTTACGCTTGGGATTCTCAAAATATATCCACTTTTCACCCCCTGTAACTATACGAAGCAAAAACGACTTTTGTACCGAGCGAGCAAAATGTCACATGTGTTCTTGCGCTTTTCCATTTGCTTGTCGTTGAACTCATGTGGTACCCATCTACCGGTCTTCGGAATCTTTCCCATCTCTCGTAGTCGATTGGAAACAGCTTGTTGACTAACGCCCAATTACTCGGCGAGTTGTTTTTGTGTTTGCGAATCATCTGCGTCCAAGAATGCTTGCAATTCCACATCTTCGTATTTTTTTGGCGGCTTTTCACGGTCCTTGTCTGCAACATCGGAATCACCACTTTTCAAACGCTGAAACCATCGTTTACACGTAGTTTGCGATAGAGCATATTCACTATAAGCTTCTCGAAGTAATCGGTATGATTCAGCAGTAGTTTTCTTCAAATGAAAACAAAAAATTAATGCTGTCCGCGAATGCTTTGTTCGGTATAAATTTTGACATATTTAACACAACAACACAACACTATGCACACACTTTTCCAATTTATCACTCGTGCGCGTCTGACGCTTATTGATGACACAACAAAATAGCGCAGTATCAAATTTTTATAGCACAAACTGCATACGTGCGCCATCTGTTGTCTGAAATCCGCATTTCATACTTGTACACCTGGTAGAAACTTTATAGGAGAAATCAGAATAAGATCTTAATGTCATGCGGAATATACAAGGAACAATACCAGCGACGACTATGAAAGGAGACACTGATCCAATAGAGGTTGCATTTATTATGCTACAAGGAACAAAATATTCACGGCGAGACACCAGAGTCAAACAACCGCGGTAATAATTTTTACGATTTGGATCAAGAGGACTACGATCCTGATCAAGACTATTTGTATTATCTCGATAACGTGCAGTACTATGAAGAGAAAATGTATTTATTAATCAACAAGTACCAAGATTCTACGAGAATAATGATGAATTTGATAATCAACGTATCTACGAGATTAATGATGAAACTAATAATCGACATGTACCGAAAATCGACAAGAATTCTGATGAATTTAATAATTGGTAAATGCCTCAAATCAACGAAGGAAATTAATTTATTGATCAACAAGTACCAAGATTCTATGAGAATAATGATGAATTTGATAATCAACATGTATCGAAAATCTACGAGAATAATGATGAAATTAATAATCAGCATATACCGAAAATTGACGAAACACGTCAAACCTTGTCCTAACGGTGAGTCAAAGTGAAAGTCAAAAAAGCAATTATCAACTATTATAAAACAAAAAACGCACCGGTCTACGCTACGAAATCTACAAATCGAGTTGAAAGAATTAAGGAGCTGCTGCGCTTGGATCATCTGAATCCAGAGAAGAGAGAGTGTGTTAAACGTCAGGTCGACGAATTTCAAGACAGCTATCTGCCTGGGGACCCACTCATGTCTACTATTGCTGCAGAATATCGTATAATTACTACCGATGAGATCCCAATAAACACACGATGATATCGTTACCCACCACAATTAAAGGATGAAATTACCCGACAAGTGGACAATTTGCTGAATGAAATAATTATACAACCGTCACTGTCTGCTTACAACTCACCCGTGTGGATGGTGCCAAAAAAGGCCGACTCAAAAGATAACAAAAGATGGAGAATGGAACTTGATTATCGCAGTCTGAACAAGAAAACTGCGAGTGATGCCTACCCGTTACTCCTTATAAATGAAATATTAGATCAACTTGGAGGCGCTATATGTTTTTCAATGTTCGACCTCGCATCTGGATTTCACCAAATCCAAATGCACCCGGAAGACAGACACAAGACTGCCTTCTCTACCCCGTATGGTCTATACGAATTCGCAATGATGCCCTTCGGATTGAAGAACGCCCCTGCAACTTTCTAGAGAGTAATGGATCAGGTTTTATCCGGAATATAAGGAATTGATGCATTCGTATATCTAGATGATATCGTAGTTTATGCCATGTTATTAGAGGAGTACGAGTTAAAAGTCGATTGACTGATAAAGCGATTGAGTGAAGAGCAACTGCAACTCCAACCCGATAAGTGTGAATTCTTGCGCCGAGAAGTGGTCTATTTAGGACATATAGTAGGAAAAGACGGCCCCAGGCCCGACCTTTAGAAAATCATCGCCGTAAAAAATTATCCACAACCGAAGAATGGAATACGACAATTTCTCGAACTCGCGATTTATTATCGGCGCTTTATCAAGAACTTTTCCAGCATCGCAAAATCACTCACGAATCTGGTAAAAAGGGATACCCCCTGCTGGTACGCTGTCCATTTCTCTCTCTCAATCTTGTACGAGCGAGAGTTTAGAATTTCACTCAGCTCAGAGTCGAGGCGCGATAATGGTGTACCGGTACTCTGTACGGAGGGCGATGGCTCTGTAGTAGTAGTAATAGTGGTAGCAGTAGGAGCGAGACCCGCGAGACGAAGTATGTTATCACGAGGAATAAGCACCATCTTTCTGGCATATTCCATGGCTTGTGTAGGCCAAGACAGGCACAAGAAGCCATTTGAGAAATCCGACACAGTGCTCGACGATTGATCTTCCCCTTACCACTCCAATTTCCCCTTTTGGCGACTAGTCGTCGAAGAATGGTTGCGTGTCTCCGAAGATTATTATTTTGCACGTATTTCAGACTCACGTTTCCCTGTAAAACGTTTAGAGCACACTCGCATATGCACCGTACAAACGCTACATCTCCTTTGCAAAAAATTGCACGTCGTTGCTCTTGCTTCAGATAACACACTGCGTGCAATATAATTATTTGCTTTTTATCGAGAGGTCCGTGCCACGCCATTACAAGCTCATTACTGGTACATCGCGCGTCGCGTCGCAAACCTTTATTGCTTTCTGAGACACGTAAACGTAATGGTATTGGTCATCGGGAAATATACAGGCGCGAAATCGACTATTATCAGGCGTCGATTGTTTCAAGGCGAATAATAGATAGCTGTGCGGTGCAGCTTTTGCATCGAAATATACCTCCTGCAAAAATCTTGGATTCTCGGGACATACCTGGCGTGCTAGATGTTGAATTTGCGCGTGATCTCGTGGGTTTTTGAAAACAGCGATATAATTAGCAATTAAGGAGATATCGCGCTACCCGTGACTCTGATGGAAGAGGTTTCGTGTGATGAAGATATCACTAAGATTTTTAGGATGGCTACCCTTGGTGAAAAGATCGACCACGGTATTGTTCGATGCCACGCGCATTAGATCGTCAATGACCACAAGTTTTGGCCTTGTATCATTCGAGTCTCTGAGTAATAAAAAAGAATACGCTCGAAAGGGACATCCGTCATTTGGTGCATGTATTTAAAGAATTTTTTGACACATACGTTTTACCACAGCGCGTAGGACCGCTTATCATGGCTGTCCATAGATGTTTCCAACGTGTTTCTATAATGATGAGTGTCTATCAAAATCAATCAGCTGACTCTTAAATAAGCTTATACCGCGGCGGCGGTGGTGACCCCGCGGCATCAGCTATTTTCGCGGCCTTGACGAGCTGATAAGGCGCGGTGCGCCTGTTTTCGCTAATGAGGCGCATACTCGCGGTATAAGCTGATGTTCACTCCGTATGTAAATTAAATAACGATGGTGTTAATTTCTCACAAATAAAGCAATATTTTTATTTCACTATGCATACAGCTCTATGTGCAAAATTTACGAATCATGTCATTCTAAACAGCAATATTATATCTACGGCGGTAGCACAAGAAAGTCAGAACAAGAGGAAACACTTGATGAGAAAGACGGGACAAAAAGAATCAACGATGAGAAAGTCAGAACAAAAGGGAATGGTAAAGAGATAGCAGCTACTGCTATGAATAGCAGCACAAAAAGAACGAGCAGACGACGGTTTTATACATAATAAATCAATATTTCTATAGATATATTTTTTTACGTATTATACATACTAAATACGATACATGAAATTGAACAAAAAGATTATTTTAAAATACCTCAAATTCACCCATAAAACTATATACTTTTTTGCGTTCTACTAATTAGCGTATTTCATAATAGCCATATGGTATAGTAGAGTACTTCCCCTGCCGTTTTCGCTTCGTGTTAACAGGGTCACATGATTTCGTTTCTGGACGCGTTACTACCTAATGAAATTCCGTGCGTCGAATTACGCCGAATTTAAAAATAATAGGTACGCTCCTAGCTTCTGTCATGAAGAAGCATAATGCATCATAATTTATGTGACGGCTATTCGCAAAGTTCAGCGTGATACCCTTTACTTTATATTTTTCAATAATCGTACCGTCGGGTCTACGAACAATGTATGCGTAAAATTTTGGTCGTTCCGAAACGAACGAACTTATATAACTACCTGGCCCGTATTTGCTTAATTAATCCATGAGATCTCCCACTAACCGACCGATCGGTGGCTCATACTTGTTGCTACCGGGGCGACTCACGTAAATACAGGAGTCCGTATCGCAGTAAAATATTGGCCGCCCGAGCCCCTCAGGATAACTGTATAGTTTTGGGCGAGTCTGTGCCATCGCTTATGCTGCAATCACGGCGTTTAATGTAGGGAATGGTGGATAGCATCGCGGTTGCTTACATACTCCACTACATGATCTTGTGATTCACTGGTAGCATTCCCGTCACCTCAATTTCCAGACTCGTTAGTAAATTCATTAGCTCCGAGCCCGTGAAAACGATAATGGTTTTGGTGAGATTCTTGCGTTGACCAGACATTCTCCAGAAAGAATTAAGCGCCAATTTTGCGAGCGATCGTAAGTCCGGATTTGACTGCACAGCACTTCGCTCGAGATATAGTACACCCGCGGACTCATCGTAGAGCGCTATGAAATGCTCTATTGCTTCATCGTCATCGTTACACTCTGCTGGCGGCCCACTCGTCTCCTGTTTGCATTGTCGAGTATACTGCGTAACAACGTATTGCCAAATTTCATCGATACGCCTCACCTTATATCCAAGCGACACACTTTTTCTCAGCTCACCCACGACCCATGTGCCGTCAAACGCTTGCTCGGTTGTGTCATCGTGTGTGCAGCCCGGGGATGTGTCTATGTCTATACAGCACGTTCTACACAGAGGGAACAGTAGTTTCTCATGCATGCAAACAGGCAGTACGGGCATATACAAATCACGCAGTGCTACTACGGTGCACTTCACGAGACCCTCGACGACACTTAGATCGTTTTCAAGTCCTACGACTTCTCGACACTCATCACCTACGTACAATTTCGGATGGCCAACGGGATATTTTCCATTCTTACACATCTACGGATACAGCGAGCACACATCCACATAGCGTATCTGTTCGCCATTCGTGACATCGTACAAACTTACATAATTTTCCATTCGATCGCCAAAGAATGCGTGGTTCGAGAGGCGGCTGCTTGACCATGGCGTGACTTTCCACGTATAACGACATTTCCTCGTTATTCTCGAGTAATCTGTCAAAATCGCATTCCCATATTTCGCTTAGTGTGTACGCTTTCGATCTGATTCGCCCGGAAATAATAACGGTACGCTCGTATCGCTTATCCATTGTATCACCGAATTCCGTATGAGCGTCTCTATTCACGCTATAACATCGCGGATATCCATGCCAAAAGCAGCCGTGAAATTGAAGAACGTGGTGCACCCCGATACACTCTTGTGCGTCCAGCATGAGCGATAACGCAGTTGCGCTCGTGCTCGAGCCATTCGAGCCATACAACGACCTTGCGCGACTGTTTATCACCCCAACTGGACCCCCTGGTGGTAACACCGCAGTGCGATCCTTCTGTAGAAAATTCTTTCGAAATAGTCTCATACATGCTGATGCTATCGTGCAAGCTTCTGTAAAGGGGCACACGCTTCCGCAACGTATAAGTAACTTTCGAAAAGCCAGACACGCGCGTCTCAAAACCGTTACATCTGAACGACAATATTGCACAAATTCCGTCGCTAAATCAAATTTATAATCGACGCGACTTGATTCTTCCTCATACCATTTTTAAAATCGCTCGCGATCCGCTGAAAGCATGGTATCGGGTGAGTAAAAATGCAGAACTGGCAGAGGACCTATGTAATTTCTATATTCCAATGTATTGAATAAATGCGGAAACCTACCTTTTGCCACCTCATCCACGAAACCGAAGGCCTTAGGTAAAGTGCTAAGAGCCATGGGTAAATAGTTTAGACTATCCAGAAAAATGACGTCGCCAATCTGCATCGAGGCAATCTTCGTACCATTCATAATCAGAGAGGGCAGATGTATTTTTTGTACTTCGATTAGATACAGTATTATGAGCAATACAGATGGTCTTCATAAATTTTTGCGATAATGCCAATTTCACAAGCTCCTCAGCAGGATCATCGATAAACACAAAGTCGCGTTTACCACAGTCAGCACAATCGGTCTCTCTATCTGTGATATCAAGACATGTCATACATACGCATTCTGACACACATAAATTCGGCTCGTGAATTCGTGTCGATTTATCATCGTGCAATTGTTCGTGTTGCTGCGTTTTAAAATCATAAAACAAAAATTTTGTCGAAGGCTTGTCTTTTTTCTTTTTCCTTGGCTCCTCTGGTTTCTTAAGAGGTGCTAAAGAACACGCATGCGTAGTCGGTCGAGTTTGCCTACATGTAATACAAAATTATATGCCACATAAGTAGTACACCTTTGCTTCATCTCACTCCTATCCCCACTCCATCCCCCACCACCTCACTTTTCCACCGCCGCGCTACCCACTCTGCTTAACCAGTGTTGGTAACGTGGACATGGTGAAGTGAGGTGGTGTGGGTATTCTGGTGAACGAGGAAGAGTAGAGATAAGAGCAGGATAGAGCAAAGGTGTACACATACTTGGAAAAATTAATAAAATTATGTACTCATCACCACAGCTCTTGTAGGCATCTATCCTCCTGCCAAAGCGAATTTAAACTCCTGTCTCTCGAATGTACTAACTCACACACACGCACACACGCACACGCACACGCACACGCACACGCACACGCACACGCACACGCACACGCACACGCACACACACAGACGCACGCAGCACCGTGTTTTTCATTTATACTATGTCCTCGTCAAAGCCCTCGTCCACGGTATTGATATCGTAGCCGATATCTATCTCATCACCGAGGGCCTTTATAATAACCGCTGCCATGTCATCGCGTTCCCCGTTCGTTAATCGAACCCGCAGAACGTTATCGCTAGCAAGAGGTCGCATCATGACAGCGATCAAAGCATCTCTACCGCACGTTTCTTCGATGAGATGCGCAATACCTGCAACATCCACGCGTTCGAGTCCGTATATTGAACACTCCATGACAAGAGCCGGCAGCATACTTGCTAGAGGCTTCGGATGGAATAGGTGAGACCAGTCGATGTAAATGGTCTCGCCGAAATCGTCTGACAACACCTCGCAGTACCCATCAAATTCCGGGTAAATCACTTCGCCACGGACAACTCTATTGAAACGAGGCAAAATATAGGACATTCCGATGTAGAGTTCGATAAGTCCAACGGATCTTCCTCGACGCTCCACTAAATACACGCTACGTAGATGCTCTTCCAGCTCGTCGTACCCATCGCACATTTCCTGTATACGCAGGAACACGCTCATCACACTCTCGACAAACATTACTCGGCACCAAAAACGTGTCGCTTAAAATCTCCTTGCCGTATCGGGGATACATATTGCTTTTTATTGTTAGCAAATAGGATGCCAAAGACAGACTAAATGCTTGAGATGCTGCTAGAGAGTATCACGCGAATATAGATAACAACCTCCTATGAATTATAACTAGGTATCCATCACTTTGAATGCAACGAAAGCGGTTTTCGAGCATGTATAGCCCTGCGCCGTGCTCCTCGCAAAGCGATTGCTCTGCAATAAAAGATATAGAATATGATCCCTCACACACACACACAGAGAGAGAGAGAGAGAGAGAGAGAGAGAGAGAGAGAGAGAGAGAGAGAGAGAGAGAGAGAGAGAGAGAGAGAGAGAGAAACCTCAATTATAATTCTCTAATTATTACGCTATAAAAATAAGAGACACAATAAGATCAGGTATTTTTTAAAATTCATCCATATTTTATGGGAAGCACTTTACACATTTATCGTCGTATGCAACAGCCCTGCAAACACGGTAATCCACGTTCGGAGATTCCTCCACCGTTAATTTTATTTTTATCGCTATACGGAATTAATTTGTATTATCACTCGTAATATTGCTTTTAAATTATTTTTCGCTGTGGGTGTTGTCATCACAGTGTACTTCTGTGTTGGAAAATCAGCTAGCGCACGGCGATCAATATTCGCTGTGTGGCGACCTGTTGCTGCTGTGTAGCACGCCACGCTGGGCTATGCTGGAGATAGCCGAGGCAGGGCCTCGCAGAGCCGAGGCCGTGCCTCGCTGGCATGCCACGTTAAGCGAGAGGTTATCTCTCTTGCTTGTCTTCGGCTTCGCTCATCGGCTATCTCACTTATTTGATTTCAGCGCTCAACGACGCTTTCGTAAAGTGCAGCCATATTGTAAAATCTGACACTTCTGTGAAAACTCGCTGGGACAGCGCACACATCCTCTGGACATCTCAGACTTTTCACCGCTTTTCATCAGATCTACTCAGCTTTTCGTGCTCACCAGGACTGTATGCCTGTGCTTTTAAATGTAAATGTCGGCCGCTGAAGAACAATGTTTGGAGAGTATTTTCGGAATCGTTTCCGTTTTGATTCTCCAGATTCCTCTTGATTCTCGTATTCCTCATTAACGCTACCGCTTATTTTACCAAATGAGACAGCTTTGTGCTAATAACACGAGGTTAAAAGTGTGTAATGCGTTGTGTGTTCTATGCGGGTATTAAACATTTTCTCGGCATCAGCCCCATGAGCTTCGAAATATCGTTGTACGAGAGAAATATCACTTTTAAACACTCGCCACTCGTCCGCACTGAGTGTAATTCCGGAAAAAGTATTCGACAATATTTTCACCACTGGTGTAAGAGTACACGTAGAGTCCAATTCGAGCCGATAGGGAATGGGGGGAATCGAGGCGACGATTATTTTATTAAATGATTTATTTAAACCGTACATAACGGGGTTCGCTATATATGGCGATATCGCGTGAGACATAGCACCGTTATTTGCCATTTTTATTGCTTTCGTGTACACTGTAACTTTTCGAATGAATCGTCGGTGGTGTTCATACTCCATTTTATACAGATTTCCCCTACCATCTAGTTGCATTGCCTCTTCTTTTGATACTGCAAATCATACGACTGAAAATTGCTCACCAATATCCTTTGATATTTGTCGCATTCTCCTCAACAGCCTAGTAACAGCAGCAACAAATATATCCCAAAACTCTTGCATACTCTCGCACCTATGTGAACACTCATACCTCGACATATAGATAAGATGTGTCATGCAAACTAAATAATATTCGTCGACGAAATTTGATGATTATCCTCATGGCAGAGTGCCTTGAAATTAGATAAAAACAATATGACATTCATCAGCGGAACTCGATAACTTAGTACATCGGCATCGCTAAATATTTTCTTATGTATTGCTTTTGTAAAGTGATCGTGTGCGGCCATCTTCTTGGCTAGTCGTATTCATTACGTCGCTGCAGTATATGCAGAGAGAGAAAGAGAGAACGAGCGTATTAAAGGAATATATATAAATAAAAGCGAGCCGCTTTGAAAAATCTGTAGTTAATTGTCTGATTTACTGTGGTTACTACTACTACTCTAACATCACAATTATGGTTAGAGTGGTAAAGCGCTCATTGATAAGAAAATTGATAGAGTTTATATTGAAGCGTAGACCGTCGTTGCGTTCGCGGTGGGGGAGAAGAAATTTGCAGATCACCATATGGGAACTTCCGACACAAGCGGTTGTTCGTAAAATTCGCGGTATGCTGTCCGAGGGTCATCAGCGCAATTTAGTTGACGCGCATAATATTGGATTGTTTGATAATCGAATTATTGATTCGGTGGTGCGTGTTTTTCGTCGACGCGGTTGGCTGAATGAGCCTGCTTTGCAGCCCATAGTCAGTGAAAGACGTAAGTAATATACTGCGTTAATTACTTTAATTTTATTTCCTTTATTTTATAAGATTTTTATATAGTTCGACGGTATGAAGACGAAGAAATGGGATCCGACACCTATGATTTCGATGAGGAGGGTAGAACCGATTCAGATGATCATAGCAGGGACAACGATAGTGACAGCTCCGCAGGGAATCGTTGGATAAATTTTACCCAGCCGTTCGGTGGTTATAAACCAACAAACGGCCTTTTCATGGTCGGCACTGCGAGAGAACCAGATAAAGCCGTCGCAGGTCCATCGCGACAATACAGTTCAAACCATGATACCAATAGCAATACAGACAACAAGGAAGAAGAATTAGAAGAATTAGAAGAAGAAGAGGACTGAAAAGAAAAAGAAGAAGAAGAAGAAGAGGAGGAGGAGGAACAGGATGAGAACGATGACGAGGAGAAGGAGGAGGAGAAGGAGGAGGGGGAGGAGGAGGGGGAGGAGGAGGAGGACCCAGTAGATTCAGGTAAGCTTTTAATAATACAATTACGCTGACAAAAATTAAAAAATTACGGGGATAATAATAGTAAAATGAAAAAACAGGGTACGAGTCGGACCCAAACGTTTTTCGCTTTGCACGATTCACTGTGCCGAGACCGCCGACAATTTTGTTGGTTTACGAAATGCGCCGGCGGTTCCCGGGTGCAGTCGACGGATTCAAGAACTAGAAGTAAATATAAGTTTGTAATTCTTACGTTACACGATTTATATACATAGTATATAGCTAGTGTTTGAGAATCCGTCCAGATGTCGTTGAGCGAATCTGTGAAGAAATTGAAAATTATGAAACTTCACTCGAGACAGGGAAAAAAAGAAGCCAGACACAAAGATGATATCCAGCGAAAGTGGTTTATTCTCCTTACAAATATACATTAAAAGTAGAACATTCACAGAAAATTATAGGAAAGCAAATATAAAAATTGAATGAAATTAAATTGAATTTTGGTGGAAGAGACCAGCACACAATTGTGTTAATTGTGTGCTGTCTACTATTGCATGAGAACCAGCACACAATTATATTAATTGTACGCTATGTGCGCTTGAGAGTGAACATGCCGGAACCAGTGCTGCGGAGTATGCCACGAAGCGAGAAATGTGATCGTGTAAAAAATCAAAATTACTGTTAATAAATTCTCTGTGCAAATTATGTGAGGAAATGTATTGAATAAATGAGAACACTTGCAGTTGTACTGCTTGAGTGCTGGTGATTTAATGTGACGGGCCGTGATGCAGTCAGCGCTGCAGAGCACGGCAAAGTGAGCTTGAGGATGCACAAATGAGTGGAATAAATTCACAGTACTTTCACAGCAAGCTTAGTTGGGGGAAAGTCCAGTGAATTAATAAGAACACACATAATTGTATTAATTGGGTGAACAACAAGTAGTGTGAAAAACGTCGTGCAGCCCGCACTGCAGAGCACGTCAATGGGTGAGACCTTTATGTTCATGTACCGATGAGTTTTCCACACCTCACCGTCATTGAATTACGATAAATTGTAACGGTGTACTCTTACCTGAGTTTTGAGTCCTGGTGAGCACTAATATGTTGAGAAGATCCGGTGAGATGGTGAAAAGTCCGAGCGAGTGTACCGAGGATGTGTGCGCTGTCCCAGCGGGTTTTCACAGAAGTGTCAGATTTTGCAATATGGCTGCCTGATACAAAAGCGTCGTTGAGCGCTGGAGTCAAATGAGTGAGATAGCCGGTGAGCGAAGCCGAAGTCAAGCGAGAGAAACAACCTCTCGCTTAACGCGAATGCATGCGAGGCACAGCCTCGGCTCTGCGAGGTCCTGCCTCGGCTATCTCCGGCATAGCCGAACGCAGCGTGCTACACCGCAGCAACAGGTCGACGCACGGCGAATATCGATCACCGTGCGCCCGCTGATTATCCAACAGCTAGCGACAAACAAAAAATTTAATTAAATGAAATAAAAATTCTAATAAACGGTTTAATTAAGCTTGCAGGTGGACAGACTGGCGATGGGAGGACTGCTATACGGGGAGGTGATATTTTGCCTCCTGGTAAACGCTTCGGTATCGACAATGAGCAGAGCCGATATTTTCCACGCTTTAGGATGCAGGGTCGAGAGACAGGTTTTTATTTTCGTCATCCACCGGACGGTATCGATCATCTGACATGGTTCGAGGGCGGTGTACGAGATGTTCTCACACGTCTTACAGAATCGTGCGAAGGACATGATTATGTGGGTATGACTCTGAGCGTACGATCTTTCGCGCAAGGACCTGTATGGTTATCATTTCGACCAGCTCGTGACATCGTTTATGACGATATATGGCGACTAATATATAGTGTAGATCAGAGCACGCGCGAATTTCGAATAGACGCTGGTAAAGGGTGGTTAAATTGTAAGGGCCGATGTTGAATGTGAACCACACCTAAACGTCAAGTTTTTTTCTGCATTTCATTTGACATTTCTCAATTTCAGACCAACTCAATTTGAACCATGGAAAGATGCACAATCGAGCAACGCGTTAAAGTTATTTAGGCTTATTATGAAAATGGGCGTTCAAATCAAAATGCATATCGTGCACTTCGTGATTTTTTCGGTCAATTTAATCGTCCAAATGTGCGTACAATCGGAAAAATCGTGCAAAAATTTGAGCAAACCGGGTCTGTAGGAGATATTAAAACACCAGTGCATGCTCGTACAGCTCGTACTGCAGAAAATATTGTTGCTGTTCGCGATAGTGTGGCTGAAGAGCCGTCCACCTCAACTCGTCGTCGTGCCCAACAATTGCACCTCTCACGCTCGTCGTTGATGAACATTATGCATAAAGACTTGCATTTACACGCTTATAAGGTGCAATTGACCCAAGAACTAAAGCCTCTTGACCATTCCAAACGTCGTCAATGGTCAGAATGGTGGCAAGAAATGGCAACAGTGGATGATCAATTTTCGAAGAAAATCATCTTCAGTGATAAGGCACATTTTCACCTCAATGGATTCGTCAATAAGCAGAATTGCCGCATTTGGGCGAATCAAAATCCAAGAGTGATTGTCGAAAAACCAATGCACCCACAAAGAGTGACTGTTTGGTGCGGTTTATGGGCTGGCGGCATCATCGGGTCGTATTTTTTCCAAAATGAGGCCGGTCAGGCAGTTACTGTGAATGGTGTTCGCTATCGTGAGATGATAACGAACTTTTTATGGCCCGAATTGGAAGATATGGATGTGGGCGATATGTGGTTTCAACAGGACGGTGCCACTTGCCACACAGCTAACGAAACAATGGCTCTTTTGCGCGACAAATTCAATAGCCGTGTTATCTCACGTGGTGGAGATGTCAATTGGCCGCCAAGATCATGTGATTTGACACCGTTGGACTTCTTTCTTTGGGGTTATTTGAAAGAAAAGGTGTACGTCGATAAGCCAGCAACAATTCAAGAGCTAAAGGATGAGATAATTCGGCACATTAACGGCATAGAACCTCAATTATGCGGTTTTGTTTACCCTTTCATCATTGGTCTTTTTTACTGCTTGGGTAATTCTTTTCTTTATTTTTACTGGACGAAAGGCCCGTGATTGCTGGATAAGCTTCTGCTCGATGGTTAGTTCAGCTAAGGTAGGGAGGATGGTTTGTGGAACGATCTAGTCGCTCTTATGAACTCACGCTCGCTTTACATTGGTTTCTTAACGTCTACATATGAGGAATCGCTTCCCGTTCCTTTTCTTATGGGTTTTGACTCTAATATTCGCAAAGTGATTAGGTATCACTTGTACGGAGCTTGACACTCAATTTATCAATTTCAAGGGAATCGCGGCTGCTTAGTACGCGATTTTTCTAATCCTACGTATGTGGAATTATGAAATTCCCTATTTTCTTGTTGGTTTTGACTCTAATATTCGCCAAGTGATTAGATATCACTTGCACGGAGCTCAACACTCAATTTATCAATTTCAAGGGAATCGCGGCTGCTTAGTACGCGATTTTTCTAATTCTACGTATGTCGAATTATGAAATTCCATATTTTTCTTATGGGTTTTGACTTTAATATTCGCCAAGTGATTAGATATCACTTGCACGGAGCTCAACACTCAATTTATCAAGTTTCAGAGTGATCGCGTTCGTTAATACACGATTTTTTTTCCTAATACTACATAAGTGGAGTAATGAATTCCCAGTTCAAATCGGGGTTTGACTTTATAATTCGCAAAGTGATTAGATATCATCTTTACGGAGCTCAACACTCAATT
This sequence comes from Cylloceria caligata, assembly GCA_963942595.1. Taxonomy (NCBI): domain Eukaryota; kingdom Metazoa; phylum Arthropoda; class Insecta; order Hymenoptera; family Ichneumonidae; genus Cylloceria; species Cylloceria caligata. The sequence goes on along the minus strand of OZ012706.1, from coordinate 70,342,234 downwards.
CGTCTATTTCGGGGTCGTTAAATCTGGTATAATTTTGACGTTAGATCTCGATCTCTATTAGGATATAGATGGCAGAATCCTGTCGGCCATTTGCGTTTTGCGTGTCTCTATTTTAGATGTTGAAGGGGTGGTCTAGTCGCTGGGCTTGGTCCTCATACGGGGCGTTCCTTTGTACTTTCATGAGATGTACCGGTTCGCCTTATTTTAATCATTGGACGTTAGCTGATGTTATGTTATTTCGAATGTTATTGTTTCGGACTGCCCGTTTGCGAGATTTGCCTCTTGAGGCTCCGCCCTGCCGATGGTCGCGCGAAGAGTTTATAGTAGGGACGCGAGTGTCGTGTGGTGAGGTGGTGTGTATGATTTTACCTACCTATCGTTTCTCGCTTTGTTATTGTTTGGGTCCCTAGCTATAGCTCTCTGTTCGCAAGAGACACCGGGTTCGCAGCTTGACCAGCTAGCTCTTCCTAGACCCCGGATACTGAAGCCTTTATTCGCAATTAATTAAGCACATTCTCGCGCCATTAAGAGGCGTACGATTTGGTTCTTGATTAATTGTGACCAGCCGAGGTATCCGTAAGATGCAGGTGGTAGCTGGTGCTGGCCCTAACGTGGACCAACCCACGCAGGTACACCCTACGAGTCTAATGCGCGGTGCACTCAGTCGGGATGCCACTCCCTTGACCTTGTGTCACTCGTGCTGCTTCACACTCCAAGAGACGGATAGCCACGATGCCGTGCGTGGGGACCCGTTAGTGGAGTGTGCCCTGACGCTGTGAGTAGGGGCGGCCAAGCGCAGTGCAGGGGAGCCTTACTCCTCACAGAGTATCCTAATGAGTTCGTTTACTCAACTGACGGCCAAGCGCAATGCAGGGGAATCAGTTGAGAAAACGAACACTCGTTCTAACATGGTATTTCCGAAACGGTTAGTATGTGTTTCCTTTCGGTTCGTTCGGTCAAACGACGGCCAGGCGCAATGCAGGGGAATCGGTTTGATCGAAAGAACACGTCTTTGTTACATGTAGATTTTACGTGTGATTCTTATGTTCTCGGTGTGCTGTCGAGCAGTACTTCGTCTTGACTTATTAGATTTGACAAGAGCCCCGAGGCTTATCCTGTCGCGGTTTATATAGGTTGGCAAATGGACCCCGGGAGGGTGTTTTGAGGTAGGTCACGTGATGTTTGTCGCACTTCAATCACTAGGTGAGAGAGGTGCGGGGTGACGTGTAGGAGTACCGTTATTTCTCGAATTTCTATTCTTAGCCGATCTTTGTCCCTCTAGGGTTTAAAGCGAGGTTTCGGCGAGGTTGAAATTCGTCGGACAATGTTATCTTCCTACTTGTTGTAGGTTCAAATTTTTTATCTATTTTTTCTCCGGTTTGATTATGGTTTTTCCTGATTCAGGCCCCTATGGGTCTTTCTCTGTTTTGTAGGCCGCTGCCTTGCTATTTCGTTGATGACTAATTGCCCAGGATAATTAATTGTGGTTAATTATCTCTTTCTTGGTGTGTTTTTGACAGATTTCTCGTGGATTTTTATGTTTTTTGTTATTTTCAGGTGTTCTCCTACGTGAGGATCGTTTTTCTCTATGTGTGTTTCTTGGTTTTTGGTCGATATGAGTTTGTTTTATGTGTTTTATTAATATTAATGTTTTATTCATGAGTGGGGGTACGTAGCGACGTTTCATGAGGAGTTACCTTGTTGATCTTTCTCTATGTGTCGTGGTATCTCGATAGTTCCATGAATTCTTTCCTACGTTTGCTGGGCCGTGGCGTTCCCGATGTTCTCGCCTTTTGGATAGAGTGGCCTATTTGGGGTTGTGCCGTCTGTTTAAGGCTTGGTCTGGTGATTGTGTAGGGCGGGGGCTACTACGCTGGTCTAGTAGGCCGGTGTGTGCTTGTTGTTACGCCTACTGTTATGTTTACATCGTGATCTTTGGCTAGTCAGGCCTCTTATTTACGCCATTACTTTTAGGGTGTGTACTTGTAATTCTGCGTGTGTACCTACTAGTCTTTCTGCGAGCGATCGCAGTTTGATTATGTTGTTTCTCAAGTGTAAATTAATATCAGAATTAAGTAATAATACATTGTCAAAAAAATGTCGTACAAAATTTTTCCATATTCGGAAACCAAAAACGTCGAGTGGTTGGATTTTCCCTGTGGTGCCTTTAGGTATTATCTTTGGGATTGTTTTTTTGCCCCGAGGTGTTGCATTTTGAAGAACTTCTGGGCAGTGTCCACTCTACGAGTCTATCAACAATAGGCTGTCACGGCTGGTGTTGGGGAAGAATATTTTTTCCAACCAAACTTTGAAGTGCTCTATACATAGGATGATATTGGTTATTGATATAGTATAATTCATCATATGTTCAATATTTTCTGGCAATCATTTTTGTCCATACCTGAAGTAATTTTTCCGGATTTCGTTGCTGTTTAAAATACGTTTTCTGGCCTAAATGCATTTTTTTCCACGATTGGGCCGAACTCACCATTTCCCTCTTTTAGAACGATAAAAAGGGGTGACAGTAATTTTCCATCTGCATTTATGGTTGGCTGGATAGTATAGCTGTGAGTTGTAGATGATGCGGATTGTACTACACATTGCACTTGTTTAGTTCCTTCAGCCGTCAGAGTTCTGCCAGAGTGGACTTCCAGTTGAAAACCGCTCTGATCTGAATTATATATGTTTTCCGGTCCATATTTTTGAATGTATGGTTTGATTTCATTCATGAATTTTTCTGCATTCATCCTTAAAACTGGTTCGTCTTCTATAGTCTTTCGTGATACGAATTTATTTATTTTCCTGGACACAATACGATGTAATTTCTTGAACTTCCGAAGCCAATCACGAGAAGCTTTAAAACGAATGTCTTCGTGACCTATCTCTTTTTGAGCTTGTAGAGCCCACTTTTGAAGGTCGATATCATGAACAATGAAACCAGCATCTACTGCGGCTTGTATGTTTTTCAAAGTATATTCAGAGATTTGAGCTAATTTCTCCTTGTAGGTCCCACCTTAGTTCATTTGATTTGCCCAGCGTTTTAATTGTCGTACAGATTTGACTTTTTTTAATTTCTAACTAACGGTATCGACACTGTAATTTTTCTTCTTACCGGATCTCCAGTATTCGATTGCTTTGCATTTGTTATCGTAGCTTATGTCTTCTTCGTCTTTAGAACAAGTATCAGAATCCACTAGACCTTCATCATGTTGCCAAAGAGTGTCCTCGACAGGGTTAACATCATATTGCGTGAGATTTTCAAGAGAATCTAGCGATTGTTCCTCGATAATTTCAACTCCGTTATAATCGTCCATGCAGTCGACCAGAACTTTTTTGAAATTCTGCTTTACCTCGATTTCTGCATTGTTAATCGGAGTTTCGAGAATATTCATGGCTTCAAATGTAGCCAAAAGAAATTTAATGACGTTGATTGGATTCGCTTTCATGGTCTATTGATTTTTTTTATCAGACATTATAACTGACGCACTGGCACTCCGTTTAAATGAGCAACTGAAGATCGCTGTATGTATCGCGGTTTTTATATTTGAAAGACTTGTTGTTGAACCACATGCGATATCAGCAGATAATACGCAGTCCCAGACAGCCGCCTATGTAGAAAACACCTCTTACTGCGTCGAAAGTATTTTTATCATATTGGCGTATGATTAGATTACTCAAAAAAATAAGATTATATTCGTTTCGTTGGAATAATTGACAATGTTCTATAGATGGAACGACTGTTGCATCATCGACTTATTCCGAAATTTGCGCCGGATATAAATACAATCTAATCGAAAGGTCGATAACATATGACGATAAATTTTTGATAAGCACAAAATCAACACAAAGAATGAACGCAAGCAGCTCTTTAACATGTAAATAACGAGAAACAAGAATGTACGCACAAATATACGTACTACTGGATAAGGGGTAGTTTACCCCCGTAAATTCATTTTCCTGTGAATGTGCAAAAATACGTCATCTTTATTTTAACTTGCGCTTCCAAATGGTATATGTTCTGTTCAATACAGTTGGTTAGTTTTTTGTGTAGGGTGGAAAATTGAAAAATCAGGGGGTTGTTCACCTCTGCAAATGAATTTTTTTTTTCAACTTCACGTGGAATTTTGATTGTCTTTAATGAGGAGTATTTTGGTTTTGTTTCTTTAAAATCGATTGACGGTTTCTGGGTGAAACTCCATAATCACCCCTCGACATGCTAATTTTGAAGGGCGATTTCACCACTTAGAAATGTTTTTCCGCCGATAAAAAAAAATACGTGTCTTTTAGTTTTCGATGCTCTACAACATACGTGAGTTTCATCAAAATCGGAGAGGGACACTAAACTGACCTTCTTGTAAGTACCAGCCGGTCACCCCCTTAATAATAAATAAAGCATCATGCGAAGTGCCCCCCGTTGACTTCGGCTAACAGCAATGTTTTGAATCAATTCGGACATTTAAATAACGAGAAACAAGAATGTACGCACAAATATACGTACTAATGGATAAGGGGTAGTTTACCCCCGTAAATTCATTTTCCTGTGAATGTGCAAAAATACGTCATCTTTATTTTAACTTGCGCTTCCAAATGGTATATCTTCTGTTCAATTTGGTTGGTTAGGTTTTTGTGTAGGGTGGAAAATTGAAAAATCAGGGGGTTGTTCACCTCTGCAAATGAATTTTTTTTTTCAACTTCACGTGGAATTTTGATTGTCTTTAATGAGGAGTATTTTGGTTTTGTTTCATTAAAATCGATTGACGCCTTGTGGTTGAAACTGCATAATCACCCCTCGACATGCTAATTTTGAAGGGCGATTTCACCCCTTTGAAATGTTTTTCCGCCGATAAAAAAAATACGTGTCTTTTAGTTTTCGATGCTCTACAACATACGTGAGTTTCATCAAAATCGGAGAGGGACACTAAACTGACCTTCTTGTAAGTGACAGCCGGTCACCCCCTTAATAATAAATAAAGCATCATGCGAAGTGCCCCCCGTTGACTTCGGCTAACAGCAATGTTTTGAATCAATTCGGACATTTAAATAACGAGAAACAAGAATGTACGCACAAATATACGTACTAATGGATAAGGGGTAGTTTACCCCCGTAAATTCATTTTCCTGTGAATGTGCAAAAATTCGTCATCTTTATTTTAACTTGCGCTTCCAAATGGTATATCTTCTGTTCAATTTGGTTGGTTAGTTTTTTGTGTAGGGTGGAAAATTGAAAAATCAGGGGGTTGTTCACCCCTGCAAATGAATTTTTTTCTTCAACTTCACGTGGAATTTTGATTGTCTTCAATGAGGAGTATTTTGGTTTTTGTTTCATTAAAATCGATTGACGCCTTCTGGGTGAAACTGCATAATCACCCCTCGACATGCCAATTTTGAAGCGCGATTTCACCCCTTAGGAATGTTTTCCGCCGATAAAAAAAAATACGTGTCTTTTAGTTTTCGATGCTCTATAATATACGTGAGTTTTATCAAAATCGGAGGGGGACACCAAACTATCTTTCCTTGTTAGCATCTACTATTTCGTTGTCAACTAATTGTATGGCCAACGGCGCTAACAAGCCGAATACCGCATATTTCATACTTATTTGTTTAATAAACCCTACTTATACATCATTCAGAAGTCTATTACTAATTATCTGAGTGTTCGAGCCCGAATTCTTCCCCTCAGAAGATAAAAATGTATGATAACGTAAAAATACCTATTGGTATCATCGCTAGAACTGTATTGTCGCGATAGACCTGCGACGGCTCCATCTGGTTCTCTCGCAGGACCGACCGTGAAAAGACCGTTTGTAGGTTTATACCCGCAGAACGGATGTGTACAATTTATCCAACGATTCCCTGCGGTACTGTCACCATCGTTATCACATTTTTCGAAATAAAAGGAATAAATTGAAAGTAAACAACGCATTATATTACCTATGTCTTTCACTCAGTATGGGCTGCAAAGCAGGCTCATTCAACCACCTGCGTCGACGAATAACATGCGGCTCGGAATTAATAATTATTTGATTATCAAACAGTCCAGTATTATGCGCGTCAATTAAACCGCTTGTGTCGATAGTTCCCATAGGGTGATCTGTAAGTTTCTTTTCCCCCACCGCAAACTCAGTGACGGCCTACGTTTAATATAAACTCTATCAATTTTCTTATCAATGAGCGCTTAATCACTTTGACCATGATTGTGCTGTTAGAGTAGTAGTAACCACAGTAAATAAGATAATTAACGAGCGATTTTTCAAAGCGGCACGCTTTTATATATATTCATATACGCTCGTTCTCTCTTTCTCTTTCTGCATATACTGCAGCGATGTAATGAATACGACTAACTAAGAAGATGGCCGCACACGATCACTTTACAAAAGCAAGATCCATGAAAATATTTAGCGATGGTGATGCAGATGTAAGATCCCGTCATGTATTAAGTTATCGAGTTTCGCCGATGAATGTCATATTGTTTTCATCTAATTTCAAGGCTAATTTCAGGAGGGGGGATGTGAGCTGTCACAGTCCTTAAACCGAAGCATCAGCAAAGGTCTGCAACAGAAAGAAGACGAAGCTCTTGTCTTTGTTTTATTAACGCAGAAGATCGTGAACTACGTGCCGATGTCACTTAGCAGCGAAGCATCTAACCATGGGTGGTAGAAAATAAAAAATTATCGAAAAATCGTGATTTAATAGCATGTAATATTTATTTTAAATTATAAAAAATAATGTCTTTTAAGCAACCCTTACATATAAACCGACACCGGTGGTCGAAGATCATCAACGCTGCCAACTTTGTATTATGAGTCGTGGCATATCAGCTAAGACAGTACAGATTGTTCTGTACACGTTGTTTTTATTGACCAGTGTGTTCAATTGAATGAACGCACTGGTCCTGTTTCTGTTCCCAAAACTTAAGAGGCCCATGAAAGGATGACGCTACGCCACGATTGAAGCGATAAAGACGGCACCGAAGGAGGAGCTGAACAAGATCACAAAAAGTGATTTTTTTAAGTGCTTCGAGGATTGGGAAAAACATTGGCATAAATGTATTATATCCGAGGGGAATTACTTTGAAGGGGATAAAATAGATATTAATGAATAAATAAATACTTTTTGAAAAAACACAAAATTCGCGATACTTTTTGAACAGACCTCGTATGCTGCGGGCTCTCGTCACGGAATGCTCTCGTCATGAAGAAGTGTGCGGTAGCGATGCCTTGATCGCTGTCATGATGCGGCCTCTTGCTGGCGATAACGCTCCGCGGGTTTGCTTAACAAACGGGGAACGCGCGGATGTGGCAGCGGGTATTATAGAGGCTCTCGATCATTTGATAGACATCGACTACGATATCGATGCCGTGGACGAGGGCTTTGACGAGGTGACCCTCTCGGACACGGACGTAGCAAGAAATTAAAGACACGGTGCTCTGTATGTGTGAGCGTGCTTGTGAGTACGTGTGTGTGAGGGAGGGAGAGAGAGACAGAAAATACATTCGAGAGACAGGAGTTTAAGATTGCCGCGGCAGGAGGGTGGTTGCCGACAACAGCTGGGGTGGTGAGTACATCATTTTATTCATCTTTACAAGTATGTGTACACCTTTTCTTCATCCTGCTCCTGTCTCTACTCTTCCTCGTTCACCAGAGTACCCACACTATCTTACTTTATCATCTCTACGTTACCGACACTGGTTAAGCAGAGTAGGTAGCGCGGCGGTGAAAAAGTGAGGTGGTGGGCGTAGCCACATGGTGGGGGAAGGAGTGGGGATAGAAGTGGGATGGAGAAAAGGTGTACACATACTACTACTTTATGTTGTAAGTTGCTCTCAGATTGCTATATGTCCGAGACAGCGGAGTTTGTATTTCACAAATTTCTACGTCACGATTAAACTCTCGGGTAAAAGATGAGAGAGGTTAATTTTAGAAATGATTGGACGTTAGTCACAATTTTTGGGATTCATTTGAAAATCAAACGTAGTGGAGTAATTTGAATTTTCCTTACGCGAATTATTCCGCTTCAATTATTCTTTCGAATAAAAAAGGAGAACAGTAAACCGCGACTTATAACTCTACAGTACTATAGAAAGATCAGTTATGGCAGGAAAATTTAAATAACAGTTTTGGTTACTGACCGAGTGAGTGCAAATCATCTTAAAAGGATGTGCTAGATGTCAATCATGACAAAGGAATTCAATTTACAGTTTTCGTTACCAACCGAGTAGTATCATTTCACTTTAAGACACGATGCTTTCGATACCCTCAATCAATAACAAAAACGTGAATGTAATTTTTTCTGCTAGAATTGATCTTTCTGTAAAGCTGTAGAATTGTAAAACGTAGTTCACCGTTCTCCTTTCTTATTCAAAAGTAAAATTGTGGCGGAGTAATTGGTGATGGAGAAATGCTACTCTCTCTTGTATGCATGGCAATCTGAGAAAGAAAAACGACATGTAGCACATCGTCTTAAGGTGATATGACATTCTTTCCCATACGCAGTAACTAGTGTTATCTAGGAGATCATCGAAGCAGTTATAAAGTTATCATTCTTATCTTTGTGGTGTGTAATAAATTCTTGGTGATTATTTTGTTTTCATTATTTTAATGATTTTTTCAAGGTCGAATTTGGCTATAATTGATTCAATTGAGATATTAGTTTTTTAGAAATTTGTTGTATTGGTGACTAATCACGACTTATTTAAAGAAAATTTGTTTCTTTTGCCGCATGGAGGTATAATATTATTTACATTATTCAGGGAATTTGGGCCAATGTAATTAGTATGAGTTTCATGTTTTTACTACCGGCGTGGAAATATTTATGTTTCATTCGATGGTTACTTTTTGACAGTGAAATATAATATTTCATTTTGTGAATATCGTGTTGTGAAGTAGTGTTTGTGCGTTTGTGCATTTCGATCTAATGAAACGGTTTAACAATACTTATGTCTTGTGAGGGAGTATTGATTTATTTTAAACTGAAATATATTTGTGTTATTATCGTAAGTTTTTCTTGTTATTCACATATTTTATATTGAATTATTTTCGTGTAAAATATCACACTTACAATTGTCTGGATAGTGATTCATATAAGTGATAAGTGATTCATATGATTCATAAAATAGTTTTGTTACATTAAAATGAAGAAAATGTGTGACTATAAAAAAATGTCCATGGCGAATTTTCAAGAATATGCGATTTAAAAAATTCTTTATTTGCATTAATTTGAAAGTTTGTAGCTAAAGGGTGATTTTTTAAGAGCTTGAGAACTTTTTTTTAAAAAAAAACGCATAAAATTTGCAAAATCTCATCGGTTCTTTATTTGAAACGTTAGATTGGTCCATGACATTTACTTTTTGAAGATAATTTCATTTAAATGTTGACCGCGGCTGCGTCTTAGGTGGTCCATTCGGAAAGTCCAATTTTGGGCAACTTTTTCGAGCATTTCGGCCGGAATAGCCCGAATTTCTTCGGAAATGTTGTCTTCCAAAACTGGAATAGTTGCTGGCTTATTTCTGTAGACTTTAGACTTGACGTAGCCCCACAAAAAATAGTCTAAAGGCGTCAAATCGCATGATCTTGGTGGCCAACTTACCGGGCCATTTCTTGAGATGAATTGTTCTCCGAAGTTTTCGCTCAAAATGGCCATAGAATCGCGAGCTGTGTGGCATGTAGCGCCATCTTGTTGAAACCACATGTCAACTAAGTTCAGTTCTTCCATTTTTGGCAACAAAAAGTTTGTTAGCATCGAACGATAGCGATCGCCATTCACCGTAACGTTGCGTCCAACAGCATCTTTGAAAAAATACGGTCCAATGATTCCACCAGCGTACAAACCACACCAAACAGTGCATTTTTCGGGATGCATGGGCAGTTCTTGAACGGCTTCTGGTTGCTCTTCACTCCAAATGCGGCAATTTTGCCTATTTACGTAGCCATTCAACCAGAAATGAGCCTCATCGCTGAACAAAATTTGTCGATAAAAAAGCGGATTTTCTGCCAACTTTTCTAGGGCCCATAGACGCAGCCGCGGTCAACATTTAAATGAAATTATCTTCAAAAAGTAAATGTCATGGACCAATCTAACGTTTCAAATAAAGAACCGATGAGATTTTGCAAATTTTATGCGTTTTTTTTTAAAAAAAAGTTCTCAAGCTCTTAAAAAATCACCCTTTATTAGAAATTATTTAACCTGTATCAGACTTTTCATTGTTATCATATAAAACAATAGTGCAAAGGACAATTTGATCCGTTGAGGTGTTGGTGACTTCTGACTTCGGACGACACAAAAGTGGTAATTTCAGCTAAAAATCATTGTTTTTCAAGGATTTTCAAATTCGGCCTGGGCGACATTTGTTCAAACTCCATGGATTATAACTTTACCAAACCAACCAAAATGAATACTGTCAACGACAACCAAATCGGTTTAATAGTTCCTGAGATATCACATCGGACGGACCGCCGACGAGACACATTCAGGAAGGCTAAAATAGTTGGTCTTCTTCTGAAAGAGTGAGTGTCTAGATAGATAGTCACACGAGGGTGTGTCGATTGCACTCACTCTGCACTTAGGCCTAGCCCATTGTGTCTTCTTATTCACACGCTCCTCCTAGGTCGGTCCTTTTCCCTAAAGAAGGTTAGCAGTGTCGTAGGAGGGAACGTTGATGTCTACTGGGTTCGCTATCAATCCCTCCCCTTCCCCCAGGTGCTTCTGTCTCAGCCCGGCTAAAGCTGGGCATTGGCATAATATGTGTAAGGGTGTCTCCTCACTATTCCTACACCGCTTGCATGCCGATGACTCGGCTTGCCCCATTACGTGCTTCCTGAGCTTGCAATGCCTAGTCAGCAGCCCTACCGCAGTTCTTATCGATTCTCTGCTGCGTTCCAGTAGGTTTTCGGTCAATTTAGTGCTTGGCTCCCTTATGAAGGCCTTTGTTTGCCTCTCAATACCTCTTTCCAGCTGTTCTGGTATTGATTATGTAGCGATGCCTTAATGTCGGCTTTTACTTGGCCGGGGATGCTGGCTGCGCTGCCGCTTCTTCCGTGGCTAGTTTGCCGGCCTTCTCATTCGCTCAGATCTCTATCTGACCAGGGACCCAGATTAGTGTAACCCAGTTGCAAGCTGCCAGGTCGTCTAACTAACTTTTGTAGCTTGCAACTCTTTCAGAGCTGCACTCATGTTGTTCCAACGCTACAGTGCAGCCTGACTATCTGTGCAGAAGCACATCCACTTATTCCTTTATTCGGGCATTATATTCTTTAAGGTGCAGCTAAGTGTTGGTATTACCTGGGTCAGAAATACAGTGGCTTGGTTTTCTAAAGCTAAGTATTCCTGCCGTCTGGACCCTTTGAGGCATACCCCGGCTCCGGCGCCTTCCGTTGTTTTGGACCCTTCTGTGAACCAGATCAAGTTCTAGCTAGTAGTCGGCTCTGGTTGGGTAGTCCACTTGGTCCTCCCAGTCAGATGTATCCTGTATCGATGCCCGTAGCAGTACTCCTTCGGGGTAGTTTCTTACCTCGTCTCGGCTGCTGCGCTGGCCTCTTTAAGGACCCTGGGAATGCCGGTATGGCTGCCATCTGTCAGGCCCCTTCTCCCTGCTCGGTTATTTGGAGTCGGTACGCCGGTCCCATAGCAGCCTTCACCTCTAGGTAGAGAGAGGGTTTTCCCAGGAGTACCCCGGGTTTCTTCATAGCCATATATACTCAGCGCATAATATATGGGCTTACCAGGTCTATAAATATGAAACCGGAATTTTTGTACAGAAAATACATGTTTATTGTATGAAAATGATAAAAAATATTTTATTCTAAGTATTGACCATCGCTAGCTATACATTTTCCTACCTGTCTGACAATTTGAGGATGCCACGCCAAAAAAACTGTTGCTCTTTTGAGGCAAACCAGTCATCGAGCCATTTTCGTACATTTTCGTAAGAAGTAAAGCGCTGCTCTACAAGCAAGTGCGTGTCTCATCGATGCAAATAAGTAGTAATCGGACGGAGCCAAGTCTGGTGAGTAAGCCGCATACGAAAGTATTTCCCAACTAAACGCCTCAATCGTTTCCTTGACCAGTTTTGCTGTGTGTGATGGTGCATAGTCATGAAGCAAAATCACTTTGTGTTACCTTTTTTGATATTCTGGTCGTTTTTCACGTAAAGCTGGATTCAAATCGATCATTTGTTATCGGTAGCATTCAGTATTAACGGTTTCTCCAGGTTTTAGTAGCTCATAATAGATCACACCATTCTGATCCCACCAAACACAGAGCATTGTCTTCCGTCCATAGCGATTTGGCCTTGCAGTCGATGTCGATGGTTCGCCTGGAGTTACCCATGATCTTTTAAGCTTAGGATTCTCAAAATATATCCACTTTTCATCGCCAGTCACAATTCGATGGAGAAATGACTTTCTTTTGTACCTGGCGAGCAGCATTTCGTAAGTGGTTTTTCGGTTTTCCTGCTGTTTTTCATTCAGTTCATGTGGAACCCATTTTCCCATCTTCTGGATCTTTCCCATGGCTTTCAAACGTATGGAAACGGCTTCTTGTGTCACATTTAATTGATCCGCGAGTTGTTGTTGTGTTTGAGGGTCATCTTCATCCAACAATGCTTGCAATTCTCTGTCTTCAAACTTTTTGGTGCTCTTCCACGTTCTTCGTTTCTCACGTCAAAATCGCCACTTTAAAATTTTTTAAACCACGCAAAGCACTGTGATTTACTAAGAGCATGCTCACCGTAAGCTTCGACAAGAATTCGATGCGATTCTGCAGCAGTTTTCTTCAATTGGTAACAGAAAATCAATGCTGTCCGCAAATCGTAGTTTCCAGGCACAAAATTCGACATGTTCAACGCTATTACAAACTATGCTGTTGTATGAAACTTGTATTGTTGTGAGTTGAAAATCTTTGTCAGATGTGTCAACAAGGAAATGGCGCCAATGACGCGGTTTGACAGTAACTACATTGACAGCTAGGGCCATCTATGGGCAAATTCCGGTTTCATATTTATAGACCTGGTAGACCCCATGTTGTCCCGCATGCCCTCCTGATCGTCCTGGTTATGGCGGATGCATTATCGCGTACCTCTTCGAGCCGCTCCTTCTAGGCCAGCTTAGCATCAAGGATCACACTCAGAGGCTTCACTGAATCCACCAGGTTCAGCGCGAATCCACAGAAGTGTGGGTTTATGCAGCCCTCCAATTTTATCTTACGGGTAAAGCAGATCAGTGCCGTCTTGCTGGGGTTGCCCCTCAGACCCACCCCTCTGCACCGCCATTCTACTTGACTCAGCGCACTCTATGTGAGCTCCGCTGCCGTCTCTGCATCCCCGCTGGTAATGACCAAAGCGACGTCGTCCGCGTATCTTTGTGCATATAATCCCGTCTCATTGACCTTCCGAAGTAGGTCGTCGACCACGAGGCATCACAGGAAGGCGACGAAACGCCACCCTGCGGACACCTTTGGTCAACCGTGACTTGTCGGTTGTAGTCCCCACGGGAGAATTTAATTAGCTGATTTTTGGGTATGTGCTTCGTCCACCTTACTATGGTACTGTCAACTAATAATATTCCGTCCTCCCCTGGAGACTTATACGGTGCGAATCCTATGATCGCTTAGTTCACCTTTTTTGTTGTTATTATCGTTGCCGTAGTCTTCCAATCCCTTTTCTCCATTCTGCAGGATGGAGGGTGACTCATGGAAAGGCCATAGGTATAGGGTTCCTCATCCCAGGAGGTTATGTACCCTCCTGTACGCTTAAGCGCTCCTGTCCCGTAACTAATGTCCTTCGACAGTAGCATTTGCATTCTGGTTGTTTCCGGAAATACATGAAATAATACGAGAAAATATATATAAGAAACTCGGAGGAAACACAATTTCGCTAAAGTGAAACTCAATATCCAGTTCTAGCTTCAAGCGCCCAAAATGTACAGGAGGGAATGTTTAAAAAATCTTTTTTTTTGTCTAAACCAGAAGATAGATCAAATCAAAGAATAATTTATGATTGAAAGGTAAAAAAAAATGAGCGAGTCTGCTAGTACTCGAGATATTGATGTGTAAACATCTTGTGGCGAGAAAATGCGGAACGAAAGTGTGTTGAGAATTTGTGCACAAAGCGGATTTTATTCAAAAAAATAATTTCAATTGAATTCAATTTTAATGCGTTTCCAAATTTTTTATTCATTTAAAATCGCTGTATTGAGACGATCGGCTTATGATAACTAAAATACGATACTGTAACGTGGCAGAATATTGGAGCTGCGTCCTCCTCGCTCAACGGTTACCAGCACGATCGCTCAGGGCTGCAGGGGATGATTTGCGTATTTTATTTATTCTTTATTTTATTTTATTTTTTTGTCTTATTTCTTTTTATACATAATGCAATTGATACAACCGGAGGGACGATGGGAGAGTACCGAGAAGAGGGGAGCTTCGGGATTCGGCCTTCTTCTCTGGACCGACATTTCACACCTTTCCCGGTCGAGTTGTATCATTGTCCCGCTCGACGTACTGGAGGATACGCGGCTTTCTATTCTCAGCCGCCGTCGGCCCACGGCAACGTATATATCTCAAGAGATCATCTGCGGGACTACGCAACGCTGGTATTGTCTGTCGCTAATTTATACATCGGCCAGCTGAGGCGCTAGTCGTGGTCAGCGTACGACACCGGTTCCCCCAATTAACCGAGTTTAGCGGGTTAAGTGGGGATCATAAGTTACGGGCACGCGTGCCGGCAGGACCTCGGGGCTTTTTCCCGGGGACTGTCGAGCGAGCAGGACGTTGCGTCTAGTACTAGCATATCTCTGTCCCGCTTCATGGCTGTTACGATACGACCGGACAGACCAAGGAGATGATCGCTTCCTGGTGGGGCCCTAAGTCAGCTTGCCCAAGATTAACACTTTCCGACATATTATCCCGACTGGAGAGGAGAGGATTGAAGGATATTCGAGATTTTTCTCCTGGATTTCAAGGATTTTCGCACCAGCATCGTCCCGGTGAGCTCTTCTTCCTTCCACGGACTTTCGCTATTGTTTTATTATTCTGTCATTCGATTTATTGGACATTATTTATCGAAATTGGTCACCCCTGCGACTCTCGTACACTACGTGCAGAGTATTAATTTGTATCGGGAACTGCGGCGTCGGTAGCATATAACCGCGAGATCGTGTAACGTATAGAAACCGGGGAAAAGTCACTAAATTAATTAATTGTTTTATAGTTAAACCGTGCGCGCGTTGGGCCGTTATCCCGGAGTGTTTTGAATTTGTTAATTGGTTATGTGTGGGATCTGAACGGAATAGACCGTGTCACCGGTTTTGGCCAGATTATAGACTCTGATTCGGATGAGTTAATTTGAGTTTTCTTTTGTCTCGATTTAGAAGGTCGTGCGCGCGTTAGTACGTCGTCCCGTTGTGAAATTGATGTAAGAGGGACTGGCACGTTATAGACCGCGTCGCGCATCATTCAAATCAATTGACGTTTCTCTGTTTTATTTATTTATTTATTTATTATTTTATTTATTTATTGTTTTGTCTATTTATTGTTTTATTTATTTGGTTATTTATTTATTATTTCATTGGTTAGTTATTTGTCATATTTTATTCAACCGACGAGGGATTGATCGAGATTATTATTAATTATTTTATTATTATTATCATTCTTCGTTATTATTGAATTACCAACCATTATTTATTCATTATTTGGCATCTGACGGACCGCAGAAAGTCTCGGTGGTTTGACTTTTACACGGCATACATTATTCGAAATTGTAGTAGCAGGCCGTGGGTCGCTTCGCGTACGTGACCTCTCGACGTCCCGTTGTTTTGGTTTCGGTTTTGTTTGGAAGTATGTGGGATTAGCTCGAGATAGGCCGTATCGCAGACCGTGAACAGGGACCACCGAGCATTGGAAATTTATCGAGGAATATTATAAGAGAATACAGGCAAGCGAGATCGGCTATATGACCTATACAGTGTATGAGAGTGAGTGAGAGCGTGGGATAACTGCTGCCGTTGAAGTAAAGATTAAAACTAGGAAACCTAACTAAAGTTAGAAAATTGTTAACACAAGAGACTGATTTTACGGGACATTTTATTTGAATTCGAAATTGTTGTTTATTGGAAATGATCATCAGGTTGCCAGAAATAAAGAAGTTTGTAAGTCCCGTACTTGCTGTGGTTGTTTGAATTATTTACGGTTGTTATTTTATTTATTTATGTAATATTTATTTAGCTAAATATTGCTTATTGCTTGAGTTTGGTATTTATTAACAATGCCTTATTATTGGACTCGGTTCAGTAATTCTAAGGAATTATCTTAATTAATTGACTTTATTCATATGTTATCTTGGACTAATAAGTGACTTGACAGTCCGAACCACCCACTCTGCCTGGAACAGCTGTAGCTAGCCTGGGTTGAGTCTGGCCTACCATCTCGTTATTTTTCCTTCCGGCGCGTAAGCGCCTGGCGCCCAACTCGTAAGAGAAAATAAAAGGAAGGAAAAATAGCTTGGGCCAGCTATAGGTAACGTGGTGCGTTGAGGCACAAATTTACCGTTACAATACATATACACTCGATTCTAGACAATCGAGAAATCTTTGAAAAACGGCGTCAATTACAGTTCCAGATTGTGTTGTAGCTACGTTTCTATTACCATTTAACTCTAGCTGAAACGTATCTTTTAAAAACGTTATCAAAGGGTCGGCTTCCGGAGTATTAAAATTAACATTAAAATCACCACTCAGAATCATGGGCATTAGGTAATAGTCCTTGTTCAAAAGTGCTGCACCACCCACACTGAACGGCAGTAGTACAAAATGAATAAAATCAATTATACTCCGAACTGATTGATTTGGTGAGATGTAGACAACGACTGAAAGAATCGTTTGTCCACTTGTGAGACGGCATTCAGCTGCACAAATATCGCCAGTATCTCGTACTGCTACTCCTATTCCTGTTATTTGGCGATAGTTAATGTCCATGTTTGGTGTGACAACGTGCGAACTGTTCTGATTTTTATAAATCGCTATCCCAGCGGAACGTCTCTCCTGTCGTTTAAATTTAATGCAGCAGTCAAAGTTTGGAATGACAACGTCTTCTTCTTCGCCAAGCCACGTTTCAGAGAGCATGAGCACAGTGCCGTTTTGAGGTACTTCTTCATGAAGATCGTTAGAATGTTCTCGTAAACTCTGGCAATTGAAATTGTAGAATGATATTTTATCTTTGATGAAATTCACTATTATTTCTTGACCCGTACGTAATGGATTTAAATTGAGGCGCTCAAATTCTATTCGTAGAGCAGCCGTTGAATTGACATCTCGAACTCCATGATAGAATACTGGATCATTAGTCGGTGACATTATGAACAATCCATCTACACTGGTGACTCGTGATAAGGCTACGTATACAAGTGATTGGCCATGCCCTTTCTCGTATGAATATACAATTTTATCAAATGTGCCACCCTGCGATTTATGAAGTGTCATGGCACAGGCAGGGGTGAGAGGAAAATGATTTCGTTTTGCGGTGATAGTTTTGTTATTGTTCAGGTAAATTGTTGAAGTTCGTCGAGCAATTTCTTACAAGGCTTGCGGGTATCTTCTTATCTTGCATGTATTTTGCTGCGATTTGTCTAGCCTTTTGTCCTATCCTTGGGTTACCCGCAAATTTCATCCAGAGTCTTTTTACATCTCCTTCTTTAAATATTTCGTCTTCAGTCGCATTTTCGATTTGCTCAACAAATGCTAAGGTTCCATATGTCCCATTTGACAATCCGTCAGCTACGTTGATATTAGTCGTGATTAAATACGGCTGGCCGACGACAAGTGTGAGGTCATAGGGCAAGCCTCCTGTATCAATCAGCGACATTTTATGCAACTTTTGTCGTACAAATGCAAGTTGTTCAGCATCATTACCTCCAGAAAAAAACGTCATGAGAAATGGAAACGATTTTTTCCGGCGCCAAACCAAGTACAGTGTTATTGTATTCATCCACATCTCGATTTCTTAAAAACAGTCTAACTCCATCAGGGCATCGCTCGTTTGCTTCTGCTCTGCTGAAAAATCGAGACTCGATTAGTCTCTGTTCGCTCTTCTGTAATTTTTCTCCGTTGCTGATTTTCGTAAGTACGCTCGAGAATTCCTCATTTGATTGACGCATAACTTGATTAAGTTGGTAGAATTTTAACCCTCGCCAGAGTGTCGGGCCAGCAATACTTGCTTTGATCTGTTGAAAAATAGGCGTTGCACGAACATGCGGCAGCTGTCTCAAGTCTCCTATCAAAAATACGTCTATTCCACCAAAATTTTTCTCGAACTCTCCTGTTATTTGCTTTAAGCGAGCATCGACTTGTTGTAATAGTTCCGCTGACATCATGCTTATTTCGTCGATAATAATGCAGTGAACATACTTGAAGAGTGTTCGAAACTGTTGAACAACTGCACTTGAAAGAGGCAAATTTTTTCCAATAGAAATTTTCAGAGCAGTATAAATAATCAAGCCGTCAATGGCTACTGCAGCTTTGCCAGTCGATGCACATGTGAGATATGCGTTGGTGTAGCCATCCGTGTCCAAGAAGCGATTGTAAATTTCCATTAGTAACTTAATTACAAACGTTTTCCCACAACCTGCAGGTCCCGTAAGGAATATCTGAAGTGGCTCACCACTATCTCGATCGAGAAGGGTACTGATGACATGCGACATAAGGCTTTTTTGTCGACTGTTAGCCATGGGCATAAGATTACTAAATTCTGCCTTTGGCATGAGGTTCTCTTGTTTCTTAACAACAGGACCAAGACGACTGAGTAAAGCTAACCTCATATCTTCATTCATTTCGGCATTTGCATAAGCATAGAATTCAGCAAATGGATCAGCTTCCGCAACGCGTGTTGCAAGCAAATCAGCCATAGTATTGTCAATATCAGGTTCTTCCAGAACAATACACATTTGTTTACAAATTTCAATCGTCTTGGCTATATCTAATTCTGACTCGAACTCTTTTCTCCGTTGTAAAATGATCACCTCCATTTCATCATATAGCTGCACAAATTTTCTCTCCGCTAGAATCTCCGTTTCTTCATAACGGAAAGGCAGATGCAGAGTTACCATTTCGCGCTTGTACTCGTCAGCCTCAGCGACCATATCGTAATTACGATAGCGAAGTATTCGGGGACCTGTTTTGAGTCGTTTCCATTGGTTATTATCACTAATCGTGTAATATGCGGCAGCCTGTGCCAAAGTAAGTTGTTCAAGATCGGGTGGCCGCTTTTCGTATCTTTCAAACCAATTTGTCTTCCAGACATCGGTTGAATTACTGCCAATCTCTTCATTATCCAATTATTCCGTTGTTTTCCTTACCCGTTGTCGTTCGATTGGCCAAACAGTTGGTAGATAAAGGACTACGGTCGAACTGTATGACGTTGGCAGTCGTAACAAATACCAAGCGGCTTCTTGACTCGTCATTTCAACAGCGTTAAGTATGTCAATACTGAGCTTTCGTGTGATCTCCATGAAATCAAACTCTGGATGTTCATCCATCGTTTTGATAATCTCACCTTGAAGATTACTTATACCACGATTCGTCTCATTTACGTACTCAACAACGTATGCGGCACACGAGTATTCCTCAGTTATATATTGAAAATCAGTATTCGACCCAAGGACGTTTAAAATGAATGGATTAAACGGATTGATCCATTTCTCTGTGGTTTGCCGTTTGATAAAAACTTTAGGTCTGTTAATTCCCGCTCGCAAAACATCCAAGTAAAAATCATTCGAAGTAATATTGTGCTCTTCGAAGAAATGTTCAATATCTCTATAGTCGTTCTCTTCAAGTGACTTCCACATCCGTTTGTATAATTTTGCAAGCGCATTTGTGCTCTTCGAAGAAATGTTCAACATCTCTATAGTCGTTCTCTTCAAGTGACTTCCACATCCGCTTGTATAATTTTGCAAGCGCATTTCTTCGAGGATCATCGGCACTCATTGGGATAAGAATTACAGTTGTTCGGCTAGGCATGAATGGTGCTTCGAAACGACATTGTTATGCTCGAGCGCTACGTATTTTTTTGTAACAAGTAAACGTATGTTTGTGGGTTTGAAGTTTCGTGTGTCCGGAAGTGTTTTCTGGTGAGACGGATATTAACCGATCTATTAAATTTACAGCTGCTGACATATCTGAACCGACGGCATTTACAGGTGAATTATTTAACCATATCAGTAGATGAGCATGGGGGCTGCCACGATGTTGAAACTCGATACGCTTGAAGTAATGAACAACATAATTGTCACCGAATGGACAATATCGTTTCGATTGAACAATTCCCATTATAGTATCGACGAGTTTGTTAAAATGGATGACACAGATCACGGGGTCTTCGTTGATTAATGTAGCTTCAACATTATAATGAAGTCTTCGAATTGCCTTATCATCAATTTCAGCACCATTATTTCGAATTTTATACAGCAATTTGAGTAGTTTTGGCCATCCAATTTCATTAGCACTCATTGTAAGAAAGAATGTTGGCTTACCAACTTGTCGAATCATCGCGAACAGGTCTTTCTTACGTGAAGCTCAGTAATACGCTGAGTTGGGGATATGGCGTAGAAATGCGAGATTCTCTTCAATACATCCGTGTACGTATTCTTTTAATTCTATCTGTGCTCTTTTCACAACATTATTTTTGCCAATGAACTTAAAGGACATTTGAAGTGAATCACGAGTGCGGATTCCCATAATTTTCATGGCCATATATAGCAAATGAGTAGGATATTGTAACGGTATTTTTCTCCCGTTCACATGTAATTTTTATTTTTCGTGGGGTTTTGGGCTCGACACATAACTAATTAATGTAGACTTCAAGGTGGTGGACAGTGATGCTTTATTTAAGACAAATAATTTATAGCCAAACATCACTTTTTTAATTACAATCATTTAAATTTTCGAGGATCTTCCTTTACACTTGGTATGCAACCGATTATTTCCGCAATTTATTATCTTATTGGTGATGCGCGATTTCTCGGTATTACTCGGGAGCCTGTTATGGTTCGTAGCACAGTTTCACTATACCTATGTTCAATACGCCACTATATCAATACCGCACCGCTCGCTATCTTTCCTCGCACTCACTCCTTCGGTCAAGCGTCTCAGCTCTCTTTTCTGATTCTCTCGCTCTGACTCTAATGGTGCTCCTTTCTCGCTCGGTGTTACACGGTATTATCGGATATTTGTCGCACCGAGATTTCGCTTTCTGGTTATGCTACTTCGCATTTTCTCTTTTTATAGGGTGTAGGAACCCTATTCACAATTCTTTTGCTCTCACGCTTCTTTCGCTCATTCACTCGTACTTATTTATCCTATGTTTTAATGCTACTTATTCTATATTGAATTACAATTATCCTATCTTCTATATTTCTTAATTCTATCTTTTCGGTCTCGAAAATCAGGGAATTCCCTCGATTTTAGTTATTATTATTTCTGCTTATTCGAGCACAACTTCTTGGTATTTCGGGGCTCGAGCTACGGTTACGGGACGACGCCTCGGTATTGTCGCCTCACACACACAGACACACCGCACTACTTGTATAGAGTGTATAAACTCTATGTACAATTCTTTGCTCTTTCTCTCTCGTCTTACTCGCACTCTGTCTCCTTCCCACTTATGCGATTTTCGTTTCTTGATTCTCTCGACGGTTTAAAGACACAATTTATTTATTTTATTTCCGGGATCTGCACGCCTACCTCGATGCACTTATTCTATACACTTCGATCTATCTTCTTAATCCTATCCCCTTAAAAACTATCTGCTTATTCGCCCGAATCTATTTCTAATGATCTTCTACTAGACGACTCATGTACAAGCTAGATTTCTATGATCGCATGCGTTATATAAGATTTAATTGGCTATTTCTAATTAGATTTCTATCGCTCGCCTGATTGTGTCCTCTTTCCTTCCGGGTCTCGTAGGGTCCCTCACTCGCTCCACTGTTTGAGATGCACACAGACTCTACGTTTCGTATCTTTCTTTTTCTTTTTGAATTTTCACTTTTCAATTTTTACTCTTTACTGTTCTTTTTCTTTTATCCTTTCTAGTTTAGCCTTTTGAGCCAAGAGAGCTCCTCTCTCCCTGCACCGGCCTTTTATAGGCCTCCCCTCGCCTCAGTCCCCTCTATCAAACTTTCATCATAATTTTAAAATCAAAGGCATTTTCAGCGACTTCTTCGGTACCCCGCTGCCGCGCTCACCGCCTTCCCCTCGCCTCCCAGCAAGGCCAGCTGGTCGCTGACCTGCTGTTTACGTCAGCGAGGGAATTTTGGAACGGCGACAGCTCCAGTTCTTCTATCGGGGCAATGGCCTATTGCCCGCAAAACCTCGGTACATATGTACTTGTTCGAACGCTCAGGTGTATCCAAACATTCTATCTTTGTCCCTCTGCTTAGCATCGGACAGCCGTCGACTCGTGTCACTCACGTTTCACGGTCTCCTCGAATCCTTTCCTAACGTGTTATCTTTCTTTTCGGGCTCTCCAGCCGTTCACAATAATACTCGATGATTAAAAGTGTGCCTCTATTTTATGACATGGACTATTATTGCACGTATCTCCACGCTCTAGGTGTAACTCTGTTACATTATCCCCCAGATTTTTGAAGAAGCTGCCCTTGCAACTTCCTCCAAAATCTCCTACCAGCTATCATATATCATCTTTACTATAGTCATTATTATGCTTTTTATTTTTACTTTTCATCATTTTCTTTTTTTTTTCTTTTTTTTTTTTATGTATGTGTAACTTGTATACCTACCAACCTGTTGACCGGTTGATCGCGGCTACATTCTTCCTCCTCAGTTCTCTTCTATCGGTCCGACTTATCGATTAAACTATAACTATGCCTTATTCCTAAAAAGGGCTCAACGCTTTCCTAACTCTAAAATCAAAACACAAATAAATTTCAACACGAGTATGTATGTTTTTTTTTAAATTTTATTATTTTTTTTTTTTATTTTTTATTTATTGTCCGTCGCTGTCATTTTCTTGGTCCTCGTCACCGTCCGTCTCGTCAGTCTCGGTCGGTTCAATAACTCCCCAGTGTATCAAAGTCGTAGTTGTTTCTTCGTCTGGGTCGGGCGTTGCCAGCCACTGCATCTCCTCGTCGTCCTCCACTTCGCTTCCGTCGATCGTCTCCGTCCACCCCTCCTCTGTCGCATACCCCGCATCCTCCGATATTGACGAACAAGTCGCGGCACCCTCTCTTCTTTCCCGCAGTCGCTCTTCCCGAAAATGCTTCCCAAAGTAACCTCCGTCGCCACCAAAATCGTACTTTGGGTTGCCTCTATTTCTCCTCGCTTCGCCCATCTCTATCAGAGCTTCCGCCACGTCATGCCCCCGGTTGTTGTGGGTCGAATGGATATCCACTCATATGGCTTCTACTCCAGGATCCAGCTCGTTCACGTATAGATCGATGGATCCACACGAGGTCAATTCCATGAACCTGTCCGATGCGCTCTTCGTCCATTCCGTTCTCCTGGGATTCAGATGGTCCATCGCACAGGCAACCGCAAAATATGGTTCCCCAAGATATAGACGCGGCGGGGTGTATAGGTCCTCCATCTCGACCGAGATTTTCCTGGCGAGGTCCCCCAACCAGATCCGGAATTTTCCGCCACTCCTCCTCCTCATCACGGTACCCCGGAAAAACGAGTGCTTCCGTGGGTCGTCTTCGTCCACCAGCAGGAAGAGCACCGCTCTCCCGGGATAAGCCTCCTCTTCGAGAATCGCGTGGACTTCCGGGTGATCCCGTGGAGTCTCCGCCACCAGCTGCAGGAACTCCTTCCGTCGATCCTCCTCGTTCTCCCTCCAGACATAGAATCGACTTGGATGCTCCGCCTGGATCACCTCCGCGGTATAGGGTTCACCAGGAATCAAATATTCCACCGCGTTTTCGAGATAGCGTTGCATTTTTTTTTTTTTTTTATAAAAAAAAAACTCAATTGAAACAAAATAATTCCGCAAAAATTCTCTTCTCTTGACTGGTTACACCTTTTTCCGAACGATTCGCTCGTTTTGTGGGGCGGTGGTCAAGTTCCTTCCTTTTATAGCCTTCCTTGTTCACGGCTTCCTTGTGATGGTTCACTTCCCCTTCGATAGGCCACAACAGCCAATTAGCTGTCCTATTATTCGTTCCTCTTCACCACCTTCGCCCTACTTCCTGGGAAATCGGAGCATTCTTTTCGGAAGCACCGTTGACCGTGACGTCAGAGCTCCCTCCCGAGTCCGAGGCTTCCCGATTGCTGTGTTGGTGTAGTCCCTGTTCGATTTCGCGTTACCCCATTGTTATTGTTTCGCGTACGTCTCCTTTGCGCTGTCTCCCTTCTTTCCATGTTCGCCTACTCGGTCGTGTCCTCGTCTCTCTTCTCTGTCTTTTCTGTTTCTGTCCGATATCTCTTAAACATACTTGCATGAAATCTACCGCGCTCCTTTTTATTATCTAAATCTATAACTAAATAAGTTGCTACACCTACGCATCTCTTAATTCTATACGGTCCCTCATATAAGGGCATAAATTTTGAGGTTAACTGTTTTAATGGATCTGATACATTTAATGCTTTCACAAGCACCAGATCCCCTACTTCGTAATTTGTTAACCTATGGGTTGCGTCGAATTTCTCTGCCCGACGCAGGCCTTTCTCTTTTATTCTTTCTCTCACAATTTCAATTTTCATTTCGTACGTCATTCTATCATCCACGTCCTTCCCTATGCCCAAGTGTTTATTCCACTCTCGTAGAGGCTTCCTCTTGCATTGTAGCTCCAACGGCGTGAATTCTGTCGTATCGTGATGGCTTTCATTTATACAATTTTCGATCACCTTGATCCACTTGAACCATCCTGCATGGTTATTTGTTAAGAAAACTCGAAAAAACCTTCCAAGTTCTCGATTCACTCGCTCGACGATATTTCCTTGGGGGTGACGTATCGATGAAAATACGGCCATAATACCCTCGTCCTTGAGCTTCTGTATCCAGTTCTTAGCAGTGAATTGCGTCCCGTGATCGAATTGTATCCTTCGTGGTTTGCCGTATTTTGGAATATAGTCGTTGAATATTCGTTTAATAACTGCCGACGTATTTGCTTTCTTCACGGGGTATAGAGCGACGAATTTACTAAATGCATCTAGAGTCACCAGAATATGTTTCACTCCACCGACCGATGCAGGCAAAGGCCCATAAAAATCTATGGATACCAAATCCCCAGGTCCTTCTGGTATTATGTTCTGCATCGCCGCGTAGCTGGTCTGTACTGCGATTTTATTCCTCTGGCATACGTCACACGTCGCGAGAATACTCCTAGCCGCTTTTGCCAGATGCGGATACGTAAAATCTTCCTCCAGCATCCGTACACATTTTCCTGCACCGAGATGGCCATACATGGCGTGGCACGCCTTAATGACATCTCCAATCATGCTCTTTGGTATTATAACCCGCCAAATTCCGGTCTTGTTTTTTCTCGGGGTCCGGTTTTAGTCCTTCAGTTGTCAGGATATGTCCGAGGAATATTACTTCCTTACGGAAAAAATGCGACTTACAGAATTTCAGAGTCATTCCGTGCTGTTGGAATCTTTCAAACAATTTTTGTAAATGGTTTAGGTGTTCTTCATGCGATACTGACATGACTAATAAATCGTCGACGAAATTAATCACAAAATCCAAACCTTTCAGGACGACATCAAGAGCTCGTATCAGACTTGCTGTGCTCGTCTTCAGACCGAACGGTGTTACGGTAAACTCGTAACACTTTCCGTTGTGTTGCAAAGCCGTGTATTTCCGGGACTCTGGATGTAGTGGTATCTGCCAGAAGCTACTTGTTAAATCCAGCGTTGACATTACCGTATTTCCTCCACATCGTTGAAATATCCCCTCAATTGGTGGAGCGTTATTATAATCATTAATTAAATAATTATTCAATTCCCGTGCATCCAGACAGAGGCGGACGGAATTATCGCTCTTCGTGACCGGCATAAGGGGATTTATATAAACACTTTCCGATTTTTGTATAATCCCTATCTTGAGCATTCTCTCAATCTCCCTCTGTACCCTCTCTCGTTGCGTTAACGACACGGGATATGAACGGTGGAAATATGGCTTCGGATCCTTTAGCAACAGTCGGTGCTGATATTCCGTCATCCGTCCTGGTATCTTATCGAATATTTCCCTTCTCTCTTCTACAATCCTTTTAAATATCCTTCTGATTTCCGGCCTCACGTCCTGGCATTCCTTCATTTTCTCTTCAAACTCTCCCTCTGTTAAGCTGACCTCTGCCCCCTCTCCGTCCTCAGGATTTTTCTTCATGTCGACCGTGGTACCCATCTTATTTATCTCAAAGGAATGCACATTTTCCGGATTTATATATCGCCAAATTCCATCCTTTAATTCCGCAACGACCTTATCGTCGACTGCTACAATTCTATTTTGAGCGTCTATCGATATCTTCAACACCAGCATCCCGTCTATACCAATTAGTACAGGCCTAACTAATTTTGGCACCACCAGCATTTGTAAAGTTCCAGTCGATCCGTATGCCTCTGCCTCGACCAGAATCTGCTTCTTGATGCGTTCGGTTTCCCCACCAAATGCTCCGACCACCTGCGTTGATGTTACTGGTAGAACAGGGCAATTTTTAAAGATTTCTTCATTTTTAAAAAAAAATTCCCCTGAAACGCACGACACCTCACTTCCACTATCGATGAGACTCAGCTCTGAGATTCCAGCAATCCCCACTGGTATCTCCGGACACCTCGGATGGGTCTCGTCGTACCACTTCCTCGGGCTACTCTCCATCTCTTCGTATAAATACTCGCGTGGATTTTCCATGAGCGTTGAACACGTCCTCTGCTTCTCCTCTTCCTCGTCGACCACCTTCAGTGCTGGCCCTCTGATATCTGGTACTCTCTGAACTCCGGCAACGTTTTCAGGCCACATATTCTTTTTATTATCACATGAGCCTTTACCGTCTTCCTGAACTCGGCTTTCCACGGACTCAGCCTGCCCTCGCCGTTCGGTGTGCTTCCCTACACTCTCTCTCACCGCCTGTTCTCTGTCACTGTCTCTTTCCACTCTTCTTTGCTGATTCCCAATTTTCTTTTTCTCTCTCTTCCTCGCGTTCATCTTTTGTCGAATGCTCTTCCTTTCTCCATTTTCTAGCGTTGCGCTCCTTTCCTCTTGGTTGTTGTGAATTTTTTTCTTTTCCTCGGGCGCAACCCTTATGCGTTTCCCGAATCAGTGTTTCCTGCTTCCGAGTATTTCGGTACCGGTTCTCTCGGGATCGTGTGTGCTACAAACGGTCCCTGTGCACCACGATTTATATTATTTACTTGGCCATTCGGCCGCTGCTCCTGTCTCTGCATCTCAGGTGCAGTTGATCTGTTATTCTCCGGCCTCGGAACCTCCTCTGACCGGTTTCCTTGCCAAGCAGGTCGCGACGGTTGCCATGGCCCGTTGTTTTACCATGGTGGTCTATCCCCCCGACCACTTTGACGTCCTGGCGACCATGCACCACTATTCCCGCCATTGTTTGGTGCATTTTCCCGATTTTCCTGTCGAAAATACGGGCGCGCCGTCTGATCGCGTGCTGCTCCTCTATTAAAATTTCTCTGCAGATCCTGTGCTGCGTATCCCCCTGAACGACCAGTCACTCTTCTGTAATTTAGTGGACCGGCCACGTCCGTGCTTTCTAAAAGTTCCAAAAATTCATCAATGTCGCAAATTTGGCGAACTCTCACGACACTGCGCACCTCCTCGTCGAAGTGCTTCGCGAGTCGACGTATAATATCTTCGTCGCTCAATTTCTTGCTTAAATCTCGAGCATTGCCGATAACGCGGGTCGCATATTCGGCGCGTGTCAGCGCCTGACCTTCAGTGTAAAATGATCCGAATTTCAAATTTTTTTTTACTTTGTCCTGCATGTCACGAGCCCAATATCTCGCACGAAACTTCTCTTCAAAAGTCTGAAGGTCGTGTACAGCGCCCTCCACCACGAGCCACCAATCGTTTGCGACTCCTTTTAGTGCAGTCCCGATCGCGTGCCGAATTTCTGTGTCCTCGATCCCCCCTGCAATGCAAAATTCTCGAAATTCTTTTAAGAATCGCATGGGTCTCTCCTTTCCGTCACCATTATATGTGGGTGGCTTCTGAGCTGTCGTATATAGACGAGTAACGTTCAATCCCCCTCCAATCGTCTGTCCGAAACTCACAGACGGATTGGTCCTCCGTGTCGACTCTTCTAGTTTTTCAATCCTTTTATCTTGTCTCTCAGCAATTTCTTGTGCCGCGTGAATATCCGCCATCATCTCTTGTGTCCTTCTTTCCAGTTTTTCGACCGTCACCTTCTGACCAGCAACTTTTTGTTGTATATATTCATTTGTAACGTTCTGATTTTCGAGGATGCTTTCCCTTGTCTCTTTAATCTTTTTATCCGTTCGGCACTCGACTGCTAAAATCTCTCCTTCCAAAGCCTCCTTCGTTGCTTCCCTTAGTATTGATATCCTGCTCAAACATTCATCCTTTATCTCCTGCTGCGTTTTTATTATCTCAGCGAATTTTCCGTCGCTCTTCTCCTCCATTTTCTGCAGAAACTGCATCAAATCCCCCACGCCGATCGGATCAGGTGGAATAGTTGCAGTCCTGTCATTGAGCCCGGACGTCCTGCCGTCTCCACCATTCACCTGTTGATCTTCCAACTCCTCCATCAAGTTTCCACGCTCTACAACTGGCGTAATTCCCGATAGACGTTGTATATTCCTTCGATCCCTTTGCCGACGATCATCTAAAAGGTGATCAGCTGTCGTCGATTCCCATATATATGCTTCGCCCTCTTCAGCACCCCCCTCAGGGCGATGCTGTTCCTCCATGCTTTCTATCATTCTTAGTTCTTCGAGCTCTGTTGAGAGATTCGCTTTCTCGCCTGGATCCATACTTCAATTTTTCCTAGTTTATTTATACTGTCTCACGCGCTCCCTACCACACCACCGCAGTCTTTCTCAGCTGTGTCGAGCCCCACGTTGGGCGCCAAATGTAACGGTATTTTTCTCCCGTTCACATGTAATTTTTATTTTTCGTGGGGTTTTGGGCTCGACACATAACTAATTAATGTAGAGTTCAAGGTGGTGGACAGTGATGCTTTATTTAAGACAAATAATTTATAGCCAAACATCACTTTTTTAATTACAATCATTTAAATTTTCGAGGATCTTCCTTTACACTTGGTATGCAACCGATTATTTCCGCAATTTATTATCTTATTGGTGATGCGCGATTTCTCGGTATTACTCGGGAGCCTGTTATGGTTCGTAGCACAGTTTCACTATACCTATGTTCAATACGCCGCTATATCAATACCGCACCGCTCGCTATCTTTCCTCGCACTCACTCCTTCGGTCAAGCGTCTCAGCTCTCTTTTCTGATTCTCTCGCTCTGACTCTAATGGTGCTCCTTTCTCGCTCGGTGTTACACGGTATTATCGGATATTTGTCGCACCGAGATTTCGCTTTCTGGTTATGCTACTTCGCATTTTCTCTTTTTATAGGGTGTAGGAACCCTATTCACAATTCTTTTGCTCTCACGCTTCTTTCGCTCATTCACTCGTGCTTATTTATCCTATGTTTTAATGCTACTCATTCTATATTGAATTACAATTATCCTATCTTCTATATTTCTTAATTCTATCTTTTCGGTCTCGAAAATCAGGGAATTCCCTCGATTTTAGTTATTATTATTTCTGCTTATTCGAGCACAACTTCTTGGTATTTCGGGGCTCGAGCTACGGTTACGGGACGACGCCTCGGTATTGTCGCCTCACACACACAGACACACCGCACTACTTGTATAGAGTGTATAAACTCTATGTACAATTCTTTGCTCTTTCTCTCTCGTCTTACTCGCACTCTGTCTCCTTCCCACTTATGCGATTTTCGTTTCTTGATTCTCTCGACGGTTTAAAGACACAATTTATTTATTTTATTTCCGGGATCTGCACGCCTACCTCGATGCACTTATTCTATACACTTCGATCTATCTTCTTAATCCTATTCCCTTAAAAACTACCTGCTTATTCGCCCGAATCTATTTCTAATGATCTTCTACTAGACGACTCATGTACAAGCTAGATTTCTATGATCGCATGCGTTATATAAGATTTAACTGGCTATTTATAATTAGATTTCTATCGCTCGCCTGATTGTGTCCTCTTTCCTTCCGGGTCTCGTAGGGTCCCTCACTCGCTCCACTGTTTGAGATGCACACAGACTCTACGTTTCGTATCTTTCTTTTTCTTTTTGAATTTCCACTTTTCAATTTTTACTCTTTACTGTTCTTTTTCTTTTATCCTTTCTAGTTTAGCCTTTTGAGCCAAGAGAGCTCCTCTCTCCCCGCACCGGCCTTTTATAGGCCTCCCCTCGCCGCAGTCCCCTCTGTCAAACTTTCATCATAATTTTAAAATCAAAGGCATTTTCAGCGACTTCTTCGGTACCCCGCTGTCGCGCTCACCGCCTTCCCCTCGCCTCCCAGCAAGGCCAGCTGGTCGCTGACCTGCTGTTTACGTCAGCGAGGGAATTTCGGAACGGCGACAGCTCCAGTTCTTCTATCGGCGCAATGGCCTATTGCCCGCAAAACCTCGGTACATATGTACTTGTTCGAACGCTCAGGTGTATCCAAACATTCTATCTTTGTCCCTCTGCTTGGCATCGGACAGCCGTCGACTCGTGTCACTCACGTTTCACGGTCTCCTCGAATCCTTTCCTAACGTGTTATCTTTCTTTTCGGGCTCTCCAGCCGTTCACAATAATACTCGATGATTAAAAGTGTGCCTCTATTTTATGACATGGACTATTATTGCACGTATCTCCACGCTCATGGGTGTAACTCTGTTACAATATACGCTTCGACGATCAGCCCTGCGTAACTCGCTTGTTGCCATCATGAATGGAGTCACTCGAAGTTCGTCTTTGACAGTTCTGAATTGGCCGAGATAGATGGACGGAAACAATAATTCTTCACAATGTTCATTAAAGAGAATGCATTTTGGTATGGTCATTTCTCCGGGAGCAATACGAAGATACTTTTCTTCATTCCAAAGCAAGGACTGCTGTTGAGCTGTTAAACTTTCTTCGATGCGAATCTCTTCGCTCACCTCATCATGACTCGGTTGGTCTACGGCTGCTGTTTGCTGTTCGTCAGTTAAAAAGAACGCGTTATTAAGTGTGATATTATAAAATTTGTACAGTTCTTGTTGTATTAAATACTCAAGCCAAATTTTGACGACACGCTTCTTTACATATCCGATAAGATAATTGGTTTTGTGAATTTTTTTTCGTGCTATATGGACATTAATAGCATAATCATCATCAAGTTCTCATGGAAGCAATTGAACCATATTATCTACTGATGCTGGTACGTTTATAACTTGTCCAAGGATTCCGTACTGACCATTGCTATGCCGAAGCCTTCTGATCGTCATGAAGGGAAGTCTTGCAAGGAAAGGTACTTTGGGGTCCCCCTCCGATTTTAATGCAACTCACGTATGTTGTAGAGCATCGAAAACTAAAAGACACGTATTTTTTTTTATCGGCGGAAAAACATTTTTAAGGGGTGAAATCGCCCTTCAAAAATAGCATGTCGAGGAGTGATTTTGCAGTTTCACCCAGAAGGCGTCAACCGATTTTAATAAAACAAAAACCAAAATACTCATCATTGAAGACAATCAAAATTCCACGCTAAGTTGAAGAAAAAAATTCATTTGCAGGGGTGAACAACCCCCTGATTTTTCAAATTTCCACCCTACACAAAAAACTAATCAACCAAATTAAACAGAACATATACCATTTGGAAGGGCAAGTTAAAATAAAGTTGACGTATTTTTGCACATTCACAGGAAAATGAGTTTACGGGGGTAGACTACCCCTTATCCATTAGTACGTATATTTGTGCATACATTTTTGTTTCTCGTTATTTAAATGTCCGAATTGATTCAAAACATTCCTGTTAGCCGAAGTCAAGGGGGGGAACTTCGCATGATGCTTTATTTATTATTAAGGGGGTGACCGGCTGGGACTTACAAGAAGGTCAGTTTGGTGTCCCCCTCCGATTTTGATGAAACTCACGTATGTTGTAGAGCATCGAAAACTAAAAGACACGTATTTTTTTTTATCGGCGGAAAAACATTTTTAAGGGGTGAAATCGCCCTTCAAAAATAGCATGTCGAGGGGTGATTTTGCAGTTTCACCCAGAAGGCGTCAACCGATTTTAATAAAACAAAAACCAAAATACTCCTCATTGAAGACAATCAAAATTCCACGCTAAGTTGAAGAAAAAAATTCATTTGCAGGGGTGAACAACCCCCTGATTTTTCAAATTTCCACCCTACACAAAAAACTAATCAACCAAATTAAACAGAACATATACCATTTGGAAGGGCAAGTTAAAATAAAGTTGACGTATTTTTGCACATTCACAGGAAAATGAGTTTACGGGGGTAAACAACCCCTTATCCATTCGTACGTATATTTGTGCATACATTTTTGTTTCTCGTTATTTACATGTTAAAGAGCTGCTTGCGTTCACTCTTTGTGCTGATTTTGTGCTTATCAATAATTCATCGTCATATGTCATCGACCTTTCGATTAGATAGTATTTCGATTCGGCGCAAATTTTGGAATAAGTCGATGATGCAACAGTCGTTCCATCTATAGAACTTTGTCAGTTATTCCAACGAAATGAATATGATCTTATTTTTTTGAGTAATCTAATCATACGTCAATATGATAAAAATACTTTCGACGCAGTAAGAGGTGTTTTCTACATAGGCGGCTATCTGGGACTGCGTATTATCTGCTGATATCGCATGTGGTTCAACAACAAGTCTTTCAAATATAAAAGCCGCGATACATACAGCGATCTTCAGTTGCTCATTTGAACGGTGTGCCAGTGCGTCAGTTATAATTTCTGACAAAAAAAATTCAATAGACCATAAAAGTGAATCCAATCAACGTCATTAAACTTCTTTTGGCTACATTTCAAGCCATGAATATTTCCAAAACTCCGATTAACAATGCAGAAATCGAGGCAAAGCAGAATTTCGAAAAAGTTCTGGTCGACTGCATGGACGATTATAACGGAGTTGAAATTATCGAGGAACAATCGCTAGATTTTCAAGAGCCATTCAAGCAATATGATGTTAACCCTGTTGAGGACACTCTTTGGCAACATAATGAAGGTCCAGTGGATTCTGATACTTGTTCTCAAGACGAAGAAGACATAAGCTACGATTACAAACGCAAAGCAATCGAATACTGGAGATCCGGTAAGAAGAAAAATTACAGTGTCGATACCGTGAGTCAGAAATTCAAAAAAATCAAATCTGTACGACAATTAAAACGCTGGGCAAATCAAATGAACAAAGGTGGGACCTACAAGGAGAAATTAGCTCAAATCTCTCAATATACTTTGAAAAACATACAAGCCGCAATAGATGCTGGTTTCATTGTTCATGATATCGACCTTCAAAAGTGGGCTCTCCAAGCTCAAAAAGAGATAGGTCACGAAGACATTCGTTTTAAAGCTTCTCATAATTAGCTTCGGAAGTTCAAGAAATCACATCGTATTGTGTCCAGGAAAATTAATAAATTCGTAACACGAAAGACTATAGAAGACGACCCAGTTTTAAGGATGAATGCAGAAAACTTCGTAAATGAAATTAAACCATATATTCAAACATATGGACCGGAAAACATATATAATTCAGATCAGAGCGGTTTTCAACTGGAAGTCCACTCTGGCAGGACTCTGACGACTGAAGGAACTAAACAAGTGCAATGTGTAGTACAATCCGTATCATCTACAACTCACAGCTACACTATCCAGCCAACCATAAATGCAGATGGAAAATTATTGTCACCCCTTTTTATCGTTCTAAAAGAGGGAAAGGGTGAGTTCGGCCCAATCGTGGAAAAAAATGTATTCAGGCCAGAAAACGTATTTTTAACAGCAACGAAATCCGGAAAAATGACTTCAGGTATGGACAAAAATGATTGCCAGAAAATATTGAACATATGATGAATTATACTATATCGATAACCAATATCATCCTATGTATAGAGCACTTCAAAATTTGGTTGGAAAAAGTATTCTTCCCCAACACCGGCCGTGACAGCGTATTGTTGATAGACTCGTGGAGTGGACACTGCCCAGAAGTTATTCTAAATGCAACACCTCGGGGCAAAAAAATAATCACAAAGATAATACCTAAAGGCACCACAGGGAAAATCCAACCACTCGACGTTTTTGGTTTCCGAATATGGAAAAATTTTGTACGACATTTTTCCGACAGTGTATTATTACTTAATTCTGATATTAATTTGCACTTCAGAAACAACATAATCAAACTGCAATCTCTCGCACACAATCAACTTTTATCACCCATATATAAAGGGTGGTTAAATTTTAAGGGCCGATGTTGAATGTGAACCACACCTAAACGTCAAGTTTTTTTCTGCATTTCATTTTACATTTCTCAATTTCAGACCAACTCAATTTGAACCATGGAAAGATACACAATCGAGCAACGCGTTAAAGTTATTGAGGCTTATTATGAAAATGGGCGTTTAAATCAAAATGCATATCGTGCACTTCATGATTTTTTCGGTCAAATTAATCGTCCAAATGTGCGTACAATCGGAAAAATCGTGCAAAAATTTGAGCAAACCGGGTCTGTAGGAGATATTAAAACACCAGTGCATGCTCGTACAGCTCGTACTGCAGAAAGTATTGCTGCTGTTCGCGATAGTGTGGCTGAAGAGCCGTCCACCGCAACTCGTCGTCGTGCCCAACAATTGCACCTCTCACGCTCGTCGTTGATGAACATTATGCATAAAGACTTGCCTTTACACGCTTATAAGGTGCAATTGACTCAAGAACTAAAGCCTCTTGACCATTCCAAACGTCGTCAATGGTCAGAATGGTGGCAAGAAATGGCAACAGTGGATGATCAATTTTCGAAGAAAATCATCTTCAGTGGTGAGGCACATTTTCACCTCAGTGGATTCGTCAATAAGCAGAATTGCCGCATTTGGGCGAATCATAATCCAAGAGTGATTGTCGAAAAACCAATGCACCCACAAAGAGTGACTGTTTGGTGCGGTTTATGGGCTGGCGGCATCATCGGGCCGTATTTTTTCCAAAATGAGGCCGGTCAGGCAGTTACTGTGAATGGTGCTCGCTATCGTGAGATGATAACGAACTTTTTATGGCCCGAATTGGAAGATATGGATGTGGGCGATATGTGGTTTCAACAGGACGGTGCCACTTGCCACACAGCTAACGAAACAATGGCTCTTTTGCGCGACAAATTCATTGGCCGTGTTATCTCACGTGGTGGCGATGTCAATTGGCCGCCAAGATCATGTGATTTGACACCGTTGGACTTCTTTCTTTGGGGTTATTTGACAGAAAAGGTGTACGTCGATAAGCCAGCAACAATTCAAGAGCTAAAGGATGAGATAATTCGGCACATTAACGGCATAGAACCTCAATTATGCCTAAGCGTCATCGAAAATTTGGACCATCGGATGGAGGTGTGCCGCCGAGGTCGCGGCGGCCATTTGGCCGATATTTTGTTCCATACATAATTGAACCATACCATATTATCATAATAAAAAGAATTGACAATAATTTCCTAAATAATTTGTGTTTTATTCAAAATCAACATCGGCCCTTAAAATTTAACCACCCTTTATAAATCTTTTCAAATATGTATGGTTCAAAAGTAATTATACAACCGATAAGCCAAACGAATTCGACAATCCAGTGAGTTTTGGTTTCGGTCAATCGTCTCAAGCACACTGTGAGGTACTAGGTTGTAATAATGTGGCCATCATCAGATGCTCATGGTGCAAGAAGTCTTTATGCTTGCAACATTTTTTTGAAGAGTATCATTTCTGCACGACTTACGAACCATGATTGCTGCAAATTATGACGTGCACATTGCACGTTGACAAATTGTAAAAGGAATGATACATTATAATATATACTGTGATGTATGTAGATGCGCAAGGCGGTAAGAATAAATGTGAGAGAATGGAGAGTGGGGAGAGCGTTAACATGGGACGTGAAAAGGACGACAGTCGAATAAATGCGCATGCCGAAACCGGGTATTTGTTATTTCTCGCCTATGTCCTCAGCTGATTGCCGCTGTTTCGAAATACAACCATACATATATGCCATACAACCACTCAACCCCAGCAACATTCCCCAGTATTCTGTATTTGAACAAGCTATTTTTTTCAGTAAATAAGGCGAAACTCGTGAATGGACCATTCTACTTGTAAGTACCAGCCGGTCACCCCCTTAATAATAAATAAAGCATCATGCGAAGTTCCCCCCCTTGACTTCGGCTAACAGGAATGTTTTGAATCAATTCGGACATTTAAATAACGAGAAACAAAAATGTATGCACAAATATACGTACTAATGGATACGGGGTAGTTTACCCCCGTAAACTCATTTTCCTGTGAATGTGCAAAAATACGTCAACTTTATTTTAACTTGCCCTTCCAAATGGTACATGTTCTGTTTAATTTGGTTGATTAGTTTTTTGTGTAGGGTGGAAATTTGAAAAATCAGGGGGTTGTTCACCCCTGCAAATGAATTTTTTTCTTCAACTTAGCGTGGAATTTTGATTGTCTTCAATGAGGAGTATTTTGGTTTTTGTTTCATTAAAATCGGTTGACGCCTTCTGGGTGAAACTGCAAAATCACCCCTCGACATGCTATTTTTGAATGGCGATTTCACCCCTTAAAAATGTTTTTCCGCCGATAAAAAAAAATACGTGTCTTTTAGTTTTCGATGCTCTACAACATACGTGAGTTGCATTAAAATCGGAGAGGGACACCAAAGTACCTTTCCTTGTTGGTGAGATCAAGCGCTCCGTGATTATATCAAGCTCTGGTAGGTGAGCCGGCTTTGGTGGATAAGTAAAACCGTTCGATTTCGATAACGTTGGTATTTTCTTTTTATGTAGTGAGACGTAACAAGTACCACAGACGAGCGCAGTTTCGAAATTCATGTCAGGAAAATCAGCTGCAAGAATATCCTTTGAACACGGTGGCGACGCTCTTAGGTCCATTTCAGTCCATAACCGATTGCATACGCTGCATATTGCACCGAAGTTGTTATCGAGGAATTGTTTTCTGAATTCAGCGTGGGCCTTGGCATGCTTTGTATATTCAAAATAATTAACTGCTTGTTGTTGTTCTTTTTCATCACATGCAGCATCCTGTGCTTCACCTATATCCGATGTTGCTTCTCTTTCCATAAAGTTGCCGTCTTTTGCTGTTGAAGTCGATGGGCCCACATGAAATGCCGATGTCGCTGGTCTTAAAGTTGCACGATCAACGATACTTTTGATGTTATCCAATCTACTCGTTGATGGTGCAGAATTAAGAATTGAATTGGCAACACGTGCTGTAAATTTTGCGTACGTTCAGTGTTAGTGCGAGCGATATTTCGCTGTTCCACTCGTCCTGCTGCCAACTTCTCTTCACGTTGTCGTTGCCTGTACATTCTCATGTATTCTGCTGAATTTTTACCCGTTGCTGAAATTAACAAATTATTCACCTAGAAAATTATAACGACATCATTATGATTATTTTTCAATTTCATTTTATTGCAAATTAAATATTTGATTAAAATTTTTTTTTTTTTCTTTCACAATTTTTATTTATATATGAAGCCAAGATGTCATTTTTTGAATTATTTCAATCAAATTATTTTTCAATTTGTTAATATCATTATTCCCATTGTAAAATAATTAACCTTGAGAAATCATTAATTTGTTTGGAAAAGTTGATTTTTTTGTATAACGATAGTCAATAATCAGTTAAAATTTTTATATTCCAGTTTCAAAAATCAGTTAAAAATATTAAATTTCAGTTTTTTGTAATGAATTTGTATATCATTAATGAACTTTCAATGAATCTGTTTGAAATTGTTATCTTTCATAGAAGTGGTTTACAACACAAAAACGCCATATTAAGCGTACAGCTGAACAATGTGTTTTAAACAATTACATTTTTCAGTTAAATAAATTGATTTTAATGAGAAAGTTTTTTAATATTTAAATATTTAAAAATTAATTAAAAATAATTATTTTTAGTTTTTTATTTGAGAGATATTTTTCATGAAAACGGTTGACAACCTCAAAATATTTTAATAATATAACTAATCGACGTGGTATATGTTTTTAGTAAAAATATTTTCAGTTTACTTACTGGCAGTATGTTATTTCACTTCAAAGAATTCAATTCACTATATAAACTTATATTGGAATATGTATGCGATATATATTATATATGTAATACTTAATAATAATAATATCTCTATATATATAAAAGGCTTTGTCCTGACTGATTCATCAATGCCCAGCCTAAACCCCTGAACCCGCAATCATGAAATTTGGGGTGTATATTCCTTTCATGGCGTAGACACCCGATAAGAAGGGAATTTTAGAAATCGCCTTGGTTTGCTTGCAAATGTTACTCATACAAATGTTTAAAAACCAATTTCAGGATTTTTAGAAACTCCACCTCTAAGGGGGTGGAAAAGGGTTAAATATGTTTTTACGTATTTCTCAATATCTCTTAGGCACGATGAGATATCGCCCAGGTTTTTGCTTGCAAATGTTACTCATACAAATGTTTAAACACCAATTTCAGGCTATTTAAAAATTCCACCCCTAAGGGGGTGTAAAAGGGTTAGAAACTGTAGAAAGAATTTTAACGGTTTTTTATTTATTTTATCCCTAAGGGAGTGTACAGGGTTGCCTTTCGCATATTTCTCAATGTTCCTTGCAAAGGTTACCAATACAAATTTGCGTTTTCTGAAATTCTGTCAAGCATGATAAGATTCTGAGTTTATTTTCGCTTATGAAAGTTGTTTACGCTTTTACTGCGAAATATAATTCAGTATTTTGTCCTAAATAGCCTTCAAAAGGCCAAATTCAGATTCGGTTGAAAAATTAAAAAAATTAATAAATACCACGCTCAGCCCAAACCTCTGGTGCTATATACAATACTCATATCTTTTTGGAAAAAACTTTCGTGATTGTCCGTGTCCATTTCGGATGCTTTGACACACTTGCTTTGAAATATGATACAGTTTAAATGTGAGTGTCGCTAAATGAACGAGATTTTTTTGATTCGAGATATCGTACAACAAAAAAAAACGAAAATTGAGGAACACAATCTGACATATTATACAAGAGAGATAATAGCGAGAGAAACGAAAGCGACGTAAGAAGTACACGTTACAAAAACAGGCATTGTACGTGGCGTTTTAAACTCGTGCAACGCGCGCGAGAATTCACTTTCCTACTCCGGGCCTTCGGAAACACAACACAAGAGAGATAAAGAGAACGAGAGAGCGAGAGAGCGAGAGCGAGAGCGAGAGAGCGAGAGAGCGAGAGCGAGAGCGAGAGAGCGAGAGAGCGAGAGCGAGAGAGCGAGAGCAAGATAGAGACGAACGAGGTATGAAAAAATCATTATGTTCATAAAGTCGCAAAACTACCGTTATACCGACGTTCAATAAAAACGACAGATTCTAATTAATCTGTAAATTCAATAGATCTTACAAGACACGAGACAGACGTCGGAAAAAAACGCAAGAGACGAATTTTAAATTCGCACAACGCGCATGAGAATTCTCAGTACCACTACAACATCTTCCCAAGTACAACACGAAAGAGAGAAAGAAAAAGAGAGAGAGAGAGAGAGAGAGAGAGAGAGAGAGAGAGAGAGAGAAACATAAGATATTTAAGACACGCAAGAGACGTAAGGTACGCAGAAGACGTAAGGTATGTGAAACGTACCTATAACATTCGTATAACGTAGGTATATAACGTTCGTTATTGTATTTACAAGACATATTTACAAGACACATAAAGTGAAGAGAGAAGAGAGGAGATTTAAAAAAATTAGTAATTTAAAATTTAAAAAAATAATAAGAAATTAGATTAAAGAAAATATTTAAAAAATATTATTGAAATAAGATAAAATAAAATATTATTTTCATTCATTTTAAATTCATTTAGAAATACCTTTCAATATAACAAAATGTCAATAGAGTATTTAGAAATTAATAGGGAAAGGGTACCACATACTATTGTTCTGATAACAGGAGATGGAAACTGTTTGTTCAGATCTCTTTCATATGTAATGTATAATACCCAATTAATGGCTAGAGAAGTACGCGAGCTAATCGCAGAGCACGTTAAAAATAATTGGGAAGAGTTTTCTATCTTATCTCATAATAACGAGGGAGACAACTATACTAGCTCAAATGAATACTTAACACAAATGTCGGAACAATTTACTTATGGTGGTACATGCGAACTGGTAGCAGCAGGCCAAATATTTGATTTTATATTCGAGGTATATAGTAATGGAAAACTATATGAAAGTTTCGGTAATAGAGGTCACGATGTAGGGAGATTAAGTTTTACGCAAGACCTATCTAAAGGACATTTCGATGTATACTTACAATATGAAAAAAAAGAAATGTTTAATGAAAAACAAAATTTTCAAGAAGAATATGACAGAAATTTAAATAATCAATTGACACAATCAACAACAAAAATTACGCTTGGTAAGCGAAGAGCAAGATGTACTAATGATATAAGAAAGAAACAACTAAGGGATGCGGCAAAAAAATATGCACAGAATCATAAAGAGGTGCATCGTGCAGCAGTAACAAAATATCAGAAAAATCATCCAAATGAGCGTAGAGCAAAAGAATCAAGATACGAACAAAACAATTTTCAAAAACGAGCAGAAAGAAGAGCAATTTTATGGAAAGACAAAGCAAATGCCGGTATGGAATATAATATTGACATAGCATATGAAACAGATAGCACTGTAGCAATAGGTAAAATGAATCAAAAGTGTCAATATTGCAATGCTTTAAAAAAGAAACATGAGACACCTGGCATGTGCTGCAATGCTGGAAAAGTGCAACTACAGCCATTTGAACAATTGCCAGAGCCAATGTATAGTTTAATAATGGGAAAACACCCATTACATGTACATTTTATGGATCGTATAAGAAAATATGATAATTGTTTTTGTATGACATCATTTGGAGCAAAACAAATTATACAAGAAGGTTACAATCCAACATTTAAAGTGCAAGGACAAGTCTAACATTTCATCGGAAGTCTGCTGCCAATAACAATAGAGGATGCAAAATTTTTACAAATTTATTTCGTAGGAAATGATGAAAGGGAATCTCAAATAAGATATAGCAATTGTCCTGATATCAATCAAGGTTTAATCAAAGAAATACAGAAAATGCTACATAATGTAAATAGTTATATAAAATATTTGAAAACAACTCTTGAAAAAATACCTTTAACCTGTGAGCAATTTAGAATAGTTATTTATGCAGAAAGAAAGCCAAAAAATGCTCATAAAGGACTATGTAACGAACCAGTAGCAAATGAAGTAGAGTGATAAATCTTAAGCGACAATGTTGTAGACCAAGTTTTATGATGGAAATTTTCGGTGGTTCGCAACCCGGTTAGTGTCAGCGCCACCTAGATCCCTGTGTTATCGATCTCAGAAAGATGTCTAACAATCGAATCCTTAATTATTTTTTGTCAACTCTGCTTGCCTCACTCATTCATTAAGAATTAATGAGGCAACCAGACCTGACGATTTTTAACTTCTAAAGAAATCGTGAAAAAATATTGCCACAGCCCGGGTTCGAACCGGGAACTCCAGAATTCTAGCCTGGTACGTTACCAATTACGCCACCGCGGCTCTAGCAACATCAATTCACGATCTCTGTTTAATGTCAAGTAGTATACTGTAACGGTATTTTACGTTAACATCACCCTTAAAGGGTTTTAGTTCGAACTCGAGCAGGGAGGAAATTAATATAGGCTTCTGTATTAGGTAAAAGTATGGTTTATTATACACATTTAATAAATAATACAAGTAAAAGTGAAATAATTGGTGTAAAGATTAAATATGCTCCTTAATTTTGGTGATTATGCACCTTACAACAAGAATTTAACCCGGGCTTACGCATGCCTCTATAATCGCGTCCGCATGAAGTAGGAGATTTTATCTTGAATTAATAAAGTATTTCTATAGTTATTTGGTGGTATTGTATCTACACATAGAACGCGCTTGCTGGGCTTGCCATCGTTACTATATCTATATCGCCTCTGTTATTATTTCTCGGTGTTTGGAGATAGCCTATTCTATATCTATAGCGCGTGGACTGTAGTGGGGACGGAGCTCTCACTCGAGCTCCTCTGGCTGAGCGATCTACTCGCTGGTCCCGCCGCTGTTCCGGTGGAGGCGTCAGCGCGGTGCATCCTCGGTGCATCGGCGCATCGGAAATGCTACAGGAGCGGCCCTAGCTAGTTTCTATGGCGTTTTTTAGTCCCTCTGGATTTTAATATAATTTGGATCCATACCACTTGTTATAATTTCGATGGAAGATCTTGTAGGCTGGGATGCTGGACTA
This sequence comes from Cylloceria caligata, assembly GCA_963942595.1. Classification (NCBI taxonomy): domain Eukaryota; kingdom Metazoa; phylum Arthropoda; class Insecta; order Hymenoptera; family Ichneumonidae; genus Cylloceria; species Cylloceria caligata. Next base: position 70,299,684 of record OZ012706.1, on the reverse strand, counting down.
CTTGGATGACTGATGGCTCTGTAGTAGGCCTTGGAGATGTTCGTTTTTCCCTGGGCCAGCGGTTTCAGGCCTGATCCTTGGAGATGTTGCAGTTGAAGATGCTTCTCCTTGGGTTGACTAGGTGGTCCTTCTTCTAGTTGGATAACTGGTCCTCCTTTGGTCGATTAGCTGGTCTTCCTTTGGTTGATTAGGTGGTCCTCCTTTGGTAGATTCCGGATGTTGGCGAAAGTCTGTGAACAGAATGCTCCCCGACTGTGGTTTGTCGTGCCCTTTTATACCGACTTCCCCGCTCTTCTTCCACATCTGCCGGTATAGTAGGGTATTACTATATCTCCTAGTCGTCCTGTAGCCCATCTCCTGTAGCCCATTTGGTCCCGTTAATACTCTCTTCTGGTTTATAATACTTTGGCGTGTTGCTTGTCGATGAATCTTCAATGTATCTTGAGACTATAGTTATACTGCTTGGTAGTATAACTATATCTTAAGTAACGGTAGTTTGTTTATATGTGTGCGTGCTGTGTGGTATGGATCTCTGAGTTGGTGTGTGTGAATCTAGTTTTAGTCTCATCATTTCGGCGGTATATTTAATATAAGACGAGTATGTCGTCTTATTGTCCCCCGATCCGAGATGAATTCCTTGAATCGAGGATCTGTTATTTATTATTTTTCTCTGTCTTAACTATGTCTTTATATTCTCACGTAATCGCTTCTTGCTTCTATTTATGTTCATATTACTTATCTATTGTTAGTGTATTCCGGTTAATGAATTTATTTTCGCTTGTGTATTATTCTCGCTGTTCTTATTATTATTTTCTCTACTTTGAGTTTCTATCTTATTCTATGTTTTATTTCTATCTTATCCTATATTTTATTTTAATTCGCTATTGTGGCAGGTTCTAGAAATAATTTTTGTAGACAGGATTACAGAAATAATGTTTCGTTTATTTTCTTTTTATCTCTAAGTTTTATATGTTTTTAGGTGGGTTTATTTATTTTTATTGTTCTTCGTCGATCTCCATTTCTTCCCACTCATCAGCTTCGGAATCTGTTTCGTATCCGGAATCTTCCGATTCCTCTTCCTGGTAGTGAGGGTCCAAAATCATTCCTCCGTCCGTGCCCCAGTCGAAGTACGGCGGGTTTGGTCCTCGGATGGCTACGCCTTGTCGGATTAATTCTTCGCTTAGTAGGCGTATTTCGCCTCCTTCAGTCGCCCTCCAACACTCCATCCATTTTGCTTCTGCATGTGTCTCGGTCTCGTGGATTATGGCGTTCCAGGTGTGTTCATAGAGGATATTTCTGGTTTGGGAGAGTTCTTCCTCTGTCCATTGCTGTCCCGGGGGTTGGATTTGGCTTATCCCGACCGGGATGGCCTGAAAAGCTATGTGTACCGCTTCCTCTGGTGGCGTGTAACAGTCCTGGATTTGGGCTGCCTGATCGATGGCGAGGTCACCCAACCATATTAAAATATTTCCATCCTGGCCTTCCTCCGTGGTCATCAGCCCTCGATAGAATTTGTTATCGAATCTGTATAGGATGTCTCTCCCGATATAATCTTCTCCTTCGGTGAGTTGTCTGAGTCCTGGTGTATCCATGGGGAGGTCCTCGATGTAGTTAATGAAGTTGTTTCGGGTTCCTTCAACATCTTCTTTGTAGATATAAAGTCTTTGAGGAGTCGCAACGCTCAGGACTTCTATGTTTCGGTATTCTCCCACGAAACTTGTGACTGGGTAATTTCTGTACATGTTTGATATTCTTCGTCGATGGCTCGATTTAGACTAATTGTTTCTGTGTAAATTTGGGTGTTCGACGTGATTATCCATCCCCTCTCTGTTTCTCGGTTCCCACCCTCGAATGTTATCGTCTGTGATTATTATAAGACCGTCGCTGTCTATGGGATATTTTAAATCCCATCGGTTGCTTTTATGTTGAATTTTTGATATTTTTCCTCGCCAACTTTTAATTCCTTTGTTTTTTATTGTAATTTTTCTTAATTCCCAGATTTCGTTATGTTTTATTTGCATTTTTATTTGATTTGAGTTGATATTTTAATTTTCCTCCTTATCACCTGCCAGCGTTTAGTTCGATACTATTTATCGGTCCTTGGTTATTTTATTATTACCGATCGTCGTTCGTTTAGAGGGGGTTTGTTTATCCTCGGTGAATGAGTAGGGACGGTCTCTTCTCGATCCTTCGGTCGATTGTTTATCTTTGGTGAGTTGCTGATCGACCCGTGATACTGCCTGTTTAATTTATCTCTAGAGAATTTATTTTTATCCTTCCTGCCACAATTGAAATTTCTTATCTTAATTTCTTCTATCTATTTTTAACTCTATGATTTATTGTTATTTATTCTTATTACTATTTTGAATTTATTTTTATTGGATGTGAATTTAGAATCCACAATCGAAATTCCTTATTCTAATTTCTTATATCTAATTTTATTTTTCTTAAATTTCTTGTTTTAAGCCTATGATCGATTTTTCTTTTAGTCTGTTTACTATTCTAATTTTGGTTGTTCTTATTCTATTTATTTCTACTTGTCTCTGTGTTGTCTCCTTCTTCTGTTTCTATTTCCGTACGATACTTGGTCAAGAGACTGGCGTGGAATTTTCCTCGGACCTTTTTAGTGAGTGGATCTATTAACAAATATGTTGCTAGACCCACGCACTTATCTGTGACGTATGGACCTTCTCGTAGAGGCAAGAATTTCGAGGTGATTTGATTTGCGGGATCCGATATATTTAAAGCCTTCACTAATACTAAACTTCCTTCTTCGAAGTTTGTTAGTCGGTGTGTGGCATTAAATCGTTCGGCCCGCTTTGCCCCCTTTTTTATTATTCTTTCTCGTGCAATTTGGAGTTTAGCCTCGTAGGTCAAAGGGTCGTCTTCCTCACTTGCCGGTATTCCTAACCATCTGTTCCACAGTCTTACCGGTTTTTTACCTCGTTGTAATTCAGTGGGCGTGAATTCGGTGGTATCGTGGTGGGACTCGTTGATACAGTCTTGTACTACTTGCACCCATTTATACCACCCAGCATGGTTTTCTTTCAAGAATGTTCGGAAGAATCGTCCTAGTTCTCGATTTACTCTCTCTACGATGTTCCCTTGAGGGTGACGGATAGAGGAAAATACTGCTCTTATTTTCTCTTCTTCTAGTTTTTTTAACCAGTTTTTAGCGGTGAACTGCGTACCATGGTCAAACTGGATCCGTGCTGGTTTTCCAAGCTGTGGGATATAGTCGTTGAAAATCCTTTTTATCACCGTCGTCGTGTTCGCCTTCCGCATAGGAAACAATACCACATATTTACTGAATGCATCGATGGTAACGAGAATATGTTTTACTCCTCCTATCGAGGTGGGGAGTGGTCCATAGAAGTCGATAGAGATCAAGTCCCCCGGCTTCTCAGGAATAATTGTCTGCACTTCAGCGAAATTTGTTTGTGGTGTTACCTTACTGCGTTGGCAGATATCGCAGCATGCCAATAGCGATCGGATGCATTTTCCGAGGTGGGGATACGAGAAGTCTTCGTCGAGAATTCTAAAGCATTTTCTTGCTCCAATGTGCCCATAGAGTTCGTGACATTCTATGATTAATTTTCGCACAATACATTTTGGCAGCATGACCTTCCAGATTTTATTTTTGGTCTTCTTCTGGAGGATTCCTTCCTGGAGGCGGAATTTTTTTTCTTCTTCAGTGTTTTCTTCTTTCTCCAAAAATGCCATGATGTCCCCAAGATCTGTTTGTTCTCTTTGAAGTTTCGCAATTTGTTTTATTTCCTTTATTAATTCTTTCGAAGCTTTTCGTGCCAAGGTTGCTCCGATTACTATTGCTCCTCGATTATTCTTTTCGTATCCTTCCACTCGGCTCAGAGTGTCAGCAACCGTATTCTTATGTCCCTCGAGGTGTTCTATACTCAGATTATAATCCTGAATAGATAGAACCCACCGCATTAATCGTTCTGCCGTGAATCGACATGTTTTGAGGAAGATTAATGCTTTGTGGTCTGTTTTTATTTGAATCTCAGCACCTCGTAGATATGTCCTGAATTTTTCTAGGGCCCATACTATTGCTAGCAACTCTTTTTCGGTGGTCATGTACCCATGTTCTGCCCCCTTAAGAGTCCGGCTGGCGAAGGATATGACTTCGCTCTCTCCTTCCTCGTTCTTTTGTGATAGTATGGCCCCCAGTGCATATCCGCTGGCATCGGTTGTCAAGATATATGGCTTTCTGGTGTCTGGAAATCGCAGGATGACTTCTTCGCAGAACAGGTCTTTGACTCGATTGAAACCTTTTTGTTGTGTTGGTTCCCACTTCCATCTTACTCCCTTTCTTAGCAATTCCAAAAGTGGAGCGGTCTCGTGTGCATGTCGGTTTGTGAATTTCGTGTAGAAATTTATCAAACCGAGAAATCCTCTTAATTGTTTCAAATTTTTCGGAGCAGGATATTCCTTAATAGCCCGTATCTTCTCTGGATCTGGTTTGAGTCCGTCCGTGGTGAGAATGTGGCCTAGAAAGGATACTTCTTTACGGAAAAAGTGTGACTTTGTGAATTTTAGTGTCAATCCGTGCTCCTTAAAACGTTGAAAAAGGATCTCGAGGTGCGTGAGATGCTCTTCCTGATCTCTAGATAATATTAGTAAATCGTCGACAAAATTAATGACGAAATCTAATTCGCTTAACACTACGTCCAGTGCTCGAATTAGGCTAGCCGTACTGGTTTTTAATCCAAACGGTGTGACCGTGAATTCGTAACACTTTCCATTGTGCTGAAAAGCAGTATATTTTCTAGAGTCTGGGTGTAGTGGAATTTGCCAGAAGCTGCTAGTGAGATCCAACGTGGAAATGACGGATTTTCCTCCACACCTCTGAAAAATTTCCTCGATAGGTGGTGCGTTGTTGTGGTCATTTACCAGATAGTTGTTTAGTTCTCTGGCATCTAAACACAGTCGCACGCTCTCATCGGCTTTCGTTACCGGCATTAATGGATTTATGTAAATACTGTTTGATTTTTGTATTACACCGTAGTCGAGCATTTTATCGATTTCTTGCTGGACTCGCTCTTGTTGTGCTAGCGCCACCGGATATGATCGATGGAAATATGGCTTCGGATCTTTGAGTATGAGGCGATGTACATATTTAGTCATTCTTCCTGGCCTTCTGTCGAAGACTTCCTGGTTCTTTTCAACGATTTGTTTAAAGGTTGTTTTAATCTTCGTTTCAAGATCGTGGCATTCCGTCATCTTTTCCTCGAATTCCACCTCCGATAATTTGAATTCGAGGGGTGTTGGTAGAGATTCTTCTTGTATTGCGCAAATTTCTCTACTACTTTCTTTTTGTTGTGTGACCTGGTGTACCAATTTCCACAATCCGTTTTCTAGGTTTGCTACGACCTTATCTTAACTGCCACACATTTACTGTGAGCATCGACGGAAATTTGTAGTTTTAACATTCCGTCGATCCCAATTAAGATAGGTCGTAGTAATTTTGGGACAACCAGTAACTGCAGCACTCCTTCTGATCCGTATGTTTAAGCCTCTACCATTATTTGTTTCTTGACTTTTTCCGGTTCCCCTCCAAAAGCTCCTACTACTTTTGTCGAAGTGACTGGCAGTGTGGGGCATTTCTCGAATTTCTTATCATATTGTTTAAAAAATTCTTCAGAAATACAGCTCACCTCACTGCCGCTGTCAATCAGACTATTCACAGATAGTCCCTCGATTCCTATTGGAATTTCTGGGCACCGGGGGTGTATCTCATCATACCACTTCCCCACTTTCTTTGGTTCTTCCCGTAGAAATTCTCGAAGGTCCTCGGTGACTGTGAATACTTGGTACTTCCTCGCATCCTGGTCATTGCCGCTCTTTCGTTGCGCCTCTCCTTTGGATGTCTCCTGCTGATCATTAGAGGTACTTGGGGTTGCGATCCCTTGTTCCCGTTCCGATGATTTCAGCATCACGATATCCTTTTGGATGGCTTGACTACTGGATGGCTCACTAGCGATTTTCCCTTCGTCTGTCTTCGATTTTCTTTCTTCGTTTTTTAACGCTCTCCGTTCCTTCCTTTTCTGCTTTCTTTTTTCTACATTTACTCCCTCCTTTCGTCCTTGTATTTCCTTTTTATTTGTCGTTGCACCTCGTTTTTCTCTTTCGGATTTTTGTACGGGCGCAACGTCTAAGCGTTTCCCGGATTTGGATTTTGGGATCCGCTCGGTTGTGCTCGTATCTCTGGTGTCATCGTATTGTTTATAAATGGTCCAGGGGGATATCCCTGGATCGCATTTGTTTGGTGGTATCTTTCGTTCTTGACTGGTGGTGGTGGAGGTGGCTGGTGCCATGGTGCCGCTCCCTGGTGGTACGCTCCTTGTGGCGTAGGTGGGGGAGTGGTGTATGGCTGTGGTGGTCGTTGTGCCGCCTGCTGCCATGCTGTATGTCCACCATTGCCATTATTTGGAGGGGTCTGCCAACGTGGCCGGTTGTCAGGGACTCGTGGTGGTAGCCACTCGTTCCTCGTTGGTCCCCGCCATCCATGGTCCCTTGATCCCCCGCGTCCTTGAAGGTCTCGCCGCTGGTGTCCTCTTTTACTATTAAGAGGTCCCGCCATATCGATGCTTTCGAGAAGCTCGAGGAATTCCTGGACGTTGTTTATCTGTCGGATCCTGACGGCACATCGCACCTCTTCGTCGAAATGTCGGGCTAGGCGGCGAATAATTGCTTCGTCCGACATTTTTTCTTCAAGGTCCCGCGCGTTGCCAAAAATGAGAGTGGCGTATTCTGCCCTGGTGCGACTTTGTCCTTCTGTGTCGTATGTACCGAACTCCAGATTGCTGCGGACCTTGTCTTGCATTTCTCTAGTCCAGTAGCGTGCAGAAAATGCTGTTGCAAATTCCGAGAAATTATGCACGCTACCTTCCACGAGATGCTACCAGTTCTTAGCTTGGCCCTCCAGTGCGTCTTGTATGACGATGCGTACGTCCGATCCCTCAATTCCTCCAGCCTCACAGTATTCTTGTAGTTCTTTAAGAAATTTTGTAGGCCGTTGCTTGCCGTCTGCCGCAAATTTCGGAGTTCTTTGCGTAGATGCCTGGAGACGAGTAATATTTCCTATCTGGAAAGTGGACAGACCATGGGCGGAATTATTTATGCCCGAGGAGACACGCTGTTCTAGTGCCTTTATCCTATTTCCATGTTTTTCTGTCGTGTTTTGGTTCTTTGTTACTCGTTCCATGGCTTCTTTCATCTCCTTGTCTAGTCGGGCCACAATCCGTTGCTCGTTGACAATTATATCCCTGTGATAATTATTGACAACATCTTGCTCTTCAATTATTTCTCGACGGACTGTTTCCAGTTTCGTGTCCGTCCGTTTGTCACTATCGAATATTTTGTGTTCGATGTGTTCCTTCAGATTTTCACGCAAGGTAGCCGTCCTCGAGATACAGGAGTCATTTGCAACGTCTAATTTTGCACGCATCTCGTCTTGGCCTTCTTTCATGGTGTGAAGGAAAGCCATAATTTGACTCATGTTCACGGGATCTGGAACTACCGGAAGAGTTTCTCCTAGCTTCGGTGTTGATCGCCCCTCCTGGAGTCTGTCTGATGCATTGGCTTCCATTGTTACGTTCGGAATTTCGGATAGCCTAGCGATTTCTTCCCGATCTTGAATCCGTCTTTGTTGCCTTAAGATACCGTCCGCTGTTGTGGATTCCCACTCTAAAGAGCGTCCTAGTAGTGATGTATTAAGTTCGCCACTAGCGTCGAGTGCGGCCCGTTGCACCAGTCTCTGAGCGAATATCGATTCAAAACTCATACTTATAGCCCCATATCAGCCTTTCTTTCCTATGCTCGAGTCCCTGTTCGGGCGCCAAATGTAACGGTATTTTACGTTAACATCACCCTTAAAGGGTTTTAGTTCGAACTCGAGCAGGGAGGAAATTAATATAGGCTTCTGTATTAGGTAAAAGTATGGTTTATTATACACATTTAATAAATAATACAAGTAAAAGTGAAATAATTGGTGTAAAGATTAAATATGCTCCTTAATTTTGGTGATTATGCACCTTACAACAAGAATTTAACCCGGGCTTACGCATGCCTCTATAATCGCGTCCGCATGAAGTAGGAGATTTTATCTTGAATTAATAAAGTATTTCTATAGTTATTTGGTGGTATTGTATCTACACATAGAACGCGCTTGCTGGGCTTGCCATCGTTACTATATCTATATCGCCTCTGTTATTATTTCTCGGTGTTTGGAGATAGCCTATTCTATATCTATAGCGCGTGGACTGTAGTGGGGACGGAGCTCTCACTCGAGCTCCTCTGGCTGAGCGATCTACTCGCTGGTCCCGCCGCTGTTCCGGTGGAGGCGTCAGCGCGGTGCATCCTCGGTGCATCGGCGCATCGGAAATGCTACAGGAGCGGCCCTAGCTAGTTTCTATGGCGTTTTTTAGTCCCTCTGGATTTTAATATAATTTGGATCCATACCACTTGTTATAATTTCGATGGAAGATCTTGTAGGCTGGGATGCTGGACTACTTGGATGACTGATGGCTCTGTAGTAGGCCTTGGAGATGTTCGTTTTTCCCTGGGCCAGCGGTTTCAGGCCTGATCCTTGGAGATGTTGCAGTTGAAGATGCTTCTATTTGGGTTGACTAGGTGGTCCTTCTTCTAGTTGGATAACTGGTCCTCCTTTGGTCGATTAGCTGGTCTTCCTTTGGTTGATTAGGTGGTCCTCCTTTGGTAGATTCCGGATGTTGGCGAAAGTCTGTGAACAGAATGCTCCCCGACTGTGGTTTGTCGTGCCCTTTTATACCGACTTCCCCGCTCTTCTTCCACATCTGCCGGTATAGTAGGGTATTACTATATCTCCTAGTCGTCCTGTAGCCCATCTCCTGTAGCCCATTTGGTCCCGTTAATACTCTCTTCTGGTTTATAATACTTTGGCGTGTTGCTTGTCGATGAATCTTCAATGTATCTTGAGACTATAGTTATACTGCTTGGTAGTATAACTATATCTTGAGTAACGGTAGTTTGTTTATATGTGTGCGTGCTGTGTGGTATGGATCTCTGAGTTGGTGTGTGTGAATCTAGTTTTAGTCTCATCATTTCGGCGGTATATTTAATATAAGACGAGTATGTCGTCTTAATACCTTTCTTTTTGTAAATTAATTAATTAATCATTTTGTATGCGGTCATATGTTTCTTCAGAGTGATAAATCTTAAGCGACAATGTTGTAGACCAAGTTTTATGATGGAAATTTTCGGTGGTTCGCAACCCGGTTAGTGTCAGCGCCACCTAGATCCCTGTGTTATCAATCTCAGAAAGATCTCTAACAATCGAATCCTTAATTATTTTTTGTCAACTCTGCTTGCCTCACTCATTCATTAAGAATTAATGAGGCAACCAGACCTGACGATTTTTAACTTCTAAAGAAATCGTGAAAAAATATTGCCACAGCCCGGGTTCCAACCGGGAACTCCAGAATTCTAGCCTGGTACGTTACCAATTACGCCACCGCGGCTCTAGCAACATCAATTCACGATCTCTATTTAATGTCAAGTAGTATACCTTTGTTTTTGTAGATTAATTAATAAATCATTTTGTATGCGGTCATATGTTTCTTCAGAGTGATAAATCTTGAGCGAGAATGTTGTAGACCAAATTTTATGATGGAAATTTTCGGTGGTTCGCAACCCGGTTAGTGTCAGCGGCACCTAGATCCCTGTGTTATTGATCTCAGAAAGATCTCTAACAATCGAATCCTTAATTATTTTTTGTCAACTCTGCTTGCCTCACTCATTCATTAAGAATTAATGAGGCAACCAGACCTGACGATTTTTAACTTCTAAAGAAATCGTGAAAAAATATTGCCACAGCCCGGGTTCGAACCGGGAACTCCAGAATTCTAGCCTGGTACGTTACCAATTACGCCACCGCGGCTCTAGCAACATCAATTCACGATCTCTATTTAATGTCAAGTAGTATACCTTTGTTTTTGTAGATTAATTAATTAATCATTTTGTATGCGGTCATATGTTTCTTCAGAGTGATAAATCTTAAGCGACAATGTTGTAGACCAAATTTTATGATGGAAATTTTCGGTGGTTCGCAACCCGGTTAGTGTCAGCGCCACCTAGATCCCTGTGTTATCGATCTCAGAAATATCTCTAACAATCGAATCCTTAATTATTTTTTGTCAACTCTGCTTGCCTCACTCATTCATTAAGAATTAATGAGGCAACCAGACCTGACGATTTTTAACTTCTAAAGAAATCGTGAAAAAATATTGCCACAGCCCGGGTTCGAACCGGGAACTCCAGAATTCTAGCCTGGTACGTTACCAATTACGCCACCGCGGCTCTAGCAACATCAATTCACGATCTCTATTTAATGTCAAGTAGTATACCTTTGTTTTTGTAGATTAATTAATTAATCATTTTGTATGCGGTCATATGTTTCTTCAGAGTGATAAATCTTAAGCGACAATGTTGTAGACCAAATTTTATGATGGAAATTTCCGGTGGTTCGCAACCCGGTTAGTGTCAGCGCCACCTAGATCCCTGTGTTATCGATCTCAGAAAGATCTCTAACAATCGAATCCTTAATTATTTTTTGTCAACTCTGCTTGCCTCACTCATTCATTAAGAATTAATGAGGCAACCAGACCTGACGATTTTTAACTTCTAAAGAAATCGTGAAAAAATATTGCCACAGCCCGGGTTCGAACCGGGAACTCCAGAATTCTAGCCTGGTACGTTACGAATTACGCCACCGCGGCTCTAGCAACATCAATTCACGATCTCTATTTAATGTCAAGTAGTATACCTTTGTTGCAAATGAAGTAGCACTGATTATTGTTAATCAGCAGTTCGAAGAACGAGATATTGTGATACAGAGCAAAAGTAATAAATTAAAGCGCATAAGTGAAGTTCATCGAACCTACGATGCACTACAATATCCACTAATGTTTTGTCGTGGTGAGGATGGATATTATATTGCACTGCCATAGCGTGATCCAATAAATAAAAAACCACTAAATAAAACAGTTTCTGCAGCAAATTACTATTCGTACCGCATTATGGTGAGGCAAGGAGAGAATAATCATTTGATATATTATGTAACGGTATTTTATGTTACTTCACCCTAAAAGGGTTTTAGTTCGGACTCGAGCAGGGAGGAAATTAATGTAGGCTTCAATATTAGGTAAAAGTATGGTTTATTACACCTTATATAAATAAAACAGGTAAACGTGAAATTATTGGTGTGAGAATTTAACTACACTCCTTTTTCCTTAGTTTCGCTGTATTTTACAAAAAGAATTTAACCCGGGCTCACGCATGCCTATATAATCGCGTCCGCAAGAAGTAGGAGATTTTATTATGAATTATTAAAGTCGTATCTGTAGTTAAATGGTAGTGTAGTATCTACACATAGAGAGAGCTTGTTATCGTTACTATATCTATATCGCCTTTGTTATTATTCCTCGGTGTTCGGAGGTACCCTATCCTATATCTATAGCGAGTGGACTGTAGTGGGGACGGAGCTCTCACTCGACCTCCTCTGGCTATGCGATCTACTCGCTGGTCCCGCCGCTGTTCTGGTGGAGGCGTCCGCCTGGTGCATCGTTGGTGCATCAGCGCATCGGAAATGCCACAGGAGCGTCCCTAGCTACTTTTTAGGGGGTTTGTTCGTCCCTTATGGATTTAATACAAGTTTTTTCATACCACACTGGTTTCTGTGAGATCTCGTTGGCTTAGGTGTTCTGCTACTTGGATGACTGGTGCCTCCGTAGTCGACTTTGAAGATGTTCGTTTGTCCTGGTCCAGAGGTATCAGGCCTGGTCCTTGGAGTTGGTGCAATTTAAGGTGCTCCTCCTTGGATTGACTAGGCGGCCCTTCTTTAGCTGGATGGCTGGTCCTCTCTTTTGGTTAGTCAACTGGTCCTCCTTTGGTCGATTAGCTGGTCTTCCTTTGGTTGGTTAGCTGGTCTTCCTTTGGTTGGTTTGCTGGTCTTCCTTTGGTTGGTTAGCTGGTCCTCCTTTGGTAGATTCCGGATGTTGGCGAAAGTCTGTGAACAGAATGCTCTCGACTGTGGTTTGCCGTGCCCTTTTATACCGGCTTCCCCGCTCTTCTTTCCTTTCCGTCGGTATAGCAGGGTATTACTATATCTTCTAGTCGTCCTGTAGCCCATCTCCTGTAGCCCATTTGTCCCGTTAATATCTTCTTCTTGGTTATAATAATTTAGCGTGTTCCTTATAGATGCTTCCTCATACGTTAGTTGAGACTATAGTCTTACTGCTTGTCAGTATAACTATATTTGAGTAACGGTAGTTGGTTTATAGGTGTGCGTGCTGTGTGGTATGAATCTCTATGTTGGTGTATGTGGATCTAGTTCAAGCTCGTCATTTCGGCGGTATATTTAATATAAGACGAGTATGTCGTCTTAATTATCGCTCACTATTTTGTCAATATATGGTAGATATGTATTGGAAAATAGAAACTGAGAGGTTAAGATATATCAGAAATAACCAAAAAAAATTGAGAGCAGAAAGTTATGTTCACCTTAGGGATGCTATAGGGAGACATGATGCAAATGCAACAAAACTAGGACAAATGGTGATACTACCGTCAACTTTCACTGGGGGACCTCGATATATGCATGAGCGGACTCAAGACGCAATGACATATGTTCGTCATCACGGTCGTCCTGATTTATTTATCACTTTTACATGTAACCCAAGGTGGAAGGATATTACAAATGCATTAATTCATGGACTAAAATCACATGATCGTCACGACATTATAGCAAGAGTTTTTCATTAAAGAAAATGATGTCAATATTAACACGTTGACGGACAGTAGAAACAAGACGGCTGAACGGACGGTTGAACTTGACGGCTATAGACGCAACTGTCCGTCAACGTGTTAAGCAAGGGAAAATTGTTTGGAGGAGTCAAATGCTTTATGTATTCAGTGGAGTGGCAAAAACGAGGACTGCCTCATATTCATATTTTTTTGTGTTTAGAGCAACGCATTTATTCAGACATGATAGATAAAATAATCAGTGCAGAAATACCAGATCAAATAAAAGATCCAATCTTATATGATATAGTAAAAGCAAATATGATACATGGCCCATGTGGCAATTTAAATTACAAGTCTCCACGCATGAAAAAAGGTAGCTGCAGCAAGAGATATCCACGGCCACTTTTAAAAGACACACAGACAGGACAATATACATATCCGCAATATCGGAGAAGATCAACAGCTGACGGTGGTAATACAGTAAAAATAAATGGAATAGAATTGGACAATCGATGGGTGGTGCCTTACAATCCAGTACTATTACGTACATTCAATGGTCACATTAATGTGGAATGGTCTAATTCTGTAAAATCAATAAAATATATATGCAAATACATAAATAAGGGTAGTGACCAAGCAGTTTTTGCCATGGAAAATGAAAGAGATGAGGTGAAATTATATGAGAGTGGACGATATATTAGCACCTTAGAGGCAGTTCGGAGAATTTTTGCTTTTCCAATTCATGAAAGATATCCCACTGTCGTACATCTTGCTGTGCACTTAGAAAATGGACAACGTGTATATTTTAATAACGACAATTTGAAAGATAAAATTAGCAACCCTCCACAAACAACAGTATTGGCATTTTTTGAACTTTGCACAAACGATGATTTTGCAAAAACACTCTTATATTAAGAAATGCCTTCATACTATGTATGGGAAAACGACAAATTTGTGAGAAGGAAACGTGGTAAATACGTCGATGGCTGGCCCGAAGTAAAAAAGGATAACGCCCTGGGAAGGGCGTTATCTACATTATTCACCCAAATAACACTGAGTGTTATTATCTACGCATGCTGCTACATGAGGTAAAAGGACCAACATCATTTAAAGATTTGAAGACTGTGAATGGAGTCTAACACAATACATTTCAGTCTGCATGTAAAGCATTAGGTCTATTGGAGTATGATAATCAATGGAAAATGGCCTTGGAAGAAGCAGCATTAAGCGAATCTCCATATAAGCTAAGAGAACTTTTTTCAGTAATGTTCGTTTTTTGTCAAATTACAGAACCAATCAAACTTTGGGAAATGTTCAAAGATAGTTTTTCAGAAGATATTAAAAAAGAAATGGAAAATTAATTACAAAATAATTATCAACTAATGAAATATGTGTACAATAAATGCTTGATGCAGATTGAAGATATAGTGATGACATTGAAAGGAGATGGTTTATCACAATATGGTCTGCCACAACCATTTAGAACAGAAGGAATCATGGAAAACAAGGATTATTTGACAGAAATAAATTATGATTATAATATCTTAAAACAAAAGGTAATGAAAAATGAGAAGGAATTAACAGATGAACAAATGTATGTTTATAGACTAGTGCTTAATAGTGTAGAGAATGATGAAGGACAAATATTTCTTCTGGATGCTCCTGGTGAAACAGGAAAAACTTTTTTAATCAACCTACTTTTAGGAAAGATTAGAAGTGATCATGGTATAGCATTAGCTGTGGCATCATCAGGCATAGCTGCAACATTATTAGAAGGAGGAAAGACGGCACATGCTACATTTAAATTGCTAATAAATCTAACAAATACAGAAACACCTATATGCAATACAACAAAACAAAGCAATATTGCTAAAGTTTTGATGGTATGTAAGCTCATTGTGTGGAATGAAAGCACCATGTCACACAAGGCAGGTATTGAAGCACTAAATATAACTCTAAAAGATATTACAGAAAACAATAACGTAATGGGAGGAATTACTATGCTGTTAGCCAGAGATTTTAGACAAACATTACCAGTAGTGCCAAGGGGAACTCGAGCAGACGAAGTAAAGCATGCATAAAAGCATCATATTTATGGCCAAAAATACATAAAATATCATTAAGTAAAAATATGAGAGTACATTTAAGAGGAGATATCAATGCACGAGAATTTTCAAACATATTATTAAAAATAGGTAATGGAGAATATCAAGAAACCGATGGAAAAATAATCATAACTGAAAGATTAGGCACAATAGTGACGACAATAGAAAACCTTATAGAAAAGATATATCCAGATATTGAAAATATAAAACAGAAGTCTATGGATTGGCTATGCGAGCGAGCAATATTAACATCGAAGAATCGTAACGCAGAAATTATTAATAAAATTATAATAAAAATGTATGAAGAAGCAAGAATGGATTATAAATCTGTCGATTCAGTAGTACAAATTGATAATGTGGTAAACTATCCCGTGGAATTTCTAAACACACTCAATCCTCCAGGATTTCCAGCAAACAAAATTCTACTGAAAGTGGGAGCACCAATAGGGTTAATAAGGAATCTAAACCCACCAAAACTATGCAATGGCACCAGATTGCAAGTAAAAGCTCTAAATAAAAATATAATTGAGGCTACAGTTCTCACTGGTCCTGCTCGCGGAGAGTAAATATTTATACCACGTATTCCACTTATAACAACAGATTATTGTTTCGAATTTAAAAGACTACAGTTCCCAATAAAGATTTGCTTTGCAATGACTATAAATAAAGCTCAAGGCCAGACTTTAAAAAACGCAGGGATAGATTTAAGAGAAGATTGTTTTTCACATGGACAATTATATGTGGCTTGCTCAAGAGTGAGCTCATCAAGCAAATTAGTAATACTAACACCAATGGGAAAAACAACTAAGGTAGTGTATAAAGAAGTACTAAAATAAAGAATTTAAAAAAAAAACAGAAAAGAAGAAAAATAGTTTTAAAAAATATGTAAGAAACAGTAGTGAACAATAAGAAAAAGTTGAAAAAAATGGAAAAGTGGAACAGGCCTATAGGGTCACCACTATAAAAAAAACGCGCCATGCTATCTACAACGTGGTGGTATGGAAAAGATAGCATTAAAAAATTTTCAAAATAAACATTTTAAAAATACTGTTATCGCAAAAAATTTATTACAAACATTCAACCAAATTGAGTGCTGACGCAATGAAAAGAATGTACAACCAAAATTAAAGGTGCTAGAATTCTCATCCGTTTGGCTGGAATCGTGGCAAAACCGTGATTTGAATACTTTGCTTTATTACGTTGGAACGCCGAAATTATTGGCTTGCGAATGACTTTGTGTACATTTTTTTATTTTTTAACGCTCCGAGTAATACCTCAAAAAGTATACCATAAAAGTTGTACCTTTATTCGCGGCTTTGTTACAAACAATTTTAAAAAATTAGCTTTAATGATACCCGTGGCGAAGCACGGGTGCTTATGCTAGTCGTACTATAAAAATGGTATCGAAAAATTGTATAACCGCTATAATCGTTGTATCGCCCTCGAAGGCAACTATATTGAATAATAAAATCAAATTTTATAAAAAAAAAGATTTTTTCTATGTTAGCCTACGAACTTTTCAGCCCACGTGTTATAGTACTATTGCTGCCCGATCAGGTGTATCTTTCGTACGGACACTACCGCGTTGCCTTCGTTACGATAGGTGTGGTAGTGGGTCGACGAGGTGTCTTGTGAGCGTTCCTGGCGGCAGGGACGTCGCTCTGGCCTTACCACTAGCTATGTCATTTACCAGCCACACTAACTCCTGTACGTCGATGAGTAATGCCTCGACAGCAATACTTATCGCGTCGAGCGTCTCTTCCATGTGTTGGCGCCTCGTTACATAGTACAGGTTATCATTGAGTGCGTGATTGATACGCTGTATTTGGATCAACAGGGCCTGTTCGTTGGCCTTTATATGATGCGCGCTTTTATTATATAGGCTGGGGGTGGGCCTTACCACTTATTTTTAGTTTTTCAACCCTTCCTGCAGGGTTTGCTGTGAGGCTTTTATTCTGGCAATCTCTTCGTGGAGCTTTTGGGCATCAGCAGCGTCCACATTTCCTGTGATGGCCTTGATGCTTCCAAGGCCGTTGACTATTTAAAGCTTAATCGAAAAATGTTTTTTGTTTGTCTCAATTATAGCGTTATTACCTACTCCGCTTGGTTTATTGAAGTTTCCACCTTGCGCCCTGAGAAGTCTTTCCCCACATTCAATCTTAGCTTTAATTAATCCGTTAATTAGCTATAGGTAATTTTTATAATTTCATATATTCCTGATCCATTAGTTCTCTCTCTATTAGAAGCTCTTTATCGAGCGAGCTTCAGGCGGTTTGCGTGCACCGCCTCGATTTTACGTCCCGTTCGGACTAGGTAATTGACGGGGGGCCTCTTCTCTACTATTCCGTGAGGTCCCGTCCACTTCGGGGTCAGCTTGGCTGACCACCCCCTGCGCACCGTCTTGTCGCGGAGGAGTACGCGTTTTCTGACGCGGTACTCCTGCACCTGTGCGCCATGGTCATACGTATTCTTTGACCGGCTTTTCGCGCCTTCCAGGTTGTCGCGTGCTACTGTCCATTCAGCGCGTCATCGCTCGCGTAACTTGTGGACGTAATCATTGTAGGCATAGGTGCTGCGGAGCTCCTGTTTCACGGCGGTCGGCAATTCAGCCTCGCGTCCGTACACCAACACGTGGGGAGATAGTCCGGTCCCCGTATGCGGAGTGGTATTGTACGTAAACATTGCGTACGGCAACCACTCGTCACAATTTCCCTGATACACGCTTATGAATTTTTTCAGATATTCTGCGAGGATGCGATGCGACTTCTCTAATGTGCCGTTCGATTCGGGATGATAGGCCGTTGTTTATATATTTTTAATTCGGAGCAGTAGTCGACACATTTCTTTGAAGGTCGAGCTGAGGAAGTTCGTGCCCTGATCTGACAATATTATTCCCGGCGTTCCGTGCCGACAGATCAATTCTTCTACGAGTGCTCTAGCGACTGTGGAAGCCTCTTGGTTCGGCAGTGATATCGCTGCACTGTACTCCGTAACCGCGTCCTGGATACTAAGTATATATTTCCTTCCAGATGTGCTTTCAGGTAGCGGTCCTACGATATCGACCGCTACTTTCTCAAATGACCTTGACGGGGTGTCTGTTACCACCATCGGTACTCGTTCCCTTTTCCGGATCTTGTTCTTTTGGCAGGATTCGCAGGACGATATGTACTCTTCCAAGTCTCTTCTCAGACCAGGCCAGTCGTACTTGGTCCGGATCCGATGCAATGTACGCCGTATACCCTAGTGCCCTCCTATGGGGGTGTCGTGGTATTCTTTAATTATTGTCAGACGGTCATCGGCAGAAGAAATGACTACGCCACTGCGGCAGTCGCTATACTTCCTCATAACGCTGTCTTTGTGTGCACTGCTGGAAGTTCGTCCGGAAGTTCGCCTTTGCGGTGCTCTGTCCGCAGTTTCTTCGCTAGGTGTACCCACAGCTAGCTCCGCCGTTGGGTCGCTCTCTGTCTCGAGTGGCCTTGCAACGTTTGCTTTTCGTGGCCTTCCGCGCTTCGCGGGTCCGCCATGCTGTACTGGGCCCGCTTTGTCCTTGTCAGCGGTGCTCGCAGTCTTACCTGTGGCTTGCGTAGCTAGCTTGCGTGGTCTGCCCCTTTCCCGACCGCACGGCTTTTCGGCGGGGCTGTGGGGTTCAGTAGAGCGATCTGCATGCACGCCGCGGATCTCTGTATCCTCGTCTGTAGCATTGGCAGGCGCTGCCTCTCGCTCTGCCTCGCTGCTGGGCTGGCCCGGGGTATTCTCATCTCTCCGCTTTGTGCGGTTGTCCGTACCCGGGCGCATGCTGTCCTTTTCTTTCTCGTGGGCGAGCTTGATCTCTCGCTCCGACGAGCTGCCACGGCTGTAAGGGGTATCCTCGGTCCTCCGCTTTGTGCGGTCATTCGCTGTGCCGAGTTGCCCCATCATGCTGTCCTCTTCCGACTCCTGGACTTCGTCCTTAGCTCTCGCTTGGGTCCTTGTAGTAGCGAATATGCTGCTTAGCGCATCTGCATTCATGTTACGTTTTCCGGCCTTATATTCAACGTTAAATTCGTGTTCGGCCAATTTTATTTTCCAACGCATTAGTCTCGAACCTGGGTCCTTCACTCCGAACAGGTGAGAGGTAGGTGTTCCGTCACTACCGTAAAACGTGTACCATAAATATATGGTCGAAATTGAGCGAGAGCCCAAACTATCGCGAGTAGCTCCTTTTCCGTTGTTGTATAATTGAGATCGGCCTTTTACATAGTGCGGCTCGCGTAACATATGGGCAAATCGTCCCCGATCTTGCCTTGCGATAAGATTTCGCCGAGCGCCCTGTCTGAGGCATCTGTCGTTACAACAAACGGCTTCGTGAAGTCTGGATATTGCAGTACCGGTGCTGTGGTAAGGGCTGTGTTCAGTTCTTCGAAGGCAGCATCTCTTACTGCGGTCCACTCGCATTTAACCCCTTTCTGGGTTAATTCTGTGAGTGGCTTCGTGGTTCTCGAGAAATCTTTGATGAATTTTCGGTAGTAGCCAGCTAGTCCGAGGAAAGATTGTACTCCTTTTACGTCTCTCGGCACTGGAAATTTCCTTACTGCTTCCAACTTCTTCGAATCAGCACTTCGGATATGATGTGGCCGAGGTACTGCGTTTCCTTGCGCAGGAACTGGCACTTGCTCGGTTGCACTGCTAATCTGGCTTTCCTTAACCGCTGCAGTACCTCTCGCAGCCTGTCATTGTGCTCCTTCAAGGTCTTGCCGTGAATTACTATATCGTCTAAGTATACATAGCATTTAACTCCCTGTAGTCCAGCCAGCGCGGAGTTCATCAGCCTCTGGAAAGTCAGTGGAGCGTTTTTGAGTCCGAAAGGCATTCGGTTATACTCAAAATAGCCCTGCGGAGTGGAAAATGCAGTTTTTTTCCTTGTCTTGCTGTGCCATCGGAATTTGGTGAAATCCCGAGGCGAGGTCCAGGGTCGTGTAATATCGGGCCAGCCCCAGCTGGTCCAATATCTCGGTGATATTGGGCAGTGGGTACGAGTCTCGGATGGTGGCTTCGTTCAGCTTTCGAAAGTCCACTACTACGCGCATTTTCCTCACTCCGGCTGCGTCAGGTTTCTTCGCTACAACCAGCAGCGGCGCGTTCCATTGACTCCGGCTAGGTTGGACAATAACCATCCTCAAGCATTTCGCGGGTCTGCCTCTCCACTTCTCTCTTGTGGGTCTCGGGCAGCCTGTATGGGTGCACCTTAATGGGCTGCACCCCATCCTTAAGGGATATCACATGTTCTACCATAGGCGTACATGGCAGTCTATCCCCTGGCAGGTGGAACACGTCTTCGTATTCGCATGTGATTTCGTTTAGCGCTTTTCTTCGTTGAGGTTTGCCGTGTCGAGCTCTTTGGCTAATCTCGCAAGGAGGTCGACCCCTCGCTCCGTGCTGACGGCGCATACCTCAATAGCGGCCGCCTCGGCCACTTGACCTACTGCCGCTTCCTCGAGCGGCTCGAGTTTCACTACGGGGCGTTGTACCTCTACCACCTGCTCGGTAGTGTTTATTAAGCTGATTGCACAGCTAATATCACGCGGCGGCGTAACGCAGGCACCCATGATGACCCCGTCTTGGAGTTCTACTCTTGAGAGTAATGCAACGAATTTGCTCGTTGTTGCGGCATAGGTGACTGTCTCGCTGCGGCCTGCAGTGCCCGTACAGCTTCAGCATTTCTCCGTGCAAAATATCAGCCTTGTGATACTTGATGAAATCCAGGCCTAACAGCCCGTTGACCCCTAGCGGCACATTATTTGGGACTATGTAGAACCAATGTTCCACGTTTAGTGCCGGTGTCGCCAGCACATTTTTCGCTATACCGAAGGGGGTGAATTTTTCACCTGCAACACCCTGCAGTTCCACGGAGCACGGCTCACCATGGTTTGGGGCTTGAGGCATCCCTCCTTCAATACGCTGCACTGGGCCCCTGTGTCCGCTTTAGAGGTAAGTACCCCGGTTACGGCCAATGATACGACGATATCGAAGTCGCTGGCCGTAGCGCTAGACGCCGGCAGCGTTACCTGCAATAACTGCTGCGTCGTCTTCTTCCTGCGCGCGGGTCTCTCCTGGGCCATGAGTGTATTCATTCTCATCGTTCCCAGCGAGCTGGCATCGGTATTCGACCAACCTGCACCTGCATTTACCGTGGACCTTTCACTCTTGCCCCCTGAGTCCCTTGGACGTTGGGGATGCTGTGAAGACTGGGCAAGATGTATTCTCGCTGGGCATTGGTAGGCTCGCTCTTCCCGATCTGCGGGTGCAGTCTGGAGCCACGTGCCCTGGTTTCCCGCACGTGAAACAATTCTTGCCCTGCCGGGATGGTGCGCCTTGGGACCTTCTGGGGTGGCTTAATGCTCCATCTACCCCTCTCTTTGGCTGCACTATGTTGGTTATTTCGATGGCTCCCGTTGTCGACTCGTGGAGAGTGGTGTAGTTACGGGATCTCACCAGAATTTGGACCTGCCCATGCAGTCCATTTTCGAAGTTGGCCTCGGCGATCTTCCGTGTTATTTTCTCAATGATGCGCATGTTCAACATCGTAGTGGCTTCCTCGCAAAGCTTTTCTATGATATCCACGGTAATACGCTCTGTCCTGGCGGCGTATACCGCGATATCCTCGCCCTGGCCCTTCCTTCGAGCTTGCTGCTCAGTACCAATTCCAGCAGGATCTCGTGGTCACCGGGCGCAGCTCGCTTGAAGACGGTTTCACAGGACCATATAAAGGCGTCTAGCTCGTCAGCGTTGCTGCCGTCGAAGTGCTTTATATTTTTCAAGGCCAGCCCCAGGTCGAGCGACCGACCCCGGGTTTCCGGTACCCGCAGTTGCTCCCTTTGGAACACCGGATCCGAAGCAGGGTACTCCGGCTCCTCGAATTGCGTTTGCTTCGACCGCGGACGTGGTATCGGGTACTCTTCCAACCCAGTACCTTCCAGCCTTCGCAGCAATTCGGCTTTTTGCTCCCGTAGGGACCGGATGAGTTCGAACTTGTCCGCACCTACCTCGTTGAGCGTGTCCGCCAAGTTCCGTCTTGCCGACGGAGTTTTGGCCTCCCTGAGCTCGCGATCGAGTTCGCGTTAGACCAGATCGTGCTCGCGCTGCAGCCTTTCGTACTGGCGTCGAGCTCTCTCCAATTTGCGTTGGCTTCGGTCGACCGCCTCCAACCGATCGCGTACTCTGGCTGGTACCGACCGGGCTGTCATACCGGTAGCTGCGGAGAAACCTACGCGATCTATAGTTCGCATGTTCTCCATTTTCTGGTCAACCATGTTTTCGGTGACGCACTCGGGCGTTCGCTCGCCAGTAGCTATATTTAAAACGTCGTCGCTATCGTCGCTGTCGAATTCCCCGAATGACGCACCCCTACGTGGGTTTACGCCAAACTGGGCCGTCAGACGGTCTGCAAGGGCCTCTTGTCTGGTCGAGGGGATTGGTCCCGTCGGCGAGAGCACAAATAGCGCCCTCATCGTGTCTAACGAGTTGCCCCTGCGACCTGATCGGGCTCCTCTAGATTCCGACATGTTTATTTCGCGACGGACTTGATTCTAATATTTCCCGAACAAAAAAAAAAGAATCTCACGAGAGATATATGTATTCGATGCAATATTACTGTTTCTCGACTTTGACGCTACTGGCTTTGATTTTACGGCTAAATGTATATATATAACGTAACCGCCACTTACGGTAAGACGGTCTGGAAGATTGTCCTTTCCATGGCGTTGCTCCTTGGGTGCAGTTCCTTCGGTGATGTAGACCTGATGTCCCGTAGGTTCCCTCGACGGCTGGTCCAGTTGTCCTCCCTGGTACCGTTGACCCGTCTCCTTGTGGTTCCTGAGCTCGTCTTTTGTGCGTCGGCAATGGCTGCGCGACGGCTTCGTAACGAGTTACCGCTTCGGGTACTCGCTTGCACACTTTGTGCGGTTTTCCGCGACTTGACGTGACACCGTCAATTGGGACTTTAAACGGTTGCCCGATACGTCACACCGCACCGACGTGCACTTCGGGTCTTCGCGTTAAATTAGACGGGTTTTACGAACTACACTGGCGTCCTTTGCACAAGTTGTAGTCGTCACTATAGAGTCACTCTTAACTTTGTCCAAAACACACTTTATCCAATTGAATTACGTAGCACTCATCACTTCAGCAGATCCCACCGCTGCCACCAAATGTTATGCTGGTACTGCGTTATTGGTTAACTCGGTAATCGGTATAATATTAAAAAGTTATCATTTTGGGATCGTTTGCCGATTAGGAGTAGAAACTCGAGTAATTCGTGTAGACGTGAATTTATGTAAAAAATGAAAATGTTTATTATAGGCAACAGCTACTTCGCGTTGTCTATTTAAAAGTAAAAAGAGTTTAATACAATAAAACTGTGGTTACGAGCCCGTACGAGGAACCAACCTCTCGCGTGTGAATCTACCGTTCTAATCCAATATTTCGGGCGAGTCCGACCCGCGTTCAACCGTTCAGGTTGATGTTCAACTTTAGACTGATTTCGGCAATGCAGTTAATATGCCCCATTGACCGAAATCGAGTGTCGAATGAATTTCATAATAATCTTTGCTTGCAAATTCCAAGCTCGAGCTCATTGCAGTCATTGCGGGCAGCTCGATGCTTACGTTTGCACATTGTTATGCTTTGGTGAGCGGTCCTCACGAAAAGGAGGACAATGGCGAAATAATGTACAAGAATTAGTTCGTGGTACAACACTTTTAACAAGGTTATAAGTGCAATAGAATTTGAAATCCGGCCCATAAAATATTGCTATAATTATATACGGCTTAGATACACCGTAATACGTTGTAACGTGGCAGAAAATTCGAGCTGCGTCCTCCTCGCTCAACGGAAGCCTACACGATCACGCAGGGTTGTAGGGTGGATTTTCAGGGCTTCTTTATTCTTTATTTTTTATTTTTTTTGTTGCTTTATTTTTTTTATATATACTGTAACATAGTTACACGCAAGAGCGTAGGAATAGATGCAGCGATTATGATCGTGTAGTATAATCGAGTTATACTCTCGAATCCACGTTATTAGGTCGAACGATTATAAGAGCCGGTATAGTTTTCGAGGCATAAAAACACCTGAGCGACAGACTCGGTACAAATGTACCGAGGTTCGCGGGCAATAGGCCATCGAACTCGCGTGAAAAACATGCTACGTCACGCCATCGGAATTCCCTCGCTGACATAACAGCAGGACAGCGACCAACTGATTTTGCTAGGAGGTGAGGGGAAGGCGGTGAGCGCGGCGACGGTAGATCCCGAAAACGAAAAAGACGCGTTAGAATTTGAATATGATGACGTAGATTTCAGGGGAACGAGGGGAAGCGTATAAAAGGCCGGTGCGGGGACAGGGAAGCTCTCTTGTCTCTCTTGTCTTTTAGGCAGTTTAGCGAAGATTAACAAGGTATGAAAATTGTGAGACAAATTAATCGAGTGAAAAGCTCATGAGAGCATAAAAATATCTGCGAAACAAGTGAAGATCATTATATGATTACACATTAGGACGTTAGTAGAGATAATCGAGTGGATTTATATCAGGGGTACAAATTGAAAATGCGGGTTTGATAACAGATGGCGTTACTAACGCTATACGCATCAGGCAGTACTGTGACTATGTTCATGTCAAAGCTACGTCTTATAGCTTTAATTTTCAGTATGTGTCAATTTGTCGCAGTGTCAAATTCATAGTTTTTTTGAGCTCTCAATATGTCGAGTTTCGTGCCAACAAAACAGCATTTGCGGGAAGTTTTAATTTACTTCTTTAATTTGAAGAAAAGTGCTGCTGAAGCACATCGATTGGTCTCCGAGGCTTATCCGAGTCATGTTCCATCGGTTTCAACGTGCGAGAGATGGTTTGTGCGGTTTAGAAGTGGTGATTTTGACGTTGAGGACAAAGAGCGGCCGGGCCAAGTGAAAAAGTTTGAGAATGCTGAATTGGAGGCAATACTCAATGAAGACTCGTGTCAAACTCAACAAGAGCTCGCAGATTCATTGGGAGTGACACAACAAGCCATTTCCCATCGTATAAAAGCCCTCGGAATGATCCAAAAGCAAGGACATTGGGTGCCGTATGAGCTGAAGCCGAGAGACGTCGAGCGCCGTTTTTTTGCATGCGAACTGCTGCTCGAACGGCAAAAACGGAAGGGTTTTTTGCATCGCATTGTCACTGGTGATGAAAAGTGGATCCATTACGATAACCCGAAGCGCAAAAAATCATATGGTTACCCCGGCCATGCATCATCATCGACGGCCAAACCAAATATTCACGGCGCCAAGCTCATGCTCTGTATTTGGTGGGACCAGCTGGGTGTGGTGTATTATGAGCTATTGAAATCGAACGAAACCATCACAGGAGCACTATACCGAACTCAATTGATGCGTTTGAGCCGCGCACTCAAAGAAAAACGGCCACAATACGAGCAAAGACACGACAAAGTAATTTTGCAACATGACAACGCTCGGCCACATGTTGCAGCGCCGGTCAAAACATACCTACAAACGCTGAAATGGGAAGTCTTACCCCACCCGCCGTATAGCCCAGATATTGCTCCTTCCGATTACCACCTTTTCCGATCGATGACACATGGCCTAGCTGACCAGCGCTTCCATTCTTACGAAGAAGCCCAAAAATGGGTCGATGACTGGATAGCAGCCAAGCCGGCCGAATTTTTTCGCGACGGTATCCGTAAATTGCCAGAAAGATGGGAAAAAGTTGTGGCTAGCGATGGACAATACTTTGAATAATTCATTTGTTACCATTTTTTCAGAATAAACGTTCAAAAATAGAAAAAAATCCCGCATTTTCAATTTGTACTCCTGATATTACTTAACTCAACATGACCATTATAGGAAACACAAAATAACTGTTGCCATACATAACCTAACTTTTGCAAATCTCACGAATCATTAAAAATCTAAACGTTTCAACTGGAATACCTTGTTACGGAGATGTTCTTTCATTTTGGTAAATACTTATCTTCAATATATTATTCTCACTTAATTAATTTTATAATAATTTTTTTTCAAATACACATACTACACAATTTGGACAAACGTTTTTCAAACAAATTTCTCATCATATCTCTGATAAAATATATGGTTGGAGCTTACTATCTAAAGTCATATGATTATGTTTCACATTTGGTGCATGTTATCGCTGCGATGTCAAATATATGATTATTGTTAATTTATAAATTATTATTTTTGTCAACAACATTACAGCAATTTTAGTGAAACTTGTGAAGAGATTTCAGAAGAGAATCAGAGTCGAAACGTAATGGAAGTTCTTTGACTTTTTTCTGACCGTCATCAACGCCACACAATATCACTCTAATTCCGAAAACTGTATGCCATCTAAACGTGTTTCTTCTTACTGCCATTATTAAGAATAATTAGTTGCAAAAATTCTAAAAATCAAATTGAATTTAGAGTAGAAACATCGAAAGGTAAAAAATGTCGATACGAAGGTCCTAATCTGTTTATCGACGATAGGATACCAGTCTGATTATCAAAGGCAAGACCCAAATCTAACTGTCAGCAATAAGATTCAAGTCTGTTTTACAGGTCGTGGGATCCATATCTGTTTATCGATGACATAGTTGTGTCGCGGAATATTCCTCTTCACGTATCCTCAGGAATATTCCTTAGCTGACTAGAGATGGAATTCTAAAAGATAGCTGTCATACAAGACAGGATGCGAGGTAGACACTGCGAATTATTGTACATTGCTTTATTCACTTTTAAATAGACAACGGAAAGTTACCGTTACTTGTAATAAATACTTCAATTTATATAAATTCGCGTTTTCATCGATAACTCGAGATCCATCTCCTTATCGGCAAACGATCCCAAAAATAATAACTTTTTAATATTATACCGAATACCGAATAATTCAATTACCCGATACCAGCATAACATTTGGTGGCAGCGGTGGGATCTGCTGAAGTTAAGTGATACGTGATTTATTTGTACAAAAGTGTTTTGGACAAAATAAATAAGACTGACTCTAAAGTGACGACTACAACTCGTGTAAAGGACGCCAGTGTAGTTTGTGAAAACCCGAAGAAGCTAACGCGAAGGCGCGAAGTGTACGTCGGTGCGGTGAGACATATCAGTCAACCGTTTAAAATTTCGATTGACGGTGTCACGTCAAGCCGAGGGAAAAACGCACAAAGTGTGCAACCAAGTACTCGAAGTAGCTACTTAAGAAGAAGCCGTCGTGCAACCATTGGCGACGCACTAAGGACGAACACAGGAACCAGCGAAGAAACGGGCCGGCAGCGTCAGGAAGGACATCAAGGACCATCAACAGAAAGGAGCTGCAGGACACCAAGTCGACAGCACCCGAGAACATCGCCATGGAGAGGACCATCTACCAGATCATCCTTCTGTAAGTGGCGGTTACGTTATACTAATACATATTGCCAAAATAAACCAAAGCCAGTTAGGACAGATATTTGAAAATTTTCAAAAAATATATATATTCCACTAGAGATATTTCTTTTGGGATTTTGTGGGTATATTTAGAGTATTGTTCACCGCGAAATTAGCAGCATGCTGGGATTTAGGGGAGCAAAACTGAAACGCAGAGTCAATTGGTTAGAAACTACGATGCCAGGCGACGGGGTAGACTCCACAGCCGGATTAGCTGCTGCCGTAGGGGAAATCGTGTACGAAGCGCGCAGGGCGTTAACAGAGCTCTCGTCGTCGGGTCGAACCCCCGCCGACAGGCAAGAGGCCGTCGCAGGCCGACTGGACGCTGAGTTCGGCGTAAAACCACTGAGGGGTGCGGCGTTTCGCAATAACAGTAGTATAGGTAGCGACGACGTGTTCAATATGGCTACTGGCGGATGAACACTTGAACGCCTAGACGAGGAAATGGACGAGCTGGACATCGAAAACCTGCAAACAATAGATCGCGTAGGTTTCCCGACAGCTACCGGTACGACAGCACAATCGGCGATTTCAAGAGTACGAGATCGGTTAGAGGCGATCGACCGGAGCCACCGCGATTTGGAAACAGCTCGACGGCAGTGCGAAAAACTGCAGCGCGAGCATGAGTAAGGCCAACGCGAGCTCGATCGCGAACTCAGGGGGCCGAGACACCGTCGGCAAGACGAAACTTGACGGATACGCTAAACGAGGTAGGTGCGGACGAATACGAACTCATCCGGTCCCTACGGGAGCAAAATGCCGAATTATTGCGGAGGCTGGAAAGAACAGAATTGGGAGAAGACCCGATACCATGTCCGCGGTCGAGGCAAACCCGATTCGAGGAACTGGCTTACCCCCCTGCGGATCCCATGTTCTAAAAGGAACTACCGAGGGAGCCAGAGACTCAGGGTCGGACGCTCGACCTTGGACTAGCGCTGAAGAACATCAAGCATTTCGACGGAAGCAACGCCGACGAGCTGGATACATTCCTACGATCATGCGAGACCGTTTTCAAGCGAGTAGCGTCCAGGGATCATGACATCCTGCTAGAATTAGTACTCAGCAGCAAGCTCGAGGGTAGGGCGTCCAAAGAGTTGAAGCATAAAGTCATCCTCTCGGTAGCGCAGCTTAAGACCGAGCTGGAGGCCCTGTACGGGAAGCGGAAGTCGTTGCCTGCGTTACAGGTAAAATTCAACTCCCTCCGGCAGGGCCAGGGCGAAGACATCGCTGTATACGCCGCCAGGTCAGAGCGTATCACCGTCGATATTATAGAAAAGCTTTGCGAGGAAGCCGCCACGATGCTGGAGATGCGCATCATCGAAAAGATAACGCGGAAGAGCGCCCAGACCAACTTCGAGAATAGACTGCATAGGCAGGTCCAGATCCTGGTGAGATCACGCAATTACGCCACCATCCACGAATCCGTAACGGGAGCCATCTAGATGACGAATATGGTGCAGCCAAAGGGAGGGGCAGGTGGAGTATTAAGCCACCCCAGAAGATCCCAAGGAGCGCCATCCCGGCAGGGAAGAATCTGTTACACCCGCGGCAAAGTTGGATACATGGCTCGAGACTGCACCCGGAAATCGGGAAGAGTGAGCTTGCCAATGCCTAGCGAAAACAAGTCCATACACAACGTAGGCATCGTGTGAAATTACTGTCAGAAGGGCAACGTATGGAAGGACTGCATAAAGAGATTGTCGCAAAACAAGAGCGAGCCAGCTCAGACGTCACAGCAGCCCCAACGTCAGAAGGACTCAGGGGACAAGACAAAAAAATCAACTGTAGCAGCAGGAACTAGTCGAGCGAATACAGAGACCTGCCCACTGGGAACGATGAGACTGAATACTCTAACAGCCCAGCAAAGACCTGCACCCCAGCTAAAGAAAACGACTCTACAACTGCTACAGGTAAAGTTGCCGGCGTCAAGTGCCACTGCCTGCGACTTCGATATCGTCGCACCGTTGGCCGTGGCCGGGGTACTCACCCTCAAGGCAGACACCGGAGCACAATGCGGCATCATCAAAGAAGACTGTCTCAAACCGGAGACCATGGTGAAAGACTGCACAGTAGAACTGCGAGGGTGGCGGGCGAAAAATTTACTCCAGGAAAGGCAGACCAGTGAAATGCTGACAGAAGGCATCGTCCAGCCCAGCAGAAGCCAGTGGAACGCGCCACTGTTGGTTGTGGCGAAGAAACCCGACGCCGCCGGAGTAAGGAAAATGAGAGTAGTAGTGGATTTTCAAAAACTAAACGAAGCCACCATCGGAGACTCATACCCATTGCCCAATATCACCGAAATATTGGACCAGCTGGGACGGGCCCTATACTATACGACCTTGGATCTCGCCTCTGGATTTCATCAAATCCGGATGGCGCAGCAAGACAAAGAAAAGACCGCATTTTCCACACCCCAGGGCCATTTCGAGTACAACCGCATGCCATTCGGACTGAAGAACGCTCCACCGACTTTTCAGAGGTTGATAAAATCCGCGCTGGCTGGACTACAAGGAGTAAAATGCTATGTATACTTAGACGACATAGTAAGCCACGGCAAAACCTTCAAGGATCACAATGACAGGTTGCGAGAGGTACTGCAGCGGCTACGGGAAGCTAAATTGGCAGTGCAACCTAGCAAGTGCCAGTTCCTGCGCAAAGAAACGCAGTACCTCAGCCACATCATCTCCGAAGAGGGTGTACGTGCTGATCCAAAGAAGCTTGAAGCGGTAAGGGAATTTCCGGTGCCGAGAGACGTGAAAGCAGTACAATCTTTCCTCGGACTAGCTGGATACTATCGGAAATTCATTAGAGATTTCTCGAAAACCGCGAAGCCACTCACTGAATTAACACAGAAAGCGGTTAAATTCGAGTGGAACGCAGTAAGAGATGCTGCCTTCGAAGAACTGAAGACAGCACTTACCACATCACCGATACTGCAATATCCAGACTTCACGAAGCCGTTTGTTGTAACAACAGATGCCTCAGACAGGGTGCTCGGCGCAATCTTATCACAAGGCAAGATCGTGACGATTTGCCTATATGCTATGCGAGACGCACCATGGCAAAGGCCGAGCTAAATTATACAACAACGGAAAAAGAGTAACTCGCCATAGTTTGGGCTCTTGCTCAATTTTGACCATATATTTATAGTACACGTTTCACGGTAGTGACGGACTACCAACCGCTCACCTGGCTGTTCGGAGTAAAGGACCCAGGTTCAAGACTAATGCGTTGGAAAATAAAATTGGCGGAACATGAGTTTAACGTCGAATAAAAGGCAGAAAAGCGTAATACAAATGCAGATGCGCTAAGCCGAATATTGCTCACTACGAGGGCCCAAGCGAGAGCGAAGAACGAATCTCGTGAGTTGGAAGAGGACAGCACGACGGGGCAACTCGGCACAGCGAATGACCGCACAAAGCGGAGGGCAGAAGATACCCCTTACAGCTGTGGTAGCTCGCTGGACCGAGAGGTCGAGATCGCCCGCGAGATAAAAGAGGATAGCCGCACAAAGCGGAGCGCCGAGAATACAGCGGGCCAACACAGCAACGTGGCAGAGAGAGGGAGAGAGAGAGAGAGAGAGAGAGGCCGCGCCGGCCAATGCGCCAGAAGAAGATGGAGAGATTCGCAGCGTGGATGCAGGTTGCTATACTGATCCCCACAGCCCCGCCGCGAAGCCGAGCGGTCGGGGAAGGGGCAGACCACACAAGCTAGTGCAGACAGGCACGAGTAAGACTGCGAGCATCGCTGAAAGGGACAGAGCGAGCGCAGCAACGGTGGAGCTATCGGTGGGCACACCGAGGAAAGAAACTGCGGGCCTAGCGCCGCACAAGCCTGCTGAGGAAGCGAGGCAATGCGGAGGCTGCAGCTCACAAACCTCCAGCAGCACAGAAGAAGACAGCATTATGAAAGGGCACAGCGACTGCCGCAGTGGCGTAACCACCCCCTTGACCGCCGACCACCTGAAGATAATAAGAGAATACCATGACACCCCCATAGGAGGGCATCAGGGTATCAAGCGTACGTTTCGTCGGATCCGGACCAAGTACGACTGGCCCGGCATTAGAAGAGATTTGGAGGAATACATTTCGTCATGCGAGTCTTGCCAAAAGAACAAAATCAGGAAAAAGGAACGAGTACCGATGGTGGTTACGGACACCCCATCGAGGGTATTCGAAGAAGAAGCGGTCGACATCGTAGAACCGCTACCAGAAAGCGCATCTGGAAAGAAATACATACTTACGTTTCAGGACGCCCTTACCAAATACAGTGCAGCGATCCCCCTGCCGAACCAAGAGGCTTCGACAGTAGCAAGGGCGCTCGTTGAAGAATTATTTTGCCGGCACGGATCGCCGGAAACGATACTGTCAGACCAGGGCACCAACTTCCTCAGTGTGACCTTCAAAGAAATGTGTCGACTGCTGCGAATTAAGAAAATACAGACAACGGCCTACCATCCAAAATCGAACGGCGCCCTGGAAAGGTCACACCGCACCCTCGCAGAATATCTAAAAAATTTCATAAGAGAGGATAAAGGAGACTGGGATGAGTGGCTGCCGTACGCTATGTTTACGTACAACACCAATCCACATACCAGGATCGGACTATCTCCCCACGTGCTGGTATACGGAAGCGAAGCTGAATTACCGAAGGCCGTAAGACAGGAGCCCCGAGGCACTTATGCGTTGTAACGGGGCGAAATATTCCAGCGCTGTGTCCTCCTCGCTCGACGATCACCGAAGTGATCTCGCAGGGCTGTAGTGGGTAGTTGGCGGACTTTGTTTAATTTTTTTTTCTTTTTTTTTTAAACATATGTATTGTGATTTATACGACCGGAGGACGGAGAGAAAGTTCGAGGAGGAAGATAGCAACACATTTAACAACTGGAAACTTTGGACCGATATTTTACGTCTTTCGCAGTCGGGATATGTCGTTTTCCCGACGACGCACCAAATGCTATCCTTGGCCGTCGTCGACACACGGAAATCTAAATGTCTCAGGGGGTCAACTGCGGGACTACGCAACGCTGGTATTGTCTGTCGCTAATTTATACATCGGCCAGCTGAGGCGCTCGTCGCGGTCATCGGGCGACACAGGTTCCCCCAATTAACCGAGTTTGGCGGGTTAAGTGGGGATCAGAGTTTACGGGCACGCGTGCCGGCAGGACCTCAGGGCTTTTTCCCTGATATCGTTGAGCGAGTAAGACGTTGCGTTAAAGGCACCTGGACCCCGCGTTACTCTTGCGACGTTCGTATAAAGAAAGAAGGAAGGCGATTATCACGCAGTCGAAACAGAAGTTATAGTCGACACATTTCAAATCAACCACTGTACCAGCCTACGAGGATTCTCGCGGAAGCCAGAGAATTACGCTGCAGCATTGTGTTGGTGAGCTCGCTTTCTTTCCCCGGTCTTTGATTATATTCAATTATTTGAGGACAGACAAGTCCGTTCGAGCCCGTTCATACCTGCAATTTCTGTACCCCGCACGCAGAGTATACAGTTGTATCGGTCTAGGTTGCTTTTGTAGAGTGTAACAACGAGATCGCTTTATAGGTAAAGCCGGGAATAAGTTACGCCATGTTTTATGTTTCTTTAGATGTAATTGATAATGTCGCGCGCAAGTGAGTACGTCATCCCGTATCTTGTGTGTTTCGTGTGAAGGGGATTGTTACGTTATAGACCGCGTCACCTGTCATTTGAAATTAACTGGCGGTTATTTGTTCTATTTATTTATTTATTTACTTATTTATTCTTTCTTAGACTTCACCTTAAGCAAGATTGAAAGGATTGTGTATGTGAGTGTGGGATTTGAACAATTCGAGGCGTATCTTGCGTCGTTAAATTCGCCGGTGCATTTTGTGATATTTCATTTTATTAATTATTATTATCAGGAGTACAAATTGAAAATGCGGGATTTTTTTCTATTTTTGAACGTTTATTCTGAAAAAATGGTAACAAATGAATTATTCAAAGTATTGTCCATCGCTAGCCACAACTTTTTCCCATCTTTCTGGCAATTTACGGATACCGTCGCGAAAAAATTCGGCCGGCTTGGCTGCTATCCAGTCATCGACCCATTTTTGGGCTTCTTCGTAAGAATGGAAGCGCTGGTCAGCTAGGCCATGTGTCATCGATCGGAAAAGGTGGTAATCGGAAGGAGCAATATCTGGGCTATACGGCGGGTGGGGTAAGACTTCCCATTTCAGCGTTTGTAGGTATGTTTTGACCGGCGCTGCAACATGTGGCCGAGCGTTGTCATGTTGCAAAATTACTTTGTCGTGTCTTTGCTCGTATTGTGGCCGTTTTTCTTTGAGTGCGCGGCTCAAACGCATCAATTGAGTTCGGTATAGTGCTCCTGTGATGGTTTCGTTCGATTTCAATAGCTCATAATACACCACACCCAGCTGGTCCCACCAAATACAGAGCATGAGCTTGGCGCCGTGAATATTTGGTTTGGCCGTCGATGATGATGCATGGCCGGGGTAACCATATGATTTTTTGCGCTTCGGGTTATCGTAATGGATCCACTTTTCATCACCAGTGACAATGCGATGCAAAAAACCCTTCCGTTTTTGCCGTTCGAGCAGCAGTTCGCATGCAAAAAAACGGCGCTCGACGTCTCTCGGCTTCAGCTCATACGGCACCCAATGTCCTTGCTTTTGGATCATTCCGAGGGCTTTTATACGATGGGAAATGGCTTGTTGTGTCACTCCCAATGAATCTGCGAGCTCTTGTTGAGTTTGACACGAGTCTTCATTGAGTATTGCCTCCAATTCAGCATTCTCAAACTTTTTCACTTGGCCCGGCCGCTCTTTGTCCTCAACGTCAAAATCACCACTTCTAAACCGCACAAACCATCTCTCGCACGTTGAAACCGATGGAACATGACTCGGATAAGCCTCGGAGACCAATCGATGTGCTTCAGCAGCACTTTTCTTCAAATTAAAGAAGTAAATTAAAACTTCCCGCAAATGCTGTTTTGTTGGCACGAAACTCGACATATTGAGAGCTCAAAAAAACTATGAATTTGACACTGCGACAAATTGACACATACTGAAAATTAAAGCTATAAGACGTAGCTTTGACATGAACATAGTCACAGTACTGCCTGATGCGTATAGCGTTAGTAACGCCATCTGTTATCAAACCCGCATTTTCAATTTGTACCCCTGATATAATATTACACTGGTTACGCCTCAGAATGAGGAAGAAGGTACATTGTAAACAATCCAGTCCCTGTCGCTGTGGAGCATCGACAAGCGTCAGCACTTATGCGACTGGCCGACCTAAAGGCCTACAGCGAAGGTGACGCAATTATACTAGTACGCGACATACCGCTGATCAGGCAGCAACAGTACAGTATACCCTATACACACGCGAGCAAGCAACGGCGGGTACGACCACGTGGACACGACTGGGAGTCACGTAGTCATTGACACCGAGAATCGTAAATACCTAAGGATGACATCCGATGACGTGAAAATTGCAAGGTACTGGACAAATCGTACATTTGCCTACCAACACACCCTACTATTCCGGTTACGAACGACGCACCCTGCGAAGTCCTAATCTATGCGAAAATGGACACCGGTAACGGCAAAAAATGCGCAAAAAGGGTTACCAAAATCACCTATCCCCTAATCGTTCCAATGCAACAGCAAGGACGATGGCTATACGTCGCGCCAACCCCGGTTCCCGTAGGAATAAATTGTGGGAAAAATCCCACTCAGCATGAAATGTTAAATAATTCGGGAATACTGGCATTGGTAGGCATATGTGTAGTAACCGCCCGAGATTTCAGTATCAGAACCATCGGGCGAACGTCGCAGATCATACGGGAAAACTACCTTCCGTCATTTAATTTGCCATTAACGGAGATCGAAGCTAAGGCGCCCCCGACGCAGACCGAGAGGACCATCCTACTACAGAGCATGCTGCGAGACCCCGAAGAGCTTCGGAAGCTCGGAGCTCGAGCCGACTACATCACGGAAACCCTCAATACCGCCGGAGACGGGATGCAGCACATCCACAACCTGAGCTTCTACTCCTTGGGTGCTATAGCACCGATAGCCTTGGTTGGCTACGTTCTGTTTAAATGTTACAGGTACCAAAGAAACAGAACACCAACGAGAACGAGCGAGGCAACAAACCCGGCAGCCGCCGAGGTAACTATCAACCTCGAGCCACTTGGACGACAACAGCCAGTGGAACGACTGTGAACAGAGCCGACTAGGATATGCAATCGTCCCCCCAACCGAAAACGACTCGCTCGGCCCGAACGACATTAACAAGCAAAAAATGAAACATTTTACGTACTTACACATACGATATTACACATATATTATATATTATATATCGAATCGTAAAATTGTATTGAAATTGTAAGGTACGGGAAACCAACTGAAGAAAAAATTTTTAGAAAATTTTTCCTTTTAAGAGGGGAGGGATGTTGTGTCGCGGAATATTCCTCTTGACGTATTCTCAGGAATATTCCTTAGCTGACACAGCTAGAGATGGAATTCTAAAAGATAGCTGTCATACAAGACAGGATGCGAGGTAGACACCGACGCAGCATGAGGCGACTCGCTAAGCGATCTACGATTGGCTAAAGCTAAAGCTGCCAAGTAAGGGATTTTAGCAAACGCAGTTGCTAACCGCTTTACTAAAATCAGAATTAAATCAGACTCAACAGAGAACGGTTGGTTTCTCGTCAAATGCTCGAAACTACGAATTATTGTACATTGCTTTATTGACTTTTAAATAGACAACGGAAAATTACCGTTGCCTATAATAAATACTTCCATTTATATAAATTCGCGTTTTCATCGATAACTCGAGATCCATCTCCTTATCGGCAAACGATCCCAAAAATAATAACTATTTAATATTATACCGAATACCGAATAATCCAATTACCCGGTACCGGCATAACAACATGACATCGTTTTTTATCTGTGGCTGGATACAATCTTCTTTACCATCGGTAAGGCCAAATTGTTTTATAGAATGTAGGCCCCAAATTAATTTATCAGATTTTTTACCAGCCGTCCGACCGAATCTGCTTATCGACTGTACGTCTACAGCCTGCCTTGCCAACTGTATGTCCATTCTACATTACTTACGGTCGGTAACATACCTACGGTTGATAACGACTTTATGTGCCGGCGGTCGGAGACGTATATAGTTGTCAGCCGTAGGTATGTAACCGACCGTAAGTAATGTAGAGCGGACATACAGTTGGCAAGGCAGGCTATAGACGTACAGTTGATAAGCAGATTGGGCCGGACGGCTGGTAAAAAATCTTGCGCTCTGCTGCCGGTAAATTTTTATGCCCTGCCGTCGATAAATTGATTTGGGGCCTACATTCTATAAAACGATTTGGCCTTACCGACGGTAAAGAAGATTGTATCCAGCCACAGATAAAAAACAATGTCATGTCATCGACAAACAGGTATGGATCCTATGACCTGTAATACAGACTTAAGTCTTATTGCTGACAGTTAGATTTGGGTCTTGCCTTTGATAATCATACTGGTATCCTATCGTCGATAAACAGATTAGATCCTTCGTATCGACATTTTTCACCTTTCGATGTTTCTACTCTAAATTCGATTTGATTTTTCGAAGTTTTGCAACTAATTATTCTTAATAATGGCAGTAAGCAGAAACACGTTTACATTGCATACAGTTTCCGGAATAAGTCGGAATGAGTCAGAAAAAAGTCAAAGAACTTCCATTACGTTTCGACTCTGATTCTTTCTGAAACCTCTTCACAAGTTTCACTACAATTGCTGTAATATTGTTGACAAAAATAATAATTTATAAATTAACAATAATCATATATTTGACATGGCAGCGATAACATGCACCAAATGTGAAACATAATCATATGACTTTAGATAGTAAGCTCCAACCATATCTTTTATCACAGATATGATGAGAAATTTGTTTGAAAAACGTTTGTCCAAATTGTGTAGTATGTGTATTCAAAAAAAATTATTATAAAATTATTTAAGTGAGAATAATATATTGTAGATAAGTATTTACTAAAATGAAAGAACATCTCTGTAACAAGGAATTTCAGTTGAAACGTTTAGATTTTTAATGCTTCGTGAGATTTGCAAAAGTTAGGTTATGTATGGCAACAGTTATTTTGTGTTTCCTATAACGGTCATGTTGAGTAAAGTATTAATAATATATATGAAAACACGCTAAGTATAATTACCAATAAGTTTATATGTCAAAAAAGAATTATACAATTTATTCACATTTCACAAAAGGAATTAACCGGAGAAGCCGGTTGTGTGGTATAACAGACAGTAATCGGTGGCAAATGTGTAACAGTGATGATCAATTAATCAATTAACGTATCACGGTGTATCTAAGCCGTATATAATTATAGCAATATTTTATGGGCCAGATTTCAAATTCTATTGCACTTATAACCTTGTTTAAAGGTTAAAACGAGTAATCGATTAACAAAAGTTATTTCTTCGATTTATAATATGGAATTATGAATAATGCTTAACTTATTAATATCAGTTCTAAAATTTGTGAAATTATCGTCTTCTTTTATGCAAATCATTTCCATGAGAAGAAGGTTGTTTAAAAAGGACTCAAAAGCAAATATTCAAAAAATATCAAAAGCATGTTTAGTTGCATTAATTTGACTGCCTAAGGAGGTATGACCTTGTTACAGGTGATTTCTCTATTTCTATACTCTCGAATGCGTGTCTTTTAATCCATTCAATATCAGTTGCAGAACAATATTTTCATAGTAACAAATAAACTAATTTGGATTTTAACAATGAGGGAATTTTATCCTTCGTTGAGACGCTAATCAAGTTAATGTTATGTTTGTCATTTGTGACTAGATTAAATCCAAATTATTTGAAAAGCCTTACTGAAGGATAGTATGTATATCATATGTATGAACAATTAATAATCCATCCTGTGTCAATTAAAAAATTTTCTTCTTGGGTGCCTGGGAGTAGTCGTTATAGTCTGTCTTCTAACATGAATGGTCCATTTAATGAAATGGACAGGATTACAAGTTAAGAGTAACGTGTCATTAATGAATTTCAAGTCTTTACTTCAGAACTGTAAATGTTAAAGTTTTAATACTCTGTCTACGAGCATGTATATAATGCCTATTTTTTATGACTGAAGAAAAAGTTAATAAATCTACCAGACCAGATTACGACACCAATCTGTGATAACGATCTCATTTTCCCTAATTAATAACAAATCCAGGAATGGTATTTTATTATCTTTTTCTTTTTTTTATTATCTTTCTCTTTCTCAATAGAAAATTAGAGTTTGGGATGCTGAGTATTAAAAATTGTTGAAGTTCATCGAATTTGATTTGAGAGAGCAAAGAGGTGGTCTACGTGCCTTGTGAATAAAATTAGAGTGTAATGAAGTTCTGACAAGCTACATTCTTCTCAAGCAACCATATCTACTATGTGATATAATATTGGAGCTAATGGAAAACCCATAGGAAGCCCAGAAATTTGTTTGTAAATTTTATTATCAAAAGTGAAATAAGTAAAAGACATAATTATCTCAGTTTCTTTTTTAATTCGACGATAACACGGTCCTCTCCACACAAATACCTTCTTTTTAAGACGGTTTAAAACTAATAGTAAAGTTACATTTGTTCAAAGGGAAGTCACATCTAATGAAACTAAAATGTATTAAGCAGGTAAAATGATTTGCGTAACCAATGATTTCAGAGAAGAACTGTCATTAACATTACGAATCGACTCTTAATACGCTTCGTCAATATTTTAAGAGTAAAATCAACTGATTTTGTGTGTAGAACAATTGATATACTATTGGCCTCGTTGGGATGTTCAGTCAGTATATTTTTGCTAAAGTGCATATTCTAACTAAATTTGTATTATCAGGTCTTAAGTAATGATAGTTAGTTTGAATTAATTTTTGCTCGATTTCAGATATCTAGACGTCTGGTAACTGATTTGTGTATAATTTTTGTTGTATCAGTTACCATAAACTTATAAATAATTTTCATCGTTTAAGAGTGTAAGGGATTTTTGTATGTAATCAATAGACTTTAGAACAATAGTGCTATTCACTTTGTCATCTCTGGTGATTTTTATATCACGGTGTAATGATAAAGATATCTTAGTATCAAGTATGACTTTACTAGTGTCTTTTTTATGTTAGTGCAATGTAATTTATTTCAAATATTAGTTAGTAAGCGTCTCGCATAACTTAACTTATCTCTCTGAATCAAATCTGACTGTGATTGAAATTCAGAACTAACTTTATGAATGGCACCTTTGGCTTTCTTTGTGAGTAAGTATTACAAAATTTAGGTTCGTCCGATAGAAAATACTGGATAGATTGATCAACCAGCATTTTGTAAGACTTTTGTTAGAGTTGTACGTTCCGAGTCCGTTCAAAATAGTCTTATGATGGATAATGGAATAATTATTTGTTGTATTGTTAGTGCTGCGATCAGTTGACTTTGAATTCGAATTGAATTAACTTTGGGGTTTATTTCACTTTTCTCCGGACCGTCGCAACGCCATAAAATACTCATCTTATGAGATGAGTATGTATGAGTACCAGGTCTATAAATATGAAACCGGAATTTTTGTATAGAAAATACACGTTTATTGTATGAAAATGATAAAAAATATTTTATTCGAAGTATTGCCCATCGCTAGCTATACATTTTTCCCACCTGTCTGACAATTTGTGAATGCCACGCCAAAAAAACTGTTGCTCTTTAGAGGCAAACCAGTCATCGAGCTATTTTCGTACATTTTCGTAAGAAGTAAAGCGCTGCTCAGCAAGTGCGTGTCCCATCGATGCAAATAAGTAGTAATCGGACGGAGCCAAGTCTGGTGAGTAAGCCGCATGCGAAAGTATTTCCCAACTAAACGCCTCAATCGTTTCCTTGACCAGTTTTGCTGTCTGTGATGGTGCATTATCATGAAGCAAAATCACTTTGTGTTGCCTTTTTTGATATTCTAGTCGTTTTTCACACAAAGCTTAATTCAAATCGATCATTTGTTGTCGGTAGCGTTCAGTATTAACGGTTTCGCCAGGTTTTGGCAGCTCATAATAGATCACACCCTTCTGATCCTACCAAACACAGAGCATTGTCTTCCGTCCATAGCGATTTGGCCTTGCAGTCGATGTCGATGGTTCGCCTGGAGTTACCCATGATCTTTTACGCTTAGGATTCTCAAAATATATCCACTTTTCATCGCCAGTCACAATTCGATGGAGAAATGACTTTCTTTTGTACCTGGCGAGCAGCATTTCGCAAGTGGTTTATCGGTTTTCCTGCTGTCTTTCATTCGGATCATGTGGAACCCATTTTCCTATCTTCTGGATCTCTCTCATGGCTTTCAAACGTATAGAGACGGCTTCTTGTGTCACATTTAATTGATCCGCGAGTTGTTGTGTTTGAGCGTCATCCTCATCCAACAATGCTTGCAATTTACTGTCTTCAAACTTTTTCGGTGGTCTTCCACGTTCTTCGTTTCTCACGTCAAAATCGCCACTTTTGAATTTTTTAAACCACTCAAAGCACTGTGATTTACCAATAGCATGCTCACCGTAAGCTTCGACAAGCATTCGATGCGATTCTGCAGCAGTTTTCTTCAAATGGTAACAGAAAATCAATGCTGTCCGCAAATCGTAGTTTCCAGGCACAAAATTCGACATGTTCAACGCTATTACAAACTATGCTGTTGTATGAAACTTGTATTGTTATTAGTTGAAAATCTTTGTCAGAGATGTCGACAAGGAAATGGCGCCAATGACGCGGTTTAACGGTAACTACATTGACAGCTAGGGCCATCTATGGGGAAATGCGGGTTTCATATTTATAGACCTGGTATGTATGTATGTGTTTGAGAATCCGTCCAGATGTGGTTGAGCGAATCTGTGAAGATATTGAAAACTATGAAACTTCACTCGAGACAGGGAACAAAAGAAGCCAGACACAAAGATAATATCCAGAGAAATTGGTTTATTCTCCTTCCAAAAATACATTAAAATTAGCAAATTCACAGAAAATTATAGGAAAGCAAATATGAAAATTGAATGAAATTTAATTGAATTTTGGTGGAAGAGACCAGCACACAGTTGTGTTAATTGTGCTGTCTACTATTGCATGAGAACCAGCACACAATTATATAAATTGTGTGCTATGTGCGCTTGAGAGTGAGCATGTCGCAGGCAGTACTGCGGAGCATGCCACGAAGCGAGAAATGTGAGCGTGTAAAGAATCTAAATTACTGTTAAGAAGTTCTCTGTGCAAATTATGTGAGGAAATGTATTGAATAAATGAGAGCACTTGCAGTTGTACTGCTTGAGTGCTGGAGTTTTAATGTGACAGGCCGTGATGGATTCAG
The DNA here is from genome assembly GCA_963942595.1 of Cylloceria caligata. Classification (NCBI taxonomy): domain Eukaryota; kingdom Metazoa; phylum Arthropoda; class Insecta; order Hymenoptera; family Ichneumonidae; genus Cylloceria; species Cylloceria caligata. The sequence goes on along the minus strand of OZ012706.1, from coordinate 70,257,921 downwards.
CGCTGCAGAGCGCGGCAAAGTGAGCTTGAGGATGCACAAATGAGTGGAATAAATTCACAGTACTTTCCAAGAAAGCTTAGTTCGGGGAAAGTACAGTGAATTAATAAGAACACACGCAATTGTATTAATTGGGTGAGCAACAAGTAGTGTGAAAAACGTGGTGCAGCCCGCGTTGCAGAGCACGTCAACGGGTGACACCTTTATGTTGATGTACCGATGAGTTTTTCACTCCTCACCGTCATTGAATTACGATAAATTGTAACGGTGTACTCTTACCTGAGTTTAGAGTCCTGATGAGCACGAATATGTTAAGAAGATCCGGTGAAATGGTGAAAAGTCCGAGCGAGTGTACCGAGGACGTGTGCGCTGTCCCAGCGGGTTTTCACAGAAGTGTCAGATTTTGCAATATGGCTGCCTGATACAAAAGCGTCGTTGAGCGCTGGAGTCAAATGAGTGAGATAGCCGGTGAGCGAAGCCAAAGTTAAGCGAGAGAGACAACCTCTCGCTTAACGCGGCATGCATGCGAGGCACAGTCTCGGCTCTGCGAGGCCCTGTCTCGGCTATCTCCAGCATAGCCGATCACAGCGTGCTACACCGCAGCAACAGGTTGACGCACGGCGAATATCGATCACCGTGCGCCAGCTGATTATCCAACATTTCAGCCCGCTATCAGCAACGGGGTTGATGATTAATTTCCTTGATGTAATTTGATGTTATGGGTTGGATGAGACGGGCAGGACAGCTAATTTTGAGATCGGCCAACGCTGTGCGCAGTGCCAACGGGATGCAACGCTGTGACTCGTGCAAGTGGCCACTTGCACGGTGGAAAGCGCTCAACCGAGAGCAAAACCAAAGAGCCGATTTTGATGATATTGTTGGGGTGATGCCACTTCGAAATAGACTGCTGCCATTGTAGGTAACGAACAGACCATTGCCGCTAAAATTGTTGTACCTTCTGTTGCAACAATTGCTATTTTAAGAGCCGTGAGATTGCCAAATCTTCGAGAGTATAGCCTCGATTTGAGCCAGCAGTGTTGAGAGCTCTTCGACCGTGAGTGCTTTATCACCTACAGTTCGACGCAGGTGGAATTTGATCGATTTTACTGCTGCTAACCATTTACTACCCATGTGTGGAGCCGCCGGTGGATTAATCTTCCACGGAATTAAGTGATTTGCGAGGTACGACGTGATGATGTGATATTCTTGAGAAGCCTTCCTGAACGGCTGACGTATGGCTTTTTGAGCACCAACAAAGTTGGTGCCACAGTCAGAATACGAGTACAAAATTTGAAGAATGCCGCGCCGAGATGAGAATCGCCTGAATGTTGAGAGGAAGCCGTCAGCTGAGTAGTCACTGACGACCTCGAAATGCAGAGCTGAAGTGGCGAGACACACAAAAACGCAGATCCAGCCGTTGTGTGTCTTACTACCTCGCCCCTCCCAAGTTTTGAGCGTGAGAGGACCGGCGTAGTCTACTCCTGTGTGAGTAAATGCGCGCGATGGTGTGACTCGTGACAAAGGAAGTTGACCCATCAACTGTTGAACCCTAACTCCTCTCTGCCGGGCACACACCACGCAACGCAAAATCTGAGATTTTACAGGAGCTCTACCGCCGCCGATCCAATGAGTTAGCCTTATTTGGGCTAATGTGAGCTGAGTGCCTCCGTGAAGGGTCCGCACGTGAACTCATTCAATAATGAGAGTTGAGAATCGAAAATGACGAGGTAGAATGGCAGGATGTCTTCTTTCATACGTGAGTGCTGATTGAGCAAGGTGACCTACTCTGAGTACACCCTCCTGGTTGATGAAAGCTGTTAGTCGACTGAAGGGGTGAGCGGATGGAAGAAGAGAGCCTGACTGCAGCACTTGTAACTGGTGTTAAAAAACACGGATTGTGTTGCTCTTGTCGAAAAGACATTTGCTGCAGCCATCTCTTCTGCTGTGAGAGGACCGGTTCCTGCCAATTCTAATCTCTTCCTTATTGTGGCCACTACTCTGACATAAAATGAGGTGAGACGACACAATTTTGTGAGTGAAGAACAGCGATGAATGAGATCCCGATGGTACTCTGGCGTCAGAGTTGCAGCGAGGAGAACTACCCCTGGTCGGGCTTCCATAACGCTCAAATCCTCAGAGTCAGTTGAGGCTTTCGGCCAAAATGCAATAGGTTTAACCATCCACGGTGGACCTGACCACCACAACTGATGAGAAGACAATTGAGATGTTGAGATACCCCGCGAGGCACAATGAGCTGGATTACTTGTGCCTGACACGTGACGCCATTGAGCATTGGGTGTGAGTTCTTGTGTTTCAGATACTCTGTTTCGGACAGTATGAGATGTAAATTTACAACGAAAGCGGTCATTGCGTTTACAAACGATTATCTACACTAGCATACAAATAAACATGGATTTCTTTAGAAGTCTATATAGAAGATTTGGATTTACGCATATACGACAATTTCAAAATTTGTAAGAGGACGAATGAAAAGGAACTACGTCTTCAAGAACAACTCGAATTTCTCCTCTGCTCTCGCTAGGAAGGTCTAGTCCAGAAATATTTAAATTCTACTTGTTGTACCGTGAACTAATTCTTTGTATATTATTTCGCCGTTCTTCCTCCTTTGCGTGAGGCCCACTCACCAAAGTAGAAAAAATGTGCAAACGTAAGCAACGAGCTGCCAGCAATGACTGCTGCGAGCTCGAGCTACAACTTGCTGGAATTCGCAAGCAGAGATTATTATGAAATCCATTTCCACACTCGATTTCGGTCAGTGGGGCAAATAACTGCTTTGCCGAAATCAGTCTAAAGTTTAACATCAACCTTAACGGTTGATCGCGGGTCGGACTCGCCCGAAATATTTGATTCGATCAGTAGATTCAGACGCGAGAGGTTGGTTCCTCGTACGGGCTCGAAACCACGATTTATTGTATTAATCTTTTATTGACTTTTAAATAGACAACGGAAAGTTGCCGTTGCCTATAATAAACACTTCCATTTTACATAAATTCACGTTTACACGAATTACTTGAGTTCCATCTCCTAATCGGCAAACGATCCCAAAATAACAACTTTTTAATATTATACCGATTACCGAGTTATCCAATTACGCGGTACCATCATAACATACTGTACTTTACGACTTAGAAATTTTCAATAGAAAAACTCGACCAAGATTTTTAAAAATACTACACCTAATACATACAAAAATGCTAATTGTAGATATGGATGATATCTTTAGAAAAAAACTAATCTATCATAGAATTAGCAAAACATTAATGACGCTTAAAAACTCCAACGTGTATTCACAAAGATTTTTCAACATTAAAAAAGTAAGGCTAACTATGTTATATTTCGAAGTACGTGATAGTTATCAAAAAACTTCAACGATTACATTGTGCCAAAAAATTTCATACGCATAACTTTATTTTCGGTAGTAGAGATTATTTGCTCTCTCTTGTTCTCACAGAAATATAATTTACTCGACAAATGGGAATAATGACCATGACATACAATATAACTTATCACGACGACTACGACGACGGCAACGATATACACCCGGGGAATACTTCTTCAAAACGTCGGAAAACAAAAGTAATAAAAGTGTTTGAAAAGTGGATAAAGATTTAGAACAAGTTGTACAAGGAGCGGTGAAAGATGACTTCCGAAAAAGTGTACTATGATCCTTCACATCCAACTGGATACGCTGGTGTGTGGCGTTTAATCAGTAGAAAAAATGAAGCAGACTCCTGATATGACTGACTGACTCAGCAGGATAGTTATACCATTCATAGGTCTGTGCACCATGTCTTTCCACGACCGTATTGCAATGTTACAAATATTGACGATGTCTGGGAGGCCGAAGTCGTGGATCTACGTTCATTGAGTAGCTATAACGACAACGTCTCCTACCTGCTTATGGTAATTAACGTGTCAGTAAATACGCCTGGGTCGCACCCTTGCAGGACAAAACTGTGCGCGAAGTAACAAAGGCATTTAAACGTATTCTCGATCGTAACGATGGTCGTACACATGTTTCACTACAAACCAACCGTGGAAAAGAATTCCTCGGTGGTCAACTCCAAAAATTTCTCAAAGATGAAAACATACAATTTAGCGTTGCTCGTAATCCAGATGTAAAAGCCTCGATTGTCGAGCGTTTTAATCGCACTCTCAAGGAGCGAATGTGGCGTTACTTCACAGATCGTAATATCATCGTTACATCGATATACTACAACAAATGGTTTCTATACAATCGAGCATTAAAATGCAGCCGGCTGCCGTAACGCTATATAATGCCGATACAGCGGTGTGCAATATGACAATTAGTGCCGTTAAGCGACGTGAAAACAAACGTTTCACAACGTATGAATAGAAACCCGGAGATTACGTTCGAATTAATAGAACTAAAGACACCTTCGAAAAAGGTTACGAGAAAAATTGGAGTGAAGAAATTATCCGTACCAAAAAATATTTACATAAGCAGGGATTGTATGTGTATGCGTTGTGTGATTTCGAAGACGAAACTATCGATGGTTTCTTATACCCCCGAAGAATTGACGAGTGTTCATGAAAAGCGTGTAGAGAAGAATAAAGAATTCAAGATTGATAAAGTTTTACGGACAAAAGGACACGGTGAGAAAAAAGAAATTATCAAACGTTCACGGTCTCGAATATACGAAATTTTGTGGATACAGCGAGCAAAGAACCTTTTTCACCCCGTGTTACCGGTTTGAATGCACTAGAGACTCCTATTTGCTCTGTGCCGCAAGTGTACGGAGTCTATGGTTCAAGACTCGTGCATTCATGAGAACCCTGATGACAGGGCTTTCACCGGTATCTGGGTGACGGATGAGGTGCGGAAGGCAATAGATATGGGCTATAAAATCTTGATATTACGATGATTTGGGCGTATAAAACAACAATGTACAATCCTGATACACGCGAGAGTGGGCTGTTTGCTGCTTATGTAAATACACTTTTTAAGATTAAACAGGAGGCAAACGGTTGGCCCGAGTACTGTATGGACGAAGCGTCTCGTGTTACGTCAAATCCGCGCGGTGTTTTTACAAAAACCGACAAATTTAAGATGTGTGAAGCGTTTCGGCGTGAGTTTTCCGTACTCTGGTCAAGGAGAATGAATTCTCCCTTTACCACACTTGACAAGAAACACCGAAGACGCAAGCCCCCTTTTGAGTCCAACCTTTCGGAAAATTACTCGGGACAGGGCTGAGAATGCTCGTTGATTATTCGCGTTAACCCGTCACTCGTCTCGATAAACTAAATTGATGAATTAACCCGCGGAGGAAGGGGTTTTTTAGGTGGGAAGGCAAGCGGTAGGTTACTTTCACTTGGGGAAAAATTTACGGAAATATCAGATAAAATAAATTAGAAAAATTGCGTTGGTACTTACGTTTGGTTTGCCGGTGAAGTTGTTTCGCCGGTAACCGATGCGTTGAAGGGAAAATTAATGGCAACCGTTTGTTAAAATAAAAATAATCGTTACACTTGATGATTCGTGAAGCTGTTAGAATTTATTCAAATAACCGAATAAGTGATACACGTACGTTCGCTATTACCGTGCGCGAGCGATCGTTATTTTTCGACACAATACTTCTAACAAGATACTTATGGTTCGATAAAACAGTAACACGAAATAAACAGTGTGGACTTGTACAAAAACGGCAGAAAACGATTGAATTCAATGTCTTCTAAACTTTAGATAAATTCCGTATGATTAAAACTGAGAAAAAGTAAATTCGAACTGAATTTAGACTGTTCGACCGTTTTTATTTTCAGTACTCACTCTGGACTTTAGCTGACTCTACACAGTGGGGTTCCTCCGCGGTAATTATCGCCAACTGGCTGTCTACTGACTGCCCGGCGACTGACAGCACTATGAACTATCAACTATCGAGTATCGACTGCCTTTTTTCGGGCACTTTCCCGTCCTTATATAGGTCCTGGAGGGCTTCATTTTCTATGCGGGGGATTCTTGGAATTACAATAGAACTCGGACTTTGGACTTTATCGACGATCCATTATTTTCTTCTAGCTGTGACGTCGTCGTCGTTCGATTCTTTTCCTGAGTTGCATGCGAGGCGATACCACATGTCGCGAAGTAGTTGAAGGATTATCCCTTGCTTCGGGGGCACGCGTCGAGATAGAGAGAGAAAGAGAGAGAGAGAGAGAGAGAGAGAGAGAGAGAGACGCGCCCTGGTCAGGTAGCGAGGTGTCGAGGGTTTCGGGCCACGCTGCGTTGTAAATCCGAGTTGCTTCCACTGTCCCTTTTATGACTAATACCGAATATAGTTCTTCGATAATGTTAAACTTATTTTAATTCTTAATAGCGTGTAACGTAAATGAGCATATATAACTACTATAGTAACAAACTGTCTATGGTTTTTATATCCTCTCACGATCCTAACTGTTTAGTTAAAACAATGTATTGGTTTTTCGATGTTTGTTAATGTTTAATTTTCATATTTGCAATTATTTCTTATATCCTTTTAAGTAAGCATTTCTTTTCTGAATTCCTATCATAATTTTAGATTAAAATTGTTCATCAGTCCAAATGATTCTATATCAAATGGCTGCTTAGATTCACACTGTGTGGCAAAGTATATGTTCTATAAATATGTATTGTTGCGAGGGAACACTCCTCGTCTTATGGTGTTAACACAGAGAGAGACGGGAAAGACGGCATCGGCTCGGGTGCGACCTGAGAGCGTTGAGCAGCATGCTCCTACGCCAACAACCGCTACCGTAGCTTCGAGTCGTCTTTGCCATCTATCCGATGACTAATATGAATCGTCTTTTCTTATTCTATCCTATTTTACCTCTGATTATCTGTATGATATTATTTCTTAGCTCTTATATCGAACTTCCGTTTAGATGGTTTATTCCTTTTAAATTATTGATTTACTTATTAAATATATATATTCCATAGTTTAAGTATTTACTTCATAAAAAGTCCAAATCTTTGCTACGATTGTGTTTAAATTTGTATTTAAACGTTCAGAAATTCTGAAGAAATGCCTTTTGGGCTTTTGGTATTCTGTAGTCAAATACAAATTCCAATTTTCTATCAATACCATTAGTAAGGCATATGTCTTCATGTTATATTTTTGTTTATTGCATCATTCGTCGTAGCATATAGGGACTTTTGAAACAACGAAAACGTTGCCACGGCAGTTAGTCTATCTTCGTGTAATATTCTTGTTTATTGCATCATTCGTCGTAGCGTATAGGAACTTTTAAAACAACGAAAACGTTGCCGCGGCAGTTAGTCTATCTTTGTGTAATATTCTTGTTTATTGCATCATTCGTCGTAGCATATAGAGACTTCTAAAACAACGAACACGTTGCCACAACAGTTAGTCTATCTTCGTGAGCCAGATATGGTACATAACAGGGGGAAAGAAGCGACCACCCGACAGCCACCAATAGAACACGCGGACACGAATCAATTAAAGATTTCGATGACACGCGCCGCCAATGATATCCACCGGCCGGAGAGGGAAAACTCTTGATACGAGATTCAGGTCCCTCTACGCTGGCCGTTTAGAGTGGGGCAGTGGCCTACCAACTCTTGGTTTCTCGTTGTCAGGTACAGTGGTGAACCTGGCCGTCCATTCCTGGCGCGCACCATGTGTTCCCACTGCCCTCCCTCGGCGTACCTGCAGGCCTCACCGCTCCCACCGTCATTATACCTGTATAATCTCTGGTAGCTATAGGACTCGATAACGGTGCAGGTTCATGATCTTCTTTAAAAGAAAGATGGATTTCGGAGCATGGTTACGTCAGGACGTAATACTCGCGAGGAATATATAAATTATTACGAGCATGTGGAAGGTATCCGGCTGAACACTAGCAACATTACGCGGAATCAGGGCTTACGCTCAGTTGCTAAGCTTTGCTTAAATTCGTTCTGAGGTAAGTACGGTCAGCGGGATAACCTGATGCGCACGGAAATAATTCAAACTTGTGAGAAGCTATTGTTGTATTTGATTGATGATTTGATGATTTGTTATATTTGAACCGGGTATCTCGCGGCGAGGGTATTTTCCCTAGCCCCTTAACTAGTGTGGTTATCGCTGCATTTACAACGGCCTTTGCCCGTCTGAAACTTTATAGCTACATCGAGCTATTGGACAGACGGGTTTTGTACTTGAGTACTGGTGATGATGGTTGGAAGCGTTCGGTAGGTAATCTCCTCGGTGACATGACCAACGAGTTGATATCGGTGGCTCCGAACGCTTATATCAACTCGTTCGTCTCCGGAGGCCTAACATTTTATAGTTATACGGCTACGACTACCGCGGATCCCAAATCGATGGTGGACACTGTTTGCAAAGTGAAGGGGATGAGTTTGAATTATAAAAACTCACAAACAATGAATTTTAACACAATAAGTCAACTTATAAAATCAGAAATGCCGTCGTTTAGTAATACATCGCTTAATTTAAAATTCAAATCAATTCAAAGAATACCCCTCCACAACGTTATCACCCGTACAATGTACAAAACTTGTCGTGTCGTATGCCGTAAACGTCGCCATATTACACAGCGGTTATCACCACCGTTTGGCTTTAAAGATAGCGATGCTGATGATGGCTCGTAACAACTGTGTAATATGAACTTTGTAAATAAGTAAATAGAGCGCACTGTGGTGTGCGGGTGTGTGCGTGCGTGCGCGCGCGCGCGCGTGTGTGTGTGTGTGTCAATGCGTACGTTTATGTATACAGTTTTGTAAATTATTTTTATTCTTTATGAATATTAATGTAGTTTGTATATATGTATGTGTGTAAAAATGATCAAAACATGCGGCTTTATTTATAATTTTGTAAAATAATAATAAAAACACGTATATACGAACGTGTACAGAACGATTTGAAATTACTATGAATAAATTCGAAACTTTGAATTTCCTTTCTTGATATTATTCGAAAGTACTCCCATCATACACATTTTCATATTTAACTATGATGGCCATCAAAGAGACGCCAGATGTATATATCTAATCCTAACAGCTGTGAAAAAAGTTAGTTGAAAAGGAAACGTCGTGGTAAAAGTATCTCTGCCTCTCTTTCCAACCATAATTAATTGCCTGTATACTTGTGATCGACAGCTGCAAGGATCTCTGGGATCTCACCAAAGTAGAGCACTATTACATTATAACAAATCGGGTATGAAAACACGTATTAACAGTTCACCACCGATTTGCCGTAACTGCAATTTCTTATACGAAAATGTCAAAATAAATAGTTTTTATGGAGCTGAAAAATAACAAACGTTTTCGCTCACCATGAATATTATAAACAGTTAAAACATATTCAGAAATAAATTTATATTTGCTAAAGAAATATTTTTAAAAAAGCTATGGAGTGGGGCTCGGTTATCGACGACGGGCATGTTTAACCAGTTAATAGGGTACACAATATTATTTGCCGTAAGACCCAATCAACTTATCTTCCGTAAGTCCCAATTTGCTCTAGCGATGGTCGGCTACATACTGACGGTTGACAACCGATCTACTTTACCGATCGCCGATACATTTTCTACTCGACCGGCTGCCAACATTCGATGTATTTTTACCGACTGTCGGTTACACGATTACCAATAGTAGATGGCGCATCGGCAATTAAGTATGGATCAAAATCCGTCAGATGGCGCGGCGACGCTGCACCAATCAGAACACTGGGATAGGTTATCTGGGGGTAGGGACTGCTGGGGCCCAATCAGAGATAGGGGTAGGGGTTGTGAGGCTTGTGGGGGACTAATCAGGAACGGCGGGGGGTGGTGGGGGCAGATACGTCCTTTTCTTAACCAAGGACCTACGAATGAGAAAGCAGCATGGCGAGGTAGCGGGGCTAGTGATAAGGAAGGGGCGGGGCTAGTCTAGACACGCCCTGGCGCCATTGTGCCTCGCCCTGTCTTTCGATAAAGGGTCTATACTACTAATAGGGTTGATAGCTGACAAAACATCACTTGGCAATGGAGTGTTGTGCCGCGGAATATTCCACTTCGTATTTCGTATATTCGGGAATATTCCATAGCAAAGAAACATTGGAACTCGTTCAAGACAGAAAACGAAGTCCAATGCCCGATCGTACGAACGATACCAAGAACGCCGACGCAGCATGAGGCGACTCGCTTAGCGTTCGACGATAAGCTAACGCTAAAGTTGCGAATTAAGGGATTTTCGTGAACTCAGTTAACAACTGCTTTACGAAAATCACTTATAAATTAGACTCAAAAAGAGAACGGGTTGGTTCCTCATCAAATACTCGAAACAACATTTTATTGTACACTCTTACAATGACTTTCAAATAGACTATGGAAAGTTACCGTTGTCTATAATAAATAATTCTTTTGATATAAATTCGCGTTTTCATCGATAACTCGATATTTATCTCCTTATCGGCAAACGATCCCAAAAATAATAATTTTTTAATATTATACCGAATACCGAATAATCCAATTACGCGGTACCGGCATAACATTTGCTGGCAGTGGTGGGATCTGCTGAAGTGATAAGTGCTACGTAATTAATTTTTTTGGACAAAAAAGTGTTTTGGACAAAGTTAAGAGTGACTCTGAAGTGACGACTACGACGCGTGCAAGGACACTAGTGTAGTTCGTAAAAACCCGACTAATCTAACGCGAAGACGCGAAGTGAACGTCGGTGCGGTGTGACGTATCGGTCAACCGCTTAAAGTCCCGATTGACGGTGTCACGTCAAGTCGCGGAAAACCGCACGAAGTATGCAAGCGAGTACCCGAAGCGGTAACTTGCGACAAAGCCGTCGCGCAGTCATTGCCAACGCATGGAAGACGAGCCCAGGAACCACCAAGAGATGGGTCAACGATACCAGGGAGGACAACTGAACAAACCTTCGAGGGGAGCTACGAGACAACAGGTCTACAGCAGCGAAGGAACAGCACCCAAGGAGCAACGCCATGGGGAGGACAATCTTCCAGTTCATCTTCCTATAAGTGCCGGTTACGTTATACATATACATATAGCCTCATAAAGTCAAAGCCAGTAGAGTCAAAGCCGTGAAGTGAGAAAATATTCCAACGGATATATGAATCTCTCGTGAGATTATTATTGATATTATTATTTGAAAATATTGAAATAAAACCCATCGCGAAATAAACATGTCGGAATCTAGAGGAGCCCGATCAAGACGCAGGGGCAACTCGTTAGACACGACGTTGCCTGGCGCAGAGGTAGACTTCACAGCCGGATTAGCTGTGGCTGTAGGGGACATCGTTTATGAAGCGCGCAAGGCGCTATTACAGCTCTCGCCATCGGGAAGAATCCCCGCGACCAGACAGGAGGCCCTCGCAGGCCGTCTGACAGCCCAGTTTGGCGTGAACCCACTCAGGGGTGCGTCATTCGGGGATCACGCCAGCGATGAAAGCGACGACGTGTTTTAGATGGCTACTGGCGAGCGAACGTCCGAGCACATCACCGACGACATGATTGAGCGAGAAATTGAAAACATGCGAACTATAGATCGCGTAGGTTTCTCTGGAGCTACCGGTATGACAGCCCGGTCGGTATCCGCAGGAGTACAAGATTGGATGGCGACGATCGACCGGAGCCACTGTGAAATGGAGAGCTCGATGCCAGTACGAAAGGCTGCAGCGCGAGCACGATCGAGGCCAACGCGAACTCGATGGTGAACTCAGGGAGGCCGAAACACCGCCGGCAAAACGGAACTTGGCAGATACGCTCAACGAGGTTGGTGCGGATGAGTTCGAACTCATCCGGTCCTTACGGCAGCAAAATGCCGAACTACTGCGGAGGCTGAAAGAAACTGGGTTGAAACAACACCCGATACCGAGGCAAACGCGATTCGGGGAGACGGAATACCCCGCTGTGGATCCCGTGTTCCAAAGGGAACAACCCCGATTGCCCGAAACACAGAGTCGGACGCTCGACCTTGGACTAGCACTGAAGAACATCAAGCGTTTCGGCGGAAGCAACGCCGACGAGCTGGATGCTTTTCTACAATCGTGCAAGACCGGTTTCAAGCGAGTAGCGTCCGGGGATCATGACATCCGGCTAGAATTAGTACTCAGTAGCAAGCTCGAGGGTGGGGCACCCAGAGAGATAAAACATAAAGTCATCATCTCGGTAGCGCAGCTGAAGATCAAGCTGGAGGCCCTGTACGGGAAGCGGAAGTCGCTGCCCGCGTTGCAGGTTGAATTCAATTCCCTCCGGTAGGGCCAGGGCGAGGATATCGTGGTATTCGCCGCCAGGACGGAGCGTATTACCGTCGACATTATAGAAAAGCTATGCGAGGAAGCCGCCACGATGTTGGAAATGCGCATCATCGAAAAGATAACGCGGAAGAGCGCCCAGGCCAAATTCGAGAATGGACTGCATGAGCAGGTCCAGATCCTGGTGAGATCTCGTAAATACACACCTCTCCACGAGTCAGTAACGGGAGCGATCGAAATCACCAATATGGTACAGCCAAAGGGAGGAGCAGGTGGAGTATTAAGCCACCCCAGATAGTCCCAAGGCGTACCACCCCGGCAGGAAGAGAATTGCTTCACCTGCGGGAAAGCTGGACGCATGGCACGAGACTGCACCCGGAGATCGGGAAGAGTCAGCTTGCCGATGCCCAGCGAAAACAAGTCCATACATAACGTAGACATCTTGTACAATTACTGTCAGAAGAAGGGCCACGTGTGGAAAGACTGCAGAAAAAGATTGTCGCAAAACCGGAGCGAGTCAGCTCAGTCTTTACAGCATCACCGACGTCCTACGGACTCCGGGGGCAAGAGTGAAAGGTCCACAGTCAATGCCGGAACATGTCGATCAGAGACCGATGCCAGCCCGCTGGGAACAATGAGAATAAACACGCTCACGGCCCAGCGGAAACCCGCGCGCAGAAGGAGAAAAACAACGCAGCAGTTACTGCAAGTAACGCTGCCGGCGTCCAGCGCTACGGCCAGCGACGTTCACATCATCGCACCGTTGGCTGTGACCGGGGTACTCACTCTTAAAGCGGACACCGGGACCCAGTACAGTATACTGAAAGAGGAATGCCTCAAGCCTGCGACCATGGTGAGCAGGTGCTCCGTGGAATTATAGGGTATGGCAGGCGAATAATTCGTCCCCCTCGGCATAGCAAAAATTGCGCTGGAGACACCGGCGCTAAACGTGGAACATTGGTTCTACATAGTCACAAATAACGTGCCGCTAGGGGTCAATGGGCTGCTAGGAATGGATTTTATCAAGTATCACAAGGACGATATCCTGCACGGAGAGACGCTGAAGCTGTACGGGCATTGCATTCCGCTGCTGGACGGGACGACGAGGGTATCTCTGCCGCCACGCAGCGAGACAGTCACCTATGCCGCAACAACGAGCAAATTCGTTCCATTACTCTGAAGAGTAGAGCTCGATGACGCACAGTAGACGCAGAGCCCGAAATCGTGGCAGAAAAGTCAGAAAAAAATTTTTACAATCGGGATATTTGAGCAGGCAGTCAGGTAGAGGACTAATGGCTGCGTTAAATTGTAAAAGGGGAACCTTTTTCCCCGTATACCTTCGTCGCTGCGTCAGTTGGAAGTTAGCCTTCGAGACGAGTGTTCGCATCGCGCGCTGAACGAGCGAAAACTACCGTGACTTATAAAATCGATAACTTTAAAGTAAAGTGTTTTAAATCAATCCGGAGACCTGGATACGACTTCTGGAGGTATGTAGAAGATATTTTTACATTGGTTGAGTTTAAAATAAATATGTAAATTATTGAAGTGTAGTATAAACTACTGCATAAATAAAGTGAAAGAATTTTGTAAACTTATATTTTCAACTATCCGAAAAGTTATACTTTCTGCCATATTCTGCGACAGCCAATGTCTAGGCCTTTAGTTTATTATATAAGCTTGCGAAATTAACAGGAATTAGCTGCCTAGAGCTGCCTAACTTTGTCTGTTATGGTTTTTGGCAACGTAAAACAGGCGGTTGCCGACCGTGCACGCGCGCGCGGCGCCATACGCCATGCCATGGGGCCATTGAACAGCTGCTACTTGAGCAATAGGACTATATCCATACATATACCATATATAATATATATATATATACATATACAGGGTGCGCCATCTCAATCTGGTCGATGGAAGTATTGAATAACTTAGAGAATTTTCAACAGATTTCACAAAGTCGTATTTTTTTATTAAATTTGATTCATTACAATTTATTTTGATTAGTTTCCAAATACCACATCGATCAAATGTCCGCCTTTATTACTGAGACAAAAATGAGCTCTTTTTTCGGCATTTTCTATTGTATTTGCCAGCGTCTCGGGCGATATCGCTGCGATTTCGGCTCGAATGTTGTTTTTTAGCTCCTCTATGGTCTTCGGCTTGTTGGCATAGACTTTACTTTTCAAAAATCCCCACAAGAAGAAGTCCGGTGCAGTCAAATCCGGCGATCTTGGTGGCCAGTCAATATCACCTTTCTTTGATATCACACGTCCTGGGAACTTCCGACGCAAATAGTCCATTGTTGAGCGCGCAGTGTGACATGTCGCACCATCTTGTTGGAACCAAAATTCCTTAAGACCTTTTTCACGCATTTGTGGTAAAACAAAGTGTGCCAACATCCACCGATATCGATCCCCATTGACAGTTTCACCAGCTCTGAAGAAAAATGGTCCAATGGTGGTTTTTGAGCAAACACCGGCCCAAACTGTCACTTTCTCATCGTGCAATGGAGTTTCGTGAATAATATGAGGATTATCGGTGCCCCACATGCGACAGTTTTGTTTGTTGACAGCGCCAGAGAGGGTGAAATGAGCCTCGTCGGTCATCAGAATTCGCTCCCAAAAATCCGGCTCAGCTTCCTTCATTCGACTAACGTTATTAGCGTAAGCCAAGCGTCGCGGCTTGTCAGTTTCCAATAATCTTTGAGTCAACTGCACTTTGTACGGAAACATGTGAAGATCTTGCTTTAAAATCCTTCTCAAAGTGGTTCCACTGATGTTTAATTGCTGAGACCGGCGGCGGTATGAGACATTTGGATTTTCTGCAACACTCTGTCGAACAGCTTCGATATTTTCATTTGAACGACCTGGACGCGGTCGAGCTTGATGTTGGAGATTCGCTACAGACCCGTGCTCCATGAAATTTGAAGCTAAATGACGGATAGTGTCGCCTTTGGGCGCAGAACGTCCGCGATATTTTTTACGATACGCACGCTGAGTTGACACAACTAAACGATTATTTTCAATGTAAAGCGAAACTATTTCGGCGCGTTCTTTCGGCGTATAGCGATACATGGTTGAAATTGTACTGAAATAACCTATACGAAACGTGTGGTACGACGCTGGTCGGTTAAAATCTGTCAGAGTTATTCAATACTTCCATCGACCAGATTGAGATGGCGCACCCTGTATATATACAAAATACAAATTCAAGTAAATCATTTATATATCTATTTTTGTAGACATACAACAATACATATATATGTAAGTATATACTAAAGTAATTAATTTGAATCGTCACATTTTATTTATATTTGATACATTTTTATTATATATATAGGTATATATGGGGCATTCCACGCCAAATCGGACAGTTCAATTTTTTTTCCCTTGATTTTGTCATATTTTCATGTACTCATCAAAAATCGGCTTCTGGTACATTTTGAGATGTTTTTGGTCACCCGTTCAAAAAATATTTGTTTATGTTTTTTTGCTCATAACTTCTTTCATAATAGTCTAAATTCAATTTTTTTTTCATAACTGTTGTTTTTTATGTACTTTTCAAAAAAAAATACGAATAATTATTGCGGCTACTTATTTGTTACAATAATTAAAATTCATTAAAATTTTGATCTGATCCTTCAACACAAATTCTATACAATTTTATGTCTTTATTACAGGGTCCCATTACGAAGGAGTACATTTGACGAGGAAAGAATTATATCTTATTATAAAGGATAATTTGAACGATAATTTCGCTACGTTATTGTTTGGCTTTCTGATTCGCAATCAGTCACTTTCACAACCCGCGTATATCAATTTTGTTCAATTCAATTATAATAATTAAAATTCAAATAACTAATGCAAGTTATATATCATTGTATACGAAAACGTCATACTAAATAAGTATATTATTTCATCCTTTTTTGAGTGGTACGGCAGGAGGGAGTTTTTTTGAAAATTTTCAATTTTTTTTAACATACTTGTCCGCCATATTGGATCAGCCATTTTGTTTACAATAATTTGGCTTTCGGATTCGTAATGAGCGACCCTCAAAACCCACATATAGCAGTTTTTGTCAAGATCGGACACCTTTTTAACATTCATGTCCACCATATTGGATCGGCCATTTTGTTTACAATAATTTGGCTTTCGGATTCGTAATAAGCGACCCTAAAAACCTGCATACACCAATTTTTGTCAAGATCGGACACCTTTTTAACATCCATGTCCGCTATATTGGATCGGCCATTTTGTTTACAATAATTTAGCTTTCAGATTCGTAATCAGCGACCTTAAAAACCCCTGCATACCAATTTTCATTCCAATCGGAGGTTATTTGTATTTACTGCCACGATTTCGGGCTCTGCGTCCACTGTGTGACGGGGTCATCATGGGTGCCTGCGTTACGCTGCCCCGTGGTAGCTGCTATGCAATCAGCTTAATAAATACTACCGAGCAAGTGGTAGAGGTGCAACGCCCCCTAGTGAAACTCAAGCCGCTCGAAGAAGCGGCAGTACGTCAAGCGGCTGAGGCGGCCGCTATGGAGGTATGCGCCGTCAGCGCGGAGCGAGTGGCCGACCGCCTCGCACGATTAGCCAAAGAGCTCGACACGGCAAACCTCAACGACGTAGAGGGCAAAGCGCTAAACGAAATCACATGCGAATACGAAGATGTGTTCCACCTACCAGGGGATAGGCTGCCGTGCACGCCTATGGTAGAACATGTGATATCCCTTAAGGATAGGGTGCAGCCCATTAAGGTGCACCCATACAGGCTGCCCGAGACCCACAAGAGAGAAGTGGAGAGGCAGTCCTGCGAAATGCTTGCGGAAGGCATTGTCTAACCCAGCCGGAGTCAATGGAACACTCCGCTGCTGGTTGTAGCGAAGAAACCTGACGCAGTTGGGGTGAGGAAAATGCGAGTAGTAGTGGACTTTCGGAAGTTGAACGAAGCCACCATCGGAGACTTGTACCCACTGCCCAATATCACCCAAATATTGGACCAGCTGGGACGGGCCCGATAATACTCGACCTTGGATCTCGCCTCTGGATTTCATCAAATCCTGATGGCGCAGGAAGACAAAGAAAGTACCGCATTTTCCACACCACAGGGCCATTTCGAGTACAACCGCATGTCATTCGGACTCAAGAACGCTCAACTGACTTTTCAGTCGTTGATGAACTCCGCGATGTATACTTGGATGACATAGTAATCCACGGCAAGACTTTTAAGAAGCACAATGACAGGCTGCGAGAGGTACTGCATTGGCTACGGGAAGTCAAATTGGCAGTGCAATCTAGCAAGTGTTAGTTCCTGCGCAAGAAAACGCAGTACGTCGGCCACATCATCTCCGAAGAGGGTGTACGTGCTGATCCAAAGAAGCTGGAAGCAGTGTTACGTCAAAATCGCGGCCTATTTTACGAAACGCACGACTTTAACATAGATGCACGTTTCGGTGTATATTTTCCGTGCTCTGGTAAAGGAGAATAAATCCTCCCTTTACCACACCCGACGAGAAAATACCGAAGACGCAAGCCCGTTTTTGAGTCTAACCTCGCAGAAATTTACTCGGGATAGGGCTGGAGTGCGTTTCATTCTTGGTTGGGGATAATCACTTCACGAATAATGGGGTGGGACTTGAATGACAATTTCACGCGGAGCAAGATTTCACTTTAATTGGTAAAAGAAAATTGTACTTACGGTTGTTTGTTGTTGTGGTTCTTGCTGTTGAACGTTGGTTGGACGTAGACTGGTGTAGTCGGACAAACTCAAAATCGAACGTATGCGTTAGTGCGTATTAATAATTATTTATTGAAATAAAACTACATGAGTAGTCAAATGTTGCACGTTCAATATTCCCGATTTCGTACGCGTTAATAATTATAAGTACTGTACTGGTACTCTGTACTACTTGAAACTATACTTTGTGAAATTGAGCCGTGGTTAAAAACTATTGAAATGTACTACTTGATCCCCATGAAACTGACTTACTTGACTCTCCGTGAAAGGTAAGTCTCCTGCGGACTATTAACTCACTGCCGGGCGACTTATTGACTGCCTGGCTAGTGATTAGTCCTTTACTCCCCGTGAAACTGTGTCTCCGGCCGATTTTCGCAGCCTTTTAAAGGGCTCCTGAGCGTCGGAAATTCTTGTCGTCAAGCGCGCAAAAAGAAAAGAAGAGATAAAACCCTATCCTGATTATAAGAATTTCCCCGTGGTCTATCTCAACCATACACGTATTCATTCCCCTTACTCCGCAGAGTAGCTTCCCGACATGCAGTGCCATAGATCTATGCAAGTGCATCGGTATGGCGCGCTGTGATTTGTCCGCGCAATGCGATGCACAGGGGACCATGATCGCCGTTCAGCCCTCGCGATAAGGCGTTTATCGTGGCGCGGAGAGTCGGCCAGCCTCGCTTTCGTGCAGAAGAAGCTTTATGAAAACGTGTTGCAGTTTTCTCTCTTTCTCGTTTCGTCTTACTTCTGGTATGTAGCTGTAAAATAATCTTAACATTTCATTTTATCCTTTCTATATATGTGTAACATATTCCATATAAATAACTTGCTGGTAAAACAAGTATTTTTATGCATGGAAACGAGAGAGAGCGAGAGAGTACTTCTCCTTGAGAGTGACTCGCCCGACTCGGCTACTCGTATATTTCGTCCGTACGCAAGTCAGCTAGATCGCTGTTCAGACCTCGCGCAAGGCGTTTATCGTTGCGTGGAGAGTCGGCCAGCCTCGCCTTCCTGCAGAAGAAGCTTCATTGCAACTTAATTTTAGTCTCATCTCTTTCTCGTTTTTTTTTTCTATTTTTCGCTATTTTACCATAAATTAATCCTAATATTTCCTTTATCCTTTCTATATATGTGTTGGATAATCAGCTTGCGCACGGCGATCGATATTCGTCGTGCGCCTACCTGTTGCGGTGCTCTAGCACACGTCGTTCGGTTGAGCCGAAGATAGCCGAGGCAGGGCTTCGCGAAGCCGAGGATGTGCCTCGTTGGCATGTCGCGTCGAGCGAGAGGATGTCTCTCTCGCTTGACTTCGGTTTCGCTCACCGGCTATCTCGCTCAACTGACTTCAGCGCCCAACGACGCGTTCGTACTCGCAGCCATATTGCATTTTTGGACACTTTCGCAACAGCATCGAGGAACAGCACACACGGAACTTTCTCGGACTTTTCTCGTTGGCTTCTGACTCTGGATTCACTCATGGCTCTCAACAGGACTCAAAATCAGGTATGAGTACGTTGTTATAATTTACCGTAAATTCAATGGCAACAAGGAGTTGAATGCTCATCGGTACATCAGCATTTTGGTCCCACTTTTTGGCGGCATTGCAGCACATGTCACGCCACGTTTTTCTCAACATAATTTGCCGGTATAATTAATATAATTATGCAGGTGTACTATATTCACTGTACTTTTCCCCAGGACATCTGTTGGAAGAGTACAGTGACTATACACTACTCATTTTGTGCATCCTCATTATGTGTTGTATTGTGCTACGCAGTGCTGCCTGCGTAGCTAGTCTCATGTGTGTAGAGCACTCAAACAATTTCAATTGCAAGTGCTCTCATCTATTCACTGCAACTTCTGTTCAATAAATCTACTGAGAGCTTGCAGTGAATAATTCACACATCTTATGCACTCATATTTCTCTTAGCGTGGCGTGCTACATAGCACTGACAGCTGTACACGCACCGGTCTCAGTGCTCACAGAACACAATTAATATAATTGTGTTCTGGTTCTCAGCTCATAAATCACAATCAACTAACTTATTTAAATTCAATTGTTTATTCTCAGTTTTTTGGTGCATTTATTTATATTATTTTGTATTTTTTCTAAATTTGGTCTTTCTTATATCTATTCTCACCTTTAGTGTTTTATTCAAAATTATGTGATTTATTGTAGTTATGCGGAAGGTGTAATAAACCACTTTCTCTAATTTAACATCAATGTGTCTGGTTTATTCTCACCCTGTCATCGAGTGAAGCTTCATTAGTTTCAATATATTTCAGATCTGTCAAATACCATCATCGGACGGTTTCTCAAACAATATGCATAACATATTCTATATATTTATGATGGTATGTTTACTATCAATTCCAATATTTTACGAGAGACTTTTTGATATAATCCCAACAGAAAAAGGAAATTAATCCTGATATACTGATTTTTTTTCTATTACCCGACTATACCTTGTAAGCTCATTAATTCAATGTGGGTTGTACTCGTTTTCGAGTGACAGCCCCTGGGTAGTTTCCATATGGAAGCATAATTGTTCTTTTTGCTGCTGATATTTCACCTACAGTATTCGTGTGAACACTTTAATAGTCATAACTCTTTCGTTTAAATCAACAGTTCCTCCACTTTTGTTAATTGTTTCGCTCAGTTAATAATTGTTCGTGATTTCATCATCTTTGTAAAGAGAGAGAGAAGATTTCAGGCAAGAGCGAGAAGAAAGGGTGCGGTCGCTTGGTCATGTGATAGCGTTCCCTCCAACCGCTCCCTCATAACCAACAATGCCCCGATAGCGACTAGCCGAACCTCTGATCTAGGATTGAGGGTAAGGCTGCGCTGAATCATAGATCCATAAATGACAGTCGATAACCGGGTCTACACAGTAGATCCCATGTTTTAAAAGTTTGCCTTTTGACCGGCAGCGCTGAAAAATTCCATCTTTACAAGATTAATTTTCCCGGGAGACGGTCGGTAGAGCCGCATCTTCACCCCGTTCCGATCTCCGTCGCTAAAATAGCTCTCCTCTCCTCTTAAGAAGTTCGAAAATAAGAGAAAAATCTGGAATGTTACTTTTACTGTAGCGAAATTAAAACAGAAGAACTTTAACGTAATCGAAATGAAAAAAAGATCAACGCGACGTT
The DNA here is from genome assembly GCA_963942595.1 of Cylloceria caligata. NCBI lineage: Eukaryota > Metazoa > Arthropoda > Insecta > Hymenoptera > Ichneumonidae > Cylloceria > Cylloceria caligata. The sequence goes on along the minus strand of OZ012706.1, from coordinate 70,236,803 downwards.
ACGTCAGGACGTAACAGCGGTAAGGGAATTTCCGGTGCCGAGAGACGTGAAAGGAGTACAATCTTTCCTCGGACTACCTGGCTACTACCGGAAATTCATTAGCGATTTCTCGAAAACCGAGAAGTCACTCACTGAATTAACACAGAAAGGGGTTAAATTCGAGTGGACCGCAGTAAGAGATGCTGCCTCCGAAGAACTGAAGACAGCTCTTACAACAGCAACAATACTGCAATATCCCAACTTCACGAAGCCGTTTGTTGTAACAACAGATGCCGCAGACAGGGCGCTCGGCGCAATCTTATCACAAGGCAAGATCGGAGACGATTTGCCCATATGCTACGCGAGCCGCACCATGTCAAATGCCGAGCTAAATTATACAACAACGGAAAAAGAGCTACTCGCCATAGTTTGGGCTCTCGCTCAATTTCGACCATATATTTATGGTACACGTTTCACGGTAGTGACGGACTACCAACCGCTCACCTGGTTGTTCGAAGTAAAGGACCCAGGGTCGAGACTAAGGCGTTGGAAAATAAAATTGGCGGAACATGAGTTTAACGTCAAATATAAGGCAGGAAAGCGTAATACGAATGTAGATGCGCTCAGCCGTATATTCCTCACTACGAGGGCTCGAGCGAGAACTAAGAACGAAGCCCGTGAGTCGGAAAAGGACAGCACGACGGGGCAACTCGGCACAGCGAATGACCGCACAAAGCGAAGGGCCGAAGATACCCCTTACAGCCGTGGTAGCTCGTCGGAGCGAGAAATCGAGCTCGCCCACGAGACAGAAAAGGACAGCATGCGGGTACGGACAGCCGCACAAAGCGGAGAGTCGAGAATACCCCGGGCCAGCCCAGCAACGAGGCCGAGCGAGATACAGCGCCTGCCAATGCTACAGACAAGGATAGAGAGATCCGCAGCGTGTATGCAGATAGCTCTACTGAACCCCACATCCCCGCCGAAAAGTCGTGCGATCGGGGAAGAAGCAGACCACGCAAGCTAGCAACGCAAGGCACTGGTAAGACTGCGATCATCGCCGACAAAGACGGAGCGGGCCCAACACAGCATGGCGGACCCGCGAAGCGCGGAAGGCCATGAAAAGCAAACGTTGCAAGGCTACTCAAGACAGAGAGCGACCCAACGGCGGAACTACCGGTAGGCACACCGAGCGACGAAACTGCGGACAGAACACCGCAAAGGCTAGCCGTGGAAGCGAGGCACGGCAGGGCCCGTAGCCCACGAACTTCCTGCAGCGCGGACGAAGACAGCGTTATAAAAAAGTATAGCGACTGCTGCAGTGGTGTAGCCACTCCTTCTGCCGCCGAAAATAATTAAAGCATACCACGACACCCCCATAGGAGGGCACCAGGCTAGACGGCGTACGTTCCATCGGATTCGGACCAAGTACGACTGGTCCGGCATAAGAAGGGATTTGGAAAAATACATACCATCCTGCGAATCCTGCCAAAAGAATAAAATCAGGACAAAGGAACGAGTGCCGATGATGGTAACGGACACCCCATCAAGGTCATTGAGAAAGTAGCAGTCGACATCGTACGACTACTACCAGAAAGCACCTGGGGAAAAAGATATATATACTTACCATACAGGACGCGCTCACAAAATACAGTGCAGCGATATCACTGCCGAACCAAGAGGCTTCGACAGTCGCTGGAGCCCTAGTAAAAGAATTAATCTGGTGGCACGGAACGCCGGAAATAATACTATCGGATCAGGGGACGAACTTCCTCAGCTCGACCTTCAAAGAAATGTATCGACTGCTGCGAATCAAGAAAATACAAACGACGGCCTACGATCCGGAATCAAATGGCGCATTAGAAAGATCGCATCGCACCCTCGCTGAGTTCCTAAAAAATTTCATAGATGAGGATCAAGGAAATTGGGACAAGTGGTTGCCGTACGCAAGGTTTACGTACAATACCACTCCACATACGGGAACCGGACTGTCTCCCCACGTGTTGGTGTACGGACGCGAGGCTGAATTGCCGACCGCCGTGAAACAGGAGCCCCGCAGCACCTATGCCTACGATGATTACGTCCACAAGTTACGCGAGCGATTACGCGCTGCATGGACAGTAGCACGCGACAACCTGGAAGGCGCGAAAAGACGGTCAAAAATTACGTACGACCACGGCGCACAGGTGCAGGAGTACCGCGTCAGAAAGCGCGTACTCCTCTGCGACGAGACGGTCCGCAGGGGGCGGTCAGCCAAGCTGACCCAGAAGTAGACGGGACCTCACGAAATAGTAGAGAAGAAGCCTCCCGTTAATTACGTAGTCCGGAAGGGACGTAAAATCCAGGCGGTGCACGAGAACCGCCTGAAGCTCTTTATCGAGCACTAATCGATCAGGAATATATGACATTTTTTAAATTACCTATAGCTAATTATCAGATTAATTAAAGCTAAGATTGAATGTAGGTAAGAACCCCTCAGGACGCAAGGTGGAAACTTCAATAAACCAAGCAGAGTAGGTAATAACGCTATATAATTGAGACAAACAAAAAAAATTTTTCGATTAAGCATGTAATGGTCGACGGCCTCGGAAGCATCAAGGCCATCATAGGAAATATGGACGCTGCCGATGCCCAAAAGCTCCACGAAAAGATTGCCAGAATAAAGGCCTCACAGCAGACCCTGCAGGAAGCGTTAAAAAACTGAAAATAAGTGGTAAGGACCACCTTCAGCCTATATAATGAAAGCGTGCATCATATAAAGGCCAATGAACGGCCCCTGCTGGCCCAGATTTAGCGTATGAATCACACACTCAACGACAACCTGTACTATGTAACGAGGCGCCAACACTTGGAAGAGACGCTCAACGCGATAAGTATTGCAGTCGAGGCATTACTCATCGACGTACAGGAGTTAGTGTGGCTGGTAAGTGACATAGCTAGTGGTAAGGCCAGAGCAACGTCCCTGCCGCCAAGAACGCTCATAAGACACCTCGTCGACGCACTACCACACCTATCGCGACGAAGGCAACGCGGTAGTGCTCGTGCGAGAGATACCGCTGATCGGGCAGCAGTAGTACTGTATACAAAAAGAACCGTATACAAAAATACTTTAAACATTGCAAGGTACTGAACAAATCTTATATTTGCCCGTCGACACACCCTACAATTTCGGTTACAAACAACGCACCCTGCGAATTCCTTAAATGCGCGAAAATGGACACAAATAACTGGAATACTGACTTTGATAGGCGTATGTATTGTAACCGCCCCAGATTTCAGCGTGAAAACAACAGGGCGAACATCTCAAATCATCCGTAAAGATTACCTTCCCCGGTACGCCCTAAAATTGAGGGAAATAGAGGCTGCGGCACCTCCGACACGCACCGAGGAGGAAGTTTCACTATCAAGCGTGCTGCGAGATCGGGAGGGGCTTAAAAGCTCGGAGGTTCAAGCAGAAGCCTTGGTCGGTTTTCTTCTGTTTATATGTTATAGGTACCAACGAAAACGAACACCAACAAGGACAAGCGAGGCAACGACCCCGGCAGCAGCCGAGGTAAACATCAACCTCGAGCAGCTCGGACGACAACAGCCAGAGGAGCAACTAGGATCCGAGCTGGCCCGAGTATGCACCCCCCCCCCCCCCCCCCACCCCCCAAACCGAGAACGACTCGCTCGGCACGAAAGACGATAAGAAGCAAAAGGAAAACTTCATCGATAACAAATGAAATAATGAAAAATGTTATTGTATTGTTATATAACATTAAACTGTAAAATTGTATCAAATTGTCAGAGAAAATACGGGAAATCAATCAAAGAAAAAATTTTTAGAGAAAAAATGTTTCCTTTTAAAGGGAGAGGGATGTTGTGCCGCGGAATATTCCACTTCGTGTTTCGAATATTGGGGAATAATCCATAGCAAAGAAACATTGGAATTCGTTCAAGATAGGAAACGAAGTCCAATGCCCGATCGTACGAACGACACCAAGAACGCCGACGCAGCATGAGGCGACTCGCTTGGCGTTGGACGAAGGCTAACGCTAAAATTGCGAATTAAGGGATTTTCGTGAACACAGTTAACAACTGCTTTACGAAAATCAGTTATAAATTAGACTCAAAAAGAGGACGGGTTGGTTCCTCGTTAAATACTCGACACGACATTTTATTGTACTCTTACATTGACTTTTAAATAGACAACGGAAAGTTGCCGTTGCCTATAATAAATAAAGGGTGATTTTTTAAGAGCTTGAGAACTTTTTTTTATAAAAAAACGCATAAAATTTGCAAAATCTCATCGGTTCTTTATTTGAAACGTTAGATTGGTCCATGACATTTACTTTTTGAAGATAATTTTATTTAAATGTTGACCGCGGCTGCGTCTTAGGTGGTCCATTCGGAAAGTCCGCTTTTTTATCGACAAATTTTGTTCAGCGATGAGGCTCATTTCTGGTTGAATGGCTACGTAAATAGGCAAAATTGCCGCATTTGGAGTGAAGAGCAACCAGAAGCCGTTCAAGAACTGCCCATGCATCCCGAAAAATGCACTGTTTGGTGTGGTTTGTACGCTGGTGGAATCATTGGACCGTATTTTTTCAAAGATGCTGTTGGACGCAACGTTACGGTGAATGGCGATCGCTATCGTTCGATGCTAACAAACTTTTTGTTGCCAAAAATGGAAGAACTGAACTTAGTTGACATGTGGTTTCAACAAGATGGCGCTACATGCCACACAGCTCGCGATTCTATGGCCATTTTGAGCGAAAACTTCGGAGAACAATTCATCTCAAGAAATGGCCCGGTAAGTTAGCCACCAAGATCATGCGATTTGACGCCTTTAGACTATTTTTTGTGGGGCTACGTCAAGTCTAAAGTCTACAGAAATAAGCCAGCAACTATTCCAGTTTTGGAAGACAACATTTCCGAAGAAATTCGGGCTATTCCGGCCGAAATGCTCGAAAAAGTTGCCCAAAATTGGACTTTCCGAATGGACCACCTAAGACGCAGCCGCGGTCAACATTTAAATGAAATTATCTTCAAAAAGTAAATGTCATGGACCAATCTAACGTTTCAAATAAAGAACCGATGAGATTTTGCAAATTTTATGCGTTTTTTTTTTAAAAAAAGTTCTCAAGCTCTTAAAAAATCACCCTTTACTTCCTTTTATATAAATTCACGTTTTCATCGATAACTCGAGATTCATCTCCTTATCGGCAAACGATCCCAAAAATAATAACTTTTTAATATTATACCGAATACCGAATAATCCAATTACGCGGTACCGGCATAACATTTTGAGCATATCGTGTTTGAATGATGATAAGGCATTCCTAGCTGAAGCACGCTGCCAAATGCACCATGAGTCAAGGGTAGTTTTTCGTTATTTTTCGAGCTGTGGGTTTTGGTCCTTAGAGCTATAGTAGAAGTACGTTGACCATATAGCGTCCTTCATGTATTGAACTGAATCACAATTTCTTCTTATAGCCAGTCCGTAATGAACTGTTAATTTATCAATTAATTTACCCGTAAGCTTGTCTTTGCCGGATGGAGTTTTTTTACTAACCGTTTTACCTTTCATTTTTTTTCATGAACCGTTTTTTTCACCATATTACCTAAACGGGTGTTCATGCTCTTTTGGGCGTATCCAATGCACTCTTTTTTATGTGTAAACATCTTTAGCGGCGGTATGGGTCTAAATTGGAGCAAATGAAACGGAAGTATGTAAGGGGAACTGCCCTATCTATCTATGCGCAATACCCTAGTGCGCAGCTACTTAAGCGCTCGCGGTCCGGCATAGAATTAGAATGCGATTAGGCGTCGGTAGAATACGAGTAGATCACCAGAGAAATTAGTGACCCACATAGTAGATTCGTGACGTGTACAAAGCCTAGCCACGTTTTGGCCACTGCTTCCCCTAGCGGACTGTGAATCAGCTGTTAGTTTTAGCGTCGTTAAACGTATTGAGAACGTGTGAATAATTATATAAGATTGTTTGAAATATATATATCGCATACATATTCAAATATAAGTTTATATAGTGAATTTAATTCTTTGAAGTGAAATAACATACTGCCAGTAAGTAAACTGAAAATATTTTTACTAAAAATATTTACCACGTCGATTAGTTATACTATTAAAATATTTTCCGGTTGTGAACCGTTTTAATGAAAAATATCTCTCAAATAAAAAACTAAAAATAATTATTTTCAATTAATTTTTAAATATTTAATTTGAAAACTTTCTCATTAAAATCAATTTATTTAACTGAAAAATGTAATTGCTTCAAACACTGTAACATAGTTACACTCTTTAGCTCATTTTATTATGTCAAACGGCTATAAGAGCCGACAGTAGGCGAAAACACCTGAAAAATTAGACTCGGTAGAAGTGTACCGAGGCTTGCGGGCACTAGGCCATCGAACCTAGTATAAAAACTAGAGCTGTCGCCACTCCGGAATTCCCTCGCTGACGTAAACAGCAGGTCAACGACCAGCTGGCCTTGCTCGGAGGCGAGGGGAAGGCGGTGAGCGCGGTAGCGGCGAACCGCAAAAGTCTAAAGATGCGTTACATTTAAAATTTCGCTGGAAAAATAGGCAGAGGGGACTGTGGTCAGGGGAAGCCTATAAAAGGTCGGTCCGGGGAGACAGGAGCTTTCTTGGCGAAATAGTCTAAACGGTGGAGGTACGAAAATTTAGAACGGAAAAATTCTAATTAAAAATCAAAATTCAAGAGTTATTTCAAATCTTACCTATCGTGGAGTCTGTGTTCACTCCAGAAAATAAAACCAGTGAGTGGTGCCCAGAGACGAGAAAGTAGTATACTACTGTGTTCAAAAAGTAAGGTGAATTTTTTATTTAAACTTCCCGCGTTAACCGAATCGGACAAATGAATTTTTTTTCAAGTTGGTAGGACTGTTAGTGACATCTTTGACAAATTACATGTCAATATCGTCATTAGTTTTTAGTTTACGCTTGGTTTTGTGAACAAAGAAAAGTGAATTTGGCGATTTTTACGATGTCGAATTTTGTTGAGCAAAGAAGTGCTATTAAATTTTGCTTGCGGAATGAAATTTCCGCCGCTGAAACGTATCGAATGTTACAAAAGGCCTTCGGTGACGAGACTATGTCACAGAAATATGTTTAAAGTGGTACAAAGACTTCAAAGAAGGCAGAGAACGTGTTGATGATTTGGAACGCTCTGGACGACCATCGACGTCAATTGATGAGCAACAGATCAAGAAAATCAAGGAATTGGTGCTCGAAAATCGTCGATTAACAATTCGAGACCTTGCCGACATGCTTGCAATATCAATTGGATCAGTGCAAGCAATTTTGAAGGATCATTTGTGCCTCAGAAGAGTCAAATCGCGTTTGGTGCCAAAATTTCTCAATTTTTTCGATTCCACTCCACTCATGTCGCTCCACAACCACCGTATTCGCCTGATTTAGCATCGTGTGACTTCTGGCTGTTCCCAAAGCTCAAGAGACCACTCCGGGGAAATCGATTTGAGTCGATTGAAGAGATCAAACGTGAATCGATACGCGCATTGAAGGCTATACCTGAGGACGACTTTTTAGCATGCTTCAAAGATTGGAAAAAACGTTGGCATAAGTGTATTGTAGCTAGGGGGGATTATTTTGAGGGGGACGAAATCGATTTGGAAGAATAAATTAAAAAATTTTATTTTAAAACAAAATTCACCTTACTTCTTGAACACAGTAGTATGGTGTAGAAATTATCAAATTATCACGATTTAACTAGTCGATAAGTTCAATAGAGTAGATGCGTAGGAATAATTAATACGATTAAGCAAGTAGTTTTTAAGAGTTCTCAAGAGAATAGGATTAAGAGGATAGATTCGAGTGTAGGAAAGGAAGTGCATAAAATTAAGCGAGTAGTATGTAAGGAAATGAAATTAAATAGTGTGGATTTAGAAACCGGCGGTACAAACGGGAATCGCCCGGTCGGATGAGTGGAAGAGAGAAAGAGAGAAAGTGAAACGAGAGTGAAAGAGAAAGAATTGTAAATAGAGTTGATATACTCTATCGAAGGAGTGAGTGCGAAGCAAAATAGCTAGTGGTATGATACATCTGTGCACCGAGTATAAAGTAATACCGTTGTACAGAACCATAACAGACTTACGAAGAATACCGAGAATCTGTGCACCCGAAATAATATAATAATTGTAGAAATAATCGCTAAAATAACGAATTTAAAATAGTCATTATGCAGAATTCGAGTAACCGTAAAGTGACGTTTTTCTTATGAAACTATTTTTCTTGGAATAAAGCCTTACCGTCAACCACTACGAAGTCTCAATTAATTAGTTATGTGATCGAGCCCAAATTCCCACGATAAATAAATATATGATAACGTTAAAAATTACCGTTACAACACATTGTTCAGCTATACGCTTAGTATGGCGTTTTTGTGTTGTAAACTATGAAAGATAACAATTTCAAACAGATTCATTGAAAGTTCATTAATGATATACAAATTCATTACAAAAAACTGAAATTAAATTTTTTAACTGATTTTTGAAACTGAAAAATAAAAATTTTAACTGATTATTGACTATCTTTATACAAAAAAATCAACTTTTCCAAATAAATTAATGATTTCTCAAGGTTAATTATTTCACAATGGGAATAATGATATTAACAAATTGAAAAATAATTTGATTGAAATAATTCAAAAAATAACATTTTGGCTTCATATATAAATAAAAATTGTGAAAAAATGAAAAAACAATTTTTATTAAATATTTAATTTGCAATAAAATAAAATTGAAAAATAATCATAATGATGTCGTTATAATTTTCTAAGTGAATAATTTGTTAATTTCAGAAATGGGTAAAAATTCAGCAGAATACATGAGATTGTACAGGAAACGAAAACGTGATTCTAAATGAATAAAAAATTTGCTAATGCATTGAAATTGAATTCAATTGGAATTATTTTTTTGACTAAAATCCGCCTTTACACAAATCCTCATCACACTTTCGTTCCGCATTTTCTCGCCACAAGATGTTTACACATCAATATCTCGAGTACTAGCAGACTCGCTCATTTTTTTTATTTATTTGAACATTTTCACCATAAGGTTTGGAATTAAGAACTCCAGAATACGTTTTGTGGGCTCCGTCTGCAACGTAATTGCCCGTTTTTTCCCACCGGGGGAATTCCCAAAGGCTCTCTCTCCTAGAGTTTTAATCTGATTGGCTTTAAAATTTGGGAGAATTTCTGGACATATTGTACTATTGGATAAAAAATATTTAAATAATTAATTTTTTGAAATTTCCCAACCCATGTAACCTTTTAAGGGGAGGAGAAACATCCATGAGTGCGAAAGACGTAGAGCTACTCGTAGTATAGCGGACACGGCAGAATGAAAGAGAAACAGCAAATCTGTGTAAGTATGGATATAAACCTCTTTACTCACACAGAGTGCTGCTTCTCTTTCACTCCGTCGTGAGCGCCATGCTAGCCTGTCTCGCTCGCACTCATATATGTAATACGGAGGTTTCGCCTCTCCTCAATCTGCAATATTAATATTTGAAGTTGTGAAGCATTCGTGCCGTTGTCGAAACTTCGATTTACATATACCTCTACTTGCTGAGAGCAGAAACTGTGCACAGCGGAGCATAGTCCCCGAACGTTATACTGGTAGCGCTGATATACAGGTCCAGCAATATGGGTGCCCATTCAAATTGACCGAGAAAAATTTGTGTAAAAGAAAAATATTTAGTAGCGTTAATATTGCTCGAAAAAAAAAAATGTCTTGGGGAATTTATTCTTTTTCATCAAACTTTCGTGTCCAGTAGAGAAATTTAGAGATTTAAAATGCATGTAAGTTCTCTATTAGAAATTAATAAAAACGCAATGCAATTTTCTAATTACGTTTGTTGATTTTATTCTCAATAAATACAATAGTGCAAAAATTATCGAGCAATTAAATAAAATAGAGTTATTAAAAATACTTTAACTGTTTTAGTTTACAAAAATATAGTAACTATAAAAATATATATAACAATTATAAAAATGCTGTAGAAAGTCACATTGACCTTATAACATAATGGTCGTCTAATAACGCGCAGTGCACACAACAAAGCACCGCTGCCGCGCGTCACTCACACCATGTAGGCCGGCACGTCGAAGACCAAGTCCCGTTATTCGGTTAGAAAAGCACGACTAGGGAAGCGCCATCTGAAACCAATGGGAATTAACAACCATCGTTAAAGACAAACGACGAATTTTAAAAAGGACCAAGCTATCGATGTGCTAAAGGAGATGGGCTAACGTACCGCCATCATATATAGTAATGTAACAAATATAGGATGCCGGTATAGAACCACGGGAAATTTGACATTCGACGAGCACTTTTGTTCACAGAGCCCACCGATACAGAAGCCCAGCTACCAGGAAGGAATACCAGATGAGCCATCGATAGTCTGCAGCCGCACTGGTATACACGAGACCCAGCTGTGACGTCAGACCCACATTACACAGATAGCAGCTGAGCCTATGCTGCGTCCAAGTCCAGCTGAACCGCATTGCCGTCAAAACAACAACAAAACGGACTCACTCTGGTAGCCGAGGATAGACGATCCAGCGAGTTATTATACCCCACAAAATCGAGAGAATGCAGTAAATCGAGCATTTAAAATGACCAATCGAATATATACGACGATAGCGAAGGGATATAGAATGATAAGTAGGATCGACAATTACGGCACCTGAGGGAAAATATAAAATACTATTAAATTATACGAGGACCGGCCCTGACATGTGCTACCTATGTGAATGCACTCCGAATGTAACAGGTGGGCTGAAAAGTTCGTAGGCTAACATAGAAAAAATCTTTTTTCTGATAAAATTTGATTTTATTATTCAATATAGTTGCCTTCGAGGGCGATACAACGATTATAGCGGTCATACAATTTTTCGATACCATTTTTCGATACCATTTTTATAATACGATTTGTCTTTAGCCTCAAAATAGGCTTCAGTTTCGGCGATTACCTCTTCATCGGCGCTAAATTTCTTTCCAGCGAGCATTCTCTTGAGGTCTGAGAACAAAAAAAAGTCGCTGGGGGCCAGATCTGGAGAATACGGTGGATGCGGAAGCAATTCGAGGCCCAATTCATGCAATTTTGCCATCGTTTTCATTGATTTGTGACACGGTGCATTGTCTTGATGAAACAGCATTTTCTTCTTCTTCAAACGGGGCCGTTTTTCCGCGATTTCGTCCTTTAAACGCTCCAATAACGGTACGTAATAGTCGCTGTTGGAAAATCAGCTGGCGCACGGTGATCGATAATCGTCGTGCGCCTACCTGTTGCGGTACTCTGGCACCCAGCGGTCGGTTGAGCCGAAGATAGCCGAGGCAGGGCTTCGCGAAGCCGAGGATGTGCCTCGTTCGCATGCCGCGTCGAGCGAGAGGATGTCTCTCTCGCTTGACTTCGGTTTCGCTCACCGGCTATCTCGCTCAACTGACTCCAGCGCTCAACGTAAATTTCATACTCGCAGCCATCTTGAGAATTTGGCACTTTTTCGCTGCACATCCACTGGACAGCACGCGCATCCACAGGACTCTCAGGCTTTTTTCACGGACATTATTCATCGGACTTGCTCAACCTCTCGCTCTTCAGGACTCATTGCTCAAGGTAAGAGTGCTCTGGCATAATTATGTATTAATTCACTGCCAGTGAGGAGAAGATTGGTGCATCAACACTTGGTCTCACCAGTGGCGTGCGTTGCAGCACATGCTGTACCACGTTCTCCTCATGGTATTTTGCCGGCTTAATTAATACAATTAAGCATGTGCCTCATATTCACTGTATTTTCCCCCAGTAAATCTGCTGGGAAAGTACAGTGAATATTTTTTGCTCAACCGTACAGCCTCATTCTATGTTGTATTGTGCTACGCAGTGCTGACTGCGTAGCTGGTTTCACACAAAATCACTGCACTCAAGCAACGTCAGTTGTAAGTGCTCTCATTAATTCATTGCAACCACTCTGCAATACACTGCTGAGTGTATGCAGTGAATTACACTCAGTAGCATCAGCGTGTCGTGCTGCGTAGTCCTGACTGCGTTGCACGCACCGCTGTGTCAAGTGTACATTCAGCACACAATTAATATAATTGTGTGCACAATTAATATAATTGTGTGCACAATTAATATAATTGTGTGCACAATTAATATAATTGTGTGCACAATTAATATAATTGTGTGCTGCTCACATTATCATAACAAGATTCCATTCGCCAGTTTAATTTATGTTTCGCACTCAGTGGTCTTAGCGTGTCGTGCTGCGCAGTCATCACTGCGTTGCACGCACCGCTTTCTCATGTTAAAACTCAGCGCACAATTAATATAATTATGTGCTGCTCACATTCTGAGTCCAAATTCTATTCAGTTGTTTAATTTTATAATTTTGTATTTTAACTAAATTTACATTTTGGACAATTTTCTAAATTAAAGCCTTTTTGGTATAAATTTCCAATTATTTTGTTAAACTGGTATTGTTTGAAATTGTGTTTTGAATACTGCGAAGGAAGGCAGAAATAAACCGCTTCCTCAGCATAACATCTATGTGTCTAGTTATTTTCCTCTTGCCTTGAGTGAGTTCTCATCCCGTTTCAATACATTCACAGATCGGTCAAGCTTCATCCGGACGGATTCTCAACAGTCGCTGTTGATGGTTTTTCCCTTTTTAAGATAATCGATGAATATTATACCATGCGCATCCCCAAATACTGATGCCATAACCTTGCCAGCCGACTGTTGCGTCTTTCCACGCTTTGGAGTCGGTTCATCACATGCAGTCCACTCGGCTGACTGTCGATTGGACTCCGGTGTGAAATGATGGAGCCATGTTTCATCCATTGTTACATATCAACGCAAAAATTCGGGTTTATTATGATAGAACAGCTCCAAACACTGCTCAGAATCATCAATTCGTTGTTGTTTTTGGTTGATTGTGAGCTCGCGCGGCACCCACTTTGAACAGAGCTTTCGCATATCCAAATATTCTTTCACGATATGTCCAACACGTTCCTTTGATATCTTTAGGGTCTCAGCTATCTCGAATAACTTCACTTTACGGTTATCCAAAATTATTTTGTGGACTTTTTTGATGTTTTTATCGGTACCAGCCACTTTAGGGCGTCCACTGCGTGCATCGTCCTCGGTGCTCATTTCGCCTCGTTTAAATTTAGCAAACCCCTTCTCAACGGTTGATTTTCCTGGTGCAGAGTCCAAATAATGTTTATCAAGCCAAGCCTTGGCTTCAACAGTATTTTTTTTCGCTAAAAAGCAATGCTTTATTAACACACGAAATTCCTTTTTATCCATTTTTTCAAACTAACAAAAGTTGCTTCACTCAAAATGCTATATCTCACAAACTAATAGTGCGACAGCTGTTAAATTTATACACGTGTCTTTTGAAGGTTAGGGCTAACTAAAAATCACATGGATTTAATACTAGTAGCGCCATCTATGTGTCAGCCTACGAACTTTTCAGCCCACCTGATATCTCGCTGATGCCGGACTGCAGCGATGGTCAGGCGAGCGAGCGGGTAGGCCACCACGGAAATCTCAGGCGGGAGATCCACTCGCACCACAGGTCCGATGACGTGGGAAGCGTATATCAATCGGCGAAATAAAGATCTGAGGACAGTCAGCGTTTCACGAGCAGGTACAGGCAACTTACTGTACTGTACAGTACGCGTACTCGGATAAATTATCTAGCGAACACGGCAGGTCATACGAATTATCGACCGACACTCACAATTTCACTCTAAAGCGAATCGTATCATAACACATTTTTTAATTCTCCATCTCAGCGTACACGATTATAGAGGCATCCAAAAGCCCAAGAATAACCATTTGTAAGACGCGTGATAGCCAGAAATACCAGGCAGAGGTATCGAAGTAGTACAACTGAATTCAATATTTATTCTTTTCCGCTTATGTATCGCAACAAGTAACGTCATGTTTTCTTGAACAAACCCTACTATTAAAGCCTACATTCATTTTCTCCCTGCTCGAGTTCGAACTAAACCCCTTCAGTATAATTAAATTTAATGTTAATGGGAAATACCGTTACAAATTATAGTGTTAACAAGTATGAAATAAAAGAAAAAAACATTTTTTAAATCGCCCATGAAATTTGAGCTCATCGTGAAATACGGGGTGTGTTAAAAAAATAACGGGAATTTTCATTTTTTGGAAAGAATTTTATTTATTCGTCCACATCAATGTTATCCCCTTCAAATTCGTCCCCATTAGATAGAATACGCTTATGCCAGCGCTTTTTCCAATCTCCGAAACACTTGTGGAACTCGTTCTTTGGGATAGCTATTAGCTCCTTCAGCGATGCGTTCTTAATCTCATTTATGCTTGCAAAACGACGGCCCTTTAAGTTTCTCTTTATTTTTGGGAACAGAAAAAAGTCACACGGAATCATGTCTGGTGAATATGGAGGCTTGGGCATCATTACAGTGTTGTTTTTGGCCAAGAAATCACGAACAAGTAATGAAGTATCCGTAAGCCTATGTTTCATCACCTCTTACGACATGTTTCAGTAGTTCTGCATCGTTGTTGACTTCATTTAGCGACTCCTGAGCAACTTCCATTCACCGTCGTTTTAGCTCGAAATTCAACAATTTTGGAACAAATTTTACTGCCACCCATTTCATACCCAAAACCATCACCATTACAAACATCATCAGCTACTTATCTGATCGTGATTCGGCGATCATTCATAATCATTTCTTTCACTTTTTCCATGTTTTCATCGGTTTGTGATGTGCTGGGGCGTCCAGTCGCTCGTCATTTTCAACGTCTTCACAGCCATCTTGGAAACACTTATACCACTCGTAAATTTTTTATTTACTTATAGCAGGCTCACCAAAATCAATATTTAACTTTTCTAAATTTCGCTGCACTTTATAACATTCTTATAGCGACATTTCATACGAATTCTTTGATCCATTTTCAAAATTGCCGATCGTACCAAAACACATGTGACTTTTTTTGGCAGATGGCAATAGTCTAAATATCCAATATGGTTAACACAGTATAGCAACTTTTCAGACTAGTTTACTATCACAACAACGGAATAATCGCGCGAATCGGACTAATACAACACGTGAAATTAAAAAATTCCCGTTATTTTTTTAACACACCTCGAATATATTTTCTGCACCACACGCGTCTATATTTCATATATGACTATATACCCTTATATAATCCCATTTGCATATGCACACACAATTTCTTTGTGTACTTCACATGAAAAGACCACATAAGTATCCTATATACCAGGTCTATAAATATGAAACCGGAATTTTCGTATAGAAAATACACGTTTATTGTATGAAAATGATAAAAAATATTTTATTCGAAGTATTACCCATCGCTAGCTATACATTTTTCCCACCTGTCTGACAATTTGTGGATGCCACGCCAAAAAAACTGTTGCTCTTTTGAGGCAAACCAGTCATCGAGCCATTTTCGTACATTTTCGTGAGAACTAAAGCGCTGCTCAGCAAGTGCGTGTCCCATCGATGCAAATAAGAAGTAATCGGACGGAGCCAAGTCTGGTGAGTAAGCCGCATGCGAAGGTATTTCCCAACTAAACGCCTCAATCGTTTCCTTGACCAGTTTTGCTGTTTGTGATGGTGCATTATCATGAAGCAAAATCACTTTGTGTTGCCTTTTTTTATATTCTGGTCGTTTTTCACGCAAAGCTTGATTCAAATCGATCATTCGTTATCGGTAACGTTCAGTATTAACGGTTTCGCCAGGTTTTAGCAGCTCATAATAGATCACACCCTTCTGATCCCACCAAACACAGAACATTGTCTTCCGTCCATAGCGATTTGGCCTTGCAGTCGATGTCGATGGTTCGCCTGGAGTTACCCATGATCTTTTACGCTTAGGATTCTCAAAATATATCCACTTTTCATCGCCAGTCACAATTCGATGGAGAAATGACTTTCTTTTGTACCTGGCGAGCAGCATTTCGCAAGTGGTTTTTCGGTTTTCCTGCTGTCTTTCATTCAGTTCATGTGGAACCCATTTTCCCATCTTCTGGATCTTTCCCATGGCTTTCAAACGTATGGAGACGGCTTCTTGTGTCACATTTAATTGATCCGCGAGTTGTTGTAGCGTTTGAACGTCATCCTCATCCAACAATGCTTGCAATTCGCTGTCTTCAAACTTTTCGGTGGTCTTCCGCGTTCTTCGTTTCTCACGTCAAAATCGCCACTTTTGAATTTTTTAAACCACTCAAAGCACTGTGATTTACCAAGAGCATGTTCACCGTAAGCTTCGACAAGCATTCGATGCGATTCTGCAGCAGTTTTCTTCAATTGGTAACAGAAAATCAATGCTGTCCGCAAATCGTAGTTTCCAAGCACAAAATTGGACATGTTCAACGTTATTACAAACTATGCCGTTGTATGAAACTTGTATTGTTGTGAGTTGAAAATCTTTGTCAGAGATGTCAACAAGGAAATGGCGCCAATGACGCGGTTTGACGGTAGCTACATTGACAGCTAGGGCCATCTATGGGCAAATTCCGGTTTCATATTTATAGACCTGGTACATGTATTTAGTACAGGAATTCAAACTCACGTTCTCTTGAAAAACAGCCTCTCAATTTTATAGACTTTTTATCGAGAAACCAACGTGGGTTCTGCAGGAATATTGAGTGAGAATACAAAAATGTCTTCCTCTCGGGGACTGATTTGTGTTTATGCCGTCACTCCAGCTTATCCGCTTATACTGACAACCGGGACTAACGAACCTACTGTCAGGAGCTAAAACTAACAATTACATAGCATTGACCACAATATGGCCGCGAACACGACTTTGATGTATCCGTCTGTACTTTAGGATTAGCGCTTTGATTTGCATTTTTTAAGTGCAATGGAGTGGCCAGCTTTGAGGGCTGGTCCAGTGAACGGTGCCCGATATTCGTGACAGTCTTAATAAGGTAAATTTGTCAGTTGGCGAGAAAAGCGTCATGACTGAAGACAGCCACCTGGAATTTTCGATAATTTATTGTGCTTTCACAAAAAAATCTATGGAGAGGCGAAACAGACCTCAAACCTCACTAGACAAAAAGATAGATTTTTTATTTAAATTTTTTATGTAATTCTATTATATTTTCGACCAAGTTCGAAAACGGCAGGCCGTAGTTTGCATATTGGCCACTTGGCGCTTCGTAAACCTTCCCTCGATGACACTCAACTTTATTTTCCGGATGATTTCGCTTTAAGTGATTTCATGAATTGGTTGTACTACCGTTTTTATCACCTGACTTCACTTTCTAGTTATAAATTTTGCATGTAGCACCATCTGTAGATGTAATGAAAAATCTCCACATGAGAGATTGTTTTACTTTAGGAATTGGAAAATTAAGTTGGTATTTTTACATATTTGTAAAAAAAGTCGTAAAAAATCAAGAAGACCATTCGTTTTGGTAGAATAATGAAAATAAAAAAAACATAAATAAAATTTTTTTTTGAAGGATTATAAACAAAGCACGTTTAGTAAGGATATGTATGTTAAAAAGGATAAATTCAGACATGCGCAGAATAAGAGGCATGCTCCAAAATACCCACTAGTTAGTTGCCTTTCATTCAACAGAAGTTCATAACCTGTAACATTGGACAATTAGACATTGGACAAGCACGGCTAGTCGCAAAAAAGCTGAAGAAAAATGGAATAAATTCAACGTGAATGCATGACACAAAGTGGAGCCATGAAATATGAAAGCCTCGCAATGCAGATCAAGCGAAAATATTTGTGGACTAAATGTTTATAATTTTATACTTATCAATTCTGTTTTGAAATACTATCTTTAGTGGAGTGGAATATCACAATGAGCTTGAAATAGACCATATAGTTAGTGTAGATTGTAAATCGTGTAGACGTAGAAATGTAGAGATCTGTCCGTATACATGTAGAGGCACACAAAGACAAGTAGAAAGTATCCATCTCACTCCTAAAACCGGAATCACACTATTGCAACGACTTTCGTTGCGACGAGGCGAATTAGTCGGTGAACCAATAAAGAGAATACCCCCACAAATAGAGTTTCAAGACCTTTCGATCCGTAGAAAGTACGGTAACAAAATTGAATAAAACAGGGAAGTTTAAAAAAAAAGCGAAAGAATCGGTTGTCAATTCTTGAAGTAGAGAATCGATTCACGAGAAAATCAAGTAACAGAAAATCAATTAATAATTTCGATTTCTTGACCAAAAGAATCGATCTGTTTACGAATCGAATAGCAATCGAACATCTCTAACATGGGTAACAAAAAAACTAGTTTACTCAGAGACCAGTGATAAAAATAATGCCATTGTCTGCGCAATTATTGATTATAATTAAAACATTTCTATAAACTCAAAATGTATTGGAAAGCGGTCAAAACTACTAGTGTGGCTCCAGCGGCATGACCACTCACAGGACTTACATTCCATCGTTGGTGGCGAATCAAAACTCACGCGAGTTGTGACGCACGTCCACTCTCTTGACGCTCAGCCTCGTGGTCGACGGATATAGCCATTATTCACTCTCGACTCTTTTGCTAAAGTAAGCACGTGTCACCTCACATTTTCATTTCAATTAGTCTCACTCATTTTGACGAACTCAGTATTGTAGTGTATTAAACTCATTCTCAAACACGTGAAGTTCAACTCAGTGCAAATGCAAACCACGTACATTCACCACAAACTCAGCAACACTCACAAAACTGGCAACGATTGTGCGCATCGTTGGTGACGTAGCAGCTACTCAGCCTCGCACAAGAGAGAAGGAATTGTCGACTCATCAGCCTGACGTGTGGCCAGAATAAAGAGCTCTACATCAGATCGAATCAACAGGATCACGCACACGACTCAACACATCATCTCAACAGCTTGCTAGACTACTGACCGCCAATGCATCAACATATAGAGACCAAAAACAATCAATTAATTGTCATTATTCATCAGGTATTTCTTTTCGCTATTTTTTATACACAATCAATAAAGATTGATTTTATACTGTTTAACCGTGTGCATTTAATTACAATACACTTGTCACCAGGATCCTTAATATCCAACCAGTTTTATCTGTCAACTCGACGTACTACGTCCTCACATACAATTCATACAATTCAAATTTCATTTACTCTAGTTTTATCGGTCCGTCGACCGCCGAATATACTCAATTGATTCATTAGCACTTATCATACATTTTTAAACACTAGCATTATCAAACATTTTTTGGTCCTTCGAGCCGGATCTAATTTACTCATAACATTATCAAACATTTTTTGGTTCTTCGAACCGGATCCTGGTCCAGTGTATAAATGTATGCTACGCCACTCACTCAAATTAACAATCAGCACACGCAGTTCAGTACAGACTGAGCAACTCAGCGTGTATCGAGACAAGACAATTCTCAATAATGGTAAAATACTCACCGAAGTGCGCTAATCATTTATTGTAAATTACTCATCAGGCTCATCCAGTACAAATCATGGCTGACGATAAGAAACCGCTGTCCGATAAAAGTAAATCCTCGCAGGAAGGCGACTTAAATAATGGCGAGGTAGAAGTAACCGATGGTGCAGCGGAGATCATCGACACAATCAACGTACTAGCCACGGTACAACGACCACGCTCAAGGTCACTATCACAAAGTACCAATCAAGCGAACCTAATGGACTATAAGGTCACATCACAGCACGCAAGGATTGCAATGATAAATCAACTGCGCGATCACCTACAAAATACAGCAGGCTGCACCATGGATAAACTCAATAGCTATTTTCAGATTCTGAACCGAACATGGAAGTGGTTTTGTAATGAGCATGATCAAATGAGAACAACATGCAAACGTGCTTTTCTTACTCACCCTTATGTTACAGGTAAGGTGTACGAGGCAGAGTTCGAAATCTACGTCCCTCATAGTCATCCTCAAAGAAAAAGCAATCGCAAAAGCTCAAGCGATCACATCAAACAGAGCTGATCAACAGAGTCAACCAAGTCAGCACATATCAACACTGACAAAAATCAAGTTGCCCGAATTCGACGGCGACTTTACAAAGTGACCAGCATTCAGAGATTTGTTTGTCTCTATGGTGATCGATAACGAGCAAATCAGTGACGTCGAGAAGATCCACTACTTGAAAACCAGCCTCAAGGGATACGCAGCTCAGCTGATTTCAAACGTACCAATCAACATCGATTCTTTCACCTCATCATGGCAAATCATTAAAGACAGGTTCAATGACAAAGAAAGACTCATCTTATCATACGTGGAGAAACTCCTCAGTCACATCCGACCAGTGGCGAAGACGGCAGCAGCACTCAAGACGTTGATCAGTTCAACCAAGGAAATAATCAACGCACTAAATGTTCTCGGAGTCGACACAGAGTCATGGAATTATGTACTCATTTTCGTAATCGCTCAGCGCCTCAACACTTTCATGCGTGAAACATAGGAGTACCAGAGAAGTGCTCACGAGCAACAGAATTCGTTTCAAGAATTGATGGGATTCATCGAGTCGAGAACAGAGCATTCAAGGTTCTCTCAACCAACCCAGATCAGTCAGCTGACAGAGCCAGCACCACCTTAAGACAATCATCACGCTTCACAACTCTGCCAGCAAGAACCGCTCACCACGCCACCACTCAGCCGAGGCCACATCAGTATCCGCGCGACTACTGTGGTGGATCGCATTACATAGTAAGTTGCGCCAAATTCAGAGATCTTCAACCTGCTGATCGCCACAAGGTTGTGACTGAGTACAGACTATGTTTCAACTGCTTTGGTTATCACAACCTCCATTCGGGCCAATCAACGATCAACTGCAAAACGTGCAGTGCAAAGCATCACGCGATAATTTATTTGCCGTCCACGACTAAAGCAGCAACACAGTCAACTAAACCAGGCACGTCAACCAGACCAGCCACAGCTCTTCCAAGCACCAGCTCACGTCAATGAGATGTTGACGTGCCATTTTGCTAACTCACCAACTCACACGGTAGAACTGCAGTTGTCCCAGCAACGTGTCAAGTACTACTCATCACATCTTTCGGCACTCACCGAGTTAGATTACTCATTGATCCAGCTTCAGAGCTCACCTTCGTCTGAGAATACCTTGTATCAGATTATGGGCTCACTCGTCAACACTCATAAATTCCAGTCACCAGCATTGGAAACACAAGATCAACGCTAACAAGAGGTAACACTACATTAACATTACGATCAACTCATTCATCACAAGGTGTTACCATCGCAGCTCCCATACTCACCAAGTTGACGAGTACATTGTCATCAATACACACACAACCACAGGGGTGGCCACAAATGTCATCATTGCAATTGCCAGACCTTGAATTCTTAACACCAAGACCAGTATATATCATCATCCGGGCTGATTTATACGGGCTAATCATCTAGCCTGGCATCAAGAAACACTCAGACGTCTTACCGATTGCACAATCAACAATTTTTGGGTGGATTATTCTTGAACCCATCCCAGAGAATTATTCAACACCGAGCAACTCATACCACATAGCAGTCGAATCATCAAACACGGAACTCCAAGATCTTCTTACATAATTCTGGATTCAAGAAGAAATACCATCGACCACAGATCACAAACTCACCCCAGAAGAAGAAGCGTGTGAAATGCATTTTATAACGACTCACACACGAGACGAAGAAGGACGATATATCGTGCGAATCCTACTCAAATCATCACCATCGAGTCTAGGAGACTCACAACTCACTGCTCAACGATGTCTATAGCGACTAATGAAGAAATTCTCAACGAATAACTAATACACAAATTTGTACAACTCATTCATGGAAGAGTATGAAGAATGTGGTCATATCATACGTGCGCCATCTTACCATCAGTCAACTTAAATAAGCGATTCCGTTCATGACTATCGTGGAACCAGGATGACCTTGGAACATGATGCTGTAGCATCATGAGGGTTAATGGTCTCGAAAGACCGATTGTCAGAACAAACTCATGCTCATCCTCCATACTACCTTTCTCATCATGGTGTACTGAGAGAAAATCGAATCACTACAAAGTTGAAAGTTGTCTTCAACGGATCCAGCCCAACGACGTCACAAGTATCGCTCAACGACATCCAGCATGTTGGAGCAAAATGTCAACGTGACACTTCAGACGTGCTCCTATGGATCCGACAGCACAAACTCATTTTTTCAACGGACATCGTAAAGATGTACCGACAAGTCAAAGTCCATCAGGACGACTGGGATTTACAACGATCATGTGGCGAGAGTACCAACGCAACATGGTGCTCTATCACCTACCTATAGTGACATATGGAACCCGCTCATCACCATTCTTAGCAATTAGATCATTGCTTCAATTAGTTGAAGACGAAGATCATCGCTTTCTGCTCACAATCGAACCACTTATCAAAGGCAAATATGTTGATAACATATTTGGAAGAGCAGATCAGCTTGACACGCTCATCGAAATCTCTAATCAAGTCACCCAGCTCTGCATGGCGGGCGGGTTGCCTCTCGCAATATTACACAGCAGCAACGAGCAATTCATTGAGCATATCGACCACCATTCACCATCAACCTTACACTCATTCGAAGATAGCAGCACCAAATTACTCGGCCTGTCATGGATACCTCAAGAAGACGTATTCAAGTTCAACTCAAAGCCTCCATGCTCAAGTTCAGAGCTCACGGAGCGAATCATCTTGTTTGAAACAGCACAACTGTACAATCCACTCGGGTTTCTCGCACCATTCATTATCAAGGCCAAATCATTATTACAAAAATTGTGGCTTGAGAAATTCAGTTGGGACGATCAAGTTTCAGATCAGATACACATCAAGTGGACATTTCTCAGACAAGAGCTCACTCAAGTCGACCGAATCTCAATTCCTCGATGGATTCAACTCACAAGCTCAACACTTGTGGAGTTGTATGGATTCTCCGACGCATCTCAAATAGCAATGGCTGCTGCTATCTATATCAAAACAACAACTCCAGGGGAAGAATCCAAGGACACACTCAATTACGCTAAATTGAAAGTAGCATCACTCAAGCAACTCTCCATTCATCGACTCGAGCTCACAGCAGCACTGATCTTAACAAAGGTCATAAAGTATGTGCAAACAACCTTGGAACTCACCACCACTCAAACGTTCCTGTGGACTGACTCCTAGCACACGTTGTAAACGCAGCATTTTTACTATTACAATGTTGTTTCAACGTCTCCATAGAAAAACAAACTTGATTTACATATTTTATTTCCCGTTTGAATGTGTTCTTCGGTTATAACTTCGGAACTTTCTGATGTGATCAGATCTTCTTCGGCCAAAAGATGTAAACTACAATCCAGCGCCGTCTTTAATCGTTGCTTGGACGTTTCCCTGTGAATGCTATCGTCTGGCTCCTGTTCTTTTTCCACCGACATTCCAGGCATATCAAGAATTTCACTTTTGTTCGACATTTTCGATTTTTCCACAATACTTTCCTCAATTTTTTTTTCACTAAAATTTCGATATTTTCCAGAAATTCTCGAACAATTCAAGTTACACGGCCAAGAGCTAGCAAACAGATGAGCTCCCTAGCTAGCGTTGTCCTTAACGCAGATGGTCAGGGACATACCTTTTTTCGACCTGCACCGAGAATCTATTGTTCGTGTACGGCTGCCGGGAGCGACCTTCAGTTTAAAAGAAATCTTATTGTGAAACGAGTATTCCTGTTTGAATAAGTCTAGAAGGTTCGCAGCTCCAAATTTCTCACGATTATGCGCTTATCAAAAAAGACGTCTTATATCTATGCCTTTTATGTATAAATAAATAAATAAATAAAATTAATTATTTATCACTTCGCTTCATTGCGACATGAATATTATAAAAATTGGGAAAGAGCTAGAAAAAAAAAGTCTCCGCACGGGGAGTCGAACCTGTGACCATCGCATTACGAGTCCGAGCTCTTGCCATTACGCCAATCGATGCTTAGCAAATATACTAACATAATGGCTTTTACGGTGCCAGATCCGCGTCAATAATTTTATTTTCTAAACGCTTGGCCATCTGGAGTTCCCACTTTGGGTACTCTCATTTCTAGCCAAGCCCTACATATGCTATCAATTTGAGCGAAATCCGTGATGACGAGTAGGTGGCCTCTCCTTGTTAGTAAAGTGAACCTCACCTGCCTATGAATTCAAGCTCGGGATTTCGAGTAGAATATTTTGATGTGCTATAAATGCATTTATCGATGCTGATTAATTTACATGGAACATACGATCATAAGTATTTTCTCATTAAGCAATAGGTTGTGTTACGTCCAAGTAACATGAGAAATTGCCCTGTTTTAGACCTTAGCTACGGCTAATTAGTCTGGGATACGGGCTCGGTGATTTGATCGTTAAAATTTGAATTTATTGGATTTAGACTTTTCTTTTATTATTTATTATTTTTTTTGTATTGCCCTCAGTGTCTGCTTGCTCATCATCGGGCTCAACTTTATTATTATTTTGCTAACCTCGCTTCGCAGAACGATCTGCGAGGGTCGGTTTCTGAGATATACTTGGGGTGTAAGAATTTAATAGTATATTCCAGTGGTTTTAAAGAATAATTTCCGTAACCAGTGGGCTTGAAATTGACCGATTCTAAGTACTCTTTGGTGCAATACCCGTGTTTCTGGTCACGGGAGTACCCAAGGTATACTGCCTGAAGTTTCCGCAAATGGTTCTTCCTACCCCCTGATCTGGATTTGGTCACTAAAACAATGAATTTACGTAGGGGGTTTGAAAATGATAAAGAAAATGGTGAGTTCCTGTTTGACAACCGGGAGTTCGAATGAAAGGAAAAGAGGTGTTCGCGGTGGTCCGCGCAACACCCTTATTTTGGGGGAGGATAGGAATTCGCGGTGGTCCGCGCAATTCCCTGGTTAAATTGAGAGGAAATAGAGTTCGCGGTGGTCCGCGCAACACTATCGTAAGGGAGGAAAAATAGCGTTCGCGGTGGTCCGCGCAACACTATGGTGAAGAAGGAAAAATAGCGTTCGCGGTGGTCCGCGCAACACTATTGTAAAGGAAGAATTTAGAATTCGCGGTGGTCCGCGCAATTCTATTGGAGAGACGGAAGTTAGAGTCCGCGGTGGTCCGCGCGACACTATAATGAATGGGAGAGAAGGTGGTTAGAGTTCGCGGCGGTCCGCGCAACTCTAGATAATTTCGAAGACTGAATTTAAACTTACTCTTTACTATAGATTTGAAAAATAACGGAGAGCTGTACAATGTTTCAGCTTGTTCCGGTGTCGTTGAATATTTTACAAGAACTGATTTTTAGAGCACAATTTCGCTCTTTTTATACTAGTGTTTATGCTATCCTTGTCTAAAATTAGGGGTTGGAGAGGGCAAGTTCTTTGGCATCTCATTGGCTTGAACTTACCGTCTTCCCTTTCCTAATTTTCCAGATAGTTGGGGAGAATAGCTCTTATCTCTATACGTTCAAGGTCCATGTCATCCGCCTTCCGTTAGCTCTAGCGCCAGGGCCACCACTCAGGGTGTGCTCTGGTGCTCGAAGGGTAGTCGGATGCTAGGCGCAGTGTGGTGGAGTTACGGGGACGTAACACCTCCCTTCTGAGATCAAATGTCGGGTTATAAGTGTATTCGACATTTGAAATTTGAAAGAATGGAATGAAGCTCTTAAATGTAGCTTAAATTAAGTGATAAATGCGATAAGATTCTATATAATTATAGTCGTGATCCCGATCGTGCTAACATGATGCTTGTTGTTGAGGTTGATGTCAGCCCTTCAAGAAGAATGGACCGGCAGAAGAGTGTCCTGGAGTTGTTATGGCTGCCGTCTGTTGTTGGCCCCGCTCCGCTTCAACTTGAGGGGTGGATACATGTATTGCCAAGAGTTCGTGGTCTTCGTTTGGTCCCGTTGCTGGTTCCGGTGGTTCATTTAAATTCCTTTTTAAATGGAGTAGAAGGTGCGTTACGGAATCCCAGATTGCTCCGATAAGGAATAGCGACCATCCGTATACGGTATGAAGTGCATAACCGTGGATGATCGTGTCTACGATGAGTTTTATTATTCGAATTAGAAGTATGATCCCGATGAGGCCAGCGCTTGCGGTACCAAAGAACATGAATCGACTCCACATGTTGTCCCAAACAGAGTCGACGAGATTCTTTAGCCCATCTGTTCCCAGCATTTTTGAAAATGCGAGGTCTTGGTTGCCAATGGGTTGGCCAGTGATGCCTCGCGCAATTGTGTTAAGCACTGCTGGTTTCTCCACTGGGAACATAATGTGATCTCTGAGCTTCTCGAGATCTTCTTGATTATAGATGCCGCTGGTTGCCAAGGATGCTGGACTAGTATATGTCCATGTTGGTTTGGTCATCGGCTTGATGATAGTTGGTGGTAGACTTTGGACTGGTCCTGGTAGGAGTTTGTACCAGGCGTCTCCCAAAAGATATTCAGATGGTAACAAAACGTCACACGTAATTTCTATGCCTGTTTGCATGATGATGTGAGTACGTGGTGACAGAAATAGGTTCTGGTTACCTCTGGAGATCGGGAGTTCGTGGTAGCAATTTTCGGTTCTCCGTACCTTCACGTCTACTGGAATGCACTTGATGATGTGGGCGACTTCTCCAGCAATTACTGCCATGTATCCAGGTCCCTTCATGAGATGATAGGCGAATTCATCCGGGGATTGTGTTGCGATGATGAGGGCGTTCTTCAACACTTGCTGCTCCAGATTGCATCGTTGTGTCAGCACGTCGAGGTACAACTGATTTATTTGATTTCGAATGTGTTTTTCGACGAATACAAATTTAGAGTTTACATAGGCGAATATGTCTAAATTTTCTACAGCTGGTGGTTTTGGTTTAGCGAAAGTTTCTCCCCTTCTGGTTTCAAATATTAGTAATTTCGGATGTTCTGTGCGTATTAACGTGTAACCGCATAGTGGTTGTTCAGATTTCTTAGTTAATGCGAATGTTATGTCTTGAGTTGAAAGTGTGTAGACTGTTTGAGTGTAGCTATGTCCGACATCTTTAATTTTCTTTGCCATTCCTTCATACAGTACATCGTACCGATTGAATTTGCAATTATCTGAGGGAAGTGAATTCCAAAAAGTTTGTCCACCCTCAAGGTCTACACAATCTTGATTTGTTAATAGGCACGTCATTCCTGATTTTAGATTTATGTGATTAGTATTTAGATTTACTGCTGCATAATATTCTACGAGAGTGATTCTTACAGATGCTTGTACTACTACATCGTCCCAGCTTCCATAAGGGTCTGAGTA
The DNA here is from genome assembly GCA_963942595.1 of Cylloceria caligata. Taxonomy (NCBI): domain Eukaryota; kingdom Metazoa; phylum Arthropoda; class Insecta; order Hymenoptera; family Ichneumonidae; genus Cylloceria; species Cylloceria caligata. The sequence goes on along the minus strand of OZ012706.1, from coordinate 70,209,485 downwards.
TTGCGCACCATAACAAGTCCCGTCATTCTTAATCGAGCCTGCTAAGGATATGCTTCGTGTTGCGGTTTGATTTTTACGTAGTTCAGTTATCAGAGAGATTCCAATTTTTAAAATGCCTGTTAAATGCATCTGCTCACATGCGTCTCGATTTACATCTGCTAGATATTCTAATTGTCCGTGTGCTACTACTGAGATGTGCGAGCTCATACCGCAGTGGTATATCACTCGATGGATTTCTACTTTACATTGGATAACTTTATTGTTGATAAATTCGTTTAGTTGTAGCACTTGGATATACACGGGAGTCGCTACTATCTCTGGTCTCTTTATATCGCAGTCGCCTACGTCGATTAGAGAAAGTGTGGTTATATTTAGTTTCGATGATCCGCAATCGTATCCGATTATTCCCATTGTACCTGCTACCGCACCTAGCAGTATCAGGAAGGTCAATGTTCCCTTCATCATGTTGCAACACGATTTGAATATTCAATTTTCTTTCTTCTATTATATTTGTTTAATTATTTATTTATTTATTTATTGACTTATTTGTTTGTTTATTTTGTTATTTATTGTTTAGTTAAGCTGGAAAAGAAAAATATACATATATAAATTGAATTTACTGCTCCGTCGTTTTCGTTGTTGAAATGTAAGAATATTTCAGTCTGTTTATGTTGACAACACGAGGTTTTCGCTTTATTTGGATTTTGACATTCCCTTTTGGGAGTATTTCTAAAACCTCGTGAGGTCCAGTATAATGATCTTCCAATTTTCCTGGCTTAGGCCCCTTTAGTAAAAAGACGAACTCACCGACCCTAAGTGTCTGAGGATTAATTTTTCTGTCATAGATTTCTTTAGATTTGATTTTTGCATTGATTAAATTACCTCGCGCTAAAACTTGGAGTTTGTATAGGCGAGTTACTAATTTAGTAAGATAATCGTCGTATGTGTTTTCTTCTTCATTCGTTATCGGATCGCTCGATGGAAGTCTTGCTAGTCTACCGAATACTAGTTCGAATGGTGTATGTCGAGTACCTTCGTGAGTACTTGTATTATATGAAAAGGTTGCCAATTCTAACCAATCGTCCCATTCTTGATCTTGGTTTGCAAATTGTTTAAGATATTCTCCTAATACATGATGAGATCTTTCAATGGATCCGTTTGACTGGGGATGAAATGCTGTTGTTTTATATTGTTGAATTTTGAATCGTTTGGCTAAACTCTTTAATACCTTGCTGAGGAAATTGCTACCTTGGTCTGTTAGAACAGATCTCGGAGCGCCGAAAGTGCAAATAAATCTTTTTACTAAAGCATTACTTATAGTCGTTGCTGTTGCATCCTGCAGTGGAATTGCTAACGTGTATTTTGTCAACAGGTCTTGAATAGTTAGTATATAAACATTCTCGTCTTTGGCTTTAGCTAAAGGACCTACGATATCCATTGCAACCTTATCGAAAGCTACACCGGGCGTATCCGTTATGATCATCGGGTTTCGATTTTTAACTCTAACTAATTTTTTTAGTTGGCACCCTAAACAATTCCTAACGAATGCCTGTATGTCCTTTTTTATATTTTCCCAACAATAACGGTGCCTGATTCTACTGAATGTTTTTGATACCCCCTTGTGTCCTCCGAGTGCTGAACAATGTAATTCTTTAATAATCTCGCTTCGTTTAGACTGTTCGACGTATTGAACTGCACCTGTACAGATTATTATTTTTGTAAGTGTCGATTGACCTAGAGAGTGTAGGTGACTTCTAATTATCTTCCAATCTATTGATTCTACTTCATTTGTTTTTGCTATGCTGATTGTTTTTAATTGGAATTTATTAGCTAGTTCGCCGAGACTACACAATGATTTTTCTATATCTGATACTACAGCTGAGAGGCCTTCTTCAAATCGCCGTATCGGTAACGCTATGTGGATTTTACTGCCGTATTCTTTCATCTGCGCTTTTCCCGGCTGTAAGTCATTAAACCTTGGTAGTTCGTTGCGTGTTTGGAGTTGAGTTGAGCCTATATCACATGGTTCTCCCGAGGTGTAGATAAAATACGTATAATTGTCCTTCCTCATGAACAGTTGGTCTCTGGATTCGAATACATTTCGAGGATCCGGTGTGGTTCCCTGTTCCCTTCTCTTTTCTGGTTCTGAGGTTGATTCCTCGATCTCGCTATCGCTGCTCGATGATTCTGTATCGGTAGGTTGGTTTGTAATTGCGTCAGCTTCTTCGTGTTTGGTCTGTTTAGGCCGCTTAGGTTTGTTTTTACGTTTACCGATGCTTTCATTCTCTTGGGTTGGTTCAATTTGCGATATTTGTTTGTCGAGTTCATCTCTTAACCTTTGAGGTTCTCGTTTATTTCGTTGACTTCTTCTTAAGGGTTGTTCGTTATTACTCCTTGATTCTGGGTTTTCATGGATCTCCGCTTGGGTTGTAATCTGATTTGGTCGTTCTTTATTAACCCCTGATTCCGGTTCTTTCGTCGATTGTCTATTACCCTGAACGGTATGGACATTCTGTGGTTCGACAGGGTTTCTGGATAGAGCGTCTGCATTTACATTTATTTTCCCTGCCTTATAGACGACATCGAAATCGTACAGGCCTAATTTTAGTCTCCATTTTGATACTCGTGAGGCTGGATCCTGTGAGTTTTTAAACCATACGAGAGGTTTGTGGTCTGTGACGACCGTGAATTTGCGTCCATATATATATGGATGGAGTTGTTTGACCGCGTAGACGATTGCCAAAGCTTCCTTTTCGTATGTTTCGTATCGTTTCTTCGCGTCGTTCAAGGTTCGAGAGATGTATGCGATGGGTAAATCCTTTCCGATTTCCCCTTGAGATAGGATACCCCCGATGGCGTATCCTGAAGCGTCCGTCGTGACGAGAAACGGTCGAGTGAAGTCTGGATGTTGAAGTATAGGTTCTTTGCAGAGAGCATCCTTCAAATATTGAAAAACTAACTGTTCCCTGCTTCCCCATAAAAATGTTGTATCCTTTTTTAACAAATCTGTGAGAGGTTTAGCGATTTTCGCGAATCCCTTAATGAAACGTCGATAGTATCCGGTTAAACCCAAAAATTGCCTTACTCCCTTAACGTTTCGGGGGGCCGGATAACCTTTTACTGCTTCGATTTTCCTTGGATCAGGTTTAATTCCGTTTTCTGTTATTAAATGTCCCAAGTATGCGACTTCCTTTCGTAGAAATTCACATTTGTCAGGCTGTAGCTTTAGATTAGCCTCCTTGAGGCGGGATATTAGCTTCCTATATTTGATTTCATGTTCCCGAAGCGACGATGCGTATATTACAATGTCATCTAAGTAGACGAAAAGTTCCGCGCCTTGCAAACCACATAATACGCGGTCCATTAGTCTCTGGAACGTCGCTGGAGCATTTTTCAAACCAAATGGCATTCGAGAAAATTCATAATGGCCAAATGGCGTAGAGAAAGCTGTTTTATGTGCATCTTTTGGATTTAGATTTATTTGATGGAAACCTGATGCGAGATCGAAAACCGAGAAGTATTTCGCTCCTCCGAGTTGGTCTAAAATATCGATTATATTTGGGAGGGGATATGAATCTCCGATTGTTTTTTCGTTCAGCATTCGAAAGTCTAACACCATTCTCCATCGTTTATTACCGTGGCGGTCTGGTTTTTTTTGGAACAATCCACACTGGACTGTTATAAGGAGATTGTGAAGTTTTAACTATTCCTTCGTTATAAAGTTCTTTCACTTGTCGCGTTATTTCGTCTTTGTGAATTGGGGGATACCGATATTGTCGTGTATTAATCGGGTGATCATCAATTGTGGTAATGGCATGTTCCATCTTGGTAGTCGCACCCAATTTATCTCCCGGGATGTGATATTGGTCCGAACTTTCTTCGAGTAACTTGTTTATACTTTCGCGTTCTTCTGAATTTAGGTGATCGAGACGGAGTAGTTCCTTTATTTTTTCTATTTGATTCTTTTTCTCTTCTTTTAATGACGCAATTGTCATGCAACTAACGTCGGGTTTGGTGGATGTTGTTGATTTATTAGATTTAGAGGGTTCGACAAAATCGATGGTTGCCTTACTTTCTTGAGTATATTTTTTATTTGACGCGGTTGTCGTGCAATTCGCGTCGGATGTAGAGGATTTTGTGGAATTAGAAGGTTCGACAATTTCACTGACTGTCTCACTTCCTTGATAAATTTTTTTATTTGACGCGGTTGTCGGGCAATTCGCGTCGGATTTAGAAGATTTTGTGGAATTAGAAGGTTCGACAATTTCACTGATTGTCTTACTTCCTTGATTTGATTTTTTATTTGACGCGGTTGTCGGGCAATTCGCGTCGGATTTAGAAGATTTTGTGGAATTAGAAGGTTCGACAATTTCACTGATTGTCTTACTTCCTTGATTTGATTTTTTATTTGACGCGGTTGTCGTGCAATTCGCGTCGGATTTAGAAGATTTTGTGGAATTAGAAGGTTCGACAATTTCACTGATTGTCTTACTTCCTTGATTTGATTTTTTATTTGACGCGGTTGTCGTGCAATTCGCGTCGGATTTAGAAGATTTTGTGGAATTAGAAGGTTCGACAATTTCACTGATTGTCTTACTTCCTTGATTTGATTTTTTATTTGACGCGGTTGTCGTGCAATTCGCGTCAGATGTAGAAGATTTTGTGGAATTAGAAGTTGTGTTTTTAGATTTTTCTTCGAATTCTTGTAATGTCAGAGTTGGCACTATTATTTCGATTTCCTCTTCCCTGGTATTGTATACTTGGGTATACGCGATACCTTGCTGGTTCGTAACTAGAGCTTTACCGAAATAAATGCCATCTCCGATTTTAATGCGAGGGAGGTAACCTTCAGAGATTTCTTCGTTTTTTATTCTGACATAAAAGGTTGAAGCTGATCGCGCTGGAATTATTACCGTTTCCGGGCTAGTGAAGTTGATACGCCTGTCCCTCCAATATAAACAGTGTCCCTTATAATCGATCGTTGCCTTAAATCTCTGGTAGAACTCGTTTCCCAGTATTCCAGCCTGTTCGATGGGGAAATCCTCTTTAACTATGTGGAATACGACTGAACATCCTAAGATGTTTACAGAGAGTGACCCTAAGGTATCTACTGGATTCGTCGTTATTCCGTGTAGCTCGAGAATATCCGTTGCATCTACTATGGCACCTGGTTTGACCGATTTTTCTTTTATGAGGTTTGGCTCGGATCCCGTGTCAACTAATAAAGTTGTTGGTGGGTGTAAAGTTGAGGACTCTATCATAATTGTCGGAGGACGACAGCGCCGTTTTAAATTAACATTAGCTAGTCGGACTCGTCCCCTGGCTGCGTTTCGCTTATCACCAGAGCCTTGCGAAGGGCTGCTTTTGTTTGTGTCTCCGGATGAGCCCCGGTTATCGGGAGACTGTTGGAGTTTCCCTGCGCCTTCTGTTTGTTTATATATTCCCGTCTTCTACATTCGTCGATAGTGTGCCCGTCGCGTTTACAATACCGGCACGATTTTTGGGTCTGTTTATTATCTTCAGTCCGTCTGTCTCGCGGGTTGTATACAGCTTGAGCGGGTGGCCGACCCTTATCTTGAGAGGGCCCAGCCGCTTGGTTCCTAAACCAACACGTGTCCGCCGCGTGGCCCGTTCGGTTACAAATTTGGCAGATTACTATGTTTTTCTGTATTGCTGCTACAGTTTCTTTACGTGGCGCTGGTTTATCTACGCGTTTGGAATTTCTTAACTCGTTTATGGCCTTCTGTTTTCTATCTACTTTAATAGCGTCCGTCCCGGCGGCGGTCAATGTTGCATAAGTGGGCTTCATTCTTATTTGTATTTCGGGTTTAAGCCCGTCAAGAAAACTTTCTATGCATTCGCTCTCCGTGGCGGTCCTATCTGCGTCGCTTATTTCTTCGTTGTTATTGCTTTTATGTGCTTCGATTATATGATTTCCGATTTCGCGTACCCGATTTATATATTTAATTATATCTTCGTTTTCTAACTGTACTAACGTCCCGAGTTCTCGTCGTACCTGATTTACTGATTTTGCGGGAGAATATAATTCTTTTAAATATTTGGTTAATTCATTTAAAGTATTAAATTAAACTCCTTGTATCGATCTTTTTGCTTCTCCTATAATTTTCGTTCTAATTAACCTGACTAAGTTTTGTTCTACATTTGAGGGAAGCATAACTAGAGCTTCCTCACAGCTTTCAATAAATTGGTATATGGGAATATTTGTCCCGTCGAATTTAACAACAACTTCGACTGCATCCTTAAGGGATACCGTTTGTGAAGTTCCTATAGGCATGTCTACTTCTTGTGTTGTGCCTTCGTTGGATGTTGTGGATAGATTGTCGTCGCTGTTATTTTCTTGTGTAGGTAAAGGTGGAGGATTTAGATTAGAGGCACTCGACGGGTTGTCAACAGTTTGAATTACAGGATTGGTTTCACCCTTTTGCGGTGAATGCTCAATTGGCATGATTTGACCAAATTACCGTTAGTATCCCACCGCTGTCACCAAAAAGGTATGTTACGTCCAAGTAACATAAGAAATTGCCCTGTTTTAGACCTTAGCTACGGCTAATTAGTCTGGGATACGGGCTCGGTGATTTGATCGTTAAAATTTGAATTTATTGGATTTAGACTTTTCTTTTATTATTTATTATTTTTTTTGTATTGCCCTCAGTGTCTGCTTGCTCATCATCGGGCTCAACTTTATTATTATTTTGCTAACCTCGCTTCGCAGAACGATCTGCGAGGGTCGGTTTCTGAGATATACTTGGGGTGTAAGAATTTAATAGTATATTCCAGTGGTTTTAAAGAATAATTTCCGTAACCAGTGGGCTTGAAATTGACCGATTCTAAGTACTCTTTGGTGCAGTACCCGTGTTTCTGGTCACGGGAGTACCCAAGGTATACTGCCTGAAGTTTCCGCAAATGGTTCTTCCTACCCCCTGATCTGGATTTGGTCACTAAAACAATGAATTTACGTAGGGGGTTTGAAAATGATAAAGAAAATGGTGAGTTCCTGTTTGACAACCGGGAGTTCGAATGAAAGGAAAAGAGGTGTTCGCGGTGGTCCGCGCAACACCCTTATTTTGGGGGAGGATAGGAATTCGCGGTGGTCCGCGCAATTCCCTGGTTAAATTGAGAGGAAATAGAGTTCGCGGTGGTCCGCGCAACACTATCGTAAGGGAGGAAAAATAGCGTTCGCGGTGGTCCGCGCAACACTATGGTGAAGAAGGAAAAATAGCGTTCGCGGTGGTCCGCGCAACACTATTGTAAAGGAAGAATTTAGAATTCGCGGTGGTCCGCGCAATTCTATTGGAGAGACGGAAGTTAGAGTCCGCGGTGGTCCGCGCGACACTATAATGAATGGGAGAGAAGGTGGTTAGAGTTCGCGGCGGTCCGCGCAACTCTAGATAATTTCGAAGACTGAATTTAAACTTACTCTTTACTATAGATTTGAAAAATAACGGAGAGCTGTACAGTGTTTCAGCTTGTTCCGGTGTCGTTGAATATTTTACAAGAACTGATTTTTAGAGCACAATTTCGCTCTTTTTATACTAGTGTTTATGCTATCCTTGTCTAAAATTAGGGGTTGGAGAGGGCAAGTTCTTTGGCATCTCATTGGCTTGAACTTACCGTCTTCCCTTTCCTAATTTTCCAGATAGTTGGGGAGAATAGCTCTTATCTCTATACGTTCAAGGTCCATGTCATCCGCCTTCCGTTAGCTCTAGCGCCAGGGCCACCACTCAGGGTGTGCTCTGGTGCCCGAAGGGTAGTCGGATGCTAGGCGCAGTGTGGTGGAGTTACGGGGACGTAACAGTTGTAATAAACATCACTCCTGGATTCGGTTAGCGCTCAAAGACGGATTCTCCTCTTGAGCCCCAGATAATGTTAGTACAAGAGAACATATATAGAAATTCACGTGTTTAACAGAATTTTACCACTGTATTCAAATAATGTCAAACCTGTTTACCGTTACATTAGAAAGATTTTATTGTTTCATGTATCATATAAAAAAAAAAAATAATAGAGAGAATAAATCTATTACAGCTTATACCAGTAGATAGCCGTTGTCATATCTGGACGTGAACTTGACGACCTAAACCCCACCTGGTTGCTGTAATTTTTGAACTGTTAATAATTAGAACTGAAATTACGTATTATTCTTTGAAAAAATTGAACATGAATGTACCAACAGAGAAATTTGCATTGATTGGCCAAGTTTTGTTTGCAAATCCATTACAATCCATATTTCTCTAGGTTAAGACATATGCTGTAATACAAATTGCTCTTAACCACTGTCAATTAATACATATAAATCTGTATGAATAGTTATACATATCTAGAATTGATTTGATTAGTGTAATTACTATAAGTACCTTGAAATCTGAAACGTGGAGAAATATATGTGAAGAAATGAGAGCTCAGCTGCAGCCGGTAACAAAAAAAGGCCTAGGCAAAATAAAGGGGAAATTGTTACACCTCCTGGCCCTTACGAATCCACAGGTGGCACGCACACTATTGTCCCAATCGGGTGACCGGTATATTGGTCATTTTTTTCAACATTTTCGATTAGTGGTAATAGAATCCAAGCGAGCCGGATGCATTAGCACGGAAAAAAACGCGCTGCGGGTAAGCACCGTTACCTATACATTGTGTAATTGGTCGGGAAGAATATAGAAAAAGCGCATAAGTAATAACGTAGCAAAAAAAACTCCCTCTCTTACGACAGGGCGAACCGTTTACCCCTCTATTGTATTGTAAGTTAAGGAGGTATGTAGAGGTAATATGACGCCCCGTATGTCCTTGTAGGACTTTAAAAAATTACGTGTGTGTCAATATACAGGTGGGCTTATAAAAACTCCCCTATTCCATAATAATGCATCGACACGTTGATTCGGTGTAATGGGTACCAATGGCGTGGCTAACGTGGTTACAAAAAAGCGTTTCCACCCTTGGCTAATCCCTCTCGTTGACCTTTCAACACATCGTGTATGTGAGGTAACCGCTTAAAGGGCGCTGTTAACTATTGAAAGGGTTCATTTGAAAACACTTAACTTATGCCCGCCTAAAAACTGTAGGAATGCCATTTGTTATCGTGTGACATGGTTGGTGTATATATATAATATGATTTAGAACTGGAACATTCAATTATTGCGTAACATGGAAAACAAATGTTATGTAAATAATCGGTTCAATAATGTAATAACAAAATGACGTGCGCGAGATTCAAACATCTATAGCTTAAGAACGGTTTTATCAAACGGGCTCAAAATTAACACGTAGGTAGAGTAGTCACGTTCCTTTGCTTCTTACTATTTACGTAATAATTAAAGCATCTGTTGAAAAATTGTGTTCCTGCTGTCACTCGTGCCAGTTTTTAGCCATTGAGGTGGATATATTATACAATATAAAAACTGTATAAATCAAGTTATGTTCAAGGATGATTGGTATTGAGTTTGAGTCGAGTCTGGAAAGAGGTTTTAATTTTATAGGATTAGCAATTTTTCGAAAAATTGACGTTTCTGACTCACGAGACCTTTTACCAAATTTACGCTCAAATGATCTGCACGGACATACGAATATTCAGTAGTGCTCGATATTTAATTTTCCGAAGAGCATGGGTTGCGACTTTGTGGAAAATTTAATTTTTAAATTTGTTTGTATTTTCGAAACATTTGACGAAATGATCAATAATTGCAGACCCTTGTGTCATAACATTTAGGGACATTTAACCCTTTGCACTCCAGCCTAGTAGGGCATAGAGGCTTTAATGTCGCAAATACGGCGACAACGGAGTGCAAAGGGTTAATAAGAAGTTTGGTGAAAATAAAAATATGCGTTCTAATTTGATACAACTTTGACCTTTTTTTATCCACGATGGCGAGGCTTACAAAGATAAAAGGGGGCAACTCGTAAATGGTTTGAGCAATTGATCTAAAAACTTTCTCACCAGTTGCATTGTAAATTATTGTTATCTGCTTCAATTTTTGTTAAATTGAATCAATAAGATTTTAGAGTATATTTTCAATCCCATGACCATTAAAACTTGATGAAACTATAGTTTCTATACATTTTTTCGGACTCTAAGGTTCGTACAACCGAATTTAATAAAACTTTGACAGTCACTTATTAAACTTAATTAAATTGAATATTCGTAATGCACCTGTAATATAGCACTTGTTGCATTTAAGCTTTATTCATTTTCGCGGTCACATTTTTCATCAAGATACTTTATTTATAATATTACGTTATAATTCTCGCACGACTTCTTGAGTTGCAGTATGAAAATTCGTAATAGACATATCATGAAGATTTCCAACCCAGGAGAAGGATTTCTGAGAATTGTTCTTCTCCATGCCGTGGGTATGAAAAATGCGGAAGAAAAATGGACGATTGCGCTGTATGCATTCACGAGCGAAAATGGAAAAACTTAATTCGTTTCGAAAAATCGCATTCGCGACAATAAATTAGGTCGTAAAATGGTCGTGTGGTTATTAGTTATTTATCTACCGAGCAGAGAGTTTAAATGTTACCGTATCACGAGCTATGTTAAAGAAACACGTAAACAAAGTGGGCTCGAAATCACGACTATATGAATATCACGAATAATCGTAAAAACCATTATTTACGATTATTCACGAAGCCGAGTAGTTCCAGAATGAAAATAGACTTCTTATTCATATATTTTTTCGTGGTTCACGAAAGTGTTGGACCGCTGATCGTATTCGAAGCATCAAAAGGGCCGAATTAGAAAAGTGGTTGTGCAAACCAGAACTTGGACTTCTTGCCCCGCGAAATGATAAGCGAGAACAGAAATAAGAATATATATATACATGCACGCACGCACGCACGCACACACGCACGCACGCACGCACGCACACGCACACGCACACGCACACACATCACCTTGAAAATAATCCGGAAGTATTGTGGAGCCTTGAAACGTGGAGATATGATGAAAAATTGATTTTCGATTTTCGGGGTGATTACAATAACTTCCCTATCCCGGGAAGCTAAAAAAACATGACAATGCCGTGTCGCGACTTATAAAGCAACTTTCGTCTTTCGATATATAATACAATATTTGATTGTAGGGCGTCTTTTTTGTTGTTATTGAATAATAATAATGACAATAACAATAACAACAACAACAAAAACAACAATACATCATCTGACTCACAGATTCAATGGTAACTGTGCAAGATATGTACGATCTACGACTGATCGACAAAGCTCTTGATTTGAGGATGTCGAATGATCTTATTAAAGAGGCCTGGAATGAGCTAAAAGAAATTTCCGAAGGTAAATTTACTCTTAATACAAAACGGCAATTGTGGCTACCCTCGGAATGAATTAAACAAATGACGAAAAATATACTTACTATGAAAATACTAGAGTTATAGCCTTTCGAACTCTGATGCTCGAAAGTCATATAACTCCGCTGTTAGCGAACGGAATTTTTTTTCGTTACATTTGTCTCAAATCTGACTAAATTTTTATGTAATAAATGGTATTATGGGTTTGCCTGCAAAGATTAAAGATAAACTGACCGTATGTTCTGTTTGAAATTATATTGGTATTAACCACTTGCGCTACGAATAAACTTCACGATTGCGATGCCGTGCGCTACAATATAACAAGCGATAGTGTCACATCTGCGCCGCTCCGCGTCTGCGAGTGCAATCCTTTAAGCCCGATGCACACCTAAGCGGCGCGCTGCGACGCGCAGAGCAGCGCAGAGCCGCGACCAGAATCAAACCCGTATATTCAAATCGGCTAATGCACACCGGAGCGCCGCAACGCACAGAGCAGCGCGGAGCAGCGTCGCCGCTTTGGTGTGCATCGGGCTTTAAGCAGCGACCCAGCGCATTGGTAGGCTCTTACATAAAGAACTTTACACGGATATAAATGAATACTCACGACAACAATAACATTTTATTAATTAATAATCTACTTTTGTATAATAAATTTCGAAACATTTTGGAATATGTAATGCCACAAGGCATTTCTTGCACTCCTAAGTGGTCTCGCTGCGTTTTTTATGTTTGCTACACACTTTACATCTTCTTTGGGGATTTTTTTTAGCTTCTGTGGGTGGAATATTCCTTGGAAAATGGCCCCAATGTTTTGATTGTAAACGCAGTGGTACGTCACCAGCAGACAGTCTTCCACGTTTTTTGTATTCAGGCATATATATACTTTCTAAAATCTGTTGCGCCACATCCAATCGGAATTTGGAAAATGTGTATTTTTTACTTTTTGATATATTTAATTTCTTTGAAAATAAAACATAAGCATTGAAAAGTGCAATATCCATTAAGTAAAAAAAAGATTTTTTTATAACTTTTCACGTATTTTCTCATAAGTGAAAAAGAAGGTAAGTAGATATCTCGGAGATCTACCCCACCCATGCCATCATTATATACTTAAACGATATTGGGCTTTACAACGATGTTATTAGTTTTCCATCTCTTCTTTTCTACTTCCATCATCTCAATTTTTTTATGTTTTGTAGATAATAAATATATATCTTTTTTGTCCTTCCACTTTGCAGCTAAAATTCCCTTGCATGATCTTGAAATAGCTTCTGATCGTTTCAGCTTTGTCGTTGCGAGATCTTTCGGCATATTCTGTCTATTACATCTAACTGTACCAATGGCATTAGTTTTCAAAGATTGTAATTTTTGAAACAGATTTGGCGAAGAATACCAATTATCCAAGAACAAGGTGTGTCCGAAATTGGATATTGGTGTGCACATAAACATGGTAACATTTTCGGAAGCACTGGTGATTGAATTTTTTACTGTATCTTGACCTGTATATATTTTTAATTTGATACAATATCCTGATTTAGACTCGCACAATTTATAAAATTTTACTCCAAAACGTGCCCTCTTTGATGGATTAAACTGTTTATATGACATTCGACCGGTATATTTCATTAGAGATTCGTCTAATGACACATATTCTTCGGGAGTGTAAATACTCGTAAATTTTTCATTGAGATAATCGATTATATCTCGTAATTTGCACAAACGATCATCTTTATCCACAACTTCATTATTAGAAAAATGTAAAAAATGGGAGAGTTGCATAAATCTTCGTAATGGCATTGTTTTTCGAAAAATGGGAGTTTCAATAATACTTCTTCCTGACCAATAAGATTGGACATTCGACTTTTTCACTTGTGCTATCAAGATGCATAACGCAAAATAAGCATGAATTTCATCAATATTCGTATCCCTCCAATTTTCCTCAGATTGTTTTATTTTTCGGCCTGTATTTCCTATTGTTTGACTCGCGTAATGATTGGTTTCTGTAACAATGAAATTCCAAAAGTCTTTTGGTAAAATTTGGTTTAGCATTTGCAAAGCTGTAGTTTCTTCTGCCATTTCTATATTCATTCCAGAAATCCGTGAGTACTGCCAAATTTTGCTATTGTTTTCCTTGTTTTCCCATATCCATTCTTCAGATGTAAAATTAAGTTCACGATCTTCACTGCTACTTTCTTCTTCACTATCAGATACTATAATTCTACGCCGCTTCCCAACAGGACAAACAATTTCCTCGCAGTCGCTATCTGTATCAGTATCGGATGTAATAATTAATCGTTTTCTCCTTGTACTTGTCAAAACTATATCACTGAGTTCACTATTATTCTCCATTTTACAATATGGGTTTATATGATAAAAAATAATATAAATCTATTACTGTGCGACGCCGTGCACTCTAGAGCTGTAGCTCGAGGAATAAACAATCTCGTTGTTAGGCGACGTGTGCACCACGTTATTTTTATTTTTGCGATAAATGCCTATCGACGTGGTGTACACGTCGCTCGCAGTTTTGAGACAAAAGCATCTCGACGTGCGTGGCACGTCTTTTTAGCGCAAGTGGTTAAATAAAAACAAAATTTCCACTATCTGGATTATTTTTCGACTTCAAAACCAGCACATGGATGGGGATTCCCAGCAATTAAGTCTAACAGGTGCTTGATAACATGAATATAAATGTCGAATGAGGCACCTTTTAGGCTTGTTTCAACGCCCTCCTTTCGTGGAATTTTTTTACAAGTTCAAAACTTAAACGGAATGAGAGTGAAGAAAAAATTAATAAAAGTGTAAAGTGAAGAACCCTAATTGTCATATGAAAAACTTTCCCGTTGAGTTCCGTGCAGCCTGAACATTCAGAAAATGTAATTATTGAATCCGGAAGCGGCAGCGAATCCAAAACAGTCGAAGGTACATACGAGGGCGATAGTGGAAATGCGAAGCCGATTGTGAACGAGGAAGTAGACGGTGAACATAATGGCGAGGGTAGTAAAAGAGAGGAATGTCATGCGATGGTGACAGAAAGCAAAAATGAGAAAAGTGAGATCGACAATAATTTCAATTTAATGTTAGATTACTCGGGAGACAGCGAAAATATGTAAAGGAAGTAATAATTTAAAAAATGAAAAATAAAATGCCTATTATAAATAAAGAATATACTTTTACTTGAAAAAGCCTTGTACTTTTATTTAAGTTTACTTCATTAAAATATTGACTCTTTCTGCGATCGGAGTTATGAAAGGAATTCACTGGCTAAGAAAGTCCAGCAAAAAAAAGTCTTCTAACATCAAAGCACTTGGAACACTTAGCCACCGAAAATAATCGTTTTTCGGTGAATTATAACCTCACGAAGGCTCGATTTTAGTGAAAGAACGGTGTTTTATCACCATCTGTCGATTTCATGCATCATTACATATAGCGCTGCATTATCATCTACAGTTCATTTTCGTTAACGTGGCGTTTCGCGGAGGCCCATTTTCATGAAAATATCGTTTCGTGGATAATATTTTTCGTGAATTTGGCATTTCGTGCATACCCGTTTTCGTGAACATGACGTTTCGGGAAATTTGTTTTCGTAGATTGACTTTTGGGAAACATTCTTTTCGGTTGTTTGTAACCCTACCGAAAAATGATTACTTAAAGTCGAAGATTTCCAGGAAAAATAATCTAACTGGTCCATGATAGAAATCTTGACTTTGACGGTCAACCTCGAGCAACATATTCTACTTCGGGGAGGATGGTCAACGTACAGGCCGTTGCCGAAGAACATCCGTCACGGCAGCGCTCTAACCAGGTCAATATAATACAAGTTGCCCTAACTCGTATCCTCAATTCAGCTTTATGCCGAGGTATGATGGGATAGATTTGCCGATACCATTGAAAGTTATTTTTAAATTCGAAAATCGGAATAGTCTAACAATTAATGTTTATGGACTTAGGTACGATGAGAAACAAAGAGATCATGAAATAGTACCCCTCCATATATACCTTAATATAATCCTGACATATATATTAAGATATATTAAGAGACAAACCCTCCCACCAAGAGGGTGGATTTTTCGATTAAAAATACACGTGTTTCGGCTATACTCTCAGTATATCTTTTTTTGTAAGAGTAATAATGGGAAAAAAACTCCGTAACTGCCAAATTTTAATGGTCATTGGTGCTACTATCTGATAAAAAATGCACATCTTTCTACCAGATAATCTATACATCCTCTAAATCTGACTTTTTTCAATACAACAAAATATAGTATCTGAACATAGAAGTTATCGATATGTTGTGCTTTTTTCTTGTCTTAATGTTGAATAGGGATGTAGGGTTGGATAATTCACATCAAGTTTTGGTAATTAGACTATGCCATTTTTTTTCTGTTTCTCTTGATCTACAACATCGTTATACAAACCTAAAAGATTCAGTTGTTATCGAGGTGAAAGGTATTTGGGATCTCCTTAAGATAATATGTATCGATTTTCTTTTTTTTGCAGATAAAATGGTAAGAGAAGATGGAAGAAAACTCAACACAATTGAAAAGTTCAGTCAATTTTGGTAGATACAGTTTTTATTAAGTTGAAAAAATGAAAAAATCCAGATAAACAGTGATTAAAATTGTTTCATGCCCGTTTCTTTTTTCGTATCTGTGAACATTTTTTGATGTTCACTTACGAGCTTCATAACAAATTGTTTTTGTTCTTCGTCTCTAGTAAGAATTTCGTTATATTCGCTAATTAAAATTCTATACAATTTTGAAACCATTCTGATAACCTGCATTTTGGTACTATAAAGCTGGATCAATCTTCAAAAAATGTTCTTTAATCTCAAACTTCACAAAAAAAGTTTATTGTTTAAGGCGTGATAAAATGATCAATATCTTTGTCACAAAAAGCTACAATAGTAGCAACATTTATTTGGATCCGTTTTGGAAAAATTTCGTCGATCTCATCGTATGGGTTCAATGCAGCAACCATCTTGTGTTTCATATCCAACCATATGTTTAGATCGAAAAATGACATCGCAATTGCTTCCGGATTTAAATACCATAAAGAGTCTCTCAATTTCTGAAGCGTGACATTTGATATTTGTTCATCAATAGATATTCGTAGAGATATTTCAAAAATTGCAAGTCGCAATTCGGTTCTGCCATCGTAAGTGGAACAGTGAACCATGCTTTGATATACAACATTACAGTGAAAATGCATGTGTCCCGAATGGCTACCCTCTCTTTTCCACTTATTTCATATTCACTTCGGAACAGAAATATTTGTGAGCAATACATTGCCTTGGACATCCACCTCGCATGATGGAAGGCTCCAGGTAGCGAAATGTAACTTTATCCGATGGGACCGCACTAATAAATATTAGAGTTAACTCCGAAAGCTCCTTAATCATTTCGTGGTCGAATTTCCGTCAATGCCTTGTATACGAATGAACTTATTCTCTTGATATGCTCGGGCGTCAGTAATCTTTTGACTTGTGAATCTTGCAATCCACTTTTGAATCTTGTTTTGTCAATCGGATCCCAGGTTTCTCGAAAACTCTTAAAGAATCGAAGGTTTGGCCCTGTTATTGGCAACTTTTTCTCGAATACACTGCACAATATTAATTGGAATCTATGATTTCTGCAGGGTAGATATAGAAGATACACTTGCAACAAACGTTCTAAAAAAATCAGAGAACCATTTTTGTGTCTTAAATTAGACGCTGTTGTATCACAGCACAGAGCTTTAACTATTTCTAGAAGACACCAATCTTCAAGAACATCATAAATCGCATTCGCTTGAGTGATTCCTTTGCTGTTTTTTAAAGCAGGCAAGCCTAAAAGTTTCATAACCCTACCATTTGCCACTACAATAGGAAGTCTGTCAACCATTTCATGTTTGATTAAATCACGTAGAAGCTTCCCATCCCACTGCAAAAAAAGAGCATTCAACTGAACATTTTCTCTCAGATTTTCCACCAATATGTACGAATTGATGATCAGTTGAGAGCTAAACACTCTAAATCAGCGTGATCTGCTATAGTAGCTTCTCTGTCGCTCACTTTACATCTAACGAGGGCCGCAACGATTTTATCGGTAAGAATGTTAATAGTGCCTCACGATATCTTCGGTGCTGTTGGTCCAGCTTCATCTTCATTATCAAAGTCCAGAGAAATACTCGGACAGGAAGAAATACTTTTTTGACTGAGACTCTGCGAGGGGCCTTCGTCACTTGAAGCTAATTCGGCAAAATCATCTACAACAAATCATCACCTTTATTATAGAATTAATAACAATATATACATGAATAATAAATCGACATTTCAAATTCAAACTCATCAGTCAGTAGATAGAAATCAAAATTCTTTAAATTAAAGAGTTAAACTCCACAAAGTTTAACTAAAAATCATAAGAAGCTAAAATGATCTGTGAAGCGTCTTTATCTTGTCACAAGTTATAATACACATTTTTCGTTAATTCCAAAGATATGTTAATGATCTTACTCTACCTATCAAATTCATTCAAATGAGTACATTTTAATGATGGATATCTTACCCAAAAATATATTGATCCATTTGGCTTCTTTCTTGTCTCTGAGCTATTATTTGTTTCTTTCGTTCTTCTTCTCGTTCCATTCTTTCGAATCTGCCCTCGATGTTGTTGATGTTGCCGTTCCGACTTCCTCGTCTTTGGTTTTCTAGGAACTCCCTCCTCATATCATCAACTGTTTCAAGAATATTCCCGTGAGCGATATGAAATAACTTCTTAATGTCATCACAGAATTGTTGTTCCTGTTTAAAGTTCGATGGTTTTCCTGCCTTTTTTTGGAAAGTAGAACATTTCTGGTGCAAGACCTTTCCTATGTACCGACAGTCGTATTGGGTGGGTAAGCGATCTTATTTCCAGAAAATATTCACTTCGTTCACGACTAATTTTAGACTGTCTCGAACACTCAGTTTTACTTCTCTGATGTTGAAAACAAAACTTTAAGTTGTCCTTTGATGGTAATCTATTACCGTAAATCTGCGTATCTAAATCACGGATTAGATACATGTTCTGCCACAAATATAATGGCTAAGACATAATAGGGACAAATGAATTTAATCGAATTGAGAAAAAAACATAGAGCACTCGTAAAGTACTGTTGTGGACGGTATGCCTTGCAAAATGGTCAACTTGTTACGCATATGGCTCAGAAAATGACTCGAATCCAACTAGCGTTCGTTATTAACTCTGTCCTTGTGCAAAATACACATCACAAGGGAACCCGTCATCATAAAGAACCTAAGGTTTTCGAATCGCCAGGTTAAGTTTTTTGGTGATGCCTTTCCAAGGCTGTATTACGTCGTCAGATGGTAATACGCGCAACAATAGGTCTGTAGCCCAACGATGTCTTTATCGACGGCGCAGTCTTCTTTCGATTGTCAGAGTCAGGATCAATATGAGAAGCGAGTCGAACGGCGTGCGTATGAATATACTTATCTAAATGTTGATCAAAGCTCTCGTTTCCTTGGACTTCCTTTACAGCAAACAGACGATGTCTTCAGAGAGCGAGTAACGAACCTTGATGATTAAGATGCGAAGCAGGCGAAGAATCAGAGCTTTCTAGGAATCAGGAAGATGTCTTCGGGCTTTACGCAAAGGAGAGGATCACGATTTATAAGCGAACGGTGATATTTATTCACAACGATTATCACTTGCTATCGGATACAAATAACAGTTTCTCGGAGTAAACGCTTTGTAGAACATTGTAGCACAACATGTACCGCGATTACTAGTTAAAGTCTCTATTATTCCGTTGTTAATACGTACCAATTAGCACAGCAGCTAATTGCGGCAGAGAGGACCTCCGCACTCTATCGCATCACAACGACTTCTGTCGATCATTCCTCGCTTCGCGATGCATCTCGCTGCAGCGTGCAGGAAGAGAGGCGGGGGTGGCATCTCACGAGACAAGGAATAAATCTCGGCCCTTTCTTCACGAGGTGGTGTCTCACCGCGAGCCGATAACGCGCAGCGTATGCAGGCCGGATGCAGCGAGAGATATTATATGTCCTATGAAATAAATCTGTGGCATGGGAGCGCGACACCAGAGCACCGGCAGACAAAACTTCCCGAGTCGCGCTCGCCGAGGAAAATCTTATCTTATGATATTATTCTACGAATACGAAAGCAAAGGTTTCTCGTTTAAACGCGAGGCTTAACATCCCCCATGTTAGAGTGAACTTCGGCAATAGTGAAGCTAGATACCGAAGGTCGTACACCTTTTGGTTTTGGTCTGATGTTCTCTGGAATTTCTGAGAAATCGGATTTCTCCTTTTTCTCTTCCGCCATGGAATCTAATTGTTTTCTAAGTTTTTTCAACTCTATTTGGGCTTTACTTTCGTATTTTTCGAGTTTCTTATTGGCTCCAGGACAACAACACTTGAATAGTCCCTTCCCAATGAAGCCGAGGATAGGCATTAATGCTCCGAAGCGCCATAAAACTAAAAGTACACTTATAACTCCTATTGAGGGTAAACCTATTTTTATAAATCCGTCGAATAATCCATTCATGGTGTTCCAAAAATTATCGTGCTTCAGCACAATTCTAGCTTTCTCCAGATCTTTATTGATGCTATCCAAGTCCTGACCAATATCTCTGAGATACGCGGCATCTATTTGATTTGCTACCTCTGTAACACGAATAGTTAGTTCCGAAAAATTCGTGGCCAAATACGTTTCACTCGGATTTATTAACTGATATTTCTCTGGAAGACCATTCCGGACCATTCTAGTATTATCCTGAACCAGAATACATGTTTCCGTAGTTTTCAACAGAGTAACTTCTTTGATGTAAATTTCGCTCGTATAACTCTTACAATTCACAAGGACCAGGATAGATTTTCCAATTTCTGGTATTATCAATACTCCGTGATTATCATACAGGGATATGAAACTTACATTATCTACGTGAATTTGGCTGAGCTTACATTGGTTAATATTGTTTTGACAAGTCGGTGTATTAATTCTGTTGTAAATCGGATGTGTGTAGTGCGTGATCAAATAGTTGTCAATTTTTTTCATCTGCCTGATTTCGTTTTCGTTAGTTACAATGTAATTCTTTCCTAGTCGCAGTAAGTGAGAAAATCGTGGTGCAGTTACAATGTAAGTATCGTTGTGAATTTTGGGGATACGTATGATGTTATACAAGTCCCATTTGTCGTTTTCTAGTTTAAGAATAGTCAATTCGAATATCAGATCGTCTTTTCTCAGTAGTATAATTCTATCCGCAATATATATGAAGTGTTGAGTTCTAGTGTCGTTAAAATAATTGAACACGTGGTCGTTTTTCGACTCGTTCAGCAATCGGTCGATCATCTTCAGAACGATGCTCGGCTCCACCAATTGAGGCAACACTGCTTTTATTTCTATAGCCAAAATTACGTTACTTACATCGATAAGCAAAATATCGATGCATGACATTAGTGAAAATGCATAGCCGAGTCCGAGTTGTGCCTGCTTCAAGGACGGCAATGGAATTTCCTATTTCGGTTGCGAGTTTTTGAATGACCGCGGACTCTATGTCTTTGTTAGTAGGAATTCCGTAGAGGAATTTTAGGATTTTTCCGCAGAAGTTACAAAGTCCTCTCTTCCGTCTTCTTTGAGACGTTATAATGCAAAGCGAAAGATAGTCCGGGTTTACCGTTTTCGTGACATACTTTTTAATTTTTTCTAGACTTTGGAGTGTAGGTATTACCTTTTTTCGGTTTTCCGGTGTGTTTCTGATATTATTGAATAGTAAGAACTTTGTCTGAAGGTTTAGTATGATCTCTTTGGTGTGTAAGCAAGTGTATTCACTATAAGCGGGTGTTATTGCTCCCCACGTTTGGTATGGTTTCGCGTCTTCGAACCTCTCTATAAATAGAGGAACTAGGTAAATTTCTTAAAGATATTTATGCACCTACGCGAAACGTGTATCAGCTCCAAGGGGAATTGGGATCCATATATAAAGAGAAAATGAGTCCGTCATTGCATATTCCAACCGCGTAAGGGACTTGGGAAATTTAATACTCGAAAATTATGATGCGAACGAAAATAATCCTTTGACTGCCGCATTTATTAATAACACTAAGGAAAGTCTTCCGGCATGTTTTTTACACGGGTTAAAACCGGAAATCGAACAACGTCTACGTCCGAACAATAATCTTGATGAACTAATTAAACTCGCGGTTCAAACAGAAAAAGGTTTAGTGTCACAGGCAGCCTTGCGTAGTGGTGGGCTGGAAACTTCGGGTTCGAAGGTAAATAAACCTGAGGCGAAACGGGGAATACACGTGGTAGCAAGCGAGGAAGTGTATTGTCAGCTGTGCAATAAAAAAGGGCACAGTGCTAAAGAATGCTCGACCCAGAAGTCTAACCAAGCATTGGATGTCAGTCCACAAAATTCTGGAAATATCGATAAGGGACCGAGCATGTGTCAGATCTGTCAGAAGACTGGACACTCGGCCGACAAATGTTTTAAAATCTTTCCCCCGCTAAATAACAATAAATCCAAGTTCGAAGCCTCTCTACTTACTATATGCCAGGTCTGTAATAAACGCGGACACTCTGTCGATCGTTGTTATAAAATTTTTCCTCCGGAAAGAAAAGAATAGGGAAATATATCTCCATTTTGTCAACTTTGTAAAAATTATGGTCATTCGGCTAATAGATGTTCACGTTTCCCTCAGACCCCCCCTAAATTGATGTCCTTCCCACGAGAACAGGTACCGCAAAATCTTCAATATCAAAATTCAAGGAACATTCGGTGTCAGATATGTAAAAAAGAGGGCCATGGAGCCCATATTTGTCCTTTTCGCAATAATAATTCACAACCGTTGAATAACAATCGATTTGATAACCGAAGGAATTTGGATAATAATTATGTTAGACCCACCGAGATGGGTAGGGAATGTTTTCACTGTAAACAACCAGGTCATTTTATACGGGAATGTCCCGTCCGACATATTAAAGAACATGAATACGAAAATTCGGGAAACGGCGGCGGTCTTCCGAGTACGGGTGCGCCTGGGGAGATCCCGCAGAGAATGCATCCGATCCATGTAATTTCTATCACAGCCGAGAATCCCAATCGCGAGTAGTTCGAATTTTTAATATACAACTACATCGAGAAAGTAGCGTCCCGACGGTTACGGTAACGGCATCGGAAATAATATCTCCTGTCACTCTTATGGTTGACACTGGAGCCGGTCCGAACATTCTAAAGAAACAATTTGTAAGTGAACACATCTCTATAAATCGCGGAAAAATTCTTAAACTAAATGGAATCACAACAAATTCAATTTTTACTTTGGATAATATTACCGTACAAATTTTCGGACGTTTCGCTACTTTCCATATTGTAGACAATAACTTCCCCATAAAGGAAGCTGGTATATTGGGTTCGGAATACCTCGACGGCAATCGCGTGAAAATTGATTACGAGAAAAGACAATTGAAAATGCAGAATGTAAGAATACCATTTGCAACTCAGGAAACTATCGTTATCCCTGCAGAGTCCACCAAATTGTGCTTCGTGAGAGTAAAAAATTTGGATTTACGGGAAGGCTATCTGCCTCCCCTGGATGCAGGTGAAGGTATAAACATAGAAAGCGGGTTCGTCATTAATGATAATGGTAAAGCTTATATTTACGTAACTAATAGCAATAAGCATACGATTCAAGTCCAAGTACCAGTACTAGAATTAGTGTCATCGGAGGAACTAATTCATAGAAAAAAATAAAGGATCCTAGAAACGATTCAAGTAAATGGGAAAATAATCCCGAGCTTTCTAAGGGGTTGGGTCAATTAAAAATTAAAGACAATATAAAAGGAAATGATCAAGAGGATTTCTCTCTGTCGGATAAGATTGAGCTCCCAGTAGAGGCAATACCCCGCAGAGATACTGAAAATTCTTCAGGGAATATTTTAAAATTTTTGGAAAATGTAAAAGAAGAAATAAAAAATTGTATGGAAATAATTAAAGTCACTTGTGAAACTGGTTTGGAAAAAAATATATTGAGTACGAAGGATTGTAAAGTAAAAGTAGAAGGAAAATTTGAGAAATTGCAACACGAAGCCCAAAGCCTTACGGAAATCTGCACGTCGAATCTAACTGAAAATATCACTTGTATGGAACCTGTAAAGATAAATGTACCTAAAGAAAACGTTGTCTATCCGAATTTGATAGAAACGGAAAGAAATTGTAGTGATTGTGAGTCTCGCCTACGCTTCACAGGGGTGACTGTGCCGATGAAACGGGCAGCGCTCGATGGAGGACTGAGGGAGCTCGATTCAGAATTTTTGGGAAAAACTTTGCCTATGGAAAGGACAGAATCCCTTCAGTATTGTAATAACAGTGTTCACAGAAAAAGTGTTGTTTCTTTAGATTCGATAAAAGCAGAGATCCCAATGGGGTATAACGGGTTAAGTAATGATGATCTTAATAAATGTATTCACGAAGAAAATGTTGTCTATCCGAATTCGATAGAAACGGAAGGAAATTGTAATAATTGTGAGTCTCGCCTACGCTTCACAGGGGTGACTGTACCGACGGAACGGGCAGCGATCGATGGAGGACTGAGGGAGCTTGATTCAGAATTTTTGAGGAAAACTGTGCCTATGAAAAGGACAGAACCTCGGGAAGATATTAAAAATTGTACTAAAGGAAATAACGTTGTCTATCTGAGTTCGATAGAGACGGAAGGAAATAGTAGTAATTGTGAGTCTCGCCAACGCTTCGCAGGGGTGACTGTGCCGACGGAACGGGCAGCGCTCGATGAAGGACTGAGGGAGCTCGATTCAGAATTTTTGAGGAAAACTGTGCCTATGGAAAGGACAGAACCTCGGGAAGAAATTAATAATTGTGTTATTGCTGAAAGCGTTGTCTATCCGAATTCGATAGAGATAGAAAAAAATACGGAATTTTTGAGGAAAACTGTGCCTATGGAAAGGACAGAATCTTGCGAAGAAATTAATAATTGTGTTATTGCTGAAAGCGTTGTCTATCCAAATTCGATAGAGACTAAATTATCAGCAGAAAATAAAATTAATTGTGTTGAAACATCGCATTTAGTAATGATGAAAGAAGATAAAGAATTTTGTTGTCAAGAACTTGTTGAAACCTTCGTACCTACTAAAATCGAATCAAATCAAAATACCAGTTTAAAAATTTGTGAATCATTAAAGAATGTACAAACGATCTGTACCCATGAATCGTCAAAAGTAGAAAGTATTAAAAAAGATAAAAATAAAGAAACAAGTTTCGAAACCCAAAAATATAATTCAAAGTGGAATAAATTCATAGACATTTCTTTAATACGGAAGCTCAGTATATCAAATATTTCCCACAAAATTACGCCTTTTATACGCGAAAGATCGTGTTACGCGATATCTGAAACTGTAATGCACGATCGATATGACCAAATCAAAGAATTATTAAGACTCGACGAATTAAGTAAAGAAGAAAGGAAAAGTATTGAAACCCTCTTAAAGGAAAGCTCTCATTTATATCAAATACCGGGAGATATGTTAACGTGTACTACTATATTGCAACATCGAATCCCCACAATAGACGATTTTCCTATAAATACGCAAGGCTATCGGTGGCCTGAGTGCACTAAAGAGGAAATCGGGAAACAAATTAAAGATATGCTCGGAAGGGAGTAATCATACCCTCCAGCTCACCATACAATTGCCCTGTGTGGGTGGTACCGAAGAAAGCCGACTCTCAAGGTAATAAAAAATGGAGAGTAGTATTCGACTACCGATCACTGAATGAAAAGACAGTCGCTGATGCTTATCCCATATCAAATATTAATGATATATTAGATCAGTTAGGAGGCGCACAGTATTTTTCAGTTTTTGACCTAGCGTCGGGATTCCATCAAATTGAAGTTTCAGCTGAAGGTCGTCATAAAACGGCCTTCACTACACCGCGTGGTCATTATGAGTTCGTTAGAATGCCATTCGGGCTACGGAACGCCCCTCCTACATTTCAAAGAGCCATGAACCTCACGTTGAGTGGGATCCTCGGGAAAGGCGTATTTGTTTATTTGGACGACATTGTTATTTATGCTCGCAGTCTCGTAGAACATGAGAATATATATCGCGAATTGATTAAACGACTAGAAGCCGCGAATTTAAAATTGCAACCGGATAAATGCGAATTTTTAAAAAGAGAAGTCGCGTATCTGGGACACATAATCGGGAACAATGGAGTTCGTCCCGACCCTAAAAAATTAGAAGCAGTACGTGAATACCCCGTGCTTAAAAATATCAAGAATATTCGACAATTCTTGGGACTAACAGGTTATTATAGGCGGTTTATAGAAGGATACGCCAAGATCACAAAGCCCCTGACATCTCTATTACGTAAAGAAAATAAATTCGAATGGGGACTTGAACAACAAGAGTCATTTGAAATATTGAAAGAAAAACTTTGCTCCAGTCTTGCAATATCCCGATTTTTCTAAGCCATTCATTTTAACTACGGACGCGTCGGGTTATGCTATCGGTAGCATCCTCTCACAAGGAGAAATTAATAACGACCATCCATGCGCCTACGCCTCTAGAGCTTTGAGTAAGGTAGAAGAAAGATACGATACGTATGAAAAGGAAGCATTAGCTATAGTATATTCCATACTTCATTTTCGGCCGTATTTATATGGGCATTATTTTACTGTAGTAACCGACCATAAACCATTGCTATGGTTTCGACGGGCAACAGACGGTAATTCAAAAATCTTGCGTTGGCGACTAAAACTCGCAGAATACGAATACGATGTAGTATACAAAGCCGGGAAAACTAATGTTAACGCTGATGCACTTTCGAGAAATCCAGTTGATGAAACAACCGCGAATGACGGTATTTTTATTATTCAAATAAATCCCTTAACTGGCAGCCGTACGAAGGCTAAGCATCAATTGACGGATGCAGAGATAAATCGATTATTAGAAGAACAATCTGACGATGATGAGGATATTATGGAAAATTACCAGAATCATACACTACGCAATTATGACATAGATGAATGTAATTGGGATCGGGAATCTGTTGACTCTAACGAGCAGCCTACGGAACTTATTTTTCCTCATCGGTCACTCGAAATATCATCCGACCACGAAACGTTTCAGGCGCGTATAGAAGACGAGGTGGATTTACCTAATACGTCGGTAAATAACCCCGGTACGTTTGAGCCTATAGTATATCCAGAAACATCTGCAAGCAATACGTATTGTAGCCACAAAGAGTCGACGGAGGAAACTATACTCGACGTTAGTAACCCCCGAAATGAAACGAGCGTGCTAGCTCAGAGAAAACGTACCCCTAAGCCTCTCGAAGTAAGCGATAACGAGTCCTCGAGCGACGAGGAACTCGAACTCGAAGCAACAAAAACTCGTGAGCCTCCCAAAGGAAGGATTATAGCCTCCAACATTAAACAATCACGCGACTTATTCCATACTCGTCGAGATAACTTGGTTTTTTTTGTTTCTACCAAATGTGAACCTATTGATAGAGGAGCGATAGCACTCCGCGATAATAACGATTTTTCACATTTAAAAAATTTAAAGTTGAAAAAGCCTCAATCGATTGCAAAACTAAGTAATAGATTCAATATAGCCCTACCAATCACCGACGGTTCCGGTGAAGGACCCACATTAATCTTAGGAAACATAGTAGAAACATTGAAAAATGCTCGACATTTAATCGACAAATTATCGCTCCCAACTATTAGTATCGCAAAATCAGATTTTATCTTGAATATACCTTGGGAAAATGTTATCGCACAAATTCGATTAATTTTTGCACAGAGTGAAGTAAAAGTTATTATTTGTAACGGGCTAGTTAGACAACCCCTCGTAGAAGATCAGGTAAAAATTATTGAGGAGATGCACTCTTCAGCTATAGGTGGACACAGAGGTGTCAGCAAAACATACAATAGAATCCGTCACGAGTATTACTGGAAAAATCTAAAAGCTGACGTTCAATTTTATATTCAACGATGTTTACAATGTCAATTAAGGAAACTAATTCGCGTAAAAACTAAACAGCCAATGATCATAACGGATACTCCTGCCATCGCTTTTGATAAAATTGCTATGGATATAGTAGGCCCTTTACCGAAAACTAAACAGGAGAATGAGTATATATTGACCATTCAAGACCAATTAACAAAATATTCTGTAGCTATTCCTATACCTAATGCAAAAGCAGTAACTATTGCAGAAATATTTGTCAAACGTTTCATTTGTTATTTTGGATCGCCTAAGGCAGTGATTACTGACCAAGGTAGCAACTTTTTAAGTAAATTCTTAAAGCAAATAGCGAAGTTGTTTAAAATTCGGAAAGTTAGAACCACCGCTTTTCATCCCCAATCCAATGGATCATTAGAAAGATCTCATCACGCACTTGGAGAATATCTCAAGCAATTTACAACGAAGCAAAGCGATTGGGACGAATGGGTCGAAATGGCTATTTATAATTACAATACAAATGTACACGAAGGTACTAAGCATACACCCTATGAAATGGTGTTCGGAAAAATAGCCCGAGTCCCCTCTGGGATGTCACCATCGGATATGGAGAAAATTGCTACATACGACGACTATTTAACCCAATTTGTCACGCAAATTCATGATATACAAGAACTTGGTCGAGAAAATTTGATTAAATCCAAGGAAAAATCGAAACAATATCAAGATCGTAAAATAAATCCAATCGAATTTAAAATCGGCGAACCAGTATTTTTGTTGAAAGGACCTAAACCTGGAAAACTTGGGGACCATTACACTGGTCCACACGAAGTAACAGCTATATTAACAAAAGGCAATGTACGTATTAAACTTCCAAAAAGAGACGTGATAGTACACTCAAATAGATTAAGGAAATCAAAAATTCCATTGTAAGATTCTATCTTTAGTGATTGTTGTTATAAAATTTTGAATTATAATAATAATGTTGAGAATCAACAAAAATGTTGAGAATCCGTCCGGTGATGGCTTGACCGATCTGTGAATATATTGGAACGGGATGAGAACTCACTCGAGGCAAGAGGAAAATAACCAGACACATAAATGTTATACTGAGAAAGTGGTTTATTGCTGCCTTCCTTCGCAGTATTCAAAATTCAATTTCAAAACAGCACCAGTCTAATGAAATATGTGAAATTTCAGACCAAAAGGACTTTAATTTAGAAAATTATCCAAAAAGTAAATTTTGCAAACAAATACAAATTATAAAAAAGATTAACAATTGAGCTCTGTAAATTGACATATTATGAGCAGCACACAATTGTATTAATTGTGCGCTGAGTGAAAACATGAGCAAGCGGTGCATGCAACGTAGTGATAGCTACGCTGCACGACACGCTCAGACTGGTGAGTGCAAAAACATGAATGAGTTAGTAATTTGAATTTGGCATTGTAATGTGAGCAGCACACAATTATATTAATTGTGTGCTGAATATGAACTTGAGACAGCGGTGCGTGCAACGTAGTAACAGCTACGCAGCACGACACGCCGATGCCATTGAGTGCGAAAATGTGTGCGTAACTCACTGCAACCACTCAGCACTGTATTGCAGAGTAGTTGCAATGAATTAATAATGAGAGCACTCTCAGTAAATGTTGCAGGAGTGCTGGTCTATGTGAACTCAGCTACGCAGTCAGCACTGCGTAGCACAATACAAACAGATATTGAGGCTGTACAAATGAACTGCGTATAGTCACTGTACTTTTCCAGCAGAATTTCTGGAGGAAAGTACAGTGAATAGACCACACCGGTATAATTGTATTAAATATACCGGCTAAAGCAAGTGAGGAGAGCATGATGCCGCATGTGCTGCAGCGCATGCCACGAGTAAGCCAAAGTGGTGATGCACCGTATTTCTCTTCTCACTGACATTGAATTTCTACCAAATTATGTCAATGTACTCTTACCTTGAGCAAATGAGTCCTGATGAGCGAGATGTTGAGCGAGTCCGATGTATAAATGTCCGAGGAAAATGCTTGAGAGTCCTATGGATGCGCGTGCTGTCCAGTGGATGTGTGTCGCAAAAGTGCCAAATTCTCAAGATGGCTGCGAGTATGAAAGTTTCGTTGGGCGCTGGAGTCAGTTGAGCGAGATAGCCGGTGAGCGAAACCGAAGTCAAGCGAGAGAGACATCCTCTCGCTCGACGCGGCGTGCCAACGAGGCGCATCCTCGGCTTCGCGAAGCCCATGCCTCGGCTATCTTCGACTCAACCGAACAACGCGTGGTAGAGCAGCGCAACAGGTAGGCGCACGACGATTATCGATCGCCGTGCGCCAGCTGATTTTCCAACAAATAACAATAATAATAGTAATAAATAAAATAAAATAAAATAAAGGCTAAATTAAATTAAAGTTGATTCAGGTATAATAAAGTTTCATTAAGGAATATTTATTCAACTAGTAAAGTATTAACGATACAGTAACAAACTTAAGAATAATAAAGATTTGCATCACTATAAAATTAATCAGTCACGTCTATATGGTAGTATTAAGTTACACCCAAAAGAATAATAAATTACTAAATGAAAAAAAAAAGAAGAAAAAAAAATATATATATACATATATTTTTTTAATTAATAATGCATATATGTTTTCCCTAATAGGTAACGATAAGAATATTGATCACAAGAATCAAGTATAATTTTAGGAAATATGGTATTTCACTTAAACCAACAGTGTGGAAGTATTACTATTAAAGAAAGGCCTGGCTTTTCAGTAGATCAAATATAGACCCTAGAATGCAGTAGTATTCCAAAGTAAACGAGTTGGACTTTTTACTTTAAGGACAGACTGGGAAACTTTGGAAATTACCACGACCGGATTCGAGACCTTGCAACAAATTATTAAAAGGGTAACGTACAAAAGAGAAACAGAAGTAAAGTTAGTAAAAAGTACGTAATAATAATAATAATAATAATAATAATACTTCAATAATACGATAGTAATATGCTAATAGTATTGATAGTCTTATAAAAATAAATTTTGATAGCTACAGTAATGATAATTCTTTCATAACGATAGTTGTGACATATGGGATACCTTAGTGTTGTAGGAATCAATAAATAATTTAATCCTCATAATTGAACATAGAAAAAAATAAAATAAAATAGAATAAAGTAATAATAATAATATTTCGTATAGATTAAGAATAACAACGATAGTTGCAACGAAAATAATAATAATAATAATAATAATAACGTTTCCTACTCTTAAACTATAAATTGCGAATCTTGCGCATATTCATACCTTAATCATGTCAAGAAAAGGGCCACGTGGAAAATTTTTGTTTGAACAAGTCCGTTTAGACAGCTATCATAATTGGCCAGTTACATTTTTAGACCCTGTAGAACTAGCTGCGGCAGGGTTTCATTATACTGGAATAGATGACGAAGTTAGTTGCTTTGACTGTAGAGTGATTATTAAAAATTGGGAAGTAGGTGATACCCCTATGAAGGATCACAGCAGATGGCAAGAACAATGCCGATTTGTACGAAGTATTCCTTGCGGAAACGTACCCATCGGAGAGGACCCATGAAAGATTTCTTTTCCTTGCGACAAGGAACGTTTCGACTCTCGACGGGAAGTAAGAGTCAACGCGACCCCGGACTGTCACGACGACAGACCTCCTATAAGAAGTTCATTGACCCCATCATATCCAGCTTTTGAAAATTATAAAAAACGATTAGAAAGTTTTACCTTTTGGCCCGAAATTCACGCATTAGATCCTATACGATTAGCTTCCGCCGGATTTTTCTTTTCGGGAAAAGAAGACGAAGTAACGTGTTTTCATTGTGGAATAGTGATGGGAAATTGGGAAATTAAAGACGATCCTTGGGAACAGCATGCTTTTTGGTACCCAAGTTGTCGGTACCTGCATATGACTTTGGGAACCTCCCCACCCACTCAATACCCAGATAGGTCTCTGACCACGTCTTGTCCACCGCCTCGTAGTCCTACCACCACACCATCATCTCCCGTTGACAAAAATGATATCTCTAGACCCCTAACTCGCTGGTCGGAAACATCAAATCTATCCTCTTTATCCGTAACTGCACTCATCTCTAAATAAAATAAATAGAAAAAAAAAGAAAGAAACGAAAACATACATATATATTTTTTTTTTTTTGGCATCTATCAGTATGATTAATAAAACCTGCACGCCCACGCATGCAAATAGCATATGTTCGCAGGAAAAATAATACTGTATCACATATTAATCCAAATTTTATGTTTCATAGAAAAAAGGTGAGCTTTAAACTGGAAATAAGATTCTGCAAGTCATTAACTCAAATATGCATCATTAAGTACTATCAGGGGTACAAATTGAAAATGCGGGTTTGATAACAGATGGCGTTACTAACGCTATACGCATCAGGCAGTACTGTGACTATGTTCATGTCAAAGCTACGTCTTATAGCTTTAATTTTCAGTATGTGTCAATTTGTCGCAGTGTCAAATTCATAGTTTTTTTGAGCTCTCAATATGCCGAGTTTCGTGCCAACAAAACAGCATTTGCGGGAAGTTTTAATTTACTTCTTTAATTTGAAGAAAAGTGCTGCTGAAGCACATCGATTGGTCTCCGAGGCTTATCCGAGTCATGTTCCATCGGTTTCAACGTGCGAGAGATGGTTTGTGCGGTTTAGAAGTGGTGATTTTGACGTTGAGGACAAAGAGCGGCCGGGCCAAGTGAAAAAGTTTGAGAATGCTGAATTGGAGGCAATACTCAATGAAGACTCGTGTCAAACTCAACAAGAGCTCGCAGATTCATTGGGAGTGACACAACAAGCCATTTCCCATCGTATAAAAGCCCTCGGAATGATCCAAAAGCAAGGACATTGGGTGCCGTATGAGCTGAAGCCGAGAGACGTCGAGCGCCGTTTTTTTGCATGCGAACTGCTGCTCGAACGGCAAAAACGGAAGGGTTTTTTGCATCGCATTGTCACTGGTGATGAAAAGTGGATCCATTACGATAACCCGAAGCGCAAAAAATCATATGGTTACCCCGGCCATGCATCATCATCGACGGCCAAACCAAATATTCACGGCGCCAAGCTCATGCTCTGTATTTGGTGGGACCAGCTGGGTGTGGTGTATTATGAGCTATTGAAATCGAACGAAACCATCACAGGAGCACTATACCGAACTCAATTGATGCGTTTGAGCCGCGCACTCAAAGAAAAACGGCCACAATACGAGCAAAGACACGACTAAGTAATTTTGCAACATGACAACGCTCGGCCACATGTTGCAGCGCCGGTCAAAACATACCTACAAACGCTGAAATGGGAAGTCTTACCCCACCCGCCGTATAGCCCAGATATTGCTCCTTCCGATTACCACCTTTTCCGATCGATGACACATGGCCTAGCTGACCAGCGCTTCCATTCTTACGAAGAAGCCCAAAAATGGGTCGATGACTGGATAGCAGCCAAGCCGGCCGAATTTTTTCGCGACGGTATCCGTAAATTGCCAGAAAGATGGGAAAAAGTTGTGGCTAGCGATGGACAATACTTTGAATAATTCATTTGTTACCATTTTTTCAGAATAAACGTTCAAAAATAGAAAAAAATCCCGCATTTTCAATTTGTACTCCTGATAGTTATTACAACAAGTTGTCTACGTGCCCCCTGAGTGGAAGGATGTGGCCACTGTCATCTTGGACGGGCAAAGAATCCTCCTCCGTTAACCATCTACGTGAAAAGACGACACCCTTCAACACCAGATTGGCAAGATCCATACTGTTCATCCTCAAGATCATCATACGTGCTTAAAACATTGAGAACCCCATGATCTCCAAGATCTTCAAAAAAGTTCGAGAACATCGAAAATACGAAAAAATTTTAAGAACTTTGAGAATACGAAGAACTTCAATATCTTCCGACATTCGATAACTTCGAGAATTTCAAAAACTTCGAGAATTCCGAAGCTGTAATAACTTTGCGGGACTTTAAGAACTTCTGGAACTACAAACAGTTCAGCACTTGCTCACTCCTGCGACACCAGAAGAAAGAAGTCTGCACCTATCCCGGACCACATAAAACATATTATACATGACTAAACCGCTGAAGACCATCGAAACTTTCAAGAATTCTAAAACTTCAATCATCCGAAGAAATTCAACAACTTCATGAACTTCAGAGCTTCAACATCGCAAAGAACTTCAACAAATTACAAAACTTCAAGAACTTCGAGAATTTCCGAGTTTTAATAACCTAAAAGAACTTCAGGAACCACTAGAACTTCAAACGTTCTAATAACTTCAAGAACTTCAAGAACTTCAAGAACCTCAAGAACTTCAAGAGCTTCTTCGCTAACAACGAGACATCAAAAGCGTATGATAAAAATTATATATATACATTTAGCAATACATCGGCACCATTAGAATTCAATTAATCACATCAAGTGCCTGAGAAAGAACAATATTATATCAAGTAATTAAAAAATGTAATCGCACTATCACTAAAAGAAGTAGGTAAATTTAGGAAAAGACGTATAACACGAAAGTATCTTATTAAAAAATAATTAAGCAAATAAGAAATCTGAAACAGAACCAAGTAGTCTAATAATGGAAATAATCCATTAATTTAATATAAAAGCAAATTAACCCGGGAAATAGATCCCTACGAGTGTGTAATTAATCAGTAATTGTATTCAGGGCAAGTTACGCATATTAATATTAGAAAAAAAAAAAGATAAAATAAATGCGTATATATATGTCCACCAGGTCTTTGCTACAAGTAAATTTAAAAGAGAGACTACGAAAGCTGTCACCGATGATAGATTCCAATTCAGTACACTGAAAAACATAATAATACTTGGTAATTGCAAAAACAAAAAGAAGTAATTGCAAGTTCGTTATTTCGATTATTAGGTTTCTCCTAATAATTGTTTTAAGGGGGGAGGTGTTACGTCCTGACGTAACCATGCTCCAATATCTATCTTTCTTTTAAAGAAGACCATAAACCTGCATCGTTGTCGAGTCCTATAGCTACCAGAGATTATACAGGTATAATGACGGCGGGAGGGGTGAGGCCTGCAGGTACGCCGAGGGAAGGCAGTGGGAACACATGGTGCGCGCCAGGAATGGACGGCCAGGTTCACCACTGTACCTGATAACGAAAAACCAAGAGTTGATAGGCCACTGCCCCACTCTAAACGGCCAGCGTAGAGGGACCCGAATCTCGTATCAAGAGTTTTCCCTCTACGGCCGGTGGATATCATTGGCGGCGCGTGTCATCGAAATCTTTAATTGATTCATGTCCGCGTGTTCTATTGGTGACTGTCGGGTGGTCGCTTCCTTCCCCCGTCATATACCGTATCTGGCTCACGAAGATGAACTAACTGCCGTGGCAACCTTTTCGTTGCTTTAGAAGCCCCCAGATGCTACGACGAATGATGCAATAAACAAAAATATTACACGAAGATAGATTAACTGCCGTGGCAACGTTTTTGTTGCTTTGAAAGTCCCTAGATGCTACGACGAATGATGCAATAAACAGGAATATTACACGAAGATAGACAAACTGACGTGGCAGCGTTTTCGTTGCTTCGGAAGTTCTTATATCCGATGACGAATAATGCAATGAACAAGAATATTACACGAAGACCTATGTCTTATTAATGGCATTGATAGAAAATTGGAATTTGTTTTTGACTACAGAACACCAAGAGCCCAAAAGGCATTTCTTCAGAATCTCTGAACGTTTAAATATAAATTTAAACACAATTGTAGCAAAGATTTGGACTTCTTATGAAGTAAATATTTAAACTATGGTATATATATATATATATTTAATAAGTAAATCAATAATTTAAAAGGAACAAATCATTTAAACGGAAGTTCGATATAAGAGCTAAACAATAATATCATACAGATAATCAGAGTAAAAATAGGATAGAATAAGAAAAGACGATTCATATTAGTTATTGGGTAGATGGTAAAGATGACTCAAAGCTCGGGTCGCACCCGAGACGATGCCGTCTTTCCCGTCTCTCTCTGCGGTAACACCATAAGACGAGGAGTGTTCCCTCGCAACAATACATATTTATAGAACACATACTTTGTGACCCAGTGTGAATGTAAGCAGTCATTTGATATAGAATCATTTGGACTGATGAACAATTTTGAGCTAAAATAATGATAGGAACTCAGAAGAGAAATGCTTACTTAAAAGGACACAAGAAATAATTGCAAATATGAAAATTTAACATTATAGAAAATTAAAAAGCCAATATATTGTTTTAACTAAACAATTAGGATCATGAGAGGATATGAAAACCATAGACAGTTTGTTACTATAGTAGTTATATATGCCCATTTACGTTACACATTATTAAGAATTAAAATAAGTTTAACATTATCGAAGAACTATATTCGGTGTTAGTCATAAAAGGGACAGCGGAAGCGACTCGGATCTACAGCGCAGCGTGGCCCGAAACCCTCGACACCTAGCTGTCTGACCGAGGCGCTTTTCTCTCTCTCTCTCTCTCTCTCTCTCTCTCTCTCTCTCTCTCTCTCTCTCTCTCTCTCTCTCTCTCTCTCTCTCTCTCTCTCTCTCTCTCTCTCTCTTTCTTTCGTTTTCTCTCTCTCTATCTTTACGCGTGCCACCGAAGCAAGGAATAATCCTTCAACCACTTCGCGACATGTGGTATCGCCTCGCATGCAACTCAAGAAAATAATCGAACGACGACAACGTCACAGCTAGAAGGAAAAAAAATGGATCTTCGACAAAGTCCAAAGTCCGAGCTCTATTGAAACCCCCTCCGCATAGAAAATTAAGCCCTCCAGGACCTATATAAGGACGGGAAAATGCCCGAAACGGATAGTATCAAATCGACATTTCAATTTCGTAGTTCATAGTACAGTCAGTCGCCGAGCAGTCAGTAGACAGCCCGTTGGCGATAATTACCGCGGAGGAACCCCACCCTGTAGAGTCAGCCAAAGTCCAGAGTGAGTACTGAATATAAAAACGGTCGAACAGTCTAAGTTCGGTTCGAATGTACTTTTTTCTCAGTTTTAATCATACGGAATTTATCTAAAGTTTAGAAGAAATTGAATTTAATTGTTTTCTGCCGTTTTTGTACAAGTCCACACTGTTTATTTCGTTTTACTGTTTTATCGAACAACAAGTATCGCGTTAAGTATATTGTATCGAGAAATAACGATCGATCGCGCACGGTAATAGCGAACGTACGTGTATCAATTATTCGGTTATTTGAATAAATTCTAACAGCTTCACGATTCATCGAGTATAACGATTTCTTTTACAAACGATTGCCATTAATTTTCCCTTCCACGCATCGGTTACCGGCGAAACAACTTCACCAGGAAAACCAAACGTAAGTACTAACCCAATTTTTCTAATTTATTTTATCTGACATTTCCGTAAATTTTTCCCCAAGTGAAAGTAACCTACCACTTCCCTTCCCACCTAAAATCCCTTCCTCCGCGGGGTAATTTATCAATTTAGTTCATCGAGACGAGTGACGGGTTAACGCGAATAATCAACGAGCATTCTCAGCCCTGTCCCGAGTAATTTTCCGAAAGGTTAGACTCAAAAGGGGGCTTGCGTCTTCGGTGTTTCTCGTCAGGTGTGGTAAAGGGAGAATTCATTCTCCTTGACCAGAGTACGGAAAACTCACGCCGAAACGCCTCACACGTCTTAAATTTGTCGGTTTTTGTAAAAATACCCCGCGGATTTGACGTAACAATGGTTCGTAGCAAAAGGGGCAGATTTTTACTGGCATGGTATTCACAAATTGTCCAAAAGATGGGAAAATGTATAACAAGCGATGGAGCATACTTTGAATAAAACACTTTTTATCATTCTTCTGAATTTAACATGTTTTTTTAGAAAAAAAATCCGCATTTTATACTTGTACACCTGGTATTTATATTATCTTTATCCTAAGTTCTATTTGTCTGTTATTATATTAATACCCGTAAATTAGTCACTAGGACTATTATTAATCTCTTCACCATACCACCCCCTCCTCCTGAAACCCATCCCCGAGCACCTGTACTCATGCGTCGTCCGAAGCTGCCACGACCCAGGAAGACAGCACTTTCTTTAACCCACCATACAACGGGTGAAGACTTTCGGCCGCTGACCATATCATCGACCTGTCACCTTCCTTTGAGTGGCACACCATCACACACACCGCAAGCAGTATATCGAGCTGGACCAAGGCTACCGCGTGCACCCTGCACTCCCGCCGTCGCCAAACCGGCACTGCCACCCCGCCATCTTTCGTACTCCTACCGTCAGAAAACTCACACCTCTACCCCGCTACATCCCGCCCTCCAACTGTCGCCAAACCCACACTGATACTTCGCTACATTCCGTGTTTCCACTGCTGTCCAACTAATCGGCAGCAGCACCGTTACCCGACCACGCACACTACTCTCCACACCACACCGAGGCCGTTGCACAGCGTCGGTGTGGTGCGGACCTCGCAGCACACTCGGCCACGCACCCCACTTTCCACGCCACACCGACGCTGCACAACGACCACACACACCACACTCTGCGCTACAGCGACATCCCGCTCGAGACACTTCGAGCCACGCAGTGCGCGAGATCCGAAATCTACACCGGGTACGCACGAGTATATCGAGGCACATTTCGAGGAAGAGATTTGTTGCACACATTTTTAAGGAATAGAGAACCAATCGAGTGAAAAGAACGAGAAATCGAGTGAGTACCGTGCGAATTGTTCTCCTTTAATCCCTTGCCCCAGCCCAAGCCCTTCAACCGAGCTAGTTATTAGCACATTATTGTTATCAGCCGCATGATACGGATAGCCGCCCTTGCAAACGTCTCGAGTTTCGAGTAAGTAGTAAGAAAAATAACGTGAGTGGTGCGTCTAGCCAGTACAGAGAATTACGGACATTATTTTGGCATTCGCCATTTACTTCTTCCCATTTTCGAGTTTGGATATACTTATTGTTTTAGGTTGGTTTTCATCGATTAATTGTTAGTTTGAATATAAGAGCATTACTATTTTATGATTTATGTGCAGTTGTTGAATTGTCTTTGTTGACCCAAATCCCCTTCTTAATTTTAGGAATCGGTCACAACTTATAGGTCACTGTAGTAGTGAAAACATCTATTTCTAGTTTACCTAATTTTTTACTTGGAGTGCAAAATGCTTCCTCCAAGAGTGAGAGTTCTGTCTTTGGTTGAAATCTTCTAGGCTTAAAATCTGCTGTTATATTATCTTTCAAGGGTGTACCAGGTCTATAAATATGAAACCGGAATTTGCCCACACACGGCCCTAGCTGTCAATGTAGTTACTGTCAAACCGCGTCATTGGCGCCATTTCCTTGTTGACATCTCTGACAAAGATTTTCAACTCACAACAATACAAGTTTCATACAACAGCATAGTTTGTAATAGCGTTGAACATGTCGAATTTTGTGCCTGGAAACTACGATTTGCTGACAGCATTGATTTTCTGTTACCATTTGAAGAAAACTGCTGCAGAATCGCATCGAATGCTTGTCGAAGCTTACGGTGAGCATGCTCTTGATAAATCACAGTGCTTTGAGTGGTTTAAAATTTCAAAAGTGGCGATTTTGACGTGAGAAACATAGAACGTGGAAGACCACCGAAAAAGTTTGAAGACAGCGAATTGCAAGCATGTTGGATGAGGATGACGCTCAAACGCAACAACAACTCGCGGATCAATTCAATGTGACACATGAAGCCGTTTCCATACGTTTGAAAGCCATGGGAAAGATCCAGAAGATGGGAAAATGGGTTCCACATGAACTGAATGAAAGACAGCAGGAAAACCGAAAAACTACTTGCGAAATGCTGCTCGCTAAGTACAAAAGAAAGTAATTTCTCCATCGAATTGTGACTGGCGATGAAAAATGGATATATTTTCAGAATCCTAAGCGTAAAAGATCATGGGTAACTCCCGGCGAACCATCGACATCGACTGCAAGGCCAAATCGCTATGGACGGAAGACAATGTTCTGTGTTTAGTGGGATCAGAAGGGTGTGATCTATTATGAGCTGCTAAAACCTGACGAAACCGTTAATACTAAACGCTACCGACAACAAATGATCGATTTGAATCAAGCTTTGCGTGAAAAACGACCAGAATATAAAAAAAAGCAACACAAAGTGATTTTGCTTCATGATAATGCACCATCACATACAGCAAAACTGGTCAAGGACACGATTGAGGCGTTTAGTTGGGAAATACTTTCGCATGCGGCTTACTGACCAGACTTGGCTCCGTCCGGTTACTACTTATTTGCATCGATGGGACACGCACTTGCTGAACAGCGCTTTACTTCTTACGAAAATGTACGAAAGTGGCTCGATGACTGGTTTGCCTCAAAAGAGCAACAGTTTTTTTTGGCGTGGCATCCACAAATTGTCAGACAGGTGGGAAAAATGTATAGCTAGCGATAAGCAATACTGCGAATAAAATATTTTTTATCATTTTCATACGATAAACGTGTATTTTCTATACAAAAATTCCGGTTTCATATTTATAGACCTGGTATATGATGCACAAAGTCAGATATTTCTGTCCTCGCACCACATACAAATGTCTTTTGGTAATTTACTAAGCTCTGGATATTGAATGCCGCCTATTCGATTTATATGAGCAATAGCTGTAGTATTCTCTATTCTAAGCAAGATATCGCGGTTCTTGAAATTCCTTCCGAAGCACTTCAACCCAAAGTATCCGGATTGTATTTCCAAATCATTTATATATTTTTTTATTACAACATGCGCCCAATCCCGTGGTAATCAAGTTATACAAATTATACAAATGAAGTGTATAACCTTTAAATCGAATGTACAACAAGTAATAAGAATGGAGAATAAAGAATGCTATGTATTCATTAACCGTTTATACGTAGTTCTGTGAAATTTCTTACTTTATTGTTGCAGTCGATTTACCAAAAATATAAGGAAGAAAAATAAGAAAAAAAAAACAAATTAACTGAGTATCTTGGATAAATTATTTCGTATAAAAATGTTTGAAAGTTGCGAGCTGATCAAATTTATCCCTCCGATCAATTTTGTATATGAATCTTGACTCGATACGAAGGAAGTAAGAAGAACGAAAAATAAAAATAACCAATAACTGGATACTCTAGATCCCATATAAAAATAACGCAAACATAACACAATGAAGCCGGATTTTCGAAGCTCGGCATTAAAAATAAAAGATATTAAGAAAATATCCACCACGACCGTGAGCTCGATGGTATTAATACTGTTATGCCGGTACCGCGTAATTGAATTATTCGGTATTCGGTATAATATTAAAAAGTATCTGCATTCGTGTTACGCTTTCCTGCCTTGTACTCTACGTTAAACTCATGTTGCCGCAATTTAATTTTTCTACGCATCAATCTCGAACCTGGGTAAGGACCCAGGAACCGGAGTAAGGACTCCGAACAGCCAGGTGAGCGGTTGGTGGTCCGTCACTACTGTGAAACGGGTACCATAAATATATGGCCGGAATTGAGCAAGAGCCCGAATTATCGCGAGTAGCTCTTACTCCGTGTGTTACTATGTCGTCAAGGTAGACATAGCATTTGACGCCATGTAGTACTGCTAACGCGGAGTTCATTAGCCACTGGGAAGTCGGTGGTGCGTTCTTCAATCTGAATGGACTCAAAATGACCCTGCGGAGTGGAAAATGCCGTTGTTCTATGTTTTCCTGCGCCATCGGGATTTGGTGAAATCCAGAGGCGAGATCCAAAGTCGTATAAGATCGGGCCCGTCCCAACTGGTCCAATATTTCGGTGATATTGGGCAGTGGGTACGAGTCTCCGATGGTAGCATCGTTCAACTTCCGAAAGTCCAGCTCTACGCGCATTTTCTTCACTCCGGCGGCATCGGGTTTCTTAGCCACGACCATCAGCGGCGCGTTACATTGACTCCTGCTGGACTGGACTATTCCTTCCGCTAGCATTTTGTCTGTCGGTATCTCCACTTCTCTTTCTCGTGGGCAAGTTTAGCCTCTCGCTTCGACGAGTTGTAGTGGTTGCCCTAGGTATCTTGGACTCTCCGCTTTGTGCGACTGTTCGTATACCCGATTGCGCTATCTTTCTCTTTTTTATGGGACGTTCTTTCCTGTCCCACTTGGGCTCGTGTGGTCGAGTATATGCGACTCAGAGCGTCTGCATCTATATTTCTTTTACCGGCTTTCTTCATTTTACCGGACCCACGCCCCGATTTTACGTTCTTCACAGGCAAGGGTTGCGATCCTAGGTCCTTCGATCCGACCTTAAAGGGTGCGCAATGCTGCACCTCGTGCGTGCGCTGCCGCTTGTTCCCTCGTAGATGAAATACACCGTTGTATTCGCACATTATTCCTGCGCGAGCTGCTTGCTTTTCACTGCTGGGTGGCACCAAGTCGGGCTTCCGTTGTTGCTGCGCAAAGCGTTTGGCCTTCTTCCCCATGCTCTCTGAGCTTACGCGCAGTGCCTTGACCTGGCGGCTACGTATGGTCTTCGCTATCTTCGACGGCTCGCATGTCACCGTCGGCTGTTGCACTTCCCCGTCGCATTTAGAAACTTCTAAACTCACTCTTTTGGTTCTTGACGGTGTGAGACGGAGTCACTCTATGATACCTCGGCCGTTCCCGCTCCTTGTAGGTAGTCTGACAAATTTATTTTCCTTGGCGGCATCCATGTTACACCCGTTTCCGGAAGGAAGATTTATCTTTGTAAGCAGACCTATGTATTTGCACGTGGCGGCAGTTCTACTGCGTGGTGACGAATATATCCTCGTTCCGCCGTCCCGTAGCGGCATGCAGCGCCCATACAGTTTAAGTATCTCGCTATGCAGGATGTCCGCTCTATGCTGCTTGATAAAATCCATGCCAAGTAATCCGTTGACCTTCAACAGCACAGTGTTCGGAACGATGTAGAACCAATGCTCTACATTTAAAGCCGGTGTCTCGAGGACAATTTTAGCTATCCCGAGGGGGGTGAATTATTCGCCCGCTACCCCTTGCTGCTCTACGGTGCAGTCGCTCAACATGGTTTCTGGTTTGAGACAGCCTCCCTTGGTTATGCTGCACTGCGCACCGGTATCCGCCTTGATGGTAAGTACTCCGGTCGTGGCCAACGGTGCATCGATATCGAGGTCGCTGGCGGTGGCACTCGACGCCGGCAGCGTTACTTGTAGGAGCTGCAGCGTTGTTTTCTTCTGCTTGCACGCAGGTCTCTGCTGGATAGTTAGCGTATTCAGTCTCAGTGCGCCCACCGTGTTCACGCCTGCAGTGGCTGGATCTGGCCCCGCAGTTACCGTATTTTTTGCATCTTTGTAGCCTGCGTTTCTTGGCTGTCGGGGCGGCTGCGTTGGCTCGCTTTTATTCTGCGACAGTCTCTTCCGGCAGTCCTTCCACATGTGGCCTTTCTTCTGGCAGTAATTGCAGGTTATTTCCACATTGTGGATTGACTTGTTTTCACTGGGTACTGGTAGGTTTACTCGTCCCGTATCCCGGGTGCAGTCTCGAGCCATGTGTCCAGTTTTTCCGCAGGTGAAACAATTTTCTCCCTGCCGGGGTGATGCGCCTTGGGACCTTCTGGGGTGGCTTAATACTCCACCTACCCCTCCCTTTGGCTGCACCATGTTGGTTATCTCTATGGCCCCTGCCACAGAGTCATGCAGTGATTGGTAATTTCTAGCACGCACCAGCACTTGCACCTGGCCGTGCAGGCCGTTTTCGAATTTGGCCTGTGCGCTTCGTCGGGTTACGCTCTCGACGGTGATCTTTTGATCCTCGGTTTGCAATGGTTAGCAGAGTATTTCGGCGATGTCTACCGTAATCCTCTACGTCCTTGCCGCGTAGGCGGCGATGTCCTCGTTCTGTTCTTGCCGGAGGGAGCTGAACTCCATCTGCAACGCGGCCAGGGACTTCCGTTGTCCGTACAACGCTTCCAACTCGCTCCTGAGTTGCCATGGTACTGATGGTTTTGTGCTGCAGTTGCCATGCTGCCGCACCCTCTAGCTTAATCATGACTATCAACTCCAGGAGCGTGTCATGCTCCTCCTCTGCTACCCTGCGGAATATCGTCTCGCAGGATTTCAAGAAGAGCGGCAATGCCTTCGAATCCTTGCCGTCGAACATTTTTACCATTTTCATACCGAGACTGAGGCTGAGCATATTTGCTCATATTTGCTATATATGAGGCCTCTGCGTCTCCTTGAACCGCGTGCGTCTCGGGGGCAGTTTGGGGGGCGGAATGTCCTCCATCCCTGCTCCTCCTCACCGTCGCTGGAGCTCGGCCATTTGCTCTTGTAAGGAGTGGATGAGTTCGTACTCGTCCGCACCAACCTCGTTTAGCGTATCTGCCAAATTCCGTCCTGCCGACGGTGTTTCATCCTCTCTGAGTTCGCGATCGAGTTCGCGTTGGCCTCGATCGTGCTCGCGCTGCAGCATTTGGTACCGGCGTCGGGCTCTTTCCATTTTGCGTTGGATTCGGTCGACCGCCTCCAACCGACCGCGTACTCTCGCTGGTACCGACCGGGCTGTCGCATTGGTAGCTGCAGAGAAACCTACTCGATCTATAGTTCGCATGTTCTCTATTTCCTGCCAACCATGTTTTTGGTGACGCGCTCGGGCGTTCGTTCGCCAGTTGCTATATGAAATACGTCGTCGCTAACGTCGCTATTAAAATCCCCGAACGACGCACCCCTACGTGGGTTTACGCCGAACTGAGCCGTCAGT
The DNA here is from genome assembly GCA_963942595.1 of Cylloceria caligata. Classification (NCBI taxonomy): domain Eukaryota; kingdom Metazoa; phylum Arthropoda; class Insecta; order Hymenoptera; family Ichneumonidae; genus Cylloceria; species Cylloceria caligata. Next base: position 70,165,411 of record OZ012706.1, on the reverse strand, counting down.
CGGTCTGCAAGGGCCTCTATTCTGGTCGGAGGGATTCGCCCCGACGGCGAGAGCTCGAATAGCGCCCTGCGCGCTTCGTAAACGATGTCCCCTACGGCCGCAGCTAAACCGGCTGTGGGGTCTACCTCTGCGCCAAGCAACGTCGTCTCTAGCGAGTTGCCCCTATGTCTTGATCGGGCTCCTCTAGACTCTGACATGTTT